>OZ038479.1:10690637-11890637 GCA_964036315.1 Acanthosepion esculentum
AAAGATATAGCCACCATTTTTTATTTCTACAGGTTTTTACATGATACATTACAAAAGACAGATTCAGAAACTAAATGTGAACTACAATAAAGGTTCTGTCTATTGTGTATACACATGTTGCAATAAAATTTCTCACTAGACATCATTTCCATGAAAATGGAGATCCACCAATTTCAAGAAACTACAGTTTTCTATAGTGTAGGTATGTATGTGATTGACCAAATCTGACCTGTGAAAATGCAGATCCACCAACTTCCCAAGAATATACATTTTCTCCAGTGTGTATGCATATGTTTGATCATATTTTAATTGTATCCACAAACTATACAAGAATATGATTTCTGCCCAGTGTGTCTATGCCAATGTTTTTATAATAATGTGATTCATATTTCACACAAAATATGACTTCTCAGAAAAGGTATATACACAATTTGTCATTTCTACACGTTTTTACATGATGGATTACAGAAGAATTTTTTGATGATTCAAAAACTAAATGTGGACTATGACAGGGTTTCTGTCTATTGTGTATAAACATGATGCAACAAAATGATTCTGTAAATACGTATCAGCAAACATCATGATAATATTCTTTTTATCTCAGGTCTATGAAAAACGACCTGAGCATCATTTCCATGAAAATGGAGATCCACAAATTTCACGAAACTATAGCTTATCTATAGTGTGTGTACACATATGATTGAACATATTTGACTTCTGTGAAAATGCAGAACCACAAACTTCACAAGAATAGGATTTATCGCCAGTGTGTGTACACATATGTTTGACCAAATTGATCTTGTGTGAAAATGCACATGCACAAACTTCACAAGAATATGGTTTCACTCAAGTGTGTGTACGCATATGATTGACCAAACTGGACTTCTCTGAAAATGCAGATCGACAAACGTCACAAGAATAGGGTTTCTCTCCAGTGTGTGTACGCATATGTAGCACTAAATGTGACTTCTGTGAAAATGCAGATCCACAAACATCACAACAATAGTGTTTTTTTCCAGTGTGTGTATGCATATGTGTGACCAAAATGTGCTTCACAGAAAATGCAGATCCACAAACATCATAGGAATAGGATTTCTCTCCATTGTGTTTGCACATATGTTGCACTAAATGTGACTTCTGTGAAAATGCAGATCCACAAACATCACAAGAATAAGGTTTCTCGCCCGTGTGTGTACGCATATGTCTCACCAAACTGGACTTCATTGAAAATGCAGATCCACAAACATCACAAGAATAGGGTTTCTCTCCAGTGTGTGTACGCATATGTCTGACCAAACAGAACTTCACTGAAAATGCAGATCCACAAACATCACAAGAATAAGGTTTCTCTCCAGTGTGTGTATGCATATGTTTGACCAAACTCGACTTCTCTGAAAATGCAGATCCACAAACATCACAAGAATAGGGTTTCTCTCCGGTGTGTGTGTGCATATGTGATACCAAATGTGACTTACGTGAAAATGCAGATCCACAAACTTCACAAGAATATGGTTTCTCTCCACTGTGTGTACGCATATGTGGTACTAAATTTGACTTGACAGAAAATGCAGATCCACAAACCTCACAAGAATAGGGTTTCTCTCCAGTGTGTGTACGCTTATGTTTGACCAAACTGGACTTCTCTGAAAATGCAGATGGACAAACATCACAAGAATAGGGTTTCTCTCCAGTGCGTGTACGCATATGTAGCACTAAATGTGACTTCTGTGAAAATTCAGATCCACAAACATCACAAGAATAGGGTTTCTTTCCAGTGTGTGTATGCATATGTTGGACCAAATTGAACTTCACTGAAAATGCAGATCCACAAACATCACAAGAATAGGGTTTCTCTCCAGTGTGTGTACGCATATGTGTGACCAAAATGTGCTTCACAGAAAAAGCAGATCCACAAACATCACAGGAATAGGATTTCTCTCCATTGTGTTTACACATATGTTGCACTAAATGTGACTTCTGTGAAAATGCAGATCCACAAACATCACAGGAATAAGGTTTCTCTCCAGTGTGTGTATGCATATGTAAGACCAAACTGGACTTCAGAGAAAATGCAGATCCACAAACATCACAAGAATAGGGTTTCTCTCCAGTGTGTGTACGCATATGTCTGACCAAACAGGACTTCTGTGAAAATGCAGATCCACAAACATCACAAGAATAGGGTTTCTCTCCAGTGTGTGTACGCATATGTGTGACCAAAATGTGCTTCATAGAAAAAGCAGATCCACAAACATCACAAGAATAGGGTTTCTCTCCAGTGTGTGTACGCATATGTGTGACCAAAATGTGCTTCATAGAAAAAGCAGATCCACAAACATCACAGGAATAGGATTTCTCTCCATTGTGTTTACACATATGTTGCACTAATTGTGACTTCTGTGAAAATGCAGATCCACAAACATCACAAGAATAAGGTTTCTCTCCAGTGTGTGTACGCATATGTCTCACCAAACTGGACTTCATTGAAAATGCAGATCCACAAACATCACAAGAATAGGGTTTCTCTCCAGTGTGTGTACGCATATGTCTGACCAAATAGGACTTCACTGAAAATGCAGATCCACAAACATCACAAGAATAAGGTTTCTCTCCAGTGTGTGTATGCATATGTTTGACCAAACTCGACTTCTCTGAAAATGCAGATCCACCAACATCACAAGAATAGGGTTTCTCTCCAGTGTGTGTATGCATATGTGATACCAAATGTGACTTACATAAAAATGCAGATCCACAAACTTCACAATAATATGGTTTCTCTCCAGTGTGTGTACGCATATGAGACGCCAAATACGAATTGCCTGAAAATGCTGATCCCCAAATTTCACAAGAATGTGGTTTCTTTGTAATACATGTTTCCATTTTGCTTATTGTCTGACTTCACAACAGTTTAGGAAATGTCATATGAATATGTCCTATCTTGGTTGTTTATTCGCATAGAACATAAAATGTTTTTTGTAAAAAACAAACCATACATTTTTAAGTATATTATTTCTTGTTGCATATATTTGTTAGTGTTTTCGTGGAAAGTGTAATGTCTTTTCCTTCAATGAAATTCTCAGTAATACCCAATGCAGATTTGTACAGCATCTGTAAAAAACGAAGTCATAAATTATAGATTATTTGCAGCAGTGAATAATATATGAAAGCCGTCTATATTATGAAAGATATATGCAATTAATATTTCAACAGCAGCAGCCACCAGTGAAGATTAAACATTTCAGTGTGTTAACCAGTGAAAGAAGATTGCTTCACATCACATCTCATGAAATGTATGCAATTAAAATCAGAACATTGTCAATTCAGAATCAATACAAATATCTGTTGATGTTTAAAGTTCTTTTGACCTCGTCTTGGACTAATGACACTAGCCATATGATTATGTTTATAGCCTGCACCACCTGGTGTGAGATTATCAGGACAAGTGGAGATCTTTCATTAATACCACATTCTAATTATTAAACCAATAGTTAACAATGGAAAAGAAAACAGAAATAATAAAATAATTTCCACAATTAATGTGCTATTGTCAAATTGATTTATTACATTATGTAAAAAATTGTTTTTGTTTAAAAAAAACTTTTGTGCATAAACATGCTGATTTTTGTTAATGTGGGTGTCCATACATGATATTATCAGAAAATAACAGCAATAGCTGTTTAATATTTACAGGGAATTTTCTAACATTTCACCAGCAAGTGTTTTTTAAGTAAGACTATAAAGCCAAAATACCTAAAACTTAACAAGTCTGCAAGGATTTCTTACTGCACAATCACAATGATATTATATATGCAGGGGTGGGGAAACTAATATTCATACACAAACAATTTTTTAATTTATTGTATTTCCAATTCATGAATAAACATAGTTTTCATATAACTGTACACAGATGCATAATACGTAAATATGCATAGAAAACAAAATATTCTGATTTAATAGAAAGAATTCACATTTTAACAGGTGAAAAAGTATTTGTACAATACAAAAAAGAATACATAATCTTGATTTAAAACTTTGTAGAATAGCCATTATTCACTTCTACAGCAACCAATCTCTTGTAGTTCTCCCTTAATGATTCGTAAATGTTAGTTGGGATTTTGTTCCATTCTTCTTTGCATATGGTCTTCAGATCTGGGATGCCTGTTGGAGCTCTTGATTGGATTTTAATTTTTAAATAATGTCACAGATTCCAGACTGGGTTTAAATCTGGGGATTGACTTGGCCATTTCAGGTTATTTAAACAAGCCATTTCTTTGTAGATCTTGCTGTGTGCTTAGAACCAATCAGGAGGAAGTTCAAGATTTTCAACTGAAATCATTAAATTTGCTTCCAAAATATTTTGATATGCTGCAGCATTCATTCTACAATCTATTATTGATACGTTACCAATACCTTTTTTCACAAAAACATCACTAAACTCCTGCCACCACAGAATTTTACTAGTGGAACTGTGTTCTTTTGTTTGAAGGCATCACTATCTTTCCTCTATATATTATTACTAGAATTACATCCAAAAAATATTTTGATTTTGTCTGTCCATAATACTCTTTCACAATCAGATTTTTCCTTAACTTCAAATTCACAAACGAATTCCAACCTGGTATCCCTGTGTCTTTTCAATAGCAGTGCAGTTGTCCAACGGGAGCGTGACTTTAGATTATTCCTATGAATTTCATTGCTTATTGTCCATTTAGTGGCACAGATTCCTGATGAAAACAAATTATCCTGCCATTCTTGATGAGTAACCATTGGATTTTGTTTAATTTGATGCATTAATTTTCTCAAAGATCTTGAAGAAATCTTCCAAGGAGTAACTGTTCTTTTGTTTTCATCAGTTTTGAGTTTTTTTTATACCTGGCAATGAATGAATTAATGGTAGTAAATGGAATATTCAGTTTGTCTGAGATTTTTCTGTAACTTTTACCTTCTTTCCAGAGCTTAACAATCAGTTCTGTTTGCAAATTTATCAATTCTTCACCTCTTGCCATGATGATAACCTCCTTGTATGAATATCAATTACAGAATGTTCTGTTTGTATCTTTAGACAAAAATAACTACTGATAACATTAATGAAACATTCTAGAATATTCCACTTTAAAGATCTAGAGCATTAAAGCAATTTAAAAGTTATAAAATATAAAATTTGCACGGAACAAATATTTTTTCACCCATTAAAATGGATAAATAGGATTTATTTGTATTAAATCAAATTTTTTTTCTGCTTTCAATGCATACTTATTTATGCATCTGTGTACAGCTAATTATATTAAAATTATGTTTATTCATTAGTTGGAAATACAATAAATTAAAACTTTGTATACATATGAATATTTGTTTCCCCCCACTGTCTATTTTTATATCTGCCACTCTCCCCCAACTCATCCTGAGTAATTCTTTTTTGTATTGCTTCATATTTATATTAGTTATATGCACAAGTCTTTGGGGAATTGAAACAATTAATTTCAGTTTTAAAAAACAGGACCCACCTCAGTTACTGAAAATCTGTTCTGAATCATAAAATAAAAATGCAAGAAAACTAAGACATTATTTCATTAGAATAGCTTTTGTCTTTGTGAATATGAAATACTATGATCTCTGTCTTAAGAAAAATATTCAAAAATTCGATGAATAATGAATTTTAAAAAAATTTTAATTAGTCTAATTTATAAAGTTTGATATCTTTAAAATTCTGCAGCAAATATATACCAGTTATGTGGTACTGTTATTAAGTAAAATCTTAAATCATAATTGGACAAGAGCATACTACAATACTGCGAACCCCATATTTTAAAATTTTGAGTTGTGTGTGTATAAATGTAGTGATTTTTTAAATACTGGCATTCACACACAACACTATCATAAAATTTGAGTAGGAAATATAGTAAATTTGAAGCCAAAGTACGTAAAATCAATAAATCTTTAGATTATGCAGAATATTTTCCTAAATTTTCAAGATTACTGAGTACTTAAAATTTATATAAAAAAGGCATTCACATCTTTTGTTTCAATTATGTTTTACAAATAAAGTCTGTGTAGAACAACATTAGACATCTCATCAAGCTGTCAAGACAACAAAACAACTACAGTAATTTCTTCATAGGCTAAATCTTCCAACATTTTGGGATAGACCAAGATAGATTATTTTATGACCTCATACCCCACTGAGGTCAAGATCAAATCCATAACTTCCTTTTCTCCCCCACTAGATTTGGCATTCTTTAACTTTTGCACTCTTGCTGATGATGTGAAACACCTCAGCCATTTCTTAATATATTCAGGATCCTCCATCATGTTTAAGAAATCAATAGTTATGATCGGTATTCTGACAGATGTAGTCCCATCAAGAGAAGATAACTCACTCATCGCTATA
The DNA here is from genome assembly GCA_964036315.1 of Acanthosepion esculentum. Classification (NCBI taxonomy): domain Eukaryota; kingdom Metazoa; phylum Mollusca; class Cephalopoda; order Sepiida; family Sepiidae; genus Acanthosepion; species Acanthosepion esculentum. The sequence continues at coordinate 10,697,026 of OZ038479.1, forward strand.
TTAATACCACCATTTCTACAGTATCTCATTACATATCACTACTAGGTGGTTATGATTTAGCTGAACTGTCAGTGTTATAAAACTTTTGTTTATCTATATGTTATTCCATTTTCAAATATTTATTTAAATCAATTTGCAGATCTATTGTGAAACTATAAATCAGTCTATTTGTACATCTATTGTAAAATTAGTTTAACACTAACCCTCCTAAAGGCTATATTCTCTGTGAATGCATAAAAGCCATTTTTAGCGTTGTTTACTTTGAATTGTTACTTTTGGATGACCGATTTGCTTGTTATTATGTAAGTCACTTTATGATTTTGGTATTGATAACATATTTCCTCCATAAATCCTAGGGAGGGAGTTGGGTATTCTCTGTGAATGCACAAAATCCCTTTTCAGTGATACTTACTTTGAATTCTTACTTTCAGATAATCAAACAAAGGATCTGAGAACAGCAAATGGGGATAACATCCATTATATTGCGATTATAATGTAAGCATGAATTTAGCAGATCTGTTCGGATTCATTTCCATTGCCAAACATTGAATCAGCATGCCATGTATTTGCTGGTATGAAATCCTTTGCTAAAGTTGACCTTAACTCAGCATAAAATCAAATTAAAATTGATAGCAAGTTTCAAGAAGTCACCACAATTAATACCCCTATTGGCTTAATAAGATAGGATCATCTGCCATTTGAAGTAAAAATATCAAGAGTCACATTTTCCAGAAAGCCATTGAAAAAGGTTTAGAGGTTATTAAAAATATAACTGTATATGAGGATGGCATTGGCACTGGTGCATATAGTAAAGAAGAGCTTAAAAGTAAAATGGAACAAGTTTTGAGAAAATTAAAAACGCACGGGTATGACAATTAGTCAAAATAAATGCATGTTTAATTTTCATACCTAGGATATTAAATATCCAAAGATGGTATATTGCCAGATGACAAACTGATAAGATATCAGATATAATTGCACAAAGGAATAGAAAAGAATCTTTTTTTGGATTAACCAATTTCTATAACAGATACTTGCTGTGATATAGTGACCTTGTGGAACCATTTAATGAAATAAGGAAGAAGAATACAGTTTCAATGGACAAAAAGACATGAGGTTGCTTTTGAGAAATTAAAAAAAGGCACTCATAAATGAATCAGTTGTAAGAATTTTTGAACCAGCGATAGAATTGACATTAACTACTGATGCCTGTTACTGTGTTATAGCTGAAATATTGTCACAGGAGGATCACGTAGTAATGTAATTATTCAGAAAACTAACATCAGTGGAGGTTAATTAATTGAATTTTGAGAAGGTGGCATTGGTGATTGTGTGTACAATGGAAAGAGATATAAATTTTTTGCTGGGGAGGAAATTCCTATTAAAATCTGATCATAAGCTTTTGGAATTTATATTCAACACCAGAACAAAGTTGGCAAAGATCACCTCTGCCAGGATATTAAGATGGGCAATTAAAGTCAAGGTATTCCAGTTTGACATCGTATATATGAAATGAAATACATTTTCACATGTGAATGCATTTTCACGGTTAAATTTTGAGTGTAAAAATATTGCAGCAAGAGAAAATTGTGAGGATAGGATTTTGCACTGGATAGAAATGGAGGTATTGCCCTTAAATTGGCTTAGGTTGTATTAAAAACAACTAACTTGGTCAAAAAGATGCAACTAAAAGCATAATGTTTCCAAATTGAGCCAATATCGAAAGTGCCCAATTTTGTACTTTACAGAAGCTTCATATCCTTGAAGCTCAGTCAATTTTGAAATATTGCTATGAATTGACCTCAAAAGCTTTTTCTTCCACTAGTTTGGAAAGGCAAAATGTTTCATTAGTTTTTTAAAATTTTAACCAATTCATTATTCAGGGATTGATGACATTAGGGAAACAAATGTTTTCATAACTTTACAAATGTTGTAGAATACATAAACATATTTTATACTTGGTGGACAAAACTGAATGTAAAAACACAATATAAAGGTTTGTGTCTGAACAATAAATATGCTTATCCACTTCAAGTAAATGATAAGAATTATGTAGTTCTTAATGTATTCTGCCACTGGAATGGTATTCTTAGAAATAAAGGGAAGATAACAAATGAAACCTTCAGAGCTTTGTATCATACTACTCATGCAATTCTAGAACTGACCAAATATTGCATAGAATAAGTTAAAATGATGTACATCTTATCTGGTAAATTTCAAACAGATCTCCTTGAGTACAGATTTGGCAAATACAGTTAACTTGGTGGAGATCAATATATATCTATATGTCAAGTGTTTGGGTGTGAAAAAATCAGAATGATGTATTTTTAAATTGAACGTAATAAGGAAAGTACTGATCTTAAGAATTTACAAACTAATTGGGATTAAGTGGCAGGAGAGCAAAATTTAGATATTTATATATTTAACATAGATGTAACAAATGAGGATGTTAGTAAATGCAGAGAAATTGTTCCTGTTTTATTATACATAGCAGGTTATTGCTGTTATGCAGTTTTTAAGAAAATGAAATGCAACAGTTGCAATAATTCAGTATCTGGAATTGATAAGGAGGACAAAACATCTGAAATAAACAGTTATATCCTAATGATGCTACTACAAATGCTGTTCTCTATACTTATGTAGTTAATGGAAAAATGACAAAAAAGAAATTCTTCTCTTCATCATTCAGTAAATCAAAGGAAATTAGCCTTGCACATAACTTTGTATGTTTTTGCAGCATAAGGATAATCTTTTTGATGTGGACTTGACTCTTGACACAATATTGAAAAATTTAGACAGAATGCTTGTCTGGAGCTCTTCAAATTTTCTTCTGAATAATTTTTGTTCGAGGGAAAATATTCCTAGAAACAAGTTAACCAAAAAACCTTCAAATGTTCGGCTGAATTTCCCATATGCTTATGTATAGTTTTTTTTTTTTTTTACAATAATTTAAAATTTGTATTTTATTTTTTACACAACAAAAATGTTACTATTATTACTTTACTACTACAGGATAAATAAAATAAAATAAAACATGCAAATTAAAACTAGGCATGTCCACTTTTTCACAAAATAGTTGTACATCCTGATGAAAAAGGCCCCAAATTTAAAACAAAGTTTTATTGCAAAAAAGTTTGTTATTAATAAGAGGAGAGACCAAAGTATTTTTTTAATTTTTTTTTATTTCTTTTCAGCACATTTGAAATTTTGGTTGAAAATCTTGTTTTTTTTTTTGTTTTATTTAGATCAGATGTCACCTAATATTTAGCATTAGGTTTTTTTATCGCCATTTCAGTTGAAAACACATTAATGTGGAAATTCTTGCAGAAATCAAATAACTGTTGTATTTTAATGAAACCTTCAGAACTTATTCAAAAATGAATTAATTTATTTTAAAAATATTTCTTTTTTAGAAAGTCATGGTAAAAATATATTTTACATCTGTTACCCTCACCCCACTATTTAATTTTAGGAAAAACTTTAAAACGAGTAAGTGTGTAACTATGTAATATTTTTTAATTAACTGAAGAAGACTTTGAAGAATATAAATCATCAATTTTTTTTGTAAAATTTTACATGCATCTACCTAAACTTTAGCTCTCTGAATTGTAAAATACAAAACTCAAAAAAACTAAGACATTATTTAATTAAAAAGCTTTTAATGTCTTTTATGAATAATATATGTTAAGGACATTTTTGTCTGAAGCCAAAATTTTTTTCGGTTGAAAAATGAATTTTTACAAAAATTGTTTTATTTTCAGTTATAAATAAAAATAAGTGATAAAATTGATGTTTTAAAATTAAATTTGAAACTGAGTGACTCTGGAAAGTCTTTTATTAAAAAGATCTATTTTTACAGATCATAAATTAGAAAGCTTATTACAATCTATTACATGAAACTATTTTTAAAATAAATTTTTATGCCAAAAAAATGTATTAAAATAGTCTCCAACAAAACTATGGAAGCACATTTCTGAAAAAATGTCACATATGCTAGAGTTATTTCCCCTGATAGTGAGGAATTTCCAATTGGCATTGATTTCATTCTGGTAACATGTGTCAAATTCACTGAGTGACCATTAAAGTTGCATTTTCAAAATTTTTCTTCTTCTAATTTTGTTTTTCTAAATATAATCAATTTTTTATATTTCAGTGACAGACATACTGCAAATATTAATTATTTTCTTTTCTTAAATTCAAATTTAGGGATGGAAACAGTGAAGATTAAAAGTAAACTAACACATTTAAAAAGTTTGTGCAAGATGTATTACATTTTATTTAATATTTGCATGACTGCCATAATCATAACAATTAATAAAAAAGAAATAAAATCTCATTTCATGAGTTACCTTGTTTCATTTATGAAATGTAATGGTATTTTATTTAATTTTTATATTGTCTCAGTTAGGAAAAAGTTTCATAACTGAGACAATATAAAACTTTGTTAAAAAAAAAAATACCATAAAATTTTATAAAAGGAGGTGTACGTAACAAGTAGATTACTCTTTTCCCAATTTACAAAGCACTAAACAAAGATCTCATAAGGACGCTTAGGAAACCCGATGCGGCTTTTAACTAATTTTATAATATTTTAACAACTTAAATGTAAAAATCTATTATAATTAAAGAAATAACAAATAACTGTATTAAAAATTCATTTTTTATCGAAAAAATTTTTTGCTTTCAGAAAATATTGTCCATATTCATAAAAACAGCTAAAAGCAAATAAAAGCATTTGTAATTAAATAATATATTTGTTTTATTGAGTTTTGTATGTTACAATTCAGAGCTGATTTTCAGGTACATGGGGTCCAATTAAAAACAAAAAAAACATGATTTGCATTCCTCAAAGCCTTGTGCTTTTATTATAACTATTGTAATCACTAAGCCCAATGCGATCGAATTTCTAGCGTTTTCATAAAATTAGTTGGGGGGGGGTAATAATTATAAAAAAATCATTTCTGCTATGACTTTAATAAAAAATAAAAAAAACAACGCATTTATAATAATTTCGATCATCTGTGAATAGTTTCTGAAAATTTCATTAACATCAGACAATTATTTTTATTTTTTCAAGATTTTCCAAATTAATGTGTGGTATACAAAAAACGTACTAAAAATTGTATAGTTCCGGTGATACAAAGAGAAACAAGGTTTTTTTAATCAAAATTTAGAATGTTTTAAAGAAAGTTCTAAAGTTCTAAGAAAGAAGTAAAAATTTTTTAAAATAATTAAAAAAAAACAAACTTTGGTCTTTCCTCTTCATAATAACATAAGCAAAATTTTATCGTCTAAATTTTAGACGATAAAATTTTGTTTTCGTAAAGTTTGGCGTCTTTTTCATCATGCCATTTTTTTTAGCGATTTCGTGGAGGTACAAATTTTAAAACAAACACGGCTTTATAATCTATTTATTGTTTGTTAGTTCTCTTTAAAAGATGTAAGGTAAAAATCAAAGCCTGGTTTGCTATTCTTCAAACTTTGTCCATATCGTCAGTATAACAGGCAAAAATTGACTATATTTTCATAGACAAATTCTAGTGTCAACAACAGAGAGGAAGTGAAAAAATGTTTTAAAATCCATTAGTGTCAATGACAGGCAGGAAAGGAAAATAAATATTAAAAAAATAATGAAACTTTCAGAACTTAAATTTTTAATTATTATTGTTTGAAAAATGTCTTAATTTTAAGGGACACTATTTTTTAAAAGACGATAAAAAAGTTATCAATGTTTTTAAAAAAATGCTTTAAAAAGCTTATTTATATAGGAAAGTTAATTTTTCTTTTAATTCACATTTAGCTTCAGCCTTTTATTTTTCAAATGAAACCGAAATTTAAATTCGAGGAAAGCATTTAAATGATTTAAAATGTGTTTTTGTGGGGCTTTTGTTGAGTCCGTGATAATAACTTACCTTTTCTGGGCGAAAACCTTTTCATAGTAAAAAAACAAACAGGATTAAATTTGCTGTTGTTGTTTGACTTGATATTTCTTTCTCAAGATCAACAATATTTTGTAATCAATAATAAAACTTCCTATTTTGAAAGAAAATGCAATTAAAAAAAGGATTTTAAATTATTTGAAAATAAAACTAGCGTAATTTATGGACAGAACAAAGGAATTACGGGAAACGGTGTAAAAGAATAATTAGTTCCTTCTTCAAAAATAGTAATGGTACAGACAATATGCTAGAGCACTGAGTTGCAAACTTAATCTGTTTTTTATTGAGTCACAAAATATGAAATAAAATCTTATCTAGATAAACAGATTCACTAAAAATGCACCAAAAAGCGGATGCATAGTGAAAACTGCACAAGACATAATATAAACAAAATTTTATTTACATTCTTTACTCATGAAATTTCGAGAAATTCATTTTTGTAGCACTTCTTACACTCATTGCTTCTTTTAGTTACAATGACAAACCTTTGCAAAATTTAAATCATAAAATTATTTGGTCAAGCCTAAGTTACAAAAATATCTTCTACCGTGAATGATAAAATGAAAAATGCAATATAACTAAGACTTTATTTAATTTAATTAAATTAATTACAAAATATTTTAATTGATTTACCTAAGAAAAGTTATAGACATTACTGCACTCTTAAGAAAAATATTTTTTTCGCTGAATAATTAATTTTTACAAGAATTGTTATTTTTTAAAGTTTTAATTAGAATAATTTATAAACTTTAAAATTTTGTCACATTCTGTATTAAATATTAGTACACGTGATTTATGTAAAATAATTCAAAGATGAATAGAAAAATAACAAAAGCTTCATGAATTTTACAAATATTTAGGGTATAGTAGCCCTTCGCTACTCCGCCAATGTGACCAAGTGTAGACGTTCATGAATTTGACCTATTCTTCATTGCGTTTCCACACACCCTTCAACTTAATATATTAAGTTCATTTAGATTCATAATAAACCTAATGATTTTTTAGTTGTTTCAATGTTAATATGTGGAACAGCACACAGTGTTTACACTCTAATCTGATGCGCACGCGAGTTTTCACCCCCTTCCCTTCACTTTCGGCTGGTTATAGCAGTAAACCGTTTTTGGCCGAAAGTGAGGAAGATTTACTCGCTGCTCCTGATTCAATTTTCGCGCCGTTTCGCTCTGACGTCACAGACAAACCTTTTCCTGGAAGTCAGTCGCCGCCAGTACGTGGAAGACATAAGACGACTCATTCCATTCTCTCGTCGTTCAACCATATATTTCGACAGAGATGCCTTATAGCAAATATTGCTTTTTCCTTCCTACCAGCAGACATTGCTTCGTTTCTTCTTACCAGCAAATATGGCTTTATCCCAACTAGCTTGACGCGTGCAACTTTAGCACCTAAGACACTGTCATTTCCATTATCCTTTGATGACTTAAATTTCCGTCAAGCTACGAATCTTCTAGCGAACTACGTCACCTCTCCGATGATTTACTTCTCATTCTGACACGAACATCTTGTTCGAAACGGCGATTATCCTAGACCAGAGATCTATGAGCTTCCAACCTGATGAACGAACATTTTTCACATTTTTCGAACTGATACCTTCTGAACCTGTTACCTAAAAAAAGAATTACACACACTCACAATATTAAATCCTCGCAGTGAGTATTTTTCTTTCCCTTGCCGTATCTTTATAATTCTTCAATAATTGACTGTTTGAACCTTCTTCTTGAGGAACTCTTTCCCGCCAAACGCCATCTTGGATTTGAATTTTGGCGGGGAATTTTATCTACCTTATTTCCAGTATCTTACTGAAGATCTTCACTCAAGACTATTGAATTTCACTATTACTACATTCCAGTATATTTACTGAAGGTCTTCACAGAAGACATAATACTTGTTCAACTCAAAATAAAATTTCTACATTTGTTCTTTTGACCGGGCTTATCTTCGTCATTCCTCCTGCCTTTTCTTATCTTACTTTGTTTGTGGATTCGATAGTAGGGCGTGTAGTGTCTGGCACAAGGTCAATTCATAAACCAGCGCTGCAACGCTATCGGGTCCGCAACAAATACACTGTGTGAACATTTTTATACTTTTAATATTTCGTAGCACATCTAAATTTATTTTTGTTGAGATTTTTCGTACTTAGGAAATTGCTGCATGCATATCATCCAGACTCAAACAACGTACTCCGTACACTTTGGTTAAAATATGACGGAAGGTTCACAATTGGACTTAACAAGCAACTACGCAACATCAGCACTGGACATTTAAAGGGAACTTTATTCTATATTGCTATATTGGCCAGACTTCAAATAACCTAATCTGTACATTTCGGTTAAAATACTACGGAAAGTTCACCATTGAACTTGATCAGCAACTACTCAACACCAGCACCAAATATTTAAAGGGAACTTTATTCTCTTTGGCCATATTGTCCAGACTTCAAATAACCTAATATTTGCACTTCGGTTAAAATACTACGCAAGGTTCATCATTAGATTTAACCAGCAACCTTTCAACACTTTCACCGGATATGTGAACTGTACTTTCAAACTTTGGACTTACATGACCCACCTTAACTTATATGGACTCTGCTTTTAGCATTTACTCACAGTTATATTATCTAGATCGTCTGTCCGGTCAGTATTCCTCAATTTATTTAATTCTGCCTCCATTACTTGATTCAGTGTTTGCTCATTGTTCCTTTAAACGAATCCCGACTGTTGTGTATAATGTAAATAAATTTTGTATTAATTTTAAGTTTCTGTTTGCCGTTTTGTTGTCCTGTCAGATTGCACATCTTTTATTTTTGAAATGTTAGTGGTCCTCATGTAACTCATAATTATTTGGGACGCACAGGTCACATTATAACGCACCTCCTTAAGTGGCTCCACTACAAGGGCCTCTTGGAGTGTGAATGTCTCACTTTTTGACAGTAGCTGTTTTCGCAAATCTGGGTGTCTGTTTCCTGTAATAATTTGTTGAATTTGACGCGCTTTAGTTTCTTGAGTATCCCAAAATTGACATATTTTGCCTGTAATCGGCATCTTACCAAAATTCGTCAGTGTTTTCAACACCTATCTGAGTATATTTTTACAAACAGAACCGTGCAATTCTGAACTCTATTTACGGTTCCAATTGTTCCCTAAACTTCTAAGTTATTATTGGATTGTGTTTCATCGTCAAACTTTCTTCTCCCGCTTATCAAATATGATCATCTTGCTTCTCCACCGACATACGCTTTACAGAGAATGACAAGTTGCATCGATGTCGGGAGAATTTGATTGATTCCACTGCAATTGATGTTGTTCAAAACATAGCGGGTTCAATAGTAACTTTCGACATTTTGTTTATTTTGTTTTTAAACTTATAGTGGCGTGAGATTTACGTGTTAAAATGAAAAGTTGAATTACCCACGCAAGAAGATTCATGAAGGATGTTAATAACGAGGAAGCAGACGGGTTAATGTGACAAAACAAGATAAGGAATTTATTGAAGGATGAAGGTGTAAACTGGAGTCCTCCTTTGGAAATCAACTGACATGGAATCCCATATCTGCAAGGTGCACCTTCAATTTGCGGATGGCCGTCGAGACAGTAGTGTACTCAAGTTGATCTACCTCCCAGAAGTTCGGAAAATAGTCAACAGTTACGAGGTACTCGACGTTGTTAAATTCAAATAAGTCAATACCAACCTTCTGCTACGGACGATCAGTTATGTGTGTGGCATTAGTGTCTCCTTTTTAACGTGAGAGATTATGGACACTGGCATGCATCCTGCTGTTGCAGTATGCTGTGTGACAGTTCCATCAAGTTGTAGACGCACCTACCCAGGTAATGATCCTAGTACGTGGTTGATGACATCTGCTTGTACTCTGATACTGAACTAACATTAGCAATGCTATCGGATTTGTTCACTCGTGCGCTTTCCTAACAAAGGGATCAACATCTCCTTGGCTACAATAAATTCCACTGAATATTTTTTGATATTCTTGGAGTTGCGCAGCGCAATTTAGCATTTTCCAGTGGACGCTATTTCATCCCATTCCAAATATCTCTAGGATATAAGAGATTTTTAAATTTGTTAAAAACTGTTAACATTTCAATAGAGTACTAATTAAAATGTAATTTTTTGATTTTAATTTTTTGCAAAACTTTTCATAACACTATCAAAATCAATTTGCCTGGTAGTGCCAGATTCAATACTCAGTCATGCCACATCCACAAGTACGGGTTGTATTAGGTTATCACACATGAAATGACGCAATTTATAGGAAATGAATAAAACATTTATGAAATGTAAAATAATCTATTTAGTTGAAACAGGTACCATGTTGATGAATGACTGTTCTCCAACATACCTCTCCATTCTTGATCTCATCTTTAAAAAGAATTCTCATACATTGATGTGATAAACATTTCAAATGCTTCCATTACCTCTTCCTTATTGAAGAATGATTTATTGCTTATGAAAATCTCAAAATGCGTAAATAAGTTATAATTAGTAGGAGAGCTATCAGGTGAATAAGGAGAATGAGGCAAAATTTCATAATTCAGACAATGCAGCTTTTTGGACAGTTGACTAAGAAGCGTGCGACCGTGCAGCAAAATTGGGCCAACCCTATTCACAAGTCTAGGATGTTTCTTTGTCAATTTTTCGTGCACGCACCCATTTTCTCCACAATACAACGTTGCTGTCATTATTTTGCCCTGGGGCAATAATGAATAACCCCTATGAAAGACGATCAAATTGTGACCATTAACGTTTTAGGGTGCAGTGGAAGTTTCGGGTATTGATTTGTGATTCACCTGCATTTAACCACTGGCCTACTCTCTTACAGTTGTCATAGAGTAACCATTTCTCATCGCATGTAATGATTCAGTGCAAAAATGGTTCTTTTTTCCTAGTTTGTACTCGTACAGTAAGATTACTCGACATTGTTTCATTTTTACTGAGTTTATAAGTAACAATATATTGAAAGAAAAATTATCTGGAAAGAAGAGGAGACCGGAATAGGTCAAGATTGTTTATATTCTTTAGTATATAAAAAATTTTGAATTATTCCTGTCTTCGAGATTACTTCGTTAGACAACCGGATCAACAACCAACCACAAAATACGTCATTCATGTGACAACCTAATAGACATAGTAGTCCACAAATAGTTTTTGATGAGTTTGCATTTACACAAAGCCTGTTCCACATGTATGGCAAATGTAAATATTATTAAAGTAATTCAATACACATTGAAACATGTATCCTTGGCTTTCTGCCTCAAGATCATGAACTCTCTAACAATTACAATCACAGTAAGACACAACTTGATTCACCACGTAGACTATTCATCAAACAAAAACTATATTCTAACAAGTTGGATTTAAGAATTAAAAATGTATATATGTTCAATATATATATATATATATATAGAGAGAGAGAGAGATCGATAGATATGCACATATATACACACACATATATACATCCATATATCACCACATAGTCTTATCAAGTGGTCATAATCAGCTGTAAAAAGTGACACTTCTTCATTCTATTCTTTCTCTTTTCCACCCAGAATGTAACAACGACATCCACGGAACCTTCTACCCGTGAATGGGGATATATTTCCTCTTAGTGACTGTTCATTCATGAATGTACACACGTGTGTATAGGCCACAGAGTTCCTCTCTATTAGTTTTCAATTATATAAAATCAAAGAAAATATCACCTTGTTTTAATGAATTCCCTTTCCTTACACTTGTCATTTTCATGTTTAAAATATTACTGCCATCGCTTTTGGAGCAGTGACTTTCGACATGATTTCAACGTGCACCTACTGCAACAGGCTAATAAAAAATGACATTATCAACAAAATGTTTTAACTTGCTGGGATTCATACGATTGTCAAAAGAAGTTGATGATTCACAGGTGTTGTCGGGTTTCTGTTTGTTTAGAAGATAATTCAGTTTTACAAACTGAGATAACTCTTGTCAATACCTCAAATATTATGACAAAATCAGTGTTACTATTTTGACAAACCTTCACAAGCAACTATAGAAGGATAATCGTATATCTCTCTAGATTTCATCTTTTCTTCTCTTACTTCCTTGTCATCGACGACACAGTTTTGCTTAGATCCAGTCGACGTCTTCCCTTTGAATTCCAAGACTCCTCTGCTTATATGACACTCTATACAACAGAAGGATAATCGTATACCTATTTTTCGTCTTTTCTTCTCTTACTTCCTTGTTATCGACGACATCCAGTTGACATTTTTCCTTTGAATGCCAATACTACTCTGCTTATATGACAAACCACATTTTGTAAATAGTCGCGAATTGGCTCCAAAATTTGATTCTATTGGATTGCAAAATATCTCACTTCAAACCAAATCTGTTTGGAAAGTTTTTATGGTGGGTTATTGTTGTTATTGTTGAATTCTGTTTGCCTGCTTCACTGTCAAACGTCCATGAACTGAAATACCTCAGACATTCTCCTGATAATAGGAGAATATGGCCATCTTCCTTTTCTAGCGTATTAACATTTACAGAGAAGTACAAGTGGGGTCGTTGTTGGAAGAATTTGAATAATTTCATCACATTTGACGTCGTTCAAAACAATAGTTTCAATGGTACTTTTTGATAGCTTCTGTTTTGTTAAACTCAATTAAATAAGCAATAAGATTGTTGCAAACACCGTTACAATTTTACAAAATAATGAGGGTCCTGTCCTGATGATGCATGACAATAAAAAAGAAAATTTGAATAACATGAAATATGTAATATATATATATCTCCCTCAAATAAAGAAAGATATTTATTCAAAATGGTATTTAGATGTTCACTGAGGTTTCCACATATTTGTAGATCAGAAAGCACATTGGTACATTTAACTGGTCATATGTACCTTGTCAAAAGATGAAGTTGTTTATAAATTGTCTGTCAAAGTGGAAACGAGGCAGGACTGTCATTGGCCTATCTATTAGCCAATCAGAGGTCACGTTGCAGCAATGCTGTTAAAGAGACATCTGGAGTAGCGATTGTCTTTATTGTCTTAAGAGAAGCCGATAAAAAAAAAACAGACACCAGAGCAGAGCCTGCTAATAATAAAAATAATCATTCTGTTTCTTCCAAGAAACTGTTTTACCTGATTTACTTTTAGGGTTCCTGGAAGTGAGATCTTCCGCATTGTTTTCTTCGCTTGGTGTTGGGTGGATTTCTTGGTTAATTTTGTTTCTCCCTAAAGTGCTTCCCTGGTATTTAGTGGTTTGTTTCTCTGTCTTAATGAATGGTTTTAATCTATCAATGGTTACTTGGATTTGTACGTCATCATTCCTTTTTATCAGATAATATTTTGGCATCTGTTCAAGAACATCAAAAGGACCTCTACATGGTGCTTCTACTCTAATCCAAACTTTACTGCAAGTTTCAATTTTGTCTGAAATATACGCATTCTGTATATTGCTATGTTTATCACTAACATTATCTAAGTTGAACTTTGATATTGTTTTGTGTGAATCACTTGCAGACAGTTGGGTTAAATTTGTATCACTAGTATTCTCTCCAATGTGTGTATACATATGTTGTTGGAACAGTGAATTTTTAGAAAACGTAAATCCACAAATATCACAGAGGAATGGTTTCTCTCCAGAGTGTATATCCATGTGTCGTTTGAGATCTGCATTTTGAGAACATTTGAATCCACAGATTTCACAGTGGAAAGTGTGTGTTAGCATGTGCTTTTTTAAAATTTTATTCAGGGAAAATTTCAATCCACAGATTTTACAATGGAAATGTTTCCCTCCAGTGTGTGATAACATGTGTTGTTTAAGAATTGTATTACGGGAGCACTTAAATCCACAGATTCTACAGTGAAATGGTTTCTCTCCAGTGTGTGTCAAAATATGTAATTTGAGAGTGGAATTGTGGGCAAACTTCAATCCACAGATTTCACAGTAGAAACGTTTCTCTCCAGTGTGTGTTAACATATGATTTTTGAGATTTGATTTTTGTGCAAATTTCAATCCACAGATGTCACAGTGGAAACGTTTCTCTCCAGTGTGTGTCAACATGTGTTTTTTGAGGTTGCTATTCTGGGAAAATTTAAATCCACATATTTCACAGTGGAAAGGTTTCTCTCCAGTGTGTGTTAAAATGTGTTTTTTGAGAGATGACTTTTGGGAAGACTTAAATCCACAGATTTCACACTGGAATGGTTTCTCTCCAGTGTGTGTTAACACGTGTATTTTGAGAGATGACTTTTGGGAAGACTTAAATCCACAGATTTCACAGTGGAAAGGTTTCTCTCCAGAGTGTGTTAAAAGGTGTATTTTGAGATTTGATTTTTGGGAAGACTTAAATCCGCAGATTCCACAGTGAAAATTTTTCTGGTCACTATGAGTTTTTATTTTTGTTTTGAGATTTGAATTCATGTCAAATGAAACACCACAGATTTTATAGGAAATGCTTTCTTCCATATTCATGTTGTCTGATGTCTCTCTTTTGTAGACATAAAGTTAGCTATTAATCCACCAATTCAACAGTGTAAGAATTCCGTCTTCCTCTTGAATATTCATTATGGTTTCAGGTAATCTCACAGATGCACACTGAAAAAAAGAGAAATATCTTAAATGAGCAATGGTGTAAGAAAATACACTATGTAGTGTCATGAAATAGATTTATAAAAAATGCATTTTCAAATCAATTCTTAAAACTGCTCGAAAAACTTTAAAAATTGCGCGATTATACTATATGTTGATTAAACAAACATGTATTTTGTTAATTGAAAAAGATTTGTTATCAACTAGACTTTTAAATACAAAAAATGAAGGTAGAAAGAACGATGAATTATTTTTTTTCAAAATCTAACACATAATAGAGTTCATTCAGATAGAAATCAACTTTCTAATGCAAATTCTGTCTAGAAAGAAAAAGAAATAACTCATATTCCTTTAAAACTTTGCTGTCTTCATAAGAGGAAGAATTAATTGATATATCTCCAGGGTGCCTTTACAAAGTTTACGCATTATCCTTGCCTTTGGGAAAGTGGGAACACTGTGGCACACTAACATAGGCGTTACTGGCCACAGCAGACTGAGATCAGTGTGGTGAGGAACAACATCAAATAAACTCAAACAATTTCTATCCAAGTGATTAGCACCACCACATCTGGAGCAGGCTCTATCACTATTTCCCCCAATTTTAAAGGCTATTTTTGGAATAGTCAAGCTTTTTACACCAGGAATGATACTTTTTTTTCAAAATTTGTCACTGCGGCATTATCTGCAAATTTACCAAAAAATAAATTAAAATATTTAGTGAAATATGATTTAAAAAAGAAAATTAAAAGTTTTGAAAATGCGATGATGGTGGTCAGTCAGTCAGAGAATTCAACACATGCTCGCCAGAAAGGAAACAATAAAATTCTAAGGCCTGTCAGGGGAAACAACTCTTAAGCACATGACTATAGCGCCTGAACAGTACATCCATATCTTTGGAAAAAAACCTTTTTAATTTATTTTGTTCACATTCAAAAATATTTTTTAAATACCTATGTATCGCTGATTGAATTAAATAACTGTCACAGCTTTCAAATTTATAATCTGTAAAAATAAATCTACTTAGCATTTCCTAAAGGGCAAAAATTCAAACTTAATTTTAAAATATTTAACAACTTTATCACATTTTTTAAAATTTAAAAATAAGAAAATTCTTGTAAAAATTCATTTTACATCGGAAAAATATTTTGGCTTCAGACAATAGTGTCATTAACAAATATTATTCATAAAAGCCATTAAAATATTTTATATTTAAATATTATCCTAGTTTTGTTGTATTTTGTATTTTACAGTTCAGAGATGAATTTCAGGAAGCTATATATTTCGATTTTGCAAAGAAAGTCTTCAAAGACTTCTTTTAAATAATATAATCATTAAATGATACAACGTAGAATTTCTCGAGGTTTCATAAAATTAAGTAAAAAGTGGTGGTTAACAGATGTTCTGTAAAAAACATATCTAAAATAATTCCATTCATTTGTGAATAAGTTCTGAAAGATTCATTAAAATCCAACAAATTGTGATTTTTGCAAGAATTTCCAGATCCATGTGTTTTTCATAGATATGTTTAATACTTTACTAGAAAAGATGAAAAAAGGTCCCAAACTTGATTAAACAATTTTTATTTTGGAAATGTTTATGTTATTATTAAGAGAAAAGACCAAACTATTTTTTTAAATATTTTTAATTTTTTTTTAATCCTTTCGAGCACGTTCGAAATTGTAATTAAAAAATCTCGTTTTTTTAGTCAGCAAAATTGACATAAAATCGATCATGTAAACCATTTTTGACAAATTTGTTAATAAAAGTGAAATTCTACGTTTAAAAATCTTGTAAAAATCAATTATACTTTTTTCATAATATATTTTAGGAAAATCAGAAAATTTAAAGTATACTTAATGTAATTTGAAACAAAGATTACTTAATTTTTTAGTAGAAAGCATTTAGTTGGAAATAAGAGAAGCATGTCTAACCGTGGTGATTGGTTTTGGAGGTGTGAATTGAGGTTTAGGTCAACGTATCGACAACTAACGTCAGGGCAATTTATCGGACGGAAGGGCAGAAGTGACAGTATTTTTGAATTTTAATTGAACCAGATTATTTAACTATAAAGTAATTCTTAAAAATTGAATACTTTCAAAAGTCTAATATTTTATTGATTATTAGGTACTTTTTTAACGAACATATGTGCAAAGCCTGCACTGTTTTTTCCCTAAAATTGAATCTAAAAAAGAAAACATTAATAATTGCAGTATATCACTCACTGAAAAAGTAAAAATTGATTATATTTAAAAAATGAAAAGAAAATATTTTAAAATATTTATCAATAATATGTAAAAAAAAAAAAAAAAGAAAAATTGAATATTTTGAAAATGCGACGATGATGGTCGGTCAGTCAGAAAATTTGATCCGAAACCAACGCAATTTATGAGGCCAGATCCTTGCTCCCAGGAGAAACATTTCTTAAAACACAGGACATTATTTCTGAATTGTGCCTCCGTAGTTTTGCCGGAAACGTTTTTAATACATTTTGTTGGCATATTAAAAAAGTTATTGTAAATATAGACCTTTAAATAAGAGCATTTCCTGAGATACTCATAATCAAACTTAATTTTTAATATTTAACAACTTTATCACATTTTGTATTCAAATTGAAAGAAAAGAAAACAATTCTTGTAAAAACTGATTTTTCATCGAAAATATATTTTGGCTTCAGGCAATAATGTCCATAATCCATTAAAAAAGCTTTTAATGGCTTTTCTGAATAATATATTCAGAAAAGCCATTAAAAGCTTTTTTAATGGCTCTAAAAGTTATTTTAATTAAATAATATCTTAGTTTTATTGGGTTTTTGTATTTCACAATTCAGAGCTAAAGTTTGGTTAGAAACGCTCTTCGATTTACAAAAATGTCAATTATTTATATTCTTCAAAGTCTTCTGAATTTAATTAAAAAATTTACAGATGCACATATTCGAGTTTTCATAAAATTAAGTGGATTGCAACAGATGTAAAAAATATTTTTACCATGATTTTATAAAGTCAAACATTTCTAAAATAATTTTATTCATTTTTGAAAAGGTTCTGAAATTATTTGTTATTTGCAAGAATTTCCAAATTAATGTTTTTCAACTGAAAAAAGCGCTAAAAGAAACTAATGCTAAATATTACGCAACTTTTGACCTAAAAAAAAAAAGATTTTCAACCAAAATTTCAAACGTGCTAGAAAAGAATAAAATTTTTTTTTTAAATAATTAAAAAATGCTGTGGTGTTTCCTCTTATTAATAACATAAACTTTTTCACGATAAAACTTTGATTTTATTAAGTTTGGAGCCTTTTTTCTTCATGCTATGCTGATTTTTGGCGAATTATTAAACATGTCTACATTTCACCTAAAAAAGGTGCATAGCTAATGGTAAATTTCGAATGTGCTAGAAATCAGTTTTAAAAAAAATTGCGTTTCTTTTGCTGGCGATAGGTTAGGTGGGGAGGGGGGCATTTAGGAAAACCGTAAATTTTCGTCTAACTTACCTCTTCTTCAAGGCGAATAAAATTTCCATACAAAACAATTAGGATTATGTCGTTGGTGTTGTTGGACTTGATATTTCGTTCTCAAGCTCCATCAATAAAACTTCCTATTTTCAAATGAACAGCAATTAAGAAAGGATTTGAAAATAGAACGGATGTTGTATCTGAACACAGACAGCCAACAGAAACAAAGGAATTACAATAACCGGTGTCAAAGAAGAATTTGTTCCTTATTAAAAATAGTATAGAACTGACACTATATGTCAAAACATTATTTGTATCGCAATCTGTTTTTCTGATTTTATATAAACTTTTATTATTGACGCAAAATGAAAACAACAAAATTAAAAACCTTTGAAAAATCTAATATTTATTCAAGACATTTCTTTCAAAGAAAATTAGTAAATTTAATCAATTAGCAACTGGGTAATAATGTATATTGTATTGTATTGTGGGAAAAACTGCTTACTTTTTGCAGTTTGCTTGTTGCGATATACCGAAAATAACGTATATTTACGCACCTTAACCTGTAATGTTTCATCAAAGTCACAGGTTAATGACAATAATCTTTTATTGTCATCTCAATGCACGCGTGAAATGGTAAAAAATACGGGGGATCAAACGGGCTAAAATCTAGAAATTGAATTTCTTTCTGCTTAAAAATAAATTATTTTCACATTATGTAACCAAAATTGTGAGAAATTTTATGAAAATTACAATTAATCTTATTTTCACACAACATTAAAAACGTATAGAACGGAAATTAATCAAAAACTGGTTAAATTATATTTTGGAGTTTAATTTCTTTCTTTTATTTTCTTACCTGCTTCATGCCATAAAATATTTAACTGCAACCAATTAATTAAATCTTTTTTTAACAATTCTAATTTTTAAAATGATGAAACTGAAGGGCTACAAAAAAGATTCTTGTTACGAACAACAAAAGACTGAATTTCAAAATTTCATCGAAAAAATACAAGTAATGTATTTTTAATAATAATAATAATAATAATAATAATAAACCGCCCTTATTTAATGTCAGATTTGAAAAAACATATACACAGACTTTAAACAGGAAAAGGGGGACATACCTATAAAAAATAAATGTACTTTTTGCATTCATTCGTTTCATTTGATTTCTTTTAAGGCAATGGAACGTATAAAACACCATCGCGACTACCATCCGCTAATAAATAATAAATTTATTTACCAATAAATAACATGGTAATTAGGACAATTAGTTGACCAATTAATCTGTATTGCGTGCGTTCAGTCAAAACTTAAAAGTAAACATATTAGGAACAATAATGAAAGTGACACTGGTTCAAGCACTTGACAATAAATAAACATTAGAAATTTCAATATGTTTAAGAGAAAAAATACAAAAAAAAATTCATCTCGAAAAGAATCTAATTCTGTTCTTATTATTCGGTTAATTAAAAAAAATATCGGAATGGCTTCATATATTATTTTGTAAACAGCCCCTAGTTTTCGATAGGCTAGCCGATGAACAACAGAGACGATACTCTGTCAGACCTAAAAGAAGGTACATCTTTACGAGTTGAGCCACGTCCCGTTCCCTTCAGCAGCAGGCATTTACTATGTGACACCAGTACAGGTCACCCCCAACCCGTGGTCCCTGCCTCCATGAGAAGGAAGATATTCGATCACTTCCACTCACTATCGCATCTTGGACGGTGGATTACAACGAAGTTAATAGGTGAACGTTTCGTATGGCCTAGAATGAGTTCCGACATTAAACGCTGGACCCAGAGTTGTGTCAGATGCCAGTGAACTAACGTGCACCGACATGTTAAATCACCGCCGGGACAATTCGCAGAACCTGATGACCGCTTTCAGCATCTTCATGTGGACTTGGTGGGTCCATTATCCGAAGTTCACGGCTATCAATACATCTTAACGACAATTGGTAAATTTACTCGTTGTCCAGTAGCCATTCCTCTTCAGTCCACCACGTCAGAATCTGGTGCTAAGGCAATCCATTCCCACATTCCATTGTGGGAATGGATTTCCATTTTCGGTTGCCCCTTGGTTATAACGACAGACCGTGGTTCACAGTTCCAGTCGACATTATTCAAGTAATTCACGAACTTGCTTGAAGCTACCCATATCTCGACAACTACATATCACCCTTGTGCAAATGACCTTGTCGAGAGGTTCCACCGTCAACTTAAAGCCGCATTAACAAGTTCTGACACTGACCAAACATGGCTGGAGAAATTACCGTTAGTTATGCTTTCATTACGAACTCTAATGAAGGAAGATCTTCAATGAACTCCTGCAGATCTTGTCTTTGGTACATCGCTCATGTTGCCAGGTCAATTTCTGGACAGGAACACTAATAAAGAGACAACCTCTACCTTTATACATTACATTCAACATAGAATGTCTGAACTATCATTCACTCCTACACGAGTACACCCTAGGGAGATTTACCTTCTCAAATCTTTACAAGATTGCGACTACGTCTTCGTTAGACAAGACGTGGTGAAAACACTGCTAACCCCTAATTACTCAGGACCTTTTAAAGTACTTTCAGGACAACGAAAGTATTTTACGATTCAGATATAGAACGGCCAGTCAAACATGGCTATCGAACGGCTGAAGCGAGCAGATCTTGAGCAAGCTGCCGAACAACCTTCATCCGGATCAACAACAATCCAACATTCCGCAGCAACCAGCATCATCATCATCGTCAAACCAAAGTCAGCAGTCCACTTCACAATCAGAACCACTGTTTACCAAAACAGGTAGGAGGGGGCATTGGCCTTCTAAGTATCGCTCTTACGTGACATATTAAAAAAAATTGTTATAATTTCTTTAATCTCTGCTGCGATGATGCGCGGATCTATTACGCACGAACATACATACATAAAAACATACAAATCACATACAACGCCAAGCATTCATTGGTTAATAAATCACCACTACATTATTAAAGACAATTTACAAATCGCAATAATACGACAATTTTGTAATCGCTCTATTTTTAAGTAGTCAATTTTGTGCACTTTTGGCAGAAACGTATCACTGAAGCTTTCTTAAGTCTCCCCAAAGATCGCTCGCGGATTGGTCGATGCCAACCAATCAGATTGTTTGCACGTAAAGAATAATTCTTCCCGCGCAGAGATCTGGAGCCTATAGTTGCTTATTTAAGCCAAGTTTTTTCTTAGCTAAATAGTGAGATTTCAACTGCCAAACGAATGCACGACAGTTGAAACCATGCACCAACTTTCTCACTTACACACACCACTCACCTGCTGAACATGACTTGTATACACTCACATAAACTTTTCTTACACAGCAAATGTTTCAAGAACAATCATTACAAGAGACTCTCATGGACATTCTTCCAGTGAACGTTGGAACACTAAAATAACAGTTAAAGAGACACTCTTGGTTAATTCAACCTTTCTTACATAAATGCATGTTTTCTTTCACATCGTTGTTCGATTTTGTACATCTTGTTAAATACAAATTTTATGTGTAGCAATGTCTTTTGGTTATCCTTTTCTGCGTCAGCTTTGTTTCCTAATCAAAAGTTAAATTAATGTGGTGAAGTCCGCCACACAATTCTTGTAAAAATTCATTTTTCAACGGAAACATATGCTGGGTTGTTGGACAATCTCTTTTTTATATAGAGTAACTATCCTTTTTCTAATATTTCTTTTCTTGTTTCTTATTCTTAAAATATTCTTGCTTTTAGGTTTCTTTGTATTATACTTCTTCTTCAAGTTTCTTTCATGTATTTGTGTTTTATTTGTTTTTATGCTTTATCCTTTATTAATTTGTTTTATTGTTTGATCCGATTTTAAAATTCATTTTCTATCTAATATGTCATTGATTTCTACCATTATTATATTTTTATTGAGCCTTTCCTATGGAAAATGAGGATTAAGAAGATTTCTAACCACCTCTCAGATAAACTTTCGGAACAAACAGATACAACATTTTCATTGACCAAAAGAAAATTTAACATAATCTTGCAAATTTTGTATTTTTTCTGGTTAATCTCTTTGAAATCTAATTTGAAACATATCCTTTACCTCTGCTCGCTCGAATTTGAAAGGACAATTGAAAAGATACCAATATAATCAGTACGATAAATATTTATTAAATATCAACCATTTGACAGAAATGAAGCACAGAGAGAAAGGTTTCAACGTCATAATTTTGGGACACGCATGTGTCCTTTATCAATGATCTGAGGAACAAACAGAGAAATGAGGATTTCTCACCGATAGATGTTTTTTTAGATAAGGTATTTTCCAGAAGGACATCGTATCATGAGCAAAGCCAGAACTTTGTCTAATCATACATAAGTTCATATGTAAAGGAGCATTTTTAATGGATTCTATGATGGTATAAAGTCAGTGATTCCAATCAAGGTGAGAAATTGAAAACATACATGGTGGAACATAAAACAGAAGATAGCTGGGGTGATGGCTATTAAGATTAAGGGGACAAAGTGGGTGTAGGACTTACTCATCCAATGAATGGTGTTGTTGATCATAGTTCTTCCTGTAGAAATTGTACTCTCCAAATTTCACATTTGATCCAAATCCTAATTTCAAATTTGTAGAGAGGAAGGTGGAAGAAGATCAATTTACTCCTGCCTTAATAGTAAGTCTGATTGGTCCAATAAAGTCAAATTGGCAGCTGTTCTAAAAATGTGACAAATAGTATTGTGTTAATATTAACACCTCCAAACCAAAACTACTCTCTTTTAATTGTCTGAGAGAACCCTTTTTAGCTTCAATCATCATTATCAAGTTAAGTGGAAAGCATGAAGCAGGAAGAGAACTCCACACCCAAGAAATGAGTGAGAAAAAAAAACTGTTAGCATAGAACTTATGGTTAGAGCTAGCCATTTCAGCTGTAAAATGGTGAGAACTTGCCAACAATATAGTCCTGCGCCTAAATTCATAACCTCTGTGCTCTATAGAAGTTCATCAGAATAATTACCATGAAAATATTTATAGATAAGGAACAGTGAAGATACATCACAGTGGTGGGAAAGTGACTGATGCCAGGTCAATTCCAAAAACTTTGCAGATTCTGCTTTGTATTTTATTAAGAATCTTTAAACACATAACAGGAGCATCAAAGAACAGTCAGTAATGTAATCGATCTGGACCTGGCATCTTGACAGCAGACATTTTTACACCGATGTGACATGGCTTCTCTATTTCTACAAATATTGTCTGGTTCAAATGAAATTTTCAGTGTGTGTATGCATACCAAATCTGGCTTCTGTGAAGATGTAAATCCACAAACTTCAAACGAACATGGTTCTTTTGTAATGTGTTCCCATCTTGCCTCTTATGTCTGGCTTTACATTAGTTTAGCAGGTGTCACGTGAATATGGCCAATCTTTCCTGTTTATTCATAGATAACACTAAATGTGTTTCTGTAGAAGAATCACACATTTCAAAGTACGTTATTTCTTTCCGGGTAATTTCATTGTCACTTTTTTTTTTAAATGTAGATCCATGACTTTCACATACAGCGTGTAACATATATTTGTCTGTGTTTTCATTGGTTCTGTGTAATGTATTGCTTTCCATCTGTAAATGTGTCTCTGTGATGCAGTATGGGGAAGATGATGCGTTAGATTTTTATGCAACTGTGATGCAGGATGTGTACATACCAACGCTGCAGCAAATCTATCGTATTTTTCACAATTTGAAAATAATGCATTACAGTTTTCACAAGAATCTGATTCATATTCCACACAAAATATGACTTCTCAGAAAAGGTATATCTACTATTTTTCATTTCTACAGGTTTTTACATGATGCACTACAAAAGTTCTGATTCAGAAACTAAATGTAGACTACGATAAGGTTTCTATTATGAAGCAACAAAATTTCTATGAAAATACATATCAGTAAACATTGTAATAATAGTTTTTCTCTCCAGTGTGTATCCAAAAGTGGGCCACCAAACATTATTTCCATGAAAATGGACATTCACAAATGTCAAGAAACTATAGGTTTTCTAAACTGTGTGTACGCATATGATTAACTATAGTTAACTTCTGTGAAAATGCAGAAACACAAACTTCACAAGAATATATCTTCTCTCCAGTGTGTGTACACTTCTGTCACTAAATGTCACTTCTGTGAAAATGCTGATCACAAACTTAACAAGAATATGGCTTCTCAGCAATGTGTGTATGCATGTCTCACTAAATGTGAATAATTGAAAATGTAGATACATAAACTACACAAATTAGGTTTTCCCTACAGTGTGTGTATGCATATGTTTCAACAAATCTGGCTTCCATGAAAATGTGTATCCACAAACTTCAAAGAGAATAAGCTTTCTCTCTAGTGTGTGTACGCTTATGTCTCCCTAAAGATGACTTCTGTGAAAATGCAGATCCACAAACTTTACAAGAATATGGTTTCTCTCCAGTATGTGTACGCATATGTGTGACTAAATGTGACTTCACTGAAAATGCAGATGCACAAACTTCACAAGAATATGGTTTCTCTCCAGTGTGTGTACGCATATGTATGACAACAGTTGATTTCTGTGAAAATGCAGACGCACAAACCTCACAAGAATATGGTTTCTCTCCAGTGTGTGTACGGATATGTGTCACTAAATGTGATTCCTGGGAAAATAAAGTTCCACAAACTTCACAAGAATATGGTTTCTCTCTAGTGTGTGTATACATATGTTCGACCATAGTTGACTTGTTTGAAAATGCAGATCTACAAACTTCACAAGAATAAGTTTTCTTTCCATTGTGTGTACGCTTATGTCTCACTAAAGGTGACTTCTGGGAAAATGCAGATCCACAAACTTCACAAGAATATGGTTTCTCTCCAGTGTGTGTACGCATATGTGTCACTAATTGTGACTTCACTGGAAATGCAGATCCACAAACTTCACAAGAATATGGTTTTTCTCCAGTGTGTGTACGCATATGTATGATAATTGTTGACTTCTGTGAAAATGCTGATCCACAAACTTCACAAGAATATGGTTTCTCTCCAGTGTGTGTACGCATATGTGTCATTACGTGTAACTTCTCTGAAAATTCAGTTCCACAAACATCACAAGAATAAGCTTTCTCTCCAGTGTGCGTACGCTTATGTCTCACTAAAGGTGACTTCTGTGAAAATGCAGATCCACAAACTTCACAAGAATATGGTTTCTCTCCAGTGTGTGTACGCATATGTATCACTAAATGTGACTTCTGTGAAAATGCAGATCCACAAACTTCACAAGAATAGGGTTTCTCTTTAGTGTGTGTACGTATATGTGTCACAAAATGTGACCTCACTAAAAATGCAGATCCACAAACTTCACAAGAATACGGTTTCTTTGTAATATGTGTTTCCATCTTGCCTATTATGTTCGACTTCACAACAGCTTAGCAGCTTTTATATGAATATGTTTTTTCTTTCCTGTTTATTCGTATATAACATATGTTTTTGTAAAAAAGATAAACCTCACATTTCAATGTATATTTTTTATTGTCAGCTGAAGTTCATTGTCATGTTTTGACAATGTAGATCCATAACGTTCGCATGAAACTTGTAGCATACATTTGTCTGTGTCTTCATGGAAAATGAAATGTCTTTTCTTTTAATGAAATTCTCATTAATAACCAACGCGGATTTGTACAGCCAAAACATCTGTAAAGAAAGAAGGCATAAATGCTGGCAGTAAGTAATATATTAAAGCAGTTTATATTATGAGAGACACATGCAATTTTATATATAAATGTTGAAAAACATCTGTTGATTTTGAAATTTTCTTTTTTTAGACCTCGTCTTGGACTAATGACACTAGCCATATCATCGTGTCCATAGATGGCACCAACTGACACAAGATTTTCTTCTGCAAGCATCTCTGTCCAATAAAAACAAACCATCACATTCATCATAGTCTAGGAAAGAGAAGATCCTTTGATAAATCTTCCTGCATGGGACAGTAAGCAACGGCATAAACCTGAGAGATAAAAGTTGATCTGGGAAAGAAACTGAAGTATTCATTAAACTAATAGTTAACAATTAGAATATAAAATCCATGGTAAAATGTTTTTACACTAAGGAAATTATAAATAAGTGTATGAAAATTGTGATGAGATTCATTTAACCTTCAAAATGCTTAGTTATGTTACATATATTGTTACAAAAGTAGAAGCATAAAACAAAAATATCTACAGGGTAAATATCAAACGCCAACATTAAAATTGAGTGCAATACCATGGTTCCAAAATCTACCTGCCCTAATGATAAAGTTCATAGACTGCTGTGGGTTTATGTATTGCAGGCATTTCTGCCCATTAAAAACAAACCATCATTTCCATCAGTGCCAAAGAGAAGAGACCATTTGTTAAGTTCTCCTTCTTTGGCCTGTTAGCAACATCAAACACGGGAACTGATATTTGATCTGCCCAACAAAAACCATCCATTATTTTCATCAGTGCCAAAGAGAAGAGAAGATCTTTTGCTAGGACCCCTTTTATTAGAAAAGCTTTTGTCTTCATTAACAAGAAATACTTTCCTCAAAGCCTTTTGCTTTTAACTAATATAATCACTAAACTGAATGCTATTGAATTTCTAGAGATTTCATAAATTAGTAGGGGGGGGGATAATAAACATAAAAAATATTTTTGCCATGACTTTCCATCATTTGTGAATAGTTTCTGAAAGTTTCATTAAAATCCGACAATTATTTTTATTTTTGCAAGATTTTCAAAATTAATGCCTGTCATATAAAAAAAAACGCGCTAAATTTTATATGTTATTTAGTAGTTCCGCTGATACAAAGAGAAACAAGTTTTTTTAATCAAAAGTTAGAATGTTTTAAAAAGAAGGAAAAATGTTAAAAAATACTTTGTTTCTTCCTCTTAATGATAGCATAAACATTTTGTCGATAGATTTTTTTTCCGTCGAGTTTGGTGTCTTTTTCATCGTGCCATGCTCATTTTTTGCTATCTCATCGAGGTACCTAATTTAACAGTTTTTCTTCATCTTTCATTGAATTGCCATTTTAGACGAAAAGTGAAAACAACAAATTTAAAAATCTCTTAAAAATCCAGTATTGTACATTGTGGACTGTTGAATTGTGATGAGCATCTCAATTTATTATTAGTTTTAAAATTTAACATGATTTACTTTCCTCAAAGTTTTGTGCTTTTAACTAATAATCACTAAATGATTCAACATTGAATTTATAGAGTTTTCATAAAATTAGTTATAGGATGTGTAATAAATATACAAAAATATAAAATACAAAAAGTCATGAAAACAAAATTTTATCGTCAAAATGTTTATGTTACTGTTAAGAGGAATGAACAAAATATTTTTTTAAATTTTCCATCCATTTCAAAACATTCTATCTTTTGATTAAAAAAAAACTTGTTTCTCTTTGTATCAGTGGAACTAGTAAATAACATAAAATATTAGCGCGTTTTTTTTTTTTTGTATGACAGACATGAATTTGGAATACCTTCCCTACGAGCATACACCCTCATACATTTTGACGATAAAATTTTGTTTTCATGACTTTTTTCATATTTTATATTATATTTATTACACATCCCATAACTAATGTTATGAAAACTATAAATTCAATGCTGAATCATTTCGTGATTATTACTTAAAAGCACAAGGCTTTGAGGAAAGTAAATCATGTTAAATTTTAATGTTTTAGTTTAGTTTTTTCCTTCGGCTTGTGCTGTTAGGCGTCATGGGGAGACACAGTCGTCTCTCAGCGGCAATAGCATGGGGGAGAGATATCTCATGGACTATGAGAGTGTCTGCTACTGAGTCACCCCAGCGTCTTTTTGGTCTGCCTCTCGTTCTCCTGTCAGTGTACCTGAGGGTGTATGCTCGTAGGGCTGGTTGGTTGAGAGGCATATGAGTGAGGTGTCCGAACCACTTGATCCTCTGTCGTTCGATGGGTATTGCTCCTACCATGTCTTTTATTACATTATTCCTGATCTTCTCTCGCCTGGTCTTGTTCACTGCATTCCTCGGGCATTTTAAAACTACTCATAAATCATAAATGGAAATGCTCACCACAATTAAACAGTCCACATTCGACAATATTGAATTTTAAAGAGATTTTTAAATTTCTTGTTTTTATTTTTCGTCTAAAATGGCGATTCAATGAAAAATGAGAAAACCTGTTAAATGCTTTAAAAATACCTGAAAAGAAATATTTTTATTTATATAAAGAAATTAATTATTCTTTTTAAATCTAATTCGCTTTCAAATAAAACCGAAATGTAATTGAATCTCTGTCAAAGAAGACATTGAAATTATTTAAAATGCTTTTTTGTGGGGCTTTTAAGAAGACGGTTCGTCTAACTTACCTTTTCTTCAGGTTGGATCTCTAAAACATTTTCATAGAAAAACAAACAGGATTAAAAGTTGTTGTTGGACTTGATAATTCTTTCTCAAGATCGACAATATTTTGTAATTAATAAAATTTCCTATTTTCAAAGAAATTGCAATTAAAAAGATTAATTATTTGAAAATGGATGGCGTGTATATTCTGAACACAAACAAGGAGAAGTATAAAAGAATGCATTGAAACGGTGTAAAAGAAGAATTTGTTCTTTGCTCAAAAATAGATCGAACTGTCAGAGCAATGTCTATCGATATTTCAGTCTGTTTTTCTGATATTTTATAAAATTTTATTATTGACAAAAAGTGAAAACAAAAAAAGTCAAAACCACTTAAAAATTCAATATTTATCCGAGTGATTTTTAAAAAAGAAAATTAGTAAATTTAAGAATAAATTAACATAAATTGGTAAAAAACTAAAAAGTTATTCTTAATTTTTTATTAAAAATTAATAAAAATAGAGAGTAAATGACATTTATGTTCCACGGTATCCGATGAGGTTTCATCAAGGTCACACATCCCTAACATTAACAATAGCCTCTCTCTCTCGTTCACTCTCACTCTCTCGCTCACTCACTCTCGTATATATGTTGCTCCCTTAAGACAACCCGTAAAAACATTTTTCAATTTTAAGAAACAGAACCATGTCCCTATTAAATTCACAATACCTTAGTTTATTTTTCAATATCTACCTATCAACAAACTATATTTTGAATTTATAACCAAATACTATATTATATATTATAATATTGAACTTTGAACAATGTAGCCTTGCTCACATGTGACGTAAAATTTAAAAAAAAAACAACTGTATTGAACGGTTTATAACTTTTGGTACCTGATGAATGGGAAAGTCATGTAAGTCTGAGTCGTACTATAATCGTAAGTTTATTTGTAATTATTAATATATACTTTACAGTTATGTTTAACTACACTAAGCATTGTTTTATCTACACCATTAATTAAATAAATAGTTATCTGCTCACCTGTATATGTAAGTAACTGCTCACCTTTTGAGTAAAATATAAAATGAATAGATAATTGACATTGGATTGATTCATTCTTACACAAGATTTGAATATTCCACTTTTTTCAGTTTTATCAGAAAAATGTAGGTGTTCAATTTTTTCCGATGTTTGTCCTTGTTTTGTCCTGATTTGTACAACTGTTTTATTGTGTCATCTTTGTTTTGAACTTTTTGTGTGTGTTGTGGTGTGGCCCCAACCACAGTGGTGGAATCACCCAGCCACTGAGTATGCAGTTAGAGTCGCCTTCTCTGACTAAATCAGTATGGTGCTTCAATAGGCCAAAAAAAAGGGCGCATCTTATTTTGACCGGATTCGAAAGGAGTATAAGGACTTCCTCAATGGAAATGAGCAAAGCTCTTGTTGCAGTCACAATCAGAACCATCTCCCTGCTAATAATGGACATGAAAACCCATTAACTGATCGACGTCAACAAGAAATAAGAAGCCACTGCGGGTTATTGGCGAAAATGTGGCCTGGCTGAAACCAAATGTCACAACCGAGGATATCAAAAGAATCAGTTGGGGAAGACAAGACCAGCAAGGCCCACAATGATTGCAAGGTTGGTAGGGAGAAGTGGATCTAAGGTGGATACCCCTTCACACTGTGCCCAGCAGGATTTCCAACATACCAAAATGCAGCTGCAGCAGCAACAGAATGAACAGCTGAAGCAGGAACAGCAGCAACAAAAATGGCAGCAGCAACAATTGCAGCTGAAGGAGCAATAATTAGTTTCTCTTATGGAGGTGGAGGAATATCCTCCAACATGATCCACCTCATAAAAAAGGGGGAAGGTGGATGAAAAAGAAGAACAGGAGAAGAATGAGAAAAGGTTTGGACGAAGCAGGACGGAAGAGGACATGGAACAAACTAAGGCCCAATCCAGTGCCCCGCTGCTTTGCCAAACAGAAAGGATGATGTGACTATTTTCAGAAGGTTTTCACCAGGAGAGTCTCAGTTCAATAACTATTTGGCTGTTTGCGAGGGTTGAACAATAGAGGAGGACATTTGGGAAGCATTGAAGGCCGGGAAGGAGAAGTGTACTCGAATCTAGGGAAGAATTTTGCTCCATATTGCCTTGGATGATGAGGCATCACTCACCTCAGATTCAGATTCAGAACGTTCTCTAAATATTCCAAATTTCCATTTCCGATGATGCGTATGTAGGTGAACCTTTTTCATCCATTTTTTTTTATATTAGTTAAAAGCAGGACACCTTAGAGAATGTAAATCAGCATTTTTTGCTTTCAAACTGCTCTGAACCGTAAATAAACAATGCATGATTATTTAATTAGAAAAGCTTTTAATTGCTTTTATAAATAATATTTAAGGAACTATTGTCTTCAGAAAAATATAATTGAAGAATAATGAATTTTCACAAGAATTTTTCTCAATTTTTACATTTTAATTATTTTTTTTCAATTTTAATTATAATAATTTATAAAATTTTAAATTTTAAAAATGTCAGCTTTAATTTGATTTCGTTATCATTAAGCGAAAACTAAACAAAAATAGAAATGCTTAAATACAAATTATCACGTTCCACGATTTTAAAAACTAATTTTTTTATGTAAAATATTTTTATATCCGATAAAAACACTGCTATTGTTTGCACAAAAATTCATTTTTGCGGTATTTTCAACTTAAAATGAATAAAATTTGTTTCAAATCAGATTAACTATATTTTAATTTTAAATCATCCAATTTTGTGTTGACAGATCTTATGTTATTCTACGCAGATTTTAACATAATTGAAGAAAATGATATCGGCGCATTTTTTTATCTAATTTTCAATTACTTAGTAAGCTTAAATTTTCAGGTAAATATTCTCCGTAATCTAATGTCTTATTAAATTATTATCACAAGGAAACGTACACCGCGTTACACCGGCTCCTTAAAGCGCATGCGTCAAAGTAGCAGCAACTGCGTGGCAAGAAAACAAGAGGAAGCACATGTGAATTTCTCTCTCTATCAATTCAAATTATTGTTTTTATATCTGACAAAGTTTATAGAAAACTGTTTATGTTTAGTTTCACGTTGAAGAAGCCACGAGTTTTATAATAACGGACAAGACTTTCGAAAGAAATACAAACTTCTTCACCAGTCAACCCCCTCTCGGTTCCTCTGTTTTCGCGGAGATCCACCCTTAAAATTAGGTACTTCCACTTAAAAAAAAAAAACACCTAAAAAAATGATTTTTTTTTTAAATGGAAAAATATTCTTGAAGATTTCATTAGCTTTAATTGAAAGCTAAAAGATTAAATTTATTATTTCCAGTAAGAAGAAATAAAAAAATTCTGGTATCCAACTCGTGTTTCAAATAAAACTGAATTTCAAAGAAGACATTTAAATTATTTAATAGAACTTACCTTTGTAATCAATAAAACTTCCTATTTTTAAAGAAATTGTAATTAAAAAGGTTCCTCATTTGAAAATGGAAAGCACGTATTTTCTAAACAAAACAAAGGAATACCGGAAACGGTGTAAATGTAGAATTTGTTCCTTGCCGAAAAATAGTATGGATGGACACGAAGAAGACTTTGAAGAATATAAATCAACTTTTTTGTAAAATTTTATATTGTCTCGAAGCTTCAATTTGTTTTACTCATAATTATAAAGGATAACTAAAAACAAAAAAACAACACATATCGCTTTCAATTAGACGTTTTTGATATCAAACAGATTCAAAAATAAAAAATATAAAAACTTATTTATTTTATGTCCACTTTTTCTCTAAAATGTAGTATACCCTAAAGAAAAAGGCCCCAAACTTAATAAAAAGAAAGTTTTATCGCGAAAAATTTTATCTTATTAATTAAAGGAGAGACCAAAGCTTTTTTTAATTATTTTAAAATATTTTTATTCGTTTTTAGCATGTTTGAAATTTTTGTTGAAAATCTTGTTTTTTTTTTTGTTTTCGTTATTTTTTTTTTAGGTCAAAGGTCACCTAATATTTAGCATTAGGTTTTTTTAGCGTCTTTTTCAGGTGAAAAACATTAATTTGGAAATTCCTGCAAAAATCAAATAATTGTTAGAAATGAATGAAACTTTCAGAACTTATTCAAAAATGAATGAATTTATTTTTAAAATGTTTGTTTCTTAGAAAGTCATGGTAAAAATATTTTTACATCTTTTATCTCCCCCCCCCCACACACCTTAATTAATATTATGATAACTTGAAAACTAATAACTTTGTAACTCTGTAATTTTTTGGTTTAATGAAGAAGACTTTGAAGAATATAAATCAACTTTTTTGTAAAATTTTATATGCAACAACCCAAGCTTTAGCTCTGAATTGTAAAATACAAAACTCAGTAAAACTAAGATATTATTTAATTAAAAAAAGCTTTTAATAGCTTTTATGAATAATATATATTAATGACTTTTTTGTCGGAAGCCAAGATTTTTTTCGGTTGAAAAATTAATTTTTACAAGAATTGTTTTCTTTTTTTTTTAATTCTAAATAAAAAAGTGATAAAATCGATAAATGTTTTAAAATGAAATTTGAAACTGTGTAACTCTGGAAATGCTCTTATTAAAAATATCTATTTTCACAGATTATAAATTAGAAAGCTTATTAAAATCTATTACATGCATCTATTTTTAAAATAATTTTTTATTATGCCAAAAATATATCAAAATCGTCTCTGACAAAACTATGGATGCACATTGCTGAAAAAAAAAGAAATAAAATCTCATTTCATAAATCAGTTACCTGTTTCATTTATGAAATGCAATGGTATTTCATTTAATTTTTATATAATAGGTGAACGTAACAAGTAGGTTACTCTTTTTTGTCTGTTAAAAGATTTGAATTCTAAATATATTTTCCATATTAAATGTTATTTTTATTCCAGAAATTTGACTTCTAAATGTATTTTTCATAGTTTAAATGTAATTTTTATTCCAAAATTCTCCCTCAAAAGTAAGTTTTAAAAAAAATTGAATGTGTGTGTATATGTTTTAGTTTTTTTTTAACTCTACTAAACCGGATCACTTTTAGGACAAATTTCTTCGCTTCTATCCTACCATCTGATAAATTCCCCTGATGCAAGTTGTCGATACATTGATATATGTCAGTTCACACCTCTGAAAAATCAATAACCACGGTTGGATATTTCTCCCTTAAAAATTTTCTGCTAAAAAAGTAAGTAATGTTTCTTTAAAATTACATTGAGTATACTTTAAATTTTGTAATTTTCCTAAAATAACGTATGAATTTTACAAGATTTTTAAACAGAAAAATTTATTTTTGTTTACAAAACTGTCAGTAATGGGTTCCATGATTGATTTTACATCAATTTTGATGATTCAAAATAAACAAAATTTTTAGCTAAAATTTTTGATGTGCTAGAAAGGATTAAAAATGTTTTTAAAAATACTCAAAAAATACTTTGGTCATTCCTCTTAATAATGACAAATATTTAGACAATACAAATTTTTTTTTAATCAAGTTTGGGGCTTTTTTCATCAGAGTATGCTCTTTTTTTAGTGAACTTTTGGGTATATGTAGGTCACACTCTCAGAGAAGGCAGTCAAGCCCTTTTTAGGGGCTACCACAATTTGATTGTTAAAATATCAGAGAATGCTGCTAGGCCTTTTTTTTTTCTACCACTATATAATTTTTACACTCTCTGTGAACAGGCCTTTTCAGGTATTCTCCTTAAAATACCGTTTCTTACAAGCATCGCTGTGAACATGTCCCCGAGCAACGTAGGTTATATCTACACATTATTTTGATGGTTTATTTTCATTTTCATTTTCATTTTCATTTGAAATTAATTTTCTCATTTTATAATTGTGAATTATTTTTCAAAATCATCTCTTTCGTATTGAAGAAGAAGAATGTCTGCTCCACCTGCCAAAATTGACTGAATGACGTTCATTATTTGAAATGTTAAATTGAGCCACCATTTTAGACGAAAAGAAAAGTGGAAACAACAACAACAACAAATGTTATAATCTCATTGAAAATCCAATATTTATGCTACAAATATGTTTCGACTTCATTTAGCAAAATTATCGATTAACTGGATTTTGTAAAAGTAATCTTTACTTTTTATTTCAAACTTTATGCAAATAAATGACGTTAATTTATGCTCAGTAGACTGTCGCTTTATGTATAATCATAAAACTTGTTTAAAAAAAACAAAAAGACTGTACACCAGAAGTGCAGTAATTGGTCGTTTTATAAAATTTATAAATTAGAATTAGAATGAATATCTTTATTCATTTGTTTATTTTATGGCCAGTTTTAATTTTAAACCTAATGTTTAATTATTTTTATGAATAATTTTTCAACATAATCACTAATGTATTATTAAAGAAGAATGCATGCTTCACCTGACAAAATTGACTGAATGACTTTAATTATTTGAAACGTTAAATCGAACTGCCATTTTAGACAAAAAGTGGAAATAAATATCTCTTAATAATCCAATATCTATCCCAGAGATATGTTTATTTATGGTCGGTAGACTCTCGTTTTATAAAAGTGGATTTAGTTGTTGTGTAATCATAACACGTTTTAAAAAATAGATTGTATGTGACATTAATTATTTGAAAATGAAATGTTAAATTACTGTACAGCAGAAGTGCAGTACTCAAGACATTGGTATTTATGTTTAAAATATATTAATTTTACATAACCAATAATTTTGGAATATTTTTTATTATATACAATTTTTTGAAACTAAGTAAATTAGAATGAATATCTTTGTTTTTAAAATGACAAATCATTTTTTTGGTATTGTTTTTTAGTTAAATACTAAAATACTAGTTGATACTTTTAAGTTTAATAAATTGCTTTTTATTTTCAGACCAGTCTAATATTAGAAAACATCTAATTGAACCCAATATGTGATATTTTTAATTATTCTAAATAACTATGAGAAAAGAAATTGAACCTACGAGACAATGTTGTGATATATTGTCTGCATCCAGACTATATTTAAGCAAGGAACAAATTCTTTTTTAACACTGTTTCCAGTCATTCCTTTGTTCTGTTTAGAAAATACATGCCATCTATTTTTAAATGATTAATCTTTTTTAATTGCAATTTCTTCAAAAATAGGAAGTTTTATTTGATTACAAAATATTGTCGATCTTGAGAAACAAATATCAAGTCGAATAACAACAGCAAATTAATCCTGTTTGTTTATTTATGAAAAAGTTGGGATCTGCCCTGAAAAGGTAAGTGAGACTTGAAGTATGGAGGGAAAATGACGAATCACACGTGTTATATTTGACGTAGCAAAATAAGGAATTTATTTACAAATTTACTCATTTCAAGTTGTTAGTAGCTTTTTAAAATGTTTTAAAACAAAAAATTCTAAGACATTTTTAAATTATCAGTTTAAATATCTTCCAAAAATAATATATTTGTGACATGCTATTTGAGTAAAATTTGCAAATTTAAAGTTAAGTTAATCTGATTTGAAATAAATATTATTTAGTTATAGCACAAAAAGTAAAGTAACATACAAGCATTTCTTAATGACGGGTCCTCTTTTTCTCAGGTTTTTATTGACACTATTGATGAACTCCGAGGAGTTGACCTCTGGTATGGATGATCAGAATTGACATAAATTTACTAAATCTAAGTGAACACATTTTTTTTACGACTTAGTAATTTTTACATATTAACATATTTTCAGCAATTATCTAATATTTTATTGACTTTTCGTTACATTTGAAGACGCTTTACAAAGAATAAAAAAATTAAAATAATATAAAATTTTCCTAGATTAATATTGAAATTTAATAACTGTGATGAAATAGCATAATAGAGGCAACTCAATAATTTATGAAATGTTATGGTATTTATTATATTTTTATATATATATATATATTTCTGATGTCGACGAACACTCGTTACCACTTTTGTAATGTCAACGAATACTCGTCACTTTTGTAATGCTCGTTGAATTAGAGACTTTGTAATTGCAGATACAAGTATAGTAACATCGTTGAACAATGCTGGTGTCTGATTCCTTTGATGACATTCATTGTGCCGATCGAGTAATTTTGTGTTTTGTCTTCCATTCCCTGTCACTATTTCTGGGCTGATTTTTGAATCCAAGTCCTGCATAACTTTGTCAGCACCAACTTTGTATTTGTTCAATTGATAGTATTGAAGATATGGAATCATATAAAATAGATTTGCAAAAATAATGATGTATCTGACATATTCACAGTTGACAGATTCAATTGTCCAAATTTATCTGATTGTATGCCTGACTATGAGCCCAGTGAGTATAGCCTTGATCCTTCAACCAATTTCTTCTTTGACATTTTGGTACTGCATCTTCTTCATCCCAGTCTTCTGTCTGCCATACATCTATGCCAGCTGCAGATGTTCCTGGAACTGCTCAGCATCTAGATCATTGATAAATTTCCTTACTTGATTCCACTTGGCCTTCATGACATCGCTTATGCTGGATAGATAAGCATTAGTCACAAGCTTCTTTCTGTCACAAAATTCACTGATGATGCTTTCAGCTCGCATGGTGTACTGTCTCACTGATGTTAAGATTGACTTGGAAGAAACCTCTACCATGGTGAATGAGTTTTCATTCTATCTGCTTAACACCTCCACAATCCCTTTTAAACAGGCAGTTATCATTTGTTGAAATAAGAGTTCATTTGTGGGGACAATCAGTAGGAATTCTAACAATTTCTTTAATAATGTATTTCCAAAGAAATCCTCTATGGAGATGAAAATAGACATAGGGTCCTTGGCCTTCAGATTGTCAATGATTCACTTGATGATATTCATAGTGTCAATGGTGCTTTTTTTTAAGGTATGCACCCAAGGCCCTAACAGCATCTTCCCTATGATTCGCAGCACTTGTGTCTTGATGATATTGCCTTTTTCCATAAATATCTGCTGCAGTGTTGGAATGATCTCATTTGTGGAGTTCCAAAACAAATTGTTTGCATTGTTCAAAAATTGGAAAGTAAATTGAAATAAAACATGATGATTCAAATACTGCAACATAAACATTATGAGTTTTATAATAAAATGAAGACATTTAAGCAATAATAATTGAAACAAAACATATGATGATTCAAATGCAGCAAGGATTTACAACAAATATTTGTATTAAAATTGGAAAAACAAAAACAATTTTTGTAAAAATGAATTATTAATCAGAAAGATATTTTGGCTTCAGAAATTATTTTCTTAATATATATTATTCATAAAAGCCTTTAAAAGCTTTTTTAATTAAATAATGTCTTACTTTTATTGCGTTTTGTATTTTACAATTCAGACTTTTATTTTGGGTAATATTTTCAAAATTTACTAAAAATATTTGTGATTTATATTCTTCAAAGTCTTCTGCTTTTAACTAATCACAAAATTACACAGTTGAATTTTGAAGTTTTCATAAAATTAAGTAGGAGAGGGGTTACCAAATGTAAAAAAATATATTTACCATGACTTTCTAAAACACAAACATTTCTAAAATAATTTAATTCATTTGTGAATAATTTCTGAAAGTTTTACTAAAACCCAACAATTATTTGATTTTTGCAAGAATTTCCAAATTAATGTTTATTTTTCAAGTGGAAAATGTAATAAATGCACTAAAAATAAGATATTACATAAAAAAACAACACAAAATTTTGAACATTATAGAAAATATAAAAAAAACTTCAAATAATAATTAAAAAATGCTTTAATAATAACGTAAACATTTTGATGCTAAAACTTCTGAATTATTGAAGATACCGAAATAAGACTTTTAAACAGTAATAATTGAAACAAAACATGTGATTTAAATACTGCAAGGACTTATAACAAATATAAACATTATGCAATACAGAAAAGAATTTCTTGTGATTTCATAATTAAAGGAGTTGGATAGAATAGATTAAAAAAGAAATTCTAGGATTTTCTAAAAAATGATTAAAAAATAATTTTATTCTTTTCTGAGTAAGTTCTGATAATTTAAAATAGTTTTTTCATTTCCTGGATTTGTCTATGAAAATAAAATCTATTTTTGCATGTCATAAGAATAGTCAT
Source organism: Acanthosepion esculentum (assembly GCA_964036315.1). Classification (NCBI taxonomy): domain Eukaryota; kingdom Metazoa; phylum Mollusca; class Cephalopoda; order Sepiida; family Sepiidae; genus Acanthosepion; species Acanthosepion esculentum. Next base: position 10,735,504 of record OZ038479.1, read on the forward strand.
ATTCCAGAAAAGAATACTGAAGTGTGCCACTACAGTCTGTTGTAGTGGCACCCTTCAGTAATCTTTTCTAGTATTCCCGGTATTATACTGGGACCAGTATAGATGCTAAGTCAGAGATCTCTGCTGGGTCTTGCATGAAATGATGTTTATCACTATGTATAAGCAAGGGAGATAATTTGTCTAGCAGACTTTATAGAAATTAGGATATATATATTATGAAATAATAACTATTGTAAAGCTTAAAATTCAAGAGAGATATAGATCTTTGTTTGATTTTAAAAATTTAGGGAACAACATCTGAATAAACTGCAGTTTATTTCCTAAATAAAATCTTTATTTGACACATAATATAGACTTTTCATATATTATTCACTGCTCCTATTAATATATCATTTATGCCTTTTTACTTCACAGATGTTTTGGCTATGCAAAAACTACAGTGATTATTGTTGAGAATTCCATAGAAGGAAAAGACATTTTACTTTCCATGAAAACACAGACAAATTTATGCTACATGGTTTATGTGAAAGTGATGCATCTAAAATGTTAAAAGCCTGACAATGAACTTTACATGACAAGAATTAATGTACTTTGAAATGTGTGGTTTATCTTTCTATAAAAAAGCATTCACTGTTATGCATGAATAAACACCAAATATTCACGTGAGATCTGCTAACCTTGCGAAGTTAGAGAGAATAGACCAGATGGAAACAAAAATTACAAAGAAACCATATTTTTGTAAAATTTGTGGATCTACATTTTTATGGAAGTCGCAATTTGTGACACCTGTGTAAACATACCAAAGAGAAACCATTTTCTTGTGAATTTTGTGGAACTGCGTTGTCACGTAAGTCTTACTTAGTAACACATATGCATACACACACTGGTGAGAAACCATATTCTTGTGAAGTTTGTGGAACTGCATTTTCACAAAAGAGAATCTTAGTGACACATGTGCGTACACACACTGGAGAGAAACCATATTCTTGTGAAGTTTGTGGAACTGCATTTTCACAAAAGAGTAGCTTAGTGGCACATATGCGTACACACACTGGAGAGAAACCATATTCTTGTGAAGTTTGTGGAACTGCATTTTCACAGAAAACATATTTGGTCAAGCATATGCGTACCCACACTGGAGAGAAACCATATTCATGTAAAATTTGTGGAACTGCATTTTCACAGAAGTCGCATTTAGTGATACATATGCGTACACACAGTGGAGAGAAACCTTATTTTTGTAAAGTTTGTCAAACTGCATTTTCACAGAAGTCACATATGTCCAGCCATATGCGTACACACACTGGAGAGAAACCATATTCTTGTGAAGTTTGTGGATCTGCATTTTCGCAGAAAAAGTATTTGATCAATCACATGTGGATTCACACTGGAGAGAAACCATTTTCTTGTGAAGTTTGTGGGGCTGCATTTTTACGTAAGTCATACTTAGTGACACATATGCGTACACACACTGGAGAGAAACCATATTCTTGTAAAGTTTGTGAAACTGCATTTTCACAGAAAGCAGATTTGGTCAGGCACATGCGTATACACACTGGAGAGAAACCATATGCCTGCAAAGTTTGTGGAACTGCATTTTCACGTAAGTCACACATAGTGACACATATGCATACACACACTGCAGAGAAACCATATTCTTGTGAAGTTTGTGGAACTGCATTTTCACGAAAGCAGATTTGGTCAGGCACATGCGTATACACACTGGAGAGAAACCATATGCCTGCAAAGTTTGTGGAACTGCATTTTCACGTAAGTCACACATAGTGACACATATGCATACACACACTGGAGAGAAACCATGATCTTGTGAAATTTATGGTTCTGGATTTCTTGTAAGTTGCACTTAGAGACACCACAGATGCACCACACACACTGGAGAGAAACCGTATTCTTGTGAAGTTTTTTAAACTGCATTTTCCAAGAAACCAAGTTTGGTGAAGCATAATGATAACCACACTGGAGAGAAGCCTTATTCTTGGGAAGTTTTTTCACATTGCATTTTCACAGAAGTCAAGTATTGTCAGACTCACACTGGTGAGAAACCATATCCTTATGAAGTTTGTGGATCTGCATTTTTCTGTTGATCATTGCTAGATGTAACTCTGTGTTCTCTGCTGACAGTTTCTCCTCACATTTCTTGTCCTTGAAACTGTTTCTTCTTCTTGCTTTCCTGTCAACAATGATGTTGCATTTAAATGCAACATCAATCATTATCTTCTATCAAGAATCTCTTTCTCTCAGTCATATATATGTATAAGTGTGTGTGTGGCAGAAGAATGATAAACTCATAAAGGATTTATTGTATCTTACATGTTTTGTAGAGAAGTTATAAAGTAGAAACATCTGTCAAAGTGAAACGCCTTTCCTTTATTGATCCTTACATGTTTTGTAGAGAGAGAATTTATAAAGGAGATGTGAAAGTATAGCCAATCAGAAAGGATTTGGTCTTTTGCCACAAAGTAGAAACAGCTGTTAAATTGAATAGTCTTTCTTTTATTGTATTGTAGTTCTCTTCAGCAGCATGAGATATACGTCTGCTAAGATAGCTTCAATTCATCAAAGACTTTCTCACTTGAGTTGTATCATTATTGACACTATTTACATTCAGACTATTGTCCTCATTTTTGTTGTTGTCATCACGTTTTGGCTAATGTGTTCTCCAGCTTTCATCAGGTGCAAATCCCGGGGATAAAGAAATTTGATATTATCAGCATACAAAGTTTTAATAATATTAATTTACATTAACTGAAACAAGATTAACAAAATAATTTACCCAATATATATATATATATATATATATATTGTATGTGTATTTTGGCAGCATGTTTTCTATAATGCAAGTTTCATTGAATAATTCAGACAAGTTTTGTCTGCTTATTTTCAGTAGAATCTGTTCATATTCTCAGCTGAGCTTTTTGGGGTTGCTATGAAAAGGGAGTAAATGAATTAAAATAATTTGACACTCCCTGGTTTAAAATATTTGACAAAAGCCAAGAAATTTTCTGTTCAAATAAAATTTTCAGAATGTATTCAATATGATTGGGCTATTTTATTAAAAATAAAAACATCCAGGGAAATTTTTGGTGGGTATGTTTCCACCTAACATCTCAGTATTGTGTGTATACTTCTTAATTTGGGTTTGAGGTGTTTGTCCGATTTTTTTTTACACTTATATAAAAAAAATACTGTCAAAGCAGAACACACTTTTCTATTTACGAGCCAAAAGTTGGAGAGCCAGCTCACCTTTGAAAAATTCTGTTATACAATTTACTGAGAAATGTAGTGTGAGGCGTAGAAAAAGAAAAAATTCATTTCCAAACCCATACATACAGGATAAATGCCTTAAATCGAACTTTGAAGATTGCGCTTTCAGGCCCCAGTAGTATAAGGCTAGTGTTGAACAAAAATGACAATTTTTAAATTATTTTTGCATACTCATTTTATTAATGATATCTATGCAGTTTGAGGCGTAGAAAAAGAAAAAATCATTTCCAGACCCATACATGCATGATAAATGCCTTAAATCGACCTTGGAAGTTTGCACTTTCCCCACTAGTATACGTCTAGTGTCGAACAAAAATGACAAATTTCATTTTTATTTTTGCATACTCGTTTTATTAACCATTCCTGTGCATTTTTAGACGTAGAAAAAGAAAAAATCGTTTCTAGGCCCATACATGCATGATAAATACCTTAAATCGAACTTTGAAGATTGCGCTTCAGGCCCCAGTAGTATAAGGCAAGTGTCGACAAAAATGACGATTTTCAATTTTATTATTGCATACTCATTTTATTAAAGATTCCTATGAAGTTTGAGGTGTAGGAAAAGATAAAAATCAATCCCAAACACATACATGCATGATAAATGTCTTTAATCGAACTTTGAATATTTCGCAATCAGGTCCCAGTAGTATAAGGCAAGTGTCTATCAAAAACGACGATTTTAAATTTTATTTTTGCATATTTAATTTATTACTGTTTCTTATGTTGTTTGAGGCGTAGAAAAAAATCATTTCTAGACCCATACATGCATGATAAATGCCTTGAATCGAACTTTGAAGATTGCGTTTCAGGCCCCAGTAGTATAATACAAGTGTCGACCAAAATGACGATTTTCAATTTTATTTTTCCATACTCATTTTATTAATGATATCTATGCAGATTGAGGCGTAGAAAAAATTGACAAAATCATTTCCAGTCCCATACATGCATGACAAATGCCTTAAATCGAACTTTGAACATTTGCGCTTTCAGCCCCCACTATTATACGTCTAGTGTCAAACAAAAATGTTGATTTTCGATTTTATTTTTGTATACTCATTTTATTAATGATTCCTATGCAGTTTGAAGTGTAGAAAAAGAAAAAATCATTTCCAGACCCATACATGCATGATAAATGCCTTAAATCGAACTTTGAAGATTGAGCTTCCAGTATTATATGGCTAGTGTCGAACAAAAATGACGATTTTCAATTTTATCTCATAATAAAGACTGCTTTCATATATTATTCCCTGACCCTATTAATATATCATTTATGTCGTTTTTCACAGATGTTTTGGCTGTACAAAAACTGCAGTGATTATTGTTCAGATTTCCAATGAAGGAAATGACATTTCACTTTTCATGAAAACACAGATGAATATATGCTACATGGTTCATGTGAAAGTGATGGATCTACAATGTCAAAAGCCTGACAAGGAACTTTACCTGGCTAGAAATGATGAACTTTTAATGTGTGGTTTATCTTTCTACAAAAACTCATTTAGTTTTATGCATGAATAGCAAACATAGGCCATATTCATGTGACATCTGCTAACCTGTTTTGAAGTTAGAACAGACCAGATGGAAACACATATTATAAAAAAAACATTCTTGTAAAATATGTGGATCTACATTTTCATTGAAGTGTAACTGAGCGAGACATGTGGACAAACTCACGGGAGAGAAAACTTATTCTTGTGAAGTTTGTGGATTTGCATTTTCACATAAGCTGCACTTAAGGACACTTGTATACACACGAGAGAGAAACCATATTCTTGTGAAGTTTGTGGAACTGCATTTTCACAGAAGTCACATTTAGTGAAACATATGCGTATACACACTGGAGAGAAATGATATTCTTGAGGAGTTTGTCAATCTGCATTTTCATTGAAGTCAATTATGGTCAGTCATATGCGTACACACACTTGAAAGAAACCTTATTCTTGTGAAGTTTGTGAATCTGCATTTTCATCTAAGTCTGATTTTGTGAGACATATGCATAGACACACTGGAGAGAAACCTTTTGTAAACTTTGTGGATTTTCGTTTTCAATCAAGGCAAATTTAGTGAGACATATGCATACACACACTGGTGAAAAACCATTTTCTTGTGAAGTTTGTGAATCTGCATTTTCACAGAAGTTGGATTTAGTTAGACATATGCGTTCCCACACTGGAGAGAAACATTTTTCTTGTAAAGTTTGTGAAATTGCATTTTCACAGACTTCAAGTATGGTCAGACATATGCGTACACACACTGGTGAGAAACCATATTCATGCAAAGTTTGTGGACCTACATTTTCACATAAGTCGCATTTACTGATCCATATGCGTAGACACAGTGGAGAGGAAACTTATTCTTGTGAAGTTTGTGGATTTACATTTTCAGGAAAGATTAATTTAGTGAAGCATATACGTACACATACTGGGGAAAAAACATTTTTGTGGATCAGCATTTGAACAGAAGGCAAATTTAGTAAGGCATATGCGTACACACACTGGAGAGAAACCTTATGCATGTGCAGATTGTGGATCTGCATTTTCATCAAATTCAGATATGGTCTGACATATGTGTACACAGCCTGGAGATAAAACTTATTCTTGTGAAGTTTGTGGATCTACATTTTCAAAAAAGTTGTGTTTAGTTAGTCATATATGTACACAATGGGGAGAAACCTTACACTTGTGGAGCTTGCGAATCTGTATTTTCATGGAAATCACGTTTAGTGAGTCATATGCGTACTCACATTGGAGAAAAACCATATTCTTGTGAAGTTTGTGGATCTTCATTTTCACAGAGTTGCAATTTAGTGAGACATATTTATACACACACTGGAGAGATACCTTTTTCTTGTGAAGTTTGTGGATCTTCGTTTTCAATCAAGGCAAATTTAGTGAGACATATGCATACACACACTGGTGAAAAACCATTTTCTTGAGAAGTTTGTCAATCTGCATTTTCGCAGAAGTTGGATTTAGTTAGACATGTGTACCCACACTGGAGAGAAACCTTATTCTTCTGAAGTTTGTCGATCTGCATTTTCACGGAAGACAGAATTGGTCAAACATATGCGTACTCACACTGGAGAGAAACCATGTTCTGATGAAGTCTGTGGCACTGCTTTTTCAGAGAAGTCATGCTTAGTATCCCATATGCATACACACACTTGATAGAAGCCATGTTCTAGTGAAGTTTATGGATCTGCATTGTCATTCAAGATAGCATCATAAAAAACAAATAATTTAAAAAAATGTTCACAATGTTTCAACCGTTGTTCGCTCCAGCTTTTGTCTGTTTATTTCAGCCACTGTTGTAGATTATTCTAACTCCACTTGCCATGCTTCTTCCGGATGTCTCAGTTATTTCCCTTGAACTCACATCTCTTTAAACAACCAACATCTTTATCCACTGGGCCATGTGTCGTTGAGGACATCTGTCTATGAATTTTGGGGGCTTATAAACCTAATGATTCAGCAATATTTTCTACCACTGCTCATGTTGCAATGTTTTCTGTTATTATTGCATTTTTTACCAGAGCTTATATTGTAATTTATTTGTTTGTTATTACTTTTCCCTAGCACTTCTTATTACTGGTTCCCATATTGTATTCATTTCTATGCTTGGTAAGCTCAGGAAATTTGAATGGACTAGCATATGTGCTGATAGCTTAAGTTTTCATATTTTCCAATAATGTTGTCTATTATTTCAGCCTCATCCCACGGGGTGGTCATTTCTCTTTTCCCTTCATATGTGATCAGCTGAACCTGATTTTTCTATTTCTCCTTGTGTAACCTTTTTATGATGTTCTTGTAGTCTTACTTTAAAGGGGTAGCCTTTTTCTCTTTTGTATTTCTTACCACACCTGCACAGCATCATATACATGCAATCCTTTTATCAGGTTCTCCTCTGGTACATGGGTCTTACTCAGAAGAGGTGTCTGCAAAGTGTTGGACCAATTCTGAAGGTAGTCTTGATGCTATATAGACCACAGATCCTATGTATTTTCTCTGATAATCCTTTCACATAGTACCCTTCTATCCCAGATTGTTGGAGCTGCTGCCATGTACCCAGGGTAGTTGTCACATTGTAGGGTACTGATAATATTAACCATATCTTGTTTCTGTTTCTGGTCAGCACTTATACCTTTTGCTTGATGTTGCAAGCAGCGAACGATCCCCTTCACTGTATGGATGGTGGGAGTTGAAGTTGAGGTATTTTTCGGTGAATGTCGGCTTGTGGCATAGGGATGTCTTGAGCCCCTGGTCAACTTGAGATGTTAGAACATCCTGGAAGGCGAGTTTGTTGTTGTTTTCTTGCTCCTTTGTGAACTCTATAGATGATCTTATTGAGTTCTCATTGTCCAATAGTAGCTGGACATCTTCCTGGTGTGGTCAGAATATGAAGGTGTCATCTACATATCTCAGCCATAGGCTTGGCTTTAGTGTGTTAATTTTAATGCCATTTCCTCAAAGTATTCCATATATAGATTTGCCCTTGCTGGTGATAATCGTGAGCCTATTGCTAAGCCCCCATCCAGTTGATATATGTCTGATCCCATTCTGAAGTATGTTGTTTGCATACAGAATGTCAGCATCTCCATCAGATTATCTATTAATATAATGGTCCGTTCTCCTAGTGTGGGCTTGTGTAGGCATATGTTGCACCATTATCAGCTGAAGCATAACTTTCAAGACCAACAGATGCCACATGTATACTTATATGCCTATGTTAAAGTTTATTTACTTATATGCTTATATTAAAGCTTATATATATGTCTGTTTTAAATTCTTATATACTTGTTTTATAAACTGAGACCAAGTCTGGGACAATAACCTTGTAAATTAAATTCTTGGTTTGTGAATTTGGTGACATAGTAATTGGGAGGGGAACAATGGAGGCTCTTAGCCTTACCTGTGGCTGCATCATTTCTGGCTGGCAAAGCAGGGGCAGATTGTGATTTGTCCTGTGCCATGACTTGCTATGACTGGCCTTCTTTTCTTTTTAATATTCTTTTCTTCCTCCTCCTCCTCCTCCTCCTCCCTTCCCTTTTTCAAAGAAGAGGACTGAGTTGGTAACATCTCCTCCACCTCCATGCTATTGTCCAGCCTTTGTAGTGGTTGAAGCTACTGCTGCTGATCTTGTTGCTTCAGCGTCATTTCGCAGTATATTCTATGCTAAAGGTTTCTTCTCTAACACTTCTCACTTGTGGAACTCCCTTCTTGGCTCCATGCATCCCATCCAACTTTAATCTGCAAACATTTAAATGCAATGTGAATCGCTATCTACTGTCCACCTGATTAGTCTCTTCTCTTTCTCCTCATCATTAATGTTTCTGTTTCTTATTCGTCACAATTATAATTCAACCTGATTTCACAGATTAAAAAGAGACTTTCTATCATTCTTTAAAATGAGTTCAGCAGTAATCAGACTGAAAAGTGAGGCTGAATGCTGTCCAGAATTAAGTTTTAAATCTCCAAGTTTGCGATAATAACCTTACAAGTTAAAGTATTAATTTGTGAAACTGGTGACATAGTAATTGTGAGTTCAATCCCTGGACTGGATAGTCTAAACTTGGATTCAGTGGAAACAGCTTGAGCAATTATTACTGAGCAGTATTAAATAAGAACAAGATGAGACATTCCCGGACATGGACAGCAGAACAAAATTTATTGTTGTAGATTAAATGAACGGTTCAGTTCAAAATTTTACCTCGTCAACAGACACCTGGAAAAGGCTGCAAGGATAACTGGCTGAGCAATACCTGAGAAGTACTAAATAAAAACAAGACGATACATCCCCAGACATGGACAGCAGAATAGAAACAGTTTATCACTGTAGATTAAATAAACAGTTCATTCAAAATTTTTCCCAGCAAACTGGTTCGACAGACACCTGAAGAAGTCTTGAGGAATAACAATAAAGACAATGCAGTGATCTAAATAGTTTTTAATGTTATAGTTCCTGGAGTTCACGAAAAAGCAATTTTGAGTGCATACCTGGAAATTCAGTGGGTCTTAACTAAAGATTTTAATAAATTGTTGTGTAAAAACTCTAGGGTTACAGATTTCTTGGGTTTTTTAACCTTTGTCCCAAAAAACAATTTTAATCACTGAAAATGACAGAACATCTTTTTCTTTAATTAAATTAATAATTACAATTCAATTAAGAAACTATTTTTCTGAGAATTGTGACAGAATAAAACTTTACGTTGACAAAACAAAATTTTTTAACCTCAAACAATAAATTCAAAAGAAAATCACAGTTCAATTTTGAAACTTTATTTTTTGAGAATTATGACAGGAAAATTTATTTTTTATGAATTGACCAACAAAACTTTAAAAAAATTTTACATACAAAAACAGTCCAATGAAGAAACTATGTTTTGTGATAATTATAACAGCAAAGTTTTTTTAGTAAATTGGATGTGTTGACTTTGGTTTCTTAAATTGTGTAAAAACTGCAAAGCAACAGATTTCATTTTCTTGGTTATTTTTACCATCAGCCCAGGAATTGAACTCAATTACTATGTCACCAATTTCACAAACCAACACTTTAATTTGCCAGGTTATTGTTCCAAAATTGGAGTCTCAAAACTTCATGCTGGACAGCATTCAGCCTCAATTTTTATTCTGACTGCTGCTGAACCCATTTCAAAGAATGATAGAAAGTCTCATTTCTTTCATCTATGATATCACATTGAGTAATAATCTTGAAGTAAAAAGACTTTGTTTGGTAGCATCACTAATCCCATATGTCTAAGCAGATTCAAGGGAGATTAATTGTTTTAAGGGAAATGTCACCTGATTTAATTTGCTTTTTTTAAGAAACCTGAGTCAGCACATCTGATTTATTAAAAAAAAATATAATTTAATAGAAGCTTATAATTTGTAAATGATTTTTCAATGCCTGCTAACAAAATTTCTTTAAAAAATTGTGTAAAAATGGCAGGACTACAGATTTATTTTTAATCAGGCCAAATTGCTTAAATTGACAGAACAACTTTGTTTTTTAATTAATAATTTAATTAAAAAACAGTATCCTACACATAATCACATTTCAATTAAATGTTTTTACACTGACAAAACAAAAGTTTCTTTTAAATAAATTGAAAAGAAAACACAGTTCAATTAAGAAAATTTATTTTTTGAGAATTATGACAGGAAAAATTTTATTAATAAATTAACTGATCAAACCTTTTTAAATATTACATGCAAAGCTTCAATATAAAAACACTTCAATTAAGAAACTATATTTTTTGAGAATTTTGGAAATAATTTAAATTAATAAATTCAATAAAAATCAGTATTTACATTTAATCATATTTCAATTATATTTTTTATGAGGATTATTAAAGAACACATTTTTTTCAGTTGATTCAATAAATTTGAAACAAAAACAGTATTTACATTTAATCTCAGTAAAGGTGAGTCTACTGTATGTGAAGAAAACATTGCACAAATCCAAATATAAAGAAAATGGTGATTCTCAAGCATAATTAGACACAAATTAATAAGGGAATTGAATTCTCATGAATAAAATATTCTCATGACCATGACAGGGTCTACAAAATGTTACTAAGATCTTTTAGTTTTAAAATAATCACATCAACTGGGATTTTAATTGATGAGAAAATTAATGAAAACATTTAGCACAGGTACATCCACTGATCTGTTAAAAAATTAGCAGACTTTGATGAAAAAATGTCCCAAATGTAATAAAAACAAAGTTTTATTGTCAAAATCTTTGTTATTATTAAGAGAAAAGACCAAAGGATATTTTGATTGTTAAATTATATTTGTAGAGTGAGTGGTTGTGGTTAAATGTAAATAAATAGTAAAACTGCCTACAAAACATAATTGACAATGTTTGCAATAAACAATAAGTTAAAGAACAGGGAAAAAAATAATGTAAAGCAAACAAACAATATATGCAAGGCAAATTAACAGTAATAAGGCAAAGTTACTGTAATATTGCAAAAAGGTCCCAAACTCAGAATTAGGGTTAACACACAAGAGCAAATTCAGATAAGCAAATGTAGCATTTTGACTTCAAGACAAGACAGACCGGGACTGAGTCAAATAAAACAAAGGACTGGTCTATTCTATCTGAAGAAGTCCCAGTATGCATTTGTATGTGTGTTCCTACAAATTGTAGAAAAATATTTTGCAATCATTCTAATATAGATTGGAATCAACAACTCACCCCAATTTAATGGGGTGGTGCAATCATCTTTCCTCCCCTAATATTGCCCCGTTTTTGTGGGTGCCAATAAATACAAAAAAGATACATATAAACATCTACAATTGATTTACATATATATTTGTCAGCAGAGGAAACAAAGATTCGTATGGGAAATATTAGTGTCTGTTTTGCAGGTACAAAACACATTGATTTGGAAATGTAAAGCCAGAAAGAATCTAAAATTCAATAAAACATTAGATTACAGTGAATAATTTGCTACATTTTTAGATTACTGAATACTTAAAAATTATATCACAAAACCAGAGTTTTTTGCCTCATCCTCCTCACTTCAACGAGATGTCATCCGGTTATAGGAAGGAAGTGTAACAACATCAACTGGGTCTGAAAAGTGCAAAAAAGCTCAAGAAAATAAATTCAGAGCTGCTACAAAGTACAAAAGTTATAAAAGACTAAGTTTGTAATACTCTACCAACTAAGAAGTCATTAGGTTTATTAGGAATCTAAATGAATTTAATATATTAAATTGAAGTGTGTGTGGCAATGCAATGCAGAAACGGTCAAGATCATGAAGATATATAACGTCTGCATTTGGTCACATGGACAGAGTAGCAAAAGGCAATGGTAAGTCTGATGGTGTATGGATTGATTGAAATAAATATCAAGGAGTAGTTATGAAGAGATGGAAAAATGATGAGATATTTATTCAACTGGACACTGATTTTGTGACCATTGTTCTACTGTTAGTTTTGAGGCATCAATGAGTAGATGTGACTAAAAACTGATAGTGAAATTAGATGATATATGAATTAATTGAAATAGATGTCAATGGACAGGAATGAAGAGATGGCAGAATGAGACATTTATTAAACTGGAAATTGAACCCAATACGTTTTTGTTTCTTTTTTTTTTTTTTTAATTATTCTGAATGACTGCAATACCATGTTTTAACATATTGTGTGCATCCAGACTATTTTCAGCAAGGAGCAAATTCTTCTTTTACACCGTTTCCGGTTATTCCTTTGTTCTGTTTAGAAAATACTCACCATCTATTTTCAAACACTTCATCTTTTTTTAATTGCAATTTCTTTAAAATCTAGGAAGTTTTATTAATTACAAAATATTATCGATCTTGAGAAAGAAATATCAAGTCCAACAACAGCAACTTAAACCTATTTGTTTTTTGATGAAAAAGTTTTACAGATTCGATCTGAAAAGGTAAGTTACAAAGACATTCTCTTCTCTGCAATATTCATTATTGATTGTATGTTTACATCTCAACTTAAAAATGAACAAAAAAGATACTGTTTAACTATAAATTATAAATGATTTTATTATGAATAAAATACCATAACATTTCGTAAATTATTGACTTACCTCTATCACGTTATTTCATCTTTGTTATTATATTTTTAAATTAAATCTAAGAAAATTTTATTATTCTTTTTCGTAAAATATCTTCAAATGTAACTTAAAAGTCAATAAAATATTAGATAATTGCTGAAAACATGATAATTTGTAAAAATTACTAGGTAGTTAAAAATCAAAACAAATGCGTTCACTTAAATTCCGTAAATTTATGTCAATTCTGATCCACCATACTAAAGCCGTCAACGACCATCAAATTATCGATGGAGACAGAATAACAAAACCGCGTGGTCAAAAAACAATTTACTAAAAGTCGAAACATATCTCTCGGATGGAGATTTCTGCACTTTTTATCATCATATCCTTAATACATAATTTCATAATTCTCTTAAACTAAAGACCGTTTTTTTTTTCAAGTGAGTGGAGATCAAGCGACAACAAGATGCGTAATTGAAGTATAATGAGGAATAATGGCGAGGAAAGAAACATTTTTTATAAAAATGGATGTAGTTGTTGTATAATCATAAAATTTGTTTAAAAAATGACTGTACACGAGCATTGAAGTAATAATAATCAATTCATTGGTATTTATGTTTTAAAATATATTATCTAATTTTATATAACCAATAATTTTGGAATATTTTTTATTATATACGAGTTTTTGAAATTTAGTAAATTAGAATGAATAACTTTATTTTTAAAATTGCAAATCGTTTTGTTGTAGAAGTTGTTGCTACATTTGAGTTTAATAAATTGCTTTTTTCCATTTTTTTTTATTTTCGAACCAGTTTGATATCAAAAATATCTAATTGAACCAAGTATGAATTTTTTTTAATTATCCTGAATAATTATGAGTAAAAGAAATTGAAACTATGAGACAATATTTTTTACAATCCAGACTCTTTTTCAACAAGGAACAACTTCTTTTACACCATTTCCGGTCATTCCTTCATTCTGTTTAGTAAATACACGCCATCCATTTTCAAACTATGAAACTTTTTATTACAATTTCTTTACAAATAGGAAGTTTCATTGATTATAACGGTAAGTTCTGTTAAATAATTTAAGTGTCTTCTTCTTTGAGGTTATTCAGTTACATTTCGGTTTTATTTGAAAAACGAGTTGGATAGAAAGGATTAAAAACAAAAGAAATATTTCTACATAATAAGACTCATTATTAGCGAATGGAAATCAATCATTTTTTTCTTTTTCAAACTACTACTGCTTTTCCAAAAATCTGTTCTGAATGTTAAACTAAAAAAATGTTATCAAACTATGACATTATTTAATTAGAAAAGCTTTTAATTTTTTCAGAAATATTTTCATTTTTTTAAATTTTAATTATAATAATTTATAATAATTTGAAAATCGTTTAAAAATTCTACATTACTTCCATTCTTTCAAGTGATATTGTAATTAAGTGAAATCAAAAATTGATAAGTTTAATATAAGTCTTTTTGCACAAAGATCTTTGAAATAAATTTAGATTTTTTTAGTTTAAACATTCCCATTTTTCCTCATATGAGTCTGTACATGACATTATTCTTAAAAGATCACATATTGTAAAAGTTGTCCTCCATTTCGAAAGAAATTTGCTTATGTGCAATTCATTATTCCTCGCATATTTACGTCTTAACAGGCTTTGCACATCATCCCTTCAAAGTTTTAAGATTTAAAAAAGATATTAAAAAATATAAGTTAATAATAAATAAAATACCATATCATTTCATAAATTATTGAGTTTCCTCTTTCATGGTATTTCATTGATATCTTAATTTTTATTATTTTTTCATAAAGCATCTTTAAACGTAACTAAAAGTCAATGAAATATTACATAATTCCTGAAAATATGTTAATTTATAAAATCTACTAGATAACCCACCCTCCAAAAAATGTATTCACTTAGATTTTGTAAATTTATGTCAATTCTGATCATCCATACTTACCTGTCAACACCTTAGATCATCAACATCAGGTCAAAAGAAATATAGAAATGCTTCTCTGCTGCATTTTTTATGCTGTAAGTAATATTTGTTTCACATCAGATTAATTTAACTTTAAATTTGTTAATTTTCCTCAAATAAGGTGTCACAAATGTATATTTTACTTTTAGAAGATTCTTAAAACCGATAATTAAATTTTATTTACAAACGTAACAGATTTCTAATCAAAATATACCAAATAGTGTAAATACCTTTCAGCTGTATCTGAATTGACACTGTTCTGATTTTAATCGTATACATTTCATATGACGTGATGGTGAAGCAATCTTGTGGAAATAACTTTTTGGTCATATTCTCGATGTTTCTTTCAAGGTTTTGTTCACCACTGCTGTAGTCATGTATTGAACTCATAACTCACTGGGTCCAGTCAAGAATCTAAGCAATGCATTTATCCACTGGGGCATTTGTCTCACAGTGAAAGAGTCTGCAATCTGTTATTCATTGCATGTGTACATCTCAACAGGTTTTTCACATCATCATGTCAAAGTTTTAAAACTTGAAATTTGAAAACAAAAGATCATATGTCTCTGGATCACCACTTATGACTTTTGACAACTATGTTACAAGAATTGAGTGAGTTTATACAACAGTATTTCCAGTTAATGACCATTACAAATAAGATGTGACAGACTAGTGCGTCCCTGATTATTTTGTTAGAGTATGTGAGAGCTCGGTTGGATATGTTATCATTAGAACTCCTGTCCCCAGCATAGTTACCCCTGGGCACTTGAAGGAATTGCTATTAAAGCTACAAGCTGAGTTACCTCATCATTTGAGGTTGCCCGTAGACCCCACCAAGGAATTATGGAAATACGACAATGCACTAGGTTGTTTTATCTTGTTAGAGGATAAGAAGTTGTTGGCCTTAATGTCCATTCTGCTGTTGGACAGAGAAAGTATATTATAAATTTGCTACGTCCAAGTGGATCAGGGCTTAGGCATGGTTGTGAGATACCAAATTGAGATAGAGTATGTAGCTTTGAATTCAGCTAGGACAAAATTTATGATGTTGACGACAGAAGAAGCAAGGAAGTGTAGAGTTAATGCTTTGGGAATGTGTACCTCATTGAGTCCTATATACGTGACAGGAAATCAAAGGTTGTGTGTACTTGAACTATTTAAAGACAACAGAGAAGGGATTAAGAAAAATTGCCAAGTAGAGGTATTAGCAAGCACAGTGTTGCCACAAGCTATCAGCATACCTGATGGGGTATGGGTCTTGGCCGCACAGAAACCAATTGATCTGTTCAGAGTATGTAGGGGAGAATCTAGTGGAACGCTGAGAGTGGAACCCCCCTGTCCTTAATAAAACTACCCCTAGGGTGTTCATCTGGAGCATGGGTGGTGACTGCACAGAAATCGATTGATCTGTTCAGAGTATGTTGGGGAGCATCTATTGGGACACTGAGAGTGGAACTCCCATTGTCCTTAATAAAACTACCCCTGGGGTGTTCAGCATTTGGAATATTCATCTCTCTACCCCTATATTACCAGGCCTCAGAGAAATAAGAAGAAAAAGATTCAATTATGGGGATGATTTACAAAAGCTTAGGTAATTGCACAGAATTATGGGAACCAGTTGTGGACAATGAATTCCCTGAAGTTACTCTAGAAAAGATGCCAAAGTTATTAAAGCCAATAGAAAGGATTAATATGAATCAAAAGACAAATTAAATATCTTAGGAAGAGAGAGTATGGCTTGGGAGGATAATAAAAGTTTAATAATAAACTGGTCAGCAATTGTAGGTACCTTGATAATTATTGCTGCGATAGTAGCAGGGATATGGAAATGTTCAAAGTGTAGGAAGAAATCAATCAATGATGTTTTGGTGAGTATGCAACGGCCCGAGAAGGGAATGCTGTGCAGTGTTCTTTACTGAAACAGATCAAACCAATACAAAGAAGAAACTGGACTGAATTCGACAGAAGTAGTACTAGAGCTGACACCTGTTAAGGAAAAGCCAAAACCTATTGTGGAGAGAAGAATGGTAACTAAGAAGAACAAGCCATAACCCCCCCACACACACACCACCACCACCACCACACACAAAGGAACATTAAAGAAATTGCATAAAAACAGATGAAGAGGAAGGACTGGTTAAAAACAATGCATGAAAAGAAAGAAGAGGGAAGACTTTTTATGAAAACGTTGCATGAAAACAGAAGACTTATTACAAACATTGCATGAAAGAAATGAAAACAAGGAGAGGAAAAACCTTTTATGAAATTATTGCATGAGAAGAAGAGGAAGGGCTGATTACAAATATTACATAGAAGGAAAGACTCATTAAAGAAATCGCATGAAAGGGAAAAGAATATCCTATTTTCTGCTGCATGAATTAGTAACAGAACAAAAAAGATGCATAATAAATAGTGTATTAATAGATTTGGGGATTTTAGGTGTCATATACAAGTAAATGACAGGAAGGGTAAGGGAGAGATGTGACACAAACACTAATAAATGAGGAGAAGGGTTAATGAATAGAACAACTGATATACCGAGAGAGTGCTGGTAAATAATAAGAAAGGATCAATGAATATAACAATAGACAGACTGTGAGAAAGAATGTAGATTTCTCATTTCAAAAAGCTTAATTCTCAAGAAACCAGAATTACTTAAATTGATATTTCCACAAAAGAGCCACATGGTGATCTTTTGGCAATTGATGTCCTGTCCCTAAAAGTACTGGTCACAAAAACAAATTTAAGAGAAATGATCTATAAATAGATCTATAATCAAAATTCAGGAATAAAGTTCCTTGTGGAATGACCCTAGCAGGGGACCATATGGCCAGTGCCTATTTCTGCACAAAAACAAAAAGCTGGTATGTGGAATTTTGCATAGGTAACAAGTTTAAACTGATAATTCTTTTGATTAATGACCTTAAAGTTAAGCCACACCAAACAGTCGAGAGCCATTGGTCAAAGAGTAGGCAAGGTGGCAGGCACAGGGGAAACACATAGGGAGGTGGAGGAGCTGCCCACACCCATTAGGAAGTACTGGTGTGAGATGCCAATAAGAGAAGGAAGAAGTTATTGGGGCAGATTGATACCTGTGACCACTACCCATAGAAAAGGGGGAATCTCGCAATTTAGAAATGTGGTTAATTTTCAGAACCCAGATTTTACAAAGGGGTTCTTGTTGGAAGATAAGGGAAATACTGAAATTCATAGCTGCGTCATGCCCGATGCCGTTTTTTTGCGTAAATTTCAATAAATGCAAAGGAATCAAATTGAGAATTGTTCCAGACACGGGACAAGAATGACCTCACATGACTATCTGCCTAAAGAGAGCTGACAACATCAGCCTTGTGCCAAACTTAACCAAGCCAGTTAAAGTGTCACGTCTGACTTAAGAATGAAGTTGGGTTGATAACTGTTCACAAGAACTGCTAGATTTTAACAATGAAACTAACCAAGTATTGTAAAAAGGGACATATATAAAAACATTTTTTTATTCTAGTTATATTTTTCTTGTCTTCATTCCACTTGAACCAGCCCAATATGAAGATACCTGATGATGACCCAGCCCAATATGAAGATACCTGATGATGATTTGATCCTTGCCGACCTTATGATCAAAACTCATAACAATGTGGGATAAGATAAGGTCTGGGTCATGGGATAAGGCAAGGTCTAGATCACCTCATTGATCAGCCATGGGTGTTGGACATTTGGAGGACTTGGAAGGGCTTGAAAGTGACTTTGTAATTAAGTAGAAACTAGATTTATGAATAAAAAAATTGAAAACCTTAATATAAGCTGTTTTGTGCAAAGATTTTAAAAATAATTTTTTGCTTTTTTTACTTTAAACATTTCCATTTTTCCTTTATGGGAGTCTATACATGACATTATTATCATTAAAAGGTCTCAGGTTGTAAGAGTTTTTCTCATTTTATAGAGAAATTTATTTGTTTGCAATTTGTTATTCATTGCACGTGTATGTTTCAACAGGTTTTCACATCATCCTGTCAAAGTTTTAAAAGTTGAAAATTAAAAAAATTATTCATGTGTCTCTGGGTCTCTACTTATAACTTTTGTTCAATGTTGTAAGCAGCAGACGATCTCTTTCTTTACAATGTATGGGTGATGGGAGTTATGGTATTGTCCAGTGACAAATGTGGTATAAATATGTCTTGAACCCTTGCTCTGTTTGAGATTTTAATCCATCCAGGAATTTGAGTTTGCTGTTGTTTTATTCCTCCATTGTGAACTGTATTGATGTTTTCATTGAGTTCTCATGGACCAGTAGTAGCTGGACCTCCTCCTGGTTGGGCCAAAGTATCAGGGTGTCATCTCCATATCTCAGTCATAGGGTTGGCTTTAGTGATATGGATTCTAATGCCATTTCTTCAAAGTATTCTATATATATCTTTGCTTTTGCTGATGATAATGGAGATCACATTGCTATGCCTTAATCCTATCAATATATGTCTGATGCGTGTTTGTTTACAGAAAATCATCATTTCAGTAGGGTTTATTAGTATACTGGCCCATATTTCTAGGGTTGAGTCCTCAGTGGGTAAATTGGTGAATAAACTCACCACATCCAGGCTTACCATCTAGTTGGAGCATCTTTGATTATTTCCAAGATGTATGTAGAATTTTGGACATATGATAGTGATTTCCTATTAATAACTCAGTCATATGCACAGAGGGTGGAACAGGGAGCCTTTGCAGCTAACAATTGTCCTGAGCAGAATACTGTTTTAGGTAGGAAGTGGCCCTTGTTCTTGATTAGCATCTATGAGTGTTTTTGTTTTGTTTTTATTATTTTTATTTACTAACAAGGTCTTTCAGTTTTCCTATATATTCCATATTGTTTGTTGGACTAAATAAAGACTTTGTTTTGAAATTCCAATGTATATCACCTGAAGAAGGCCTGTGTGTGCAGTGGCTGAAGCATTGTGAATTAGGCAATAAAAATGGGCACAACAATCTGAAAAGTATAGTGTAAATAGACACAATAGTTCATGACAGAAATATAAACAGATAATATCTACTATATCTACAGAAGTAAAGTTATTTACTTCATTTCCCTATCAACTGACCAACAGTTTCAGCATTAATGACCCATATAATAATCTTCATTTACCCTTTTTTTCACTTCAGATTACTTTTCTCTCATTCCTGTGATTTTAACAAAAGATCTCTTCTTCTTGGCACTGATGAAAATGATGTTTTCTTTTATTGGGTAGAGGTCACTACAGCAGATAATCTCACACTAGGTGGTGCTGGTTAGGAAATTGATCATATTGCTAGTGACATTAGTCCAAGACAAGGTCAAAATAACTTAAAAATCAATAGATATTTTTCTAGATCCATATTTCAATCGTTTCTGATTTGACAATATTCTAATTTTAAACATAGACATTTTATATGATATGGCTTGATGGTGAAATAATCTCATTTCCCTGTAAAATATTTGATCTTCACTGATGGTGGCTACTACTACATTACTGAAATAATATAGACTACTTTTATATATTATTCCCTGTCTGTATTAATGTATTATATGTTTTTTTTTTTTTTTCACAGATGTTTTAGTGGTACAAAAACTGCAGTGAATATTATGACGGAAAGGACATTTCACTTACCATGAAAACACAAATATATTCTACATAGTTCATATAAATATAATGGATCGACAACTGGCCAGAAAGTACTTTGGAATGTGTAGTTTATCTTTCTACAAAAACACATTTCCTCTTATGTATGAATAAGCAGGAAAGATAGTATATATTCATATAAAAGCTGCTAAACTGTTGTGAGGGTGGGCATAATAAGCGAGATGGAAAAACATACAACAAACAAACCATATTCTTGTGAAGTTTGCGGACATGCATTTGCACGCAAGTTACATATGATTAATCATATGCATACACACACTGGGGAGAAACCATATTCGTGTGAAGTTTGCGGACATGCATTTGCACACAAGTTACATATGATCAATCATATGCGTACACACACTGGAGAGAAACCATATTCTTGTGAAGTTTGTGGATCTGCATTCTCATGGAAGTCAAATAGGGATAACCACATGCGTACACACACTGGAGAGAAACCATATTCTTGTGAAGTTTGTGGATCTGCTTTTTCACAGAAGTCTCATTTAGTTGCACATATGCGTTCACACACTGGTGAGAAACCATATTCTTGTGAAATTTGTGAATCTGCATTTCCACAGAAGCAAGATTTGGTCAATCATATTCAAAGACACACTGGAGAGAAACCTTATTCTTGTAAAGTTTGTGGATCTGCATTTTCACAGAAGTCATACATGGCCAAGCATATGCGTACACACACTAAAGAGAAACGTTATTCTTGTGAAGTTTGTGGATCTGCATTTTCATGGAAGTCATATCTGGTCAAGCATATGCGAACACACACTGGAGAGAAAAAATATTCTTGTGATGTTTGTGGATCTGTATTTTCACAGAAGCCAAATATGGTCAAGCATAGGCGTACACACACTGGAGAGAAACCGTATTCTTGTGAAGTTTGTGGACAATCATTTTCATGGAAGACATGCTTGGCTTATCATATGCGTACTCACACTGGAGAGAAACCGTATACTTGTGAAGTTTGCGGATCTGCATTTTCCCACAAGTCACACATGTTTAATCATATGCGTACACACACTGGAGAGAAACCATTTTCTTGTGAAGTTTGTGGATCTGAATTTTCACGTAAGTCAACAATGTTAATTCATATGCGTACACACACTGGAGAGAAACCATATTCTTGTGAAGTTTGTGGATCTGCATTTTCACACAGGCCGGGTTTAGTGCGACATATGCATACACATGCTCGATAAAAACCATAAACTTATGTAGTTTGTGGATGTGCATTTTCAAAAAAAGACACATTGGAGAGAAGCCATTTTCTTGTGATCTGTATTTTCATGAAAGCCAAATTTAGTCAATCATAATTTTATGCACACTGGAGAAATCTATAATATTGTGAATTTGTTTGTTCTCAATTATTTTGAATCCCATCTGTATATACCCACTGTAGAGAATATTCTCATGATATTTGTATGTATTTTCAGACAAATCAGTTTTGGTGATTCATGGGAATTTAGTGGACAAAAACCCTATCTTAGTGCACATTTATTTTCTGAATCTGTAGAAAATTCTTTTTTACTGCATTATGTGAAAATATACATCATTTTTACCTGATGAGACAATATTTTCTTTCAATATTTTTTATTTGAAGCCCCTGAACTCATTGAATTATGTCAACAGTTGTTTTAAACTATCTAATTGTAAACCCAAACTCTTGCTGAAATGCATGGATGAATCTGAAAACTTAAAAAAGTTACTTTTCAAAATAAGTGAATTTTTGCTGTTTCACTATCTCCTGGACAATAAAAAGATATTCTCAATCTGTCCTATTTCGTCTTCCTCTTTGACCTTTAATGCAACTTATCAGTTACAGTCAAATTGTTTCTATGAGTGAGAGAGAGTATATCCCACTTTCTTTTTTCTGAGTTAAATCCTTTTGCTTTACGGTCATTAGAACAAATTGACTTTCAAAGTAATTCACCACAATTTGTACCTACATCTGTCTGCTCTTGACTGAGCCTGGGGAGTCATCTGTGGAAGATTTGCCATCCTCTTCATCTTCGATTAGAAAGCAAGCTTTTTTCTAGTTGTGGCTCACAAAATACAAATGGCTATTCTTTTCAGATGAGAACATCATGTACTGTGACATTTGTAGTAAATAACAAAATCACATCTATGCATAAACAAAGGTGTGTTGTTAGTTCAGGAGGCGAGGTAGCAGTCGGCAACTCATCGTCTCTGTTGTTGACCCCTTGGCGGCTGCGGCTAAAGGGAGACAATTCCCTTTTTTCTTCCTCAAAGCAAGTCCGGCTTTTGTAACCTTCCGCCAGTGGATTTGATTGATTCACAGTTCAACCAATTTACTTCTGTGAGGGAATTCATCCGCCAGTGAAAAACACAGCTAATCGTTGCTACACAACTACGTCCGAATTGTATCGACCTAGTTTCTGACCTGAACAAAAATACAATTCTGCCAAAAATATGTCTATGTGTTTCGAGCCTATGACCATGTTGATTATAAGTACGTAGTAAAACTCCACTCTTTCTCTTTTTGCTTTTCTTGCCTACCAACCATGTAGTCCAGCAGAGAAAGATCGCATTTGACCCTTTAAAGGAAAACGCTATGAAGACGCAATGACACACACACATGCGCACACACATACGTACGAACACTACACATCTCTGAACTCAACTTTATTCACTTCTAAGAACAATGTAAATCTACGGACATTGAATATCTCTTAACTATTCAACTATAAACAACAGAAACTTATTTACTTCAAAATCCTCTGAAGCTATAAGTTACGATTCAACGTATCCTCAGCTTTCCAGAATTCTTTCACTCATATTCAACTCTCTTCAGTGAACAATTTGAGCGGCAAGTTAATTCGATATTTTCAATATTTCATGAACTGAAATCTTTTTTGTGAGCTCAGATAAAAATATTTCCTTTCAAAAGGCTTTAAGAGTTTCAAGTTAAAGGGAAATAACTCCTACTATTCATTTCAACTCTTACTATATAAAAATCACACACTTGATTGTATGTTATACAGGAAATTAAAGATTGTTATTATAAACAGTTTTTGTGTTGCTTCTTATTGTTTAATATTTTCTGGTATTTTGTGTAAATATAAATTCGAGAGGCAACTGACCTCTACATATCTCTGAGATGAGGTATATTGTACGCTCCAGCATTCGTCAGGTGATTGAAATTTCAAACCGAACCCTTTATTTCGTCTACCTGGGTAGTCTTTGAATTGGCCGGGAGTCTTGGTGCCAAGCCTGAAGGAATGAACCGTAGGTCTCTGCATTGGTGTAGGAATATCAGATGGCTTGAAATTCGTGCCAACTTCTGGTAAGACTGTCCTCAAGGACATATGGCCCAGTGGATAAAGACGTTGCTTAGTTCCAGCGACTAGACCCAAAGAGTTGCGAGTTCAATACCAGACCATAGCAGTGGTGAACCAAAACTTGGAGAGTTAAGGGAAATAACTGAGACATCCGGAAGAGGCTTGAAACGTGGAACTAGAACAATCTACCCCTGTGGATGAAATAAATGGTTCGTTTTGAAATTCCATTCACCTGAAAAAGTCCGGAGCGTACAACGGCTGAAACGCTTTGAATATGAGGATAACAGTCCGAATAATGTAAATAATGCGAGTAAAATTCTATTTCTTTTTTAATAAAAATGTAAACAAAATAAAAAAATAAATGTTTATAGCGATAACAGTCCGAATAATGTAAATAATGCGAGTAAAATTCTATTTGTTTTATAATAAAAATGTAAACAAAATAAAAAATAAGTGTTTTTATTTTCGACCAAATTGGCCACCGATTAACCAAAAATAACATAAATTCTGTTGATTTTATGATCATCGTTCTTAGGTGACTATTAATCAGCATTCAAAGATCTTTCTACAGATATACAACTTGAACATATTGGGAGATATGGAAATGTTCGCATATTGTGGTAAATACCAAAATCCACCATTTTGAATTTGGCCCAACTCAGTAAAATCCTCGGAACTCAGTACAGTCAGACTTTTGTACATATCTTGTCATAAAATAGACACGTGTTTTGAGAAATTAAATATCAAGGTGAAATAATTTTATTTAACCTTTAAAGAAAATAATTTTAGATTTATTCAAGTACTTTATGGTATAATTTAGCTTTGAGAGCGAACAAAACAATTGAAATGATATTTAAACATTGTGACAAATTTCCAAAATTAACTTTTTCAGCAAGGGTTAAAGGGTCATATGTCAGGAACCCTTTTACCTAGAGATGCAAAATAGGTACCATTCAATTTCTATCATAAAGCTCTACGGGAGTGCCAAATTTAAAACAAAATGTCTGTCGGCGATAGTCAAACCATTGTTGATTTGACACGGAATGACTCAGCATTTTCTAAAATTTACGGATTGAAAATTAATTTTAATATATTTGACAACTTTATAACAGTTTGTATTTAAAACTGAGTAAAAACGAAAACAGTTCTTGTAAAAATTAAAATCTCTTAAAGCCATTAAAAGCTTTTCTAAGTAAATAATGTCTTAATTTTATTGGGTTTTACTTTTGTAAAATTTGGGTAGAAACGCTTCTGGATTTACAAAAAAAAGTCGGTGATTTATTTTATTCCAAGTCTTCTGCATTTTAATCACACAAATGCACATGGTCGAGTTTTCAACAGAAAATGCTAAATAAATATTACACACGAAGACTTAACGCAAATTTCGAATGTTCAAGAAAGGATTAGATAATTTCAAAAAAATACTTTCATCTTAACAACATAAACATTTTGACGGTAAATTTGGGGCTATTTTTTAAACAAGGGAGTACAGCAGTTAGTGTAAGCTTTGTTCGTCTGTATTTGGAGCAGGAATGTATTCATTTGGCTTAAATAATGGTGTTGCGAATTTAATGGGCTTTAGCACTCACAATCCTTAATCCGTGACCCACTCTTTTCGGGTCTGGTAGCTTAGATCAGAATGCATCACTGGTAGCCAGAGACGTAGTAGTTTGACAAGAAGAGATTGCAGTAAGTGACTGGTGTATCAATCGAATAGATAGGACCAGATGGAATCAATCACCTTAAAATGAGCTGTTCACTTCAGAGAGATGCGCAGAAGGTAACACTTTAGCCTGACGTGCCTTTTAACCGATTCGGCCACAGAGGACGAATATTTTCTATGAAAATTTCTCGGACATTCAGGCCGGTAAATGTTGTTTAATACTGTTTATTATAAACAGAGCATTTACTTAAATATTTGTATCTATAAAAAGAATGTTAAACATAAAAATGTCTTAAAATAATTGTCGGACTTTGTCCATTTCATAATGTGTGACGTCATTTGTTTACATTTGATACGCCATGAGCAGTTATGAATGTACGTGAAAGATTCATGGAAGATTGAAGTTTATAAGCAGTAAATTCGACTTTGCCAACCGAACAATCCTCTGTGGCCTAATTGGTTAAAAGTCACGTCAGGCTTTATGACGGTTCCGTATAGGATACAGGTTCGAATCCTGTTGGAGGACAAATATTTTCTACGAAAATTTCTCGGATATCCAGGCTGGTAAATGTTGTTTAATACTGTTTATTATAAACAGAGCATTTACTTAAATATTTGTATCTATGAAAAGAATGTTAAACATAAAAATGTCTTAAAATAATTGTCGGACTCTGTCCATTTCATAATGTATACATTGTTATGATGAGCCTTGCTTGATTCCTATTTTTGTTTAGTAAAATACAACAAAAAAGTGAAATACTTAATACAAAGTCTTTTGTTGTACAAGTTCGGTGGTGTATGTTCTTTAACGTGGTTGTTAGTAGAATATTTTCTCTTTCCGTTTGTGAATAATAGTTTTGTAAGTTATAAGTCTATCAGTAAATGCTATATTTAAGAAAAGAAGTGATTTATCCATGATATTTATTCCTGCAGCATCTGAATTCCACGTGCTCTACTTGCAAGAAGCCGATTGAAATAGAGGAAGTCTCTATATTCTCTGGCAATGGATAACTACCTGTGGCGGCCACCAGCGAACCACTGGAGTACCGACGTTGTTGGTATGACAGTGACTGCCACCAGAAGACCGCTGCCGTTGTCACCGGTGGGACACTAGTGGTTTGCTTGCTGGGATGGTACCTAATATCCAATCAATCTTCATTTGCATCATTTTTCACTTCAGATTATCTTTCTCTCCAATGCTTCCATCAATATTTCATTTTCTTCAAAGGTTGTTTGGTTGGTCAGGAAATAAAGAAAGTACATTACTTCTGTAGATATAGTAAATTATTTGTCTATATTTCTGCGTATTTTAACTATTTACATCATACAGCTTGTTATCCTCATCTTTATTGCCATATTCACAACATTTCGGCCGTTGTACACTCTGCTCTTCTTCAGGTGATATACTTTGGAATTTCAAACCAAACCCTTATTTAGGCCACGAGGGGTAGAATGTTTTTAATTCCACACGCCATGCCTTTGAAAATGGAAAATTTTTTATAAAATGAAAATTTTCATGGGATTTTCATATCAAAAGTATTTTTCAAATAATTTTATTTTCACGATTGTTAAATCATTTTTTGTATGGAAGATCAAATAGATATTATTTTTTAAACGTTTCCCTTCTAGATTAGTAGCAATAGCAGAAATTAATAGTTTCATAAAAACTGGGTGCCCAATTCTTGTGTATATCTGTATCTACTGCCAAAGTAATTACAGTAGGGAGTACTTTATGCCAATTTTGATCTACATTTTAAAAATATGTTGTGCAACATGTCACTGATGAATACATTCACACAGGTGTATATTATTCAGTGCAGAACTCCAACCAAATACAACACCTGAAATCTCAGAATAGAAACAGTTATGAAATAGAAGTAAACCTGTGTTTTTCTACTTTTGTAGGATTAATTTTGGTAAATTTTGGAATAACTGACCAGTTTATAGACAATTGAGGAAATTCTCAATAAACAATAATCAGAAGTGGAAGAAAAACAAACAAGGCAAAATAATACAAGACAACATAGGTTTTTAATTATAGTCAAAAGCAAAGCAATTGTGAGACAATAATTATATTATAAGGTGTTGTTTTATTAATGTTTGTTAGATCTGAATGTTCTTTTGTTTCTAACTAGTATTGCTGATTGTCTCTGGCAATTATGACCTGAAACCTTACATAAATAATACAAGAGATCTATGAAAACTTTTATAATTGTATAATTTATTCTATAAATAATTTTATAATTTATTTTACTTTTATAATAAATGTATTTTTGTTATAGCAAAGTAACAAATCTTGTAAATTTACCCGGAAATGTTACAAACATAATTTAAAATAATAAAAATATAATTACTTTTGTAATTCCAGGACAGCATATTTGAATACATTATTTTCTTCCAGATTTGCCCCAAAAATATATGAATTTTTCAAAAATTTACTTTAATATTTCAGCGTGATTTTGTAATTCTTCTATTTATTGATGACAAAAGAGAGTTTTTTAAAAATAAATATGTGTTTGAAGAATAGAAAAAAACGTAAGTTTTGTGGGATTTTCACATCGGAAGTATTTTTAAAAGAATTTTATTCTCACAACAGTTAAATTATTTTTTGTATGAAAGATCAAATAGGTCTACTGCCTAAGGATTTACAGCAGGGATTACTTCATGTCATGTTAAATTTATAATAAAAGAAAATATTATGAAGCATATCAGATGTGAATGCATTCACACAGGTGTATATTATTTAGTGCAGAATTCCAACCAAATACAACATGTAATATCTCATCATAGAACCCTTTATGAAGAAGAAGTAAACATGTGTGTTTGTTTTTTTAGGGTGAATTTTGAGAAACTTATGGAATAATTGGCCATTGTTAAGCGTATAGACAATAATAACAAGTGGATGAAAGAAAGATAGAACAGAGTAAAATAAAACGGGCCAATATATGCATATAATGTGAGTGAAAAGCAAATTAACTAGAGGACAGAATAAGGCAAAATGTTCACAAAATAGGAATAGTATTCGTATGCAAAAGGGATACAGTCAAGTGATTATAGTGTTCTGAATTCAAGAGAAGAAAAAAGAAATGAGAGAGGATAAAACTGAGAATTATTCAATTTTTATTGGTCAATATCAGAATAGGACTTGTCTAGAAATCGGGTGAGGGGAGATTTTTAGCAGTCATTCCTAGCCAGGTGTAAAGAAGAAACATCTACTTCTATTTTGTGAAATACAACTCTCAAATGCTCTGGCAAACATTATCACTCATGTTCTTAGCCCTGGGTGTTTCGGTTTTAACAGCATCATAGCCCTTGTCCATAGTGACCAAATTAATATTGATGAGATATTGACTTGTGTGCCAGTCGTCAGCTACAACTCTTCTCACAATGGAATACGATCATAAAACAGTACAACATAAGAACACCTTAAACCAGAGATTTTTGCAGTAGAATTGTTTTGCCCCAGAAAGTCTTGCTACATACAACGTGAAAGTCCTTCTTCTAGAAAAATGCCTGCTTCACAGCTAACAAAGGCATTGTTTCTCTCATATTGGGGTTAACATGTGTCATTTGAGATGTGGTTTTAGTGAGAAGGTAACTCTACAGATTTCACAATAGATAGGTTAATTGCCAGTATGTGACATTCCAAATTCCACATATTTCACATTGGAAATGTTTCTCTCCGGTGAGCATGGTATTTATTTACAGTTGACAATTTATTTGAAAGCTTAATGATTAAACTTTAAACCAAGTCATGAATTCCATGACTAAATAAAGCTTAAAAATGACTTTAGCCAAATAATCACTACTTTTTTTTACCAATCCTTTTTTCAATAAGGCTGAACTTGTCATGAATAACCAGAGATGGAGGCCGAAAC
Organism: Acanthosepion esculentum; assembly: GCA_964036315.1. Taxonomy (NCBI): domain Eukaryota; kingdom Metazoa; phylum Mollusca; class Cephalopoda; order Sepiida; family Sepiidae; genus Acanthosepion; species Acanthosepion esculentum. The sequence continues at coordinate 10,764,817 of OZ038479.1, forward strand.
CTACTCTTCTGAGAAACTGATTTTTTCTCAATCACAACCTAAGACAATGAGAAGAAACATTCTTTCTATACAAAATTAAATTTTTTATCTGTTGAATAATTTTAACAGTATTTTATCTTATGATGAGTGTTTGCTTAATTTTGTTTGTCAAAATAAATTTTGTGGTTGTTAATTTATTTCACTACTGAATTGTATTTTAGTTTCTGAGGGTCAAAGAATTAGACAGAATAAAGAATGGAAGTTTTATTATTAAGAAGTCTTTCATGAATTTTTGGTCACTTGTTTTAAATAGTTAACTATTTCAAGCAAATCATAGAATTTGATTGCAACAGTCAACTCTTTAAAACTTATATTATTCATAGCATCATAGATAATGATTGATTCACAATGTTGACACCATCGTTATTGAAATAGTGGCATAATTCAACTAAATGTTGAATAATAACTAATAATCATCACACAAGATAATGAATGGTTTCTTTAGAAAGGAAAATAAATTGAGGTATCAACAAAAAAATCCACAAATCTATACCAAAACTGTTTTTTGCCAGACAGGAAACATTTTTCTTACAATATGTTTCTTGACTTTTTTTCTTCTTGACTTTTTTTTTTACACTACTTTTGTTTATTTATATTATTATTGTCTTTTCTTTTCCTTGTTAAACTTTGATTTTTTCTTTGCATTCTTGCTTTATTTAATTTTAGTTGTTTCTTTTTGTTCATCATTTGTTTAACACTGTCTGTCATTGGAGTTCTTTTGCTTCTTCAATGTGGCCAATAAAAGTTGGGCCATCAAGAAGGATCTTTTGGGAGCTGCCCAAAAGGCAGATCAGCCAGATAGGTCATTGCCAAAATAAGACTTTACGAAAGACAAGGAAAAAAAATCATAAAACAGACATAGAACCCAACAACTTTTGTGAAGGAGGTCTTCAAAGATTTGAAGCAAGAGGTAGAAAAGAATGAGGTAGACACTCAAATAGATACTGTTACTGAAAAACCAAGGACGATACTGGAGTAATCCCCTGGGAATCATCTTCTGTGTGGAAGTCATCCCCAAATGCTGTGAAGTTTATCAAAAGAACTACGAAATATGTCCATAAGATAATGGACTCTTAGTAGGACTTGATGCTACTTGATATATTCGGTAATATATGTTGAATGTTCATTGTCAAAAGATGAAAAATTTCATAATTGTCTGCAATGGTGGAAATGAAGCATGACTGTCATTGGCTCATCTGTTAAACATCTTTTAACCAATCAGAGGACTTGTTACTGCAATATTATTAAAGAAAAGTCTGGATGAGCCATTTCCTTTATTTTCTGAAGAGGAGCCAATACAGACCCCCAACCCAGATCAGGGCATGCTAATAATAAAAATATTCATTGTTTCTTCTAAGAAACTCTTCTGTCTGATTTAATTTTAGGTTTCCTTGATAGAGGGTGGATTTGTTTGTTATTCTTGTTCCTCTCTGACATATTTCTCTGGTATTGAGTGACTTGCTTCTGTGTTTTAATGAATGCTTCTAAACTATGAACAGATACTTGGGATTGCAAGTCATCATTCATTCTTATCAGATAATATTTTGACGCCTGTTCAAGAACTTCAAAAGGGACCTGAATATATGGTGCTTTTAATGGCTTATGGATTCTGTTTGTTCTAATTCAAACTTTGCTGCAAATTTCAAGTTTGTCACATATCATATTTTATATTCTCTATATTGGTATATTTATTAGCAAAATTATCTAAGTTAATATTGTTTTGCGTAGCCCTTTGGTGAAGTATTGGGTTAAATTTATATCACTAGTATTCTCTCAAGTGTGTCGATACATGTGTTGTTTGAAATGTTTCTTTAGAGAGAATTTGTATCCACAGATTTTACATTGGAATTGTTTTTCTCCAGTGTGAGTTAACATGTGTCTTTTGAAATTTCCATTACGGGAAAATTTCAATCCACAGATTTCACAGCTGAATTGTTTTTCTGCTGTGTGTTTTAACATGTGACTTTTGAGATGTGCTATTTGGGAACACTTATAGTCACAAATTTTACAGTTGAATGGTTTCTTGCCAGTGTGTGTTAACATGTGTTTTTTGAGATGTGACATTTGGGAACACTTATATTCACAAATTTTACAGTTGAATGGTTTCTTGCCAGTGTGTGTTAACATGTGTCTTTTGAGACTTGACATTTGGGAACACTTATATTCACAAATTTTACAGTTGAATGGTTTCTTGCCAGTGTGTGTTAACATGTGTCTTTTGAGATTTGACATACAGGAACACTTATATTCACAAATTTTACAGTTGAATGGTTTCTCGCCAGTGTGTGTTAACATGTGTTTTTTGAGATTTGACATATAGGAACACTTATATTCACAAATTTTACAGTTGAATGGTTTCTCGCCAGTGTGTGTTAACATGTGTTTTTTGAAATTTGACATTTGGGAACACTTATATTCACAAATTTTACAGTTGAATGGTTTCTCGCCAGTGTGTGTTAACATGTGTTTTTTGAAACTTGACATATAGGAACACTTATATTCACAAATTATACAGTTTAATGATTTCTCGCCAGTGTGCATAAACATATGTTTTTTGAGATATGACTTTTGGGAACACTTATATTCACAAATTTTACAGTTGAATGGTTTCTCGCCAGTGTGTCTTAGCAAGTGTGTTTTCAGATGTCCATTCTGGAAAAATTTTAATCCGCAGATTTCACAGTTGAATCGTTTTTCTACAGTGTGTCTTAACATGTGTATTTTCAGAGCCGTCTTTCGGGGGGACTTATATTTACAGATTTTACAGCAAAAATCTTTTTCGTCACTGCGAGTTTTCATACTTGTTTTTAGATATTTGAATTCATGCAAAATCTAACACCACAATTTAATACGAAATAGTTTATTCCTATTGTATGTTCTCGTATGTCTCTCTTGTGTGGATAACTACTAATCCATGAATTCCACAGTATAAGAATGCCACCTTTCTCATGAATATTCAGTCCTGGTGTCAGGTACTCTCAAAGATGCAGCCTGGAAAAGTAAAAATATATTCCATGAGCACTGGAAAAAACACACTACGTTGGATTAGGAAATACGTTTATAAAAAATGCATTTCCAAGTATTTTGTTAAATCTGTGACAAAATTTATAAAATTGCACAATTACACTATATGTAAATAAAAATATGTAATTTGTTAACTGAAAAAGATTTATGATGAAGTAGACGTTTGAACAGAAAGAAACAAAGGTAGAAAGACTGATGAATTAGCTTGTAAATTTGACACATTATACAGTTTATTGTGATTGAAATCAATTGTACAATGCAAATTGTCAGAAAGTAAAATGAGAAACTCAGCAAGCTCAGTTCTAGACTGGGAAAAGGACAACTTTGAATTCAAAACCATGTGTGGTATTATGCCAGAGAGAGGCCACACTCAAATATCACAACTGAGTATCAAATGAAGTCGGGGGCAGGGGTTGATTTAACGTCAATCATCCACTTAGTGCAGTGCTGAAGGATGTAACCTCACAACTGCATCCACTGTAGTCTCTGAAAGATATTAAAACCTATTTGGAGAAGAGGTAAAGTTGCAAGACAGTGGAGGCTTGCTAATGCAGTATGGATTCCCAAAGAAGAAAACTCAAAAGGAATTTAATAGTTTAGAATGATTACTTTGCTGGACAATGAGAAAAAATCGTCTTCAGCATCTTGGCGCAACGACTTCAGCATTATCTAGGTGCCAACAATGACATAGACACTTCAGTACAGAAGGGAGGGATTGTCGGTATCCCAGGTTGTCTGAAGCATATTGGCGCAATAACGAAGCTCCTAAGAGAAGCAAAAGAAGGAAGAGGCAATCCAGTCGTACTGTGGCTGGACCTTGCTAATACATATGGATCCGTTTCAAACAAAATGGTCAAGGAAGAATGTAAATCATCTAATTTTTATGTTTTCAAATATTTCCTATTCTACCGAAAATCTGCTTCAAACGGTAAACTAAAAAAAAGAAAATTAAATCAATCTATGAGATTATTTAATTAGACTAGCTTTTGTAAATAAGTTATATTAAGGACACCATTGCCATAAGAAAAAACAAATCGATGAATAATGAATTTTTGCAAGAATGTTTCCATTTTAATTTTCATTTAAAAATTGTTTAAAATTCTGCATTACTTTCTTTCTTAGGTAAAAATGTAATTAAGTGAAAACGAAATTTACGAATCCAAAATTGAAAAGCTTAATATACTACAATATTTTAAAGATAATTTAAAATTTTAACCATTCCCATTTTTAATTTATGGTAACCCTATATGTGACATTATTATGAATAGGTAACACGTAAAAATTGCCCTCCATTTACAGAGATATTCTCTTCTCTGTAATTCATTATTTTTTGTATGTTTATATTTCAACTTTAAAATTAAAAAAAAAAGATATTAAAAACTATAAATTAGCAATGAATAAAATACCATAACATTTGATAAATTATTGAGTTACCTCTATCACGTTATTTCATCTTAGTTACTAAATTTTTAAATTAATCTAAGAAAATTTTATTATTTTTTCCAGAAAGCATCTCCAAATATAACTAAAAGTCAATAAAATATTAGATAATTGCTGAAAACATGTTCATTTTTAAAAATTCCTAGGTAGCTATAAATAAAAATAAATGTGTTCAATTAGATTCTGTGAATTTATGTCAATTCTGGTCCACCATACTAAACCTGTTAACACCTTAGGCCATCAAACTATCAATGAACACATGAAAATAACAAATAAATTTTATGTTTTAAGTCATATTTGTTTTAGAACAGATTTTCTTTACTTTAAATTTGCTAATTTTAGGAAAGTTTTTAAGAAATGTATATTCTATTTTTGCCGAATTTTTGAAATCGAGAATTATATTCATTAAGTTTTAAGTAAACATCACTTGTACAAAATACAGTTCATCTAGGTACCTCCACAAAAAGTAAACAAAAGGCAAACAAAAAGAGCATAGCATGATGAAAAAGACGCCAAACTTGACGAAAACAAAATTTTATCGTCTAATATTCATGTTATTGTTAAAGAGGAAAGATCAAAGTATTTTTGCGGTATTTTATTACATTTTTAATCGTTTCTAGCACGTCAAAAATTTTCGTTAAAAATCTTGTTTTTTTGTCATCAAAACTGACAGATAATCAATCATTTTCAATCATTTTTTCCATTTTATAAAAAAGATGAAAAATCTCACTTTGAAATTCTTTTAGAAATCAATTATCATTTTTTAAAAATTTATTTTAATAACATCAGAAATGATAAAGTTTATTTAAAATATTTTGAACCAAGCTTAACTTCGCTTCTGCGCCAAAAAGATGTAATTTGAAAATAAAACAAAGCAGGTCATAAACTTTCGCGTCACTTGACAGGTGACGAAAGACATTTTCATAACGTTTACGGGAGGATAATTATTTAGATTTAAGTGAACAAATTATTTACCTCGTTATTTTAAAGGAAAACTTTCAGCGCTCTAATTTTTTTTGTACTTCCGTACTTTATAATTACCGCCCGATTATAAACATAAAACCACATTTCTTAATTACTGCGGATCTTCTGATTACGTGCTAAAAAAGATCTATCTCGTAAAGACATTTACAAAACCCGATGCGCCTTTTAACTAATTTTATAATATTTTAACATCTTAAATGTAAAAATCTATTATAATTAAAGAAATAACAAAAATAATAATTGTATTAAAAATTCATTTTTCATCGAAAAAACTTTTTTGGTTTCAGAAAATATTGGTCATTTTCATAAAAGCAAATAAAAGTATTTGAAATTAAATAATATCTTTTTTTTTATTGAGTTTTGTATGATACAATTCAGATCTGATTTTCAGGTACATGGGGTCCAATTAAAAAAAAAAAAAAACATGATTTGCATTCCTCAAAGCCTTGTGCTTTTAACTATTGTAATCACTAAACCTGATGCGATCGAATTTCTAGAGTTTTCATAAAATTAGTTAGGGGGGATAAATATAAAAAATATTTCTGCCATGACTTTAATAAAAAAAAGAACATATTTATAATAATTTCCATCATCTACGAATAGTTTCTGAAAGTTTCATTAACTTCCGACAATTATTTTTATTTTCGCAAGATTTTACAAATTAATGTATGTCATACAAAAAAAAACGTGCTAAAAATTGTATATGTTATTTTAGTAGTTCTGGTGATACAAAGAGAAACAAGGTTTCTTTAATCAAAATTTAGAATGTTCTAAAAAGAAGGAAAAATTTTAAAACATAATTAAAAAATAACTTTGCTCTTTCGTCTTCATAGTAACAGACATTTAGGCGATAAAATTTTGTTTTAGTCAAGTTTGGCGTCTTTTTTATCATGCTATTCTACTTTTTAGAGATTTCGTGGAGTTACTGAAGTTAATCCATCAAACTACTAAAAAAAAAGTCGAAACATATCTCTCGGATAATTATTGAATTTTTAAGTGGTTTTTAAATTTTTTTGTTTCCACTTTACTTTTTTGTAGGTTGTTCAATTCAACATTTTCAAATAATTCAGTCAATTTTGTCAGGTAGAGCAGACATTCTTCTTCAATACAAAAGTGACGGTGTTAAAAAAATAATTCACGATTATAAAATGAGAAAATTAATTCCAAATGGAAATGAAATAAACTTTAAAAATAATTAAACACCAAAATTTTAAAAAATTGACTTTCAAACGGTTTAATTTAACAAAATAAACTATTACAAAAAAGAAAATACATACAAGAAATAAAAAGTATTTTTATATCCGAGATTTTAAAAGGAAATAAGAATTAAAACTAAAAATAAGAAGAGTTTTTAGAATTTAAAAAGAAGTTTAAAAATGCGAGGCAAATAAAAAGTAAGAAATTCAAATAGAAGTTCAATAAAGAAGAAATTGAAAGTAAAAGTAAAAGAAATTCATTGAAGTCTGACTCTTATTAAAGTCAGAAATTAAAAATATTTAATGAAATAGAAATAAAAATAAGACTTACTTTAAAATGTTGGTCGGATTTCTGTATTTTGCTATCTATCGATTTATTTACGAATAAAACAGTGATGTAAAAAAAACACGTGTGAACAATGCGATTTCTTTATTGAAAGTGATATTTTTGCTTAATGCTATTAGGAGGGAGGAGGTAGTGTTGATGGTGAGTGTTAGTAAGAGGTAGCGTTTAAGGTGAGTGTTAATAAAAGAAGGTGAGTGTTAGTAAGAGGTAATGGCAGGATACAACAAAAAAGACATTCGCCTATGGGAGAGACCGTCCTCAGTGTCGTCAGTTTGACTTTTTTGACGTCAATTTTTTTTAAATTTGACTTTTTTTGGTACCGGAGAATTCATTTGACATCTTTTTAATTTTTTTTTTTTTTGCATGCTAAAATATATAAACAGTATACAGCTACTCTTCTACAATCTTTTTTCGCTTAATTTTTTGTAGTAAAAAAGTAAAAACAGATTGCGAGGAATAGAAATGCTTTGGCATATTGTCTGACTATTTTGGAGCAAGGAACAAATTCTTCTTTTACACCTAGTGTAATTCCTTTCTTCAGTTTTAGAGATTCGTCCTGAAAGGGTAAGTTAAAAAAGTTACTATCACGGACTTAACAAAAGCCCCACAAAAATGCATTTTAAATAATTTAAATGTTTTCTTCGAATTAAAATTTCGTTTGCATTTGAAAGATAAAATCGTGAAGCTAATGTGTGAATTAAAATAAAAATTAACTTTCCTATATAAATAAGCTTTTTAAAGCATTTTTAAACATTGACACATTTTCTCGTCATTTAAAAAAAAAACTGTCCATTATAATAAAACTCAGATATTTTTTTTAAACAATAATAATTTAAGTTCTGAAAGATTCATTAATTTTTTTTTATATTTGTTTTCCTTTCTTTTCTGTCATTCATGTTTTTTAATACGAAGATAATCAATAATTAAAACTAATATTCATATTCCCTGGAGATGTATGACCATTAGCATAAAATGTGCATTTTATGCTAATGGTCATACATCTCCAGGGAATATGAATATTGTATGATTCTCCAATTACTTTTTTAGCCGACATATTTGTTGTTACTTTAGAGGAGAAAGTATTTCAGAGATGATTGTTATTTCATTTTAATTTTAAATATTTTCGTCGTCATTTCTTATACAGAATTTTAAAAGGTTTTAAATGTATATAAATTATTCTTAGGGAGATATTTTTAAATGAAAATATTTCTAGTAAAAATTCATTAGTTAATTAGTAATTTAGTTTATAGGAGAAAATCTTTCAGAGATAATTGTTGTTAATATTTTGTATGTTTACCTGTAATCTGAATATCTAATTTTAACAGATTTTAAATATTATAAGTTATTCAAATGATTATTTTAAATGAAAATAACTCTAGTAAAAAGTCAATATTGATAAAAAAAAATAGAGCCTATTATTTTATTCATAAAAGCAATTAAAATATTTTCTAATTATAATCTCACATTTATAAGACATTTGTCAAAAATAATAATTGAAACAAAGCATATGATGATTTAAATGATGCAAGAATTTATAATAAATATAAACATTATGTAGGTACCTCCTTCTAAATCGCTGAAAAACAGTATACCATGATGAAAAAATACCCCAAACTTAATAAAAACAAATTTTTATTGACAAATTATTTGTATCACTATCATTAGGATATAGCAGAGAACCTTTATTAATCCCCAGAAAATAGCTGTTTATTTCGGGTGTTTTGTCCTTATTATTACTTCCAGATATTAAATTCTGTTCACTGTTGCATTTCATTTTCTTAAAAACTGTACAACAGCAATAACCTGCTATGTATAATATAACATGAACAACTTCTCTGTTTTCATTACCATCCTCATCTATTACATCTATGTTAAATATATAAATTTTGCTCCCCTCCCACTACAGTGTGTTTAATTTGTAAATTTGTCAAATCAATACTTTGGTTATTATGTGGCAGGCACAATTTTAAAACTAACATCATTCCAATTTTTTTAAACTCAAACATTTAACGTATCGAGATATATATATATATGTACATATATATATATATATATATATATATATATATATATATATATTTTGACCTTCTCCAAGTTACTGGTACTAACCAAATCTATCCTCAAGGTGATTTATTTGAAATTTACCAGGTAATACATACATCATTTTCAATTCTTCTATGTAATATTTGGTCAGTTCTAGAATTGCATGAGTAGTATGATGCAAAGCAGTGAAGGTTTCATTTGTTTTCAATATTTCCTGGAATGCTATTCCAAGATTCTAACCAGTTGCAGAATACATTGAGAAATATATAATTGTCATCATTTACTTTAAGTGGATTAGCATATTTATTGTTAAGCCACCAACCTTTATATTGTGTTTTACATTCAGTAATGTCCACCAAGTATAAAATATGTTTATGTATTCTTCAAAGTTAGGCAAACACCTGTTTCCCTACGGTCAGCAGTCACTAAATAGTGAATTAGTTAAAAATTTGCAAAACTAATGAAACAATTTGCCTTTCAAAACTAATGGGAATAAGTGCCTTTGAGGTCAATTCATAACAATATTTCAAAATTGACTGACATTTCAGGACATGAATATTCTGTAAAGTACAAAATGGGGCACTTTGGTCATTACCTAAATCATGATTTCTAATATGACAACATTTTGGGAACATCATGCATTTACTTGTGTATTTTTGAGCAAGCCATTTCTTTCTAATGCATTTTAATATTTTATTGATGATGTAAAAGAGGCATAACTATGTGGAAATCACCATGAACATCTGGCTGAAAAAACCTTTATTGCAAAAAGATGGTCATGTGTGGAATGGTCATTTATCATTCTTATATTAATATATATATTAGAAGGGGATCAAAATTTTGTGAATGAAACAGAAGAGTCATGAGCAAATTAAAACTATATCAACTTTTTAAAAGATGATCTGTTATATATATTTGAATACTTTTCCATAAGAGATTTGTTATTAAATGTAATTTCATCAAAGTTTGATTCTTGTACAAGTTGGCAATAAACTAACAAAGTAACATTTGAGTTTAATTATATTTGGAAAAGGCTTCAGTTGACATGAATATTAATCAATGTGCAAATAAAAAAATGAAAATGTTATGAATGAACGTGATGCATTTTCTGATGGAATCATTTGAACAGTGTATGTCTGAAAGAGTTCTAAAAGTAAATTTCATATTAAAAGTCTTTCTGGTTGATGGTGATTAAAATGTATTGCCTGACATTCTTTTCCATATGGCAGCCTTGGTGTATGGTGAAAGCATCTGAGCAGAATTGTCAATTACTGGGAAATCTTTAACAAGCACTTTCTTTCTGTTCATAGTATTTGCTCAAACTTTGCTTCATTTAGGATATTCTCTTTTATTGTTTGTGATTGGCCTTTTTAAAAAGTGAGAAAATTTTCATGAATTCAGATTAATTCAATCCAAGGTGATGGGGATAGACAGTTCATGTTCCATTTTCTATGTACAAGTGATACAAGATATCTGCTGAGCATGGAAAGTGGAATGAGAACAGTCTATGTTAAGTGAGGACAGCAGAGAGCTGGAAAGGGGGGGGAGGGTACAAATCTCTAAAACACGGTGAATAGAGAAACCAAGATGAACATGTTGGGGGATTTAGCCTATGAAGAAATTGCTGTAATTGTTTTGATGTCTTCACAGCTTGATGAGATGTCTAATGTTGTTCTACAGAAACTTTATTCATAAAACATGATTGAAGCAAAAGATGTGAGTGCCATTTTATATAATTCTTTAGTAATTGGTAATATTAAAAATTTAAGAAAATATTCTGCATAATCTAATGATTACTTTGGCTGTAAATTTACTATATTTCCTACTCTTATTTTATGATAGTGTTATGTGTGAATGCCAGTATTTGCAAAGATTGATACATTTATACACACAGAAAAAAATTCAAAATTTTAAAATATGGTCGCAGTATTGTCGTAAGCATTCTCCATTTATGATTTCAGATTTTACTTAATAACAGTACCACATAACTGGTATACATTTGCTGCAGAATTTTATAAGATTTAAAACTTTATAAATTATTCTAACTAAAATTAAAAAAAGATGAAAATTCTTGTAAAAATTCATTATTCATCAATTTTTCCTTAAGACAGACAACATAGTATTTCTTATTCATGAAGACAAAAGCTTTTCTGATTAAATAATGTCTTAGTTTTATTGCATTTTTTATTTTATGATTAAGAGTAGATTTTCAGTAACTGAGGATGGTCCTGTTTTTCAAAAAGAAATTGATTATTTTAATTCCCCAAAGACTTGTACATATGACTAATATAAACATGAAGCAATACAAAAAAGAATTACTCAGAATTTATATTAAATGAGTTGGAGAGGGTGGAAGATATAATGACCCATATTTACAAAAATCAGTTTGTGTATACACACAAAATATTTTAAAATAAAAACATTTTTTTTTACATACTATAAAAGTAAATCAAGTGAACAATAGCACATTAATTGTGGGAATTATTTCATTATTTCTCTGGGTTTTTTCAGTTGTTAACTATTAGTTTATTAAATATAATGTGGTATTTTAAAAAGATTTCTTGTCTTGATTTGTTTTTTTTGGGGAGATCAACTATCAAATCTTATGTTTCTTATATTGCTAAGTGAAGTGTATTTTATCAAAGATCTTCTCCTTGGCACAAAAATGATGGTTTCTTTTTATTGGATAAGTCAGCTATCAGTTCTTGTGCTTGTGTTGCTGACAGGCCCAAAAGGGTGCTAGCAAAAGATCTTCTCTTTTCCTTGGCACTGATAAGAATTATGGTTTGTTTTTGTTGGAGAGGTCAGCTATCAGTTCTTGTGCTTGTGTTGCTGACAGGCCCAAGAAAGGGTGCTAGCAAAAGAACTTCTCTTCTTGGCACTGATAAAAATGATGGTTTGTTTTTATTGGGTAGATTAAATTTCAAATCTCATTTTTGATGTTACTGATAGGCCAAAGAAGGGGAACATAACAAATGATCTCTTCTCTTCGGCACTGATGAAAATGATGGTATGTTTTTATTGGATACCTCAGCTATCAGTTCTTGTGTTTGTATTGCTGACAGTCCCAAGAAAGTGGTCCTAACAAAAGATATTCTATTTGGCACTGATAAAAATGATGGTTTGTTTTTAGTGGGCAGAAATGTCTGCAATAGCTAAACCCACAGCAGTTTGCTATGAACTTTATTATATGGGCAGGTAGAGTTTGGAACCATGGTATTGCACTCAATTTTAAAGTTAGGGTTTGACATTTTCCACTGTAGATATTTTTGTTTTTTGCATCTACTTTTGTAACAATATATATAATATTACTAAGCATTTTGAAGTTGAAATAATCTTCTCATCAAAATTTTCATACACTTTACAATTTCCTCACTTTAAATATTTTTTTCCTGTAATATATAATTAATTCGAGGAGACAATTATGAACATTATTTTTATTATGGACTTTATATTCTAATTGTTAACTATTTAATAAATACTTCAATTTCTTTCACAGAACAACTTTTATCTCTTTGGTTTGTGCCATTCCTTACTGTCCCATGTAGGGAAACTTATCAAAGGATTTTCTCTTTTCCTCGACTCTGATGAATGTGATGGTTTGTTTTTATTGGGCAGATGCCTGCAGCAGATAATCTTGCACCAAGTAGTGCTGGCTGTGGACATGATCATATTGCTAGTGTCATTAGTAGAAGATGAGATCTAAAAACTTTAAAAATCAACATATTTTTCAGGATTCATATTTGTATTGATCTTCACTGGTGGCTGCTGCTGCTGCATTATTGAAATAATAATTGTATGTATCTCTCATAATAGAGACTGCTTTCATATATTATTCACTGCCACCATTAATATATCATTTATGCTTTCTTTCTTTACAGATGTTTTGGCTGTATAAATCCGCATTGGTTATTACTGAGAATTTCATTTAATCTATAAAAGAAATTTAACTTTCCATGAAAACACAAACAAATATATGCTGCATGGTTCATGTGAAAGTCATGGATCTACATTGTTAAAAGGATAACAATGAACTTTACCTGACAACAAATAATGTACTTTGAAATGTGTGGTGTATTTTTTTTTACAAGAAAACATTTAATATTATGTACAAATAAACAGGAAAGACAGGACATATTCATGTGACATCTGCTAAACTGTTGTGAAGTCAGACGTAATAGGCAAGATGGAAACACATACCGCAAAGAAACCATATTCCTGTGAAGTTTGTGGATCTGCATTCTCACGCAAGTATAGTAAGGTGAAACATATGCGTACGCACACTGGAGAGAAACCTTATTCTTGTGAAATTTGTGGATCTGCATTCACATGCAAGTTTAGTATGGTCAATCACATGCGTACTCACACTGGAGAGAAACCATATTCTTGTGAAGTTTGTGGATCTGTATTTTCACAGAAGGGATATTTGGTCAGTCATATACGTACACACACTGGCGAGAAGCCACATTCTTGTGAAGTTTGTGGATCTGCATTCGCACGCAAGTCAAATATGGACAATCATATGCGTACACACACTGGAGAAAAACCATACTCTTGTGAAATTTGTAGATTTGCATTTTCATGGAAGTCAGATTTGGTCAAACATGTGCGTACACACACTGGAGAGAGACCATATTCTTGTGAAATTTGTGGATTTGCATTTTCAGAGAAATCATCTTTAGTGAAACATATGCGTACACACACTGGGCAGAAACCATATTCTTGTATAGTTTGTGAATCTGCATTCTCAAGCAAGTCAAATATGGTCAGGCATATGCGTACACACACTGGAGAGAAACCATATCCTTGTGATGTTTGTGGATCTGCATTTTCAGAGAAGTCAAGTATGGTCAATCACATGCGTACACACACTGGAGAAAAACCATATTCTTGTGAAATTTGTGAATCTGTATTTTCACAGAAGGGACATTTGGTCAAACATATGACTACACACACTGTAGAAAAGTTATAGTTTCTTGAAATTTGTGGATCTCCATTTTCATGGAAATGATATTTGCTGAGCCACTTTTGTAAACAGTCTGATAAATAGTTTCAGAGAAATTTTGTTGCATCCGGTGTATACACAACAGGCAGAAACCCTATTGTAGTCCACATTTAGTTTCTGAATCTGTAGAAAATTCTTTTGTAGTGTATTATGTAAAAACCTGAAGAAATAAAAAATGGTGGCTATATCTTTTCTGAGACGTCATATTTTGTGTGACATATGAATAATATTATTGTAAAAACTGTAATACATTATTTTCAAATCCTGCAAAATGTAATAAACTTCCTGCAATTCTGGTATATGCACATCCTACATCACAGTTGCATAAAAATCTAAAACATTAACTTCCCCATCTGTGCATCACAGATATGTAGTTACATGTTCCCATGAAAAGCAATACATTACACAGAATCAATGAAGGAAAAGACATTTCAGTTTTGAAGAAAACACAGACACATAAATGCAACATGCTTCATGTGAACGTCATGGATTTACCCCCCCCCCAAAAAATGAAATTACCTGGCAAGAAATAAATTACTTTGAAATATGTGATCTGTCTTTCTACAAAAAGACATTTATTGTTATCTATGAATAAACAGGAAAGATTGTCCATATTCATGTGACATCTGCTAAACTATTGTGAAGTGAGACATAATAGACCAGATGAAAACATGTATTACAAAAGAACTATGTTCTTTTGAAGTTGGTGAATTTATATTTTAGCAGAATCCAGATTTATTCAAATATATTAGCTTTTTTGCATGTTACCATTAACTGTGCATTTTATCATGTAGCCCTCTATCTTGAAAATAAGAAAAGGGATTTTTTATATAACTGTACAAAAATTGGACAAATACCCTGAGACAAAATTCACAAGTGTACACTTGATATTGAAAAGAGAGGTAGGGATCTTCTCCCCACAACACCAAAAAAATAGTTCCTCAGATTATTAATAAAATAGCCCACTCACTAAAATATTAATTAATTACTGAATATGTCCTGAAAATTTCATTTGAACTAGACAATTCCTTGCTTTTTGGCAAATATTTCAAAACCGTATTGAATTGTTACTTTCTTTGTGGAAAAAGTATCCCTTTTGGTGGTACCTATAAAATGTAAACAAATAATTTTAAAATTCATGAAATATAATATTTGTGCAAGAGATATGTTTCTAAGTAAATTTAAGGATTAATTCTCTTGATTTTCTAAATGGAATGATTACTTTTTCTCTCCAAAACAATATAAATAGCTAGCGACGTCAGAGAAGATTAGTTATAAATAGTTTTTTTAGTAGAATAAGTAATTTTATTTTTTATCATTGCCAAAGGTATTTATACCTAAGTAAGATATTGAACACAAATGGAATTGGAACTTGGCTATCCAATTAACAATTCTGAGCCATTATCAATTACGCCACCTGCACATCCAAGTTTACAGCACCTGGTATTATTCTCAAGTGGTCACCTATCTCGGGACTTAACCCAGCTCGATGTTGCTTGACTGGTGATCATATGGGACCAGGAAATCAAAGAGAATGGAAAGACTTTAATGAGGAAAGGAAAATAAAGGAAAAGGGTTCAAGAAGACAGAAGATGGCGATTGATATTGCATTTAAATTTTTGAAGATTGCAAGTGTCAGGGAAGAAAGGAATTGGAAGGGAATTTCACTGGTGACATACCTGATGAGCTTGAGCAGGTGGATGACAGAATGTGGTCTGTAGGGAAACAGAGGGAAGGAACTTGCTGAGTGCTGCAAGGGATAGGAGGAGGTGGAGAGCCATGATCGCCTTCATCCTGTACATGCCACATAAAAAGAACATGATATTGTTGTTAAGTTTTCTTCAGCAGCATCTGAGATACACGTGTGCTAAGATAGCTTCAGTTCATCAAAGACGTTCTCCAGTTGTTTTATTCTTGACACTATTCATATTCAGACTGTTATCCTCATCTTTGTTGTTGTTATATTTTGGCTATTGTGCCCTCCAGCTTTTCTCAGCTGCAGATCCGGGCGATACAGCAATTTGATTTTGTAAGCATACAAAGTTTTATTAATATTAATTTACATTAAATAAATCACAAGATAATATAATTTAAGCAATATATATATATATATATATATATATATATATATATATATATATTGTGTATATTTTGATTTTATCAGCATACAAAGTTTTATTAATATTAATTTACATTAGATAAATCAATATAATTTAAGTAATATATATATATATATATATATATATATATATATATATATATTGTGCATGTATTTTGGCAGCAGGTTTTCATTAATGCAAGTTTCATTGAATAATTTAGACAAGTTTTGTTTGCTTATTTTTAACAGGATCTGTTCATATTCTCAGATGAGCTTTTTGGTGTTGCTATGGAAAGAGAGTAAATGAATGAAAATAATTCGACACTCTCTGTTTTAAAATATTTGACAAAAACCAGGGAATTATTCTGTTCCAATTAAATTTTCAGAATGTACTCAATAATGAATGTATATTTTAGTGAATGGACTATTTTATTGAAAAACATCTGGGGAAATATTTTTGGTGGGTATGTTTTCCACCTGACTTTTTAATATTGTGTATAGACTTGTTAATTTTGGTTTGGGGTGTTTGTCCATTGTTTTTTTTTATATAAAAAAATCACTTTTCTTTTTCTTGCGATAGAAGGTTACAAGGTAAAATGTACAGTCTATGAGGACATACGGGAAGATATCAGTTGACTCTAAACTTGAATAGCTTAAGATTGTAGTGATCTGGGGTAGCATCCTCTTGGGAGTCAGTCCCACAAATCAGTTTGTATCAGTTTGATGCCTACGTCAAAGCAGTACGCAATTTTTTAATTTAGGATTGCAAAAGTTGTAGAGCCAGCTCACCTTTGAAAAATTCTGTTATACAAATTGCTGAGAAAAGAATTTGTAATATTTTCTTCAAGTTTGTAGGGTCTCTCATATCATACCAACAAAACAGCCTTGTGTCCACAGGAATATAATTAAAAACATACAAAAAAATAATACTAAAATCATGTTAAACTGTAAAAAAATATTTAGATTTCACAGGTTCTGTGAATTACCTCAGTTGATTTTGCCTTTTTGGAAAATCTTTTGCTTTAATTAAAAGTGTTGGTTGATCTTAAACTTGATTCAACCTGAAAGCAAGTTTATTTCAAATTCTAATATGTACCATTTTTGACACGTTACATTGCCTTAAATGAATTCAGCTGATAATGTAATTTTTAACTAACTCAAAAAATAATATATGAAACCATTCTGATAATGTTCTTAACTGTTCGAAATAATAATACAATTAGATTCTTTTGAAATGAATTTTATATTTTTTCTCTTAAACACAACATTTCTAATGTTCATTTATTGTCATGTGCTTGAACCGATGTAAACTACATATCCTAATTGCTATGTTATTTACTGGTAAACATGCTCTTTTGAGAAATTGTTTAATACCATCCTATAAGGAAAATTTTGTAGTTATCTGAAAGAATGTGTGGACTCGCTGATATACAGAGACAATAAAAAAGAAACTTTTTCTTTCTTTCCACTGCATCCTTTTCTTTCCTGTCTGTTCACTCGGCAACATCCATTTGGAAAGAAAAAAGCTCCTCGCCCATCATTCTTTCCGGCTTTTATGCAACCACCACTCACCCATAATGCATTGGCACTTCCCTATGTAAGTGTTACTTCCATCTTTGTACCTTTTTTGCTTCCAACGCCCCTAAGTTTTCATTTCTTTTCTCTCATCATTTTACCACACGCCTCTTTGATCTCAACAAAATCATCCTCATCCCCACGTAGTCACATGCCCAATAAAGTCGTCATGCCTCTCTTCCTGACCTATGTGATGGATCATCTGCGTCACGTTGCCTCACTGTACTATCACCATTATCTAGTGAGTCATTCACTCATCGTACATCCAGGATGTGCCGAGGGATTGCATCTATTCTATTATTCTGTCACTGCACTCCTGTCACCATTCCCCGCCCCCATTGCAGCAAGCCCCAGGCAGCTTTATCCATGCCTTCGCTTCAACTCAAATTGAACCAGGTTGCCTCGCCACTGTTTTATTTTTGGTGATGACCAGTGGATGTCTCCACGCGTACTGAAATATTGCATGCTGCGTTACAGAGTCATCCTCCTGGCCTTCTTGAGGAGACATGTTTTACCAGTAGACCGCCTCAATTGGTGATATTTGACCCCTCTCGGCTCTTGTCTTCACAGTCCTGTGGTGCCACTCTACAATGCCATTTCTACTAGGACTGTATGCAGCCCTGTAATATCCTTGCTCATTCCACATATCCTTGTCCTGCCTTGACTGGCGCTGACTTGAAACTTGTGCCATTACCCATTAGGACCTCTTCCACTGGGCTTCTCTTTAGGAATAGGACGTTTAGCATAGATGTAACCGCTGTCAATATTTCTTCCTTTACCTCCCGCCCATATGGCTATTCGGCCGGGCATGAAGTCGACCAGACAGATCTGACCCATTTTAGTAATGTGTGGTGTCGATCGCCCAAGTGTTTGAGACATGAACTTCATCGGCCTCATGCATAACTGGCACGTGATCAATTGATTGGCATCGTTGGCATGCTCAACTACTCTACACACAACTCCCCTAGAGACAATCAGGTCTACCCTCCTGGCCAAATATAGCGTCCTCTCAATATCCATGTGGTGCATCTCATGCTATTTTTTGACACCCCATCTTCAACATTGCACATGGCATATTCTTTGGCTGCATCAATGGGCATTTTCACCCAATCTTTCTTCACCCTTGTGAGCACATCGGCATTATTAGCCTCCCAGGATACAAGACTGGCTCTAATTCCAGTCCATCTGGAGTTTATCAATTTTCTATATGCTACGAAAGGTTCATCCGTAAAGGCCTTGAGTAGCATTGGCTCAATCGTCTCAGCATCTATCATATCAATCTCATTCATCTCATATAGAGAGTCAATGCATCCTCCCCAAGGTACAGTGTGATCAGACTCGCCAGGTCAGTGATATGTTGCAATCTAGCAACCAACTTCATTTTCGTGAGCCATGCCACTACGTCTCCTGTCCATAAAAGGGTCTGATCATGTCACTGGCCACAGTCATCCTCTTTCTCTCTCTCCCCCTTCCATAGTGAAAGGCCAAAATAGCTTCTTGTCTCTTTTCCTTTCTTTCCTCTTCTTTCCGTCCTTTCCTCTACTCTGTCGTTCACTCGCCGATTCCCGTTTGCAAGGGAGAAGAAAAAAATCTCCTCGCCCATCATTTTTTCTGGCTTTTTATGCAACCACCACTCACCCACAATGCATTGGCACTTGCTTATATAAAGTGTTAATTCCACTTTTCTAGCGTTAGTGGCCTCGTATCATAGATTTGGGATTCTGGCAATGTTGGCTGCCAGAAACAAATATCAGGAATTTATTTTTGAATGCCAATTGCCAAGAAACCTAAGGATTTTTAAACACGAGGAACCACATTTTGTTTAACACCGTCACATCGCATTCGTCTGTTATTATCAAGCGAAATATTTGGTCTGAAAAACCAAAGAAATTTCGTGTTTTTCCATTAATTCTTTGTTGCAACTTCGACATTATCAACTGAACGAACAATACAAAACTTGGGTCGTCGGTTGAAGGAGGGGAAATCTCAAGGAAATCATTTGAAAACACAAACAAAAATCAGACGATTTTTTGTTTTTCTCATTTTATTTTCTCGTCGTAAAGGTAAGTGAAGGAATAATGATAATTTTCATAGAAGAATTCGTTACTTAATTGATTTCTCTCATTATTCAGGGGCCGGGGGCGGTTGGCAAAACAAAAAAAATGTAAATAAAAATTCGATTGCGATCGTCTCAGAAACTCTACTAAAGAAGAAAAGTATATTGCGTTTTTTTTTTCCAGTTAAAAACTTCCATGTTACTATTTCAATGCTGGATTAATTTAAAAACGAAAATGACGACATGAAAATATGTTTTTACTTAAAAGTAAAAACATATTTTCATGTCTAAATTAATAATACTCATACTGTAATTAAAATATTTGGACCAAATTGATGCTGCCCTATTGACCAAAAATAATTTGGTTCTTCGACATCATCAATTTTTCAGATTCACACTTTGACAAAAAAGATTAAAATAGGTGCCTTCACTTTTTCGCTGGAAAAAGGCCCGAAACTTAATAAAAACAAACTTTTATCGTCTAAATATTTAGAAGAGGAAAGGGTATAAAGACCAATGAATTTTTTGTAAATTTGCAGATTATGCCCTAGTGACAATTTAAAAATCGCCTGATTATTCCAAAAGTAGTGGCATTAAAAATTGGCTGAAATCTATCCCGGTAAATTTTCATTTTAACACCCGAGCGCTAATATCCCTTCAAATTTTTCCAAAATAGTCTTATTTCCGTGCAAATGTATATGCTGAACTCAAATCAACAATTAGATATTGAAGAAACCTATCTTTTTGGATGTTAACGACCCGAAAAAATCGGACTTTTTCCTGGTCTTTCGTCAGCCATTACCGGCTTATTGAGAGTAATTAACTGCTGATAGATTTGGCGGAGGTATACTATTTACTTTCTTTACTGTAATTCCTTGCAGAAATTAGTACGCGCTTCCGTAAAGCGATATGTTTTTTGTTGTACTTAATTTAAAAGGAAAGTAAACTTTCAAATTAAGGTTAGGTGCTTTTTGTTTTTTTGTTATTTTATTTTTTTACTTTTTTTTTAAAGAAGAAAGTTAACTTTCAAATTAGGGTTAGGTGTTTTTTTTCTTTTGTTATTCTTTTATTTGTCGATGTTTACATATATTTGAAAGTTAACTTTCTTCTTAAATTAAGTACAAAAAATCGCTTTACGGAAGCGCGTACTAATTTGTGAAAGGAAGTAGATAGGCCCAATCCATTCAGCAGTGAATAGCGCTGGGGTGTTAAAATGAACATTTACCTCTATCCTTTAGGAAATATTGACAATTTTATTTGGGTTCCAGTTACCCTAAATTACAGCGCGAATCGTCGGAATTAAACAACTTATTTACAAATAAGAGAAATTCTTGACTTCTTTTTGTTTTAGAAAATCTTTGTAAAAATATTTTTTACTCACTTCATGAAATTTCGAGAAAGTAAATTTTGATCCAAAAAGATGCTCATGTGTTGAATGGTCATTTGCCATTCTCATATTAATATATATCTTAGAAGGGGATCAAAATTTTATTGATCATTTAACAGAGGCATAACTATATAGTGCATGGCTAATTTCCTTTGATTTACTAAATGATGAAAAGAAGAATTTTTTTGTCAGTTTACCAGTATGTAAGTACAGAGAACAGCATTTGTAGTAGCATCATTAGGATATACCTGTTTATTTCAGATGTTTTGTCCTCCTTATCAATTCCAGATATTGAATTATTGCAACTGTTGCGTTCATTTTCTTTTAAATGCATACTAATAACCTGCTATATATAACAGGAACGATTTCTGTGCATTTACTAACATCCTCATTTGTTACATCTATGTTAAATATATAAATATCTAAATTTTGCTCTCCTGCCACTTAATTCCAATTAATTTATAAATTCTTAAGATCAGTACTTTCCTTATTAGTTTCAATTTTAAAACTCACCTCATTCTGATTTTTCATGCTCAGACACTTGATGTATAGAAATATATTGATCTCCACCAAGTTGCTTGTACTTGCCAAATCTATCTTCAAGGTGATTTGCTGGAAATTTTTACAACTAATTTGTTTATGAGTATCTTTTTTAATTTCTCAAAAGCAACCTCATGTCTTTTTGTCCATTGAAAGTCTCTATTCTTCTTTCTTATTTCGTTAAATGTTTCCACAAGTTCACTATATCGCAGCAAGTATCTGTTATAGAAATTGGTTAATCCGAAGAAAAGATTCTTTTCTATGCCTCTGTGCAGTTATATCTGATATCATATCAGTTTGTCATCTAGCAATATACCATCTTTGGATATTTAATATCCTAAGTATGAAAATTAAACACGCATTTATTTTGACTAATTGTCATACCTGTGCATTTTAATTTTCTCAGAACTGGTTCCATTTTACTTTTAAGCTCTTCTTTACTATATGCACATCAGTGCCAATGTCATCCTGATATACAGTTATATTTTGAATCCCCTCTAAAACTTTCTCAATGACTTTTTGTAAAATGTAACTCTTGACATTTTTACTTCAAATGGCAGATGATCCTTTCTTATTAAGGCAATAAGTGTATTCATTGTGGTGACGTCTTGAAACTTGCTATCAATTTTAATCTGATTATATGCAGAGTTAGGGTCAGCTTTAACAAAGGATTTCATACCAGCAAATACATGGCATGCTGTTTCAATGTTTGGCAATGGAAATGAATCCGAACAGATCTGCTCAATTCATGACAACCTTACAATCGCCATATAGTGGATGTTATCCCCAGTTCCTGTTCTCAGATCCTTTGTTTGATTATCTGAAAGTAAGAATTCAAAGTAAGTATCACTGAAAAGGGATTTTGTGCATTCACAGAGAATACCCAACTGCCATCCCTAGGATTTATGGAGGAAATATGTTATCAATACCAAAATCATAAAGTGACTTGCATAATAACAAGCAAATCGGTCATCCAAAAGTAACAATTCAAAGTAAACCACATTCAAAAGATCTTTTATGCATCCACAGAGAATATAGCCTTTAGGGGAATTAGTGTTAAACTAAATTTACAATAGATGTACAAATAGACTGATTTGTAGTTTCATAATAGATCTGCAAATTGATTTATATAAAGATCTGAAAACGGAATAACATAAATAAACAAAATTTTATAACACTGACAAATAGTTCAGCTAAATCATAAACATCTAGCAGTGATATGTAATGAGGTACTGTAGAAAAGGTGATATTAATATAGCGATGAGAGAGTTATCTTTTCTTGACAAGACTACATCTGTCAGAATACCGATGATAACGATTGATTACTTAAACATGATGGAGGATCCTGAATATATTAAGAAATGGGTGAGGTGTTTCATATCGTCAGCAAGAGTGCAAAATGTAAAGAATACCAAGGCTAGTGGGGGAGAAAGGGAAGTTATGGATTTGTTTTTGACCTCAGTGGGGTATGAGGTCATAAAAAAGGTCTTAGTCTATCCCAAAATTTGCAAATCATTACTTCAGAACTACAAGAGATTGGTTGCTGTAGAAGTGAATAATGGCTATTGTACAAAGAATTAAATCAAGATTATGTATTCTTTTTTGTATTGTGCAAATACTTTTTCATCTGTTGTACAGTTATATGAAAACTATGTTTATTCATGAATTGGAAATACAATAAATTAAAAACTTGTCTGTGTAGGAATATTTCTTTCCCATTCCCTACATGTATCGTGTCATTGTGATTGTGCAGTAAGAAATCCTTGCAGACTTGTTAAGTTTTAGGTACTTTGGCTTGATAGTCTTACTTACAAAGACACTTGCTGATGAAATGCTAGAAAATTTCCAGTAAATTTTAAATAGCTATTGCTCTTATTTTCTGATAATGTCATGTATGGACACCCATATTTACAAAAATCAGCATGTTTATGCACACAAAATATTTTTAAATAAAAAATTTTTTTTACATAATGTAATAAATCAAGTGGACAATAGCACATTAATTGTGGAAATTATTTTATTATTTCTGTTTTCTTTTCCATTGTTAACTATTGGTTTAATAATTAGAATGTGGTATTAATGAAAGATCTCCACTTGTCCTGATAATCTCACACCAGGTGGTGCCGGCTATAGACATAATCATATGGCTAGTGTCATTAGTCCAAGACGAGGTCGAAAGAACTTTAAACATCAACAGATATTTTTCAAGATTCATATTTGTGTTCCTTTTGAATTTACAATATTCTGATTTTAATTGCATACATTTCATAAGATGTGATGTGAAGCAATCTTCTTTCACTGGTTAACACACTGAAATGTTTGATCTTCAGTGGTGGCTGCTGCTGTTGAAATAATAATTGCACATATCTTTCATAATATAGACTGCTTTCATATATTATTCACTGCTGCAAATAATATATAACTTATGCTTTCTTTTTTTACAGATGCTGTACAAATATGCATTGGATATTACTGAGAATTTCATTGAAGGAAAAGACATTACACTTTCCATGAAAACACTAACAAATATATTTGACAAGAAATAACGTACTTTGAAATGTATGGTTTATTTTTACAAAAAAACACATTTTAAGTTTTATTCGAATAAACAGCAAAGATAGGACATATTCATGTGACAGTTGCTGAACTGTTGTGAAGTCAGACAATAAGCAAAATGGAAACACATATTACAAAGAAACTATATTCTTCTGAAGTTTGTGGATCTGCATTTTCAGTGAAGTCCAGTTTGGTCAAACATGTGTGTACACACACTGGAGAGAAACCTTATTCTTGTGATGTTTGTCTATCTGCATTTTCAGTTAAGTCAGGTATGGTCAATCATATGCGTACATACACTGGAGAGAAACCCTATTCTTGTGATGTGTGTGCATCTGCATTTTCAGTGAAGTCCAGTTTGGTCGAACATATGTGTACACACGCTAAAGAGAAATCATATTTTTGTGAAGTTTGTCGATCTGCAATTTCACACAAGTCACGTTTACTGCGACATATGCGTACACACACTGGAGAGAAACCCTATTCTTGTGATGCTTGTGGATCTGCATTTTCAGAGAAATACAGTTTGGTCAAACATATGCGTACACACACTGGAGAGAAACCATACTCTTGTGAAGTTTGTGGATCTGCATTTTCACAGAAGTCGAATTTGGTGCAACATAGGCGTACACACACAAGTGAGAAACCATATTCTTGTGAAGTTTGTCAATCTGCATTTTCACACAAGTCACATTTAGTGCGACATATACGTACACACACTGGAGAGAAACCCTATTCCTGTGATGTTTGTGGATCTGCATTTTCAGTGAAATCCAGTTTGGTCGAACATATGCGTATACACACTGGAGAGAAATCCTATTCTTGTGATGTTTGTGGATCTGCATTTTCAGTTAAGTCCAGTTTGGTCAAACATATGCGTACACACACTGGAGTGAAACCCTATTCATGTGATGTTTGTGGATCTGCATTTTCAGTCAAGTCACATTTAGTGCGACATATGCGTACACACACTGGAGAGAAACCCTATTCTTGTGATGTTTGTGGATCTGCATTTTCAGTTAAGTTCAGTTTGGTCAACCATATGCGTACACACACTGGAGAGAAACCCTATTCTTGTGATGTTTGTGAATCTGCATTTTCTGTGAAGTCTGATTTGGTCAAACATACACGTACACACACTGGAGTAAAACCTTATTCTTGTGATGTTTGTGGATCTGCGTTTTCAGTGAAGTCAGGTATGGTCAGACATATGCGTACACACACTGGAGAGAAACCCTATTCTTGTGATGTTTGTGAATCTGCATTTTCAGTGAAGTCAAATTTGGTCAAGCATATGCGTACACACTCTTGAGTAAAACCGTATTCTTGTGATGTTTGTGGAACTGCATTTTCACACAAGTCAAATATGGTCAAATATATGTGTAGAAACACTGGAGAGAAACCCTATTCTTGTGATGTTTGTGGATCTGTATTTACAATGAAGTCCAATTTGGTCAAACATATGTGTACACACACTGGATTGAAACCACATTCTTTGAAGTTTGTGAATCTGCATTTTCACACAAGTTGCATTTGGTGTCACATATGCATACACACACTGGAGAGAAACGCTATTCTTGTGACGTTTGTGGTTCTACATTTTCACAGAAGTCAAATATGGTCAATCATATGCATACACACACTATAGATCAGCTATAGTTTCTTGAAAGTTGTGGATCTCCATTTTCATGGAAATGATACTGAGCTCTTTTTTTATACACACGAGAAAGAAAAAATATTACCATGATGTTTGCTGAATCATCAGAATATTCTCCTGTAATGCATCATGTAAAAACATGTAGAAATGACGAATTGTGTATATACCTTTTCTGTGAAGTCGTAATTTGTGTGAAATATGAAACACACTATTGTAAAAACATTGGCATAGACATACTGGGCAGAAACCATATTCTTGTATAGTTTGTGGATCTGTATTCTCATACAAGTGAAATATGATTAAACATATGCATACACACACTGGAGAGAAGGTATATTCTTGTGAAGTTGTGGATCTGCATTTTCACAGGTCAGATTTGGTCAATCACATGCATACATACACTATCGAAAAAATATAGTTTCTTGACATTTGTGGATTTCCATTTTCATGGAAATGATGTTTAGTGAGAAATTTTGTTGCAACATGTGTATACACAATAGACAGAAACCCTGTCATAATCCATATTTAGTTTCTGAATCAGTAGAATATTCTTTAATGTATCATGTAAAAACCTGTAGAAATAAAAAATGGTGGCTATATCTTTTCTGAGAAATCATATTTTATGTGAAATATGAATCCTATTCTTGTAAAAACTGTAATGCATTATTTTCAAATAATGCAAAATACAATAGACTTGCTGCATTGTTGTTATATTCACATCCTGCATCACAGTTGCATAAAAATCTAATGCCTTATCTTCCCCATCTGTGCATCACATAGACGTAGTTTCATGTTCCCATGAAAAGCAATACATTACACAGATCCAGCGAAGGAAATGACATTTCACTTTCCATGAAAACACAAATATATGCTACATGCTTCATGTGAAAGTCATGGATCTACAATGTCAAATGCATGACAATAAAATTATCTGGAAAGAAATAAAGCACTTTGAAATGTGTGGTCTAACATTCTACAAAAACACATTTAATGTTATCTATGAATAAATAGGAAAGATTGGCCATATTCCTGTAACATCTGCTAAACTATTGTGAAGTAAGACATAATAGGCCAGATGGAAATTTTGATAAACTGACCCATTCACGAAAATATTCATTCATTACTGAATACTTCATGAAAACTTTATTTGAACTGGATATTTCCCTGATTTTTGGCAAATATTTTACAACTGTATTGATTTTATTTTTACTTTCTTTAAGGAAAAACTGTACCTCTTGGTGATATCTGTAAAATGTAAACAAAAAATTTCAGAATCTTTTAAAAATAAAATATTTGTGCTCAAGATAAGTTTCTAAATACATTTAAGGATTAATTAACTGGATTTTCTAAACGTAATGATTATTTTTCTCTCTAAAACAATATAAATAACCAACGAGGTCAGAGATATTTTCATATTTTGTTCAAGCCTTTTCTTCAGAATTGCGTGAAAATAAGTAACAGATATCAACCATTATCTTTCTGTATGTCTCCATAATACAGAGGGAAGACACGTGCCATCTGTGTAAAAATGTTACAGACCAGTTTTTTGTGCTTTTGCTATGTATTTAAGGATTCTTGATAAAATGAAAAGTTTTTGGTCCTGACCTGTCACTTTCACACCACTGTGCCATAGCTTCCCTGTTCCTTTTCTATAAATATTTTCATGTTAATTGTTCTGATGAACTTCTATGGGACCTAGCCTTTATGAATGTAAGCACAGTACTAAATTGTCAGCAAGGTCTTACCATTTTACAGTTGAAATGGCTAGATGTAACCATATGTTCTATGCCAACAGTTTTTCTTTTTCATTTCTTGCTTGTGGAATTCTCTTCCAGCTTCATGCTTTCCAGTCAACTTGATAATGATGGAAGCTTAAAATGGTTCTAAAAGAGAGTAGTTTTGTTTTGGAGGTGTTAAAATTAACATTGATACTATTTGTCACATTAATTTTGTCGCATTTAATGACTGTACGTCATTATTATTTTAGAACAGCTGCCAATTTGTCCTTATAGAACTAATCAGAATCAGTAGTAAATCGATCTTTTTTTTCCTCCTTTTTCTCCTCTACAAATGTGAAATCTAAATCTTGTACAGCAGGCACATCAAACAATTTCAAAATGATCCATAAATCAGTTAAGAAAAGCCTTTATTAAATGAATTACAACCACTTTCAAAGATATTTATAAAGCTGGAATGAGAAATATTAATTAACAATTAACGTGCAAAAGTAAGTGAATACTTACATTTACACTCTGTAGTTTGTCATGTTTGTCAGTGCAAATAATATTTTGTGCACATGTAAAAATCAAAATGACACGTTCGTTTCTTTGGTAAGCTGTCTGTATATTATAGTTACAGAATATGACTCATTGTGTCTGCAAAAGTGTTCAGTTAGAGACTAAATTTAAAAAACTTATATTCAAACATCAAAATAACCTGAAGCTTTAAGAAATCGCATAGTTAAAACTTATAATGATGAAGAAGGCTATAAAAATCTGTTGGCTGTCTACAAAAAGTAACAACAGGTGCCAGTAGACATCTAGTTTAGCAAATTTTGCTGTGACGTTTGCAGTTTTGCAATACACATTGGCCAATGTCAAAATCAATGCGCATACATCTGCAGTGCAACGAATTGGGAATGATGATGTTCTTCATGGCAGCATGCCTAGAAAAAGTCACTGCTTACGAAATAGCACAAGCATGCTTGCCTTAATTATGATAAAGCTCATATCAATAAGTTAGAAACATTCTGGCAAAAAGATTTATGGTCAGATGAGACCAAAGTAGAGATTTTTGGGAGGAACAATAGATGGTACATCTGGTGAGCTCCTAATACGTCTTTTGAAGTGAAGAATTTGATACCAACCATTAAATGTGGCAGTAACAGCATTATGATTTGGTGTGCTTTACTGCAGATGGAGCAGGCAAAATAATATGCATGGTAAAATGGAGTCTGCAAGATAAGAAGCAATTTTGAATGAAAGTGTCTTGTCCTCAGTTCAAATGTTCGGTTTATGTCGAGGCTGGAACTTCCAACAGGACAATGATTTGAAGCATCAAAGCAGAGCTACAAAAGGACACGTTCGTAAAAAGAAATTTCAAGTCTTGGAATAGCCTTGTCATAGTCCTAATCTAAACTCAATTAAAAATTTGGGATACATATGAGAGAAGGCAGAGGATACATGCAAACCAGGTAATATCAAACAATTGTGGGAGTTTTATCGAGAAGAATGGTCAACAATCGACACTACTGCCAGAAACTTCTTAAAATTATAGAAAAAGCTGGTTGACATTGTAACCTGAAAAGGATCAGTGACTAAATATTAAATGGAAGGGTTCACGTACTTTTGCACATCCTAATTTTTAATTTTCAATTGCTGCTTGGCAAATAAGTGAACTGATTTAATAAATGTTTCTCTTTATGAATATATAACTTAGTTTTTGAAAGTGTTTCTAATTGATTTCATAATGGTTCCTCTTTGTGAATATATAGCTTAATTTTTGAAAGTAAATTGATTTAATAAAGGTTTCTCTTTACGAATATAGCTTATAATAAATGAATATAGCTTAATTAAGATTTGTTGATCATCTATGAAAATGAGATAATCTTTGAAAATATGTTAGTGGTTCACTTTTGTACAGCATTATATATATACAGCCATATTGCTTGTGCATAAAACAAGTGTGTTCACATAAAGAAGATTGCAACACATAGGACTACTATTCAATTACCTTCTCAAAAGGAATTGCTCACTTACAATGATCAAAGTATCTTTTAGCAAGGCTTCGAAACATGACAGAAACACTCTCCTTACCTAAGCTGGAATAGAGTTTCATGAATTGGTTAAATAATCTTGTCAATCTTGTGTTGCTGTTAAGGCGAATTATATATATATGTATATATATATATGTATATATATATATATATATGGTTATGTTGCTCAAGGTCTTGCCCTGTTTCTCGAATTGCATCAGTCTTCTTGATATGGTAGCTCTTGAAAAAACAAACAGTTCAGCAACCTTAGTGATCGAGGATCCTGCCATGCGATCTCCAACAATATGCTCTTTTTCGAACTCGGAGATGTCACGCATTTAGCTTAAATTTTACTAAATTCTAAAAATAAATAAGACAAAGACAGTAAATTAGATAAATAAACATATTTACAAGAGATATAACCTGCAATTACAAAGCTTTAGTTAAAGTTCTTAATATAATAGGTCTTTGAAATATAGGAGTAACTTTTAGGAGTAACTTGCAACTGTTCCAATTATTTTGTCCAACTCCTGTATATATAGTTCTGTCACACAGTGCAGAAATTACATTATTTCCCCTTTTGTTTGTCCCATTTTTAGCTTAATGCTTTTCATGTTGGTCATCATTTTGACAACTTCCAAAGAATTTCTTTAGCATGAAGAAATAGAAAAATGAAGTCACCACATGCGGTCAGTAGTTTTTGAAGATCGCCAATGTTAACCATCATTGGTTTATAGCTTTTGTTAATTTTCTCCTTAAATTTGTCTATTTTCTTTCTCTGTTATTATTTGAACATTTGCTTAATGTTACCTTATATCATACGTTTATTTTATATTTGTATCTCTCCATGTAAAATCTGTTCAACACGTATCCTTATACACTGTTGCAAAATGGAAACTTCTTAACTTTTCTCTGAACTCACTGCAACAGTGGAATGCATTCTTGTAGAAAACTTTATATGTATTCATGTCTAGAAAGAACGCGCTACCTTCTTTACCTGTTGGTTAGACAAATCGTCTCAGTTTTATGTTCAAGCCTCCATATGTGTTTCTTTCTATTTTAGTTTTACCCTTTTGGTTATCAATAAACCTACCTTCAGTTACTTACCCACCATCATAATATAGCTTCCCCCCATCCTTTTGGTTATCAATAAACCTACCTTCAGTTACTTACCCACCATCATAATATAGCTTCCCCAATCCTTTTGGTTATCAATAAACCTACCTTCAGTTACTTACCCACCATCATAATATAGCTTCCCCAATCCTTTTGGTTATCAATAAACCTACCTTCAGTTACTTACCCACCATCATAATATAGCTTCCTCCATCCTTTTGGTTATCAATAAACCTACCTTCAGTTACTTACCCACCATCATAATATAGCTTCCCCCATCCTTTTGGTTATCAATAAACCTACCTTCAGTTACTTACCCACCATCATAATATAGCTTCCTCCATCCTTTTAATATAAATATTCTTGTGGTGATTTTTCTCATGAATGAGAGGGCCGAGAAAGTCTATAGCAATTTTGGAGGGAAAATTTCCCAATATTTCTGAGCCTTCTAATCTTGATAAATACGGAGAATATGTGCATCTTTGGCAGCAAGTATTGGACATCATCTGTGATAACATCAGGTTGGTGACAGTAACGCCAGTCATCTTTGGAACCTGTTTCAAGAAACATGCTGGGCTGTAAATAATATCAGCCTTCTACTAAAACTACTCTAGATTTGCTTCCTAGGATCTTGACATTTGGCCACTACTACAAAAACACTCAACTACAAAATATGGATTTTCTGATTGTTGTCCTCTCAACAAGAGCTCTGAAAAATCTTATGCAACTGCTAACCCCTTAAGAACAATTTACTTGCTTAAAGAACTTGTAGGTGCTCAGAGAAATATTTTGAGCACGTCTTTATATGAACACTTTTTCTTCCTTTAAGTTAAAAGGAATTTTCTTCTCCCTTTCTTTCTCTCATACTTTGTGTATATCCCTTTACCTTTTTTGTGTATGTAAATAAAGATTTTCTTCTTCTATTGTTAAACTCAGGGCAGGAGTTTGAGTCTTTATTCTTCCGCCTAAAAGAGAGAATTGTCCACTCTTAACTTTCAAGCCATTGTTGCTTTTATCAATTCTGTCACCTTTAACCTTAACCCTTTCATGTGTCAAATTTCCTATAGGATGAGTCTAATGTTGATTATGAAGGTGTTTGAAGTGATCACTTATTACTCCCTTGGTTTCATCAAACACTAATAAGTTCTGTTGTTTAGGTCTATGAAAAGACAAAGTTTTTTCTCTCTCACCCTCACAATTAAGATGTAGTATTGGACTTGCCTCAGCATCAATACGGACATATCCTTTTCATTATGAATTACATACTGTTGTATAAAAAATAAAAATTAGATTTGTAATTTTATTGCTTTCACTTTTTGTCAGTGAAATGTTATGAAAAAAAAAATAGATTGAGATTGTGATATAAACTATTTTTTAACAAGGGACAAATTCTTTTTCTCTGGTTACTGCCATTTTTTTTGTTTGCTGTTCTATTTTCAGATAATTTTAACTTTGTTTTAATTAATTTAAAAATAGGAAATTTTATTGATTACAAAAATATTCTCAGGGTTGGGAAGAAATATCAAGTACAACAACATCAACTACTGTTTTGTATGAAAAAGTTGAGATTCGTCCTGTAAAGTTAAGTTAGACAAGCCATCATGGACTTCGAAAAAAAATGAAAAATGCATTTTAAATAACCTTTTTTTAACTTAAAGTTCAGTTTTATTTGTAAGGTAATAACATAAAACTAATTCAAATTCAAAGTAGATTTAATTTCTGTATATCAATAAAGACTCCAGGCATTTTAAAATCATTGACAACTGTTCTAGTTCGTCATCAACAAATCCAACTGCCATTGGCATTCAGTTATAGAATGTAAAGTGTAAACAAATTTGTAAATCTCTAAGTGTTTAGTCTTACATGCAACGACACTTTTTGCAACAACATCATAAAAGCTTAACAATAAATTTTAAATTCAATATCATTATCTTTATTGTTTTCTGAATTATCATGTCTGGTCATCACTATTAGAAAAATTTTGATATGTTTACACAAAACCAAAAAATTCCAAATACTCTGAACTTTGAACTGTAATGTGCATTTCATTTCAATAGATGCCAGAAATAACTCACTAAAAAATTAGCATACCACATTGAAAAAATTGACCCAAATATAATAAAAATAAAGTTTTGTCATAAAAAATCATTGTTATTATTAAGAGGAAAGACCAAATGAGTTTTTGATTATGAAATTATATATTTTTATCCTTATTTGCTGTGAAAAACATTGAGTTGGAATTTAAAAAAAAAAAAATTAAATCATTGTTCTATTTTAATGAAACTTTCAGGACTTTTTCACAGATAAATGGAATTGTTTTAAAAAGGTTTTTGTTTAGAAAATCATGGTAAAAATATTTTTCTTTGCCACGACTTATAAGAAGCCAAAGTAATAAAAATTCTAAATTACATGGAAACTTTTCTTAAATTTTTTTTGATTACTGCATAGTTAAAAAATTACATCAGAAATGAATTTACATTGTATTCTTCAAGTAATTTTTACAGTTCTGTGTCCTTTTCTTACAAATGCCAAATATTAAATTATTGATAAATCTGTCAAACCTCATGAAAACACACATCTTCATGTTCAATCAATGTGTTTTTCAATATTTTAAAGTAAATGTAAGTAATTTTTGTTTTCATTCAGCTTAATTCAACTATCAGTTAATATTCCTCAAATTTACTTTCTGAAAAGTATATTTCATTTTTGACAATATGAACAATTTTAGCTATTTCAAAACAAAAAATAATTCCTGTCAATTTAAATTAACTTTGAAATAC
This sequence comes from Acanthosepion esculentum, assembly GCA_964036315.1. Lineage (NCBI taxonomy): Eukaryota > Metazoa > Mollusca > Cephalopoda > Sepiida > Sepiidae > Acanthosepion > Acanthosepion esculentum. The sequence goes on from OZ038479.1 coordinate 10,798,413, forward strand.
AGAAGAACATTTTGCTTATTGGAAATATTAAATTTAATCTATTAGCTTGAAATTAAAGCTTCAAGAAAGATTTTTCATTTTCAAAATATATTTTACACCTGAGGTATGGCTCTTTTGTTATTTATTATTTTATTATACAACAGGTATTTCAAAATACACTCCAAAAGGAGGGATGTGGCACAAGGCTGAGTTTTATGTGATTCTAAGCCTGTAGGCTTAGGCAAAATTACACTTAGACACTGCATACACAGGGTTGGGTTTGCTTACCCACCCCCCAGACAAGACTCTGTGAGTAGGTAGAGCCTTATCTGGGTTCATCACTGCCCAAAGCCAGAGAGTTCGACAAGCCTGGCAGCAAACTGCCTGACTCCAAAATTTTCTTTCGAAAAAATTATAGCTGGTGATACTATTTTTCAGAAACGATCTTTCAGTTGGACGAAGTTTATCGTCGTAGCCAGGACGTGGATATATACTGGAAGAAACCTGGAAGTTCACTATTTGCCCATCGCTGGGACCCTAACAGGTGCTACCACCCCGGGTCAGGATGGACCTGGGAACACCAGCAATTAAGAGGTGGTTGCATGCTTCATCAAAACCTCATGATCAGAGGCCTTGCTGTTGGATGCAGTTTAACGTCGCACCCAGTAGAGGTGGGGTTAGTGAAGATAAATAGAACGGACAGTTCGGTAAAATTCTAAGGATTGCACCTACATGAAGAATTGCTTTCTTAAGGCAGACAATAATTTGTGATGTCAGTTTTCTTATTGAATGTTGATATTTCTCGCCTTATATCTTCAAGTTGAAAATGCAGTTCACATAATGAATTAAAAAGGCAATTACAGCCGATCTTAGGATGTGCTGTATTGAGTTCCATTAACAAATTTGATTAAAGCTTTTTTCCCCTTTATGCTTTTCAGTTCAGATAGAACGTATTCCTGGGCATGACAATAAGCTACATCCGGCAGCCAGGCGTTAATGTTTAAAGTTAATGCCAGTTGTTTCTAATGCATTTTAGTATATGAACTGAATTGAATATGAAGAAAAGGGGTCTAGATTTCATAACTGGATGTGGAGACAGCACTGAAAGTTTTGCAGGACTATAAAAGAAAGATGCAGCTTTCTTATTGATTGCATTATTATACTGACTTTTATTACTCTAAAGCCTACCTCTTCTAAACCAATTATTACGTTTGTGTCAAATAAATTCTCAGTTTTAAGACATTTAGTTAGCCTAATGAAAAGCACTTGTTGTAGACTATTTGCTGTTGTCATATTTGTATGATTTACATGATCAGTAATTTCAGAATCCCCTAAGAGTATTAATTTCCACATCACTGCAGAACACATGTAATGCAAAATCAGGTTCAATTACAACTGATTGATTTTGGGATTTGGAAATTTTCCCCAAGTCATCTTTTTAGGACAGACTTCTCTAGTTTAATTTTTCTGATGACTCTCTAGAGGGGGGGGTTAGTGAAGATAAATAGGACAGTTCAGGAAAATTCGAAGGATTGCACCTACATGAATTGCTTTCTTAAGGCAGACAATAATTGTGATGTCAGTTTTCTTATTGAATGTTGATATTTCTCACCTTATGTCTTCAAGTTGAAAATGCAGTTCACAAAACTTAATGAATTAAAAAGGCAATTACAGCTGATCTTAGGATGTGCTATATTGAGTACAATCGACACACTTGATGCAAGCTTTTTTCCTCTTTATGCTTTTGTGACGATAAATATTCGCACTTACCAGAGTCGAAGCGTCCAAAATGTTTTGCTTGTCGGGCTGCTGTTTTATGATGGATATGTGCATAAACCCAAGCTAGACAGTTCGTCAGCTGCATCCATTCCTCTCGCAAGTTTGGTCCAAGAAAAGTACATTCTCTGACATTTGTTTATTTTATGCTGCTTGGCACGATTTGTCTAGTGGCGGTCTGCATGCTGATTGGTTGAGCTGGGGACTCTGATTGAGAACGAGGCCAACGGCCATGATTGGTGCGTTGGCCGTGTTTTTGGTAAAAACGGTCTGGGACATTGGCTGGGTGTGCAGCTGTGACCTGTTACAGCTGAACAGTCAAACTCTCTGCCTCTGAGCAGAGTCTCATTTGAGGAGGTACACTGACCCTGAACACGTTTATACGCGTTTGAATAAGTGAATATTTTTGGCCGTGCCTACAGGCTCGGAAAGCCCATGTTAAACCTCGCCTTGTGCCACATGCAACCCTCGTGGGACGAGGGGTAGCTGAATATTGCAGCTGGGACTGTGGTGACGTGCACTGTTATAGAGTTTCGTATTAAGTTGCAGCTGGATGCTAGCTTTGAACCTACCACTAGAGTGAGCGGTGTAATTACTCGTGTCTACTGAAACATGGGAGGAACACACTGAACGACAACAGCTTTTCAGTTCAGGTAGAACGTATTCCTACTTTTGACAATAAACTACATCTGGTAGCCAGGCATTAAAGTTTTTGAAGAGCATGGTAACACAAGTTAATTGCTGTTTTCACAGCCTAACCTGGGGTGGTAGCACATGTTAGGGTCCCAGGTATAGGCAAATAGTGATCCCCCCTAAGCAAAAACAAAACACTATGAACTTGTAAAAATACATTTTTATAGTAAAACACACAAGTAATACATTTTTCACTATTTACATTCAGACTATATATAGAAGACTGTGATGTTTGTTATTATTAAGAAGAAAGACCAAAGGATCTTTTGATTATTGAATTATATTTGGAGAGTGAGTGGCCATGGTTAAAGGGAAGTAAATGAGATAACTGCCCAAGTTTGCAATAAACAATAAAAAGAAAAGGAAAACGGAAAATTACATAAAGAAAGCAAACAATATATGCAACATAATAAAAAGTTCACAAACTAATAATTGGGATTGACACAGGAGAGCAAATGAAACTGAGAACGAACCTATTTTATTGGTGAGGAAAAATCTCAGTGTGCATTTGTGTGCTTCTGTCTATAAATTGGGGAGGGGATAGTATTTTGTAATCATTCCAATACAGACTGGAATCAACCAATGAATTCAATCTAATGAGAGGTCTAATTTATCTTCTTTAAGTGTTTGTATGCATATGTTTCACTAAATGAGTTCTGTAAAAACTTAACAAGAATATAGTTTCTCTCCAGTATGCGTACGCATATGTTTGACCATACTTGTATTCCATGAAAATGCAGATCCACAAACATCACAAGAATATGGTTTCTCTCCAGTGTGTGTACGCTTGTGTGTTACTAAATTAGACTTCTGTGAAAATACTGATCCACAAACTTCACAAGTATGAATTTTTTTTCCTGTGTGTGTACACATATGTTTGACCAAACTTGATTTCTCTGAAAATGAAGATCCACAAACTTTGCAAGAATATGGCTTCTCTTCAAGGTGTGTACGCATATGTTTGATTATAATTGTCTTCCGTAAAAACGCAGACCCACAAATTTCACAAGTGTAGGGTCTTTCTCCAGTGTGTGTACGCATATGTGTTACTAAATTAGACTTCTCTGAAAACGCATATCCACAAACAGCACAAGAAAATCGTTTCTCTCCAGTGTGTGTACGCATATGACTGACCAAATTTGACTTATGAGAAAATGCACATCCACAAACTTCACAAGAATATGGTTTCTCTCCAGTGTGTGTACGCATATGTAGGACCATACTTGACTTCCATGAAAATGCAGATCCACAAACTTCACAAGAATATGGTTTCTCTCCAGTGTGTGTACGCATATGTAGGACCATACTTGACTTCCATGAAAATGCAGATCCACAAACTTCACAAGAATATGGTTTCTCTCCAGTGTGTGTACGCATATGTGTAACCATACTTGACTTCCATGAAAATGCAGAATTACAAACATCACAAGAATATGGTTTCTCTCCAGTGTGTGTACGCTTATGTCTTACTAAACTGGACTTCTGTGAAAATGTTGATCCACAAACTTCACAAGTATGAAGTTTTTCTTCTCTGTGTGTACACATATGTTTATCCAAACTTGATTTATCTGAAAATACAGATCCACAAATTTCACAAGCGTATGATTTTTCTCCAGGGTGTGTATACATATGTGTTACTAAATTAGACTTCTCTGAAAATGCAGATCCACAAACTTCACAAGAATACAGTTTCTGTCCAGTGTGTGTATGCGTATGATTGATCATATGTGACTTCCGTGAAAATGTAGATCCACAAATTTTACAAGAATATGGTTTCTCTCCGTGGTGTGTACGCATATGTCTGACTAAAACTGATTTCCGTGAAAAACGAAATCCACAAAAATCACAAGAATATGGTTTCTCTCCGGTGTGTGTACGCATATGTGTGACCACACTTGACTTCAATGAAAATGCAGATCCACAAACTTCACAAGAATATGGTTTCTCTCCAGTGTGTATACGCATATGTTTGACCATGCTTGACTTCCATGAAAATGCAGAATTACAAACATCACAAGAATATGGTTTCTCTCCAGTGTGTGTACGCTGATGTGATACTAAATGAGACCTCCGTGAAAATGCTGATCCACAAACTTCACAAGTATGAAGTTTTCCCCCTGTATGCGTACACATATGTTTGTTCAAACTTGATTTATCTGAAAATGCAGATCCACAAATTTCACAAGAATAGGGTTTCTCTCCAGTGTGTGTATGCATATGTGACACTAAAGTTGACTTGTGTGAAAATGCAGATCCACAAACATCACAAGAATAGGGTTTCTCACCAGTGTGTGTACGCATATGTCTGACTAAAACTGATTTCTGTGAAAAACAAAATCCACAAACATCACAAGAAAACGGTTTCTCACCAGCGTGTGTACGCATATGTAGGACCATTCTTGACTTCCGTGAAAATGCAGATCCACAAACTTCACAAGAATATGGTTTCTCTCCAGTGTGTGTACGCTTATGTGTGACCATACTTGACTTCAATGAAAATGCAGAATTACAAACATCACAAGAATATGGTTTCTCTCCAGTGTGTGTACGCTTATGTCTTACTAAACTGGAGTTCTGTGAAAATGTTGATCCACAAACTTCACAAGTATGAAGTTTTTCTTCTCTGTGTGTACACATATGTTTGACCAAACTTGATTTCTCTGAAAATGAAGATCCACAAACTTTGCAAGAATATGGCTTCTTTCCAAGGTGTGTACACATATGTTTGATCATATTTGTCTTCTATGAAAATGCAGATCCACAAACTTCACAAGAATACGGTTTCTGTCCAGTGTGTGCATGCATATGATTGATCATATGTGTCTTCCATGAAAATGTAGATCCACAAATTTTACAAGAATATGGTTTCTCTACATGGTGTGTACGCATATGTCTGACTAAATATGATTTCCGTGAAAAACGAAATCCACAAACATCACAAGAATACAGTTTGTCTCAGGTGTGTCTATACATATGTGTGACCATACTTGACTTCTGTGAAAATGCAGATCTACAAACCTCACAGGAATATGGTTTCTCTCCAGTGTGTGTACGCATATGTTTGACCAAGACTGGCTTCAGTGAAAATGCAGATCCACAAACTTCACAAGAATATGGTTTCTCACCTGTGTGTGTAAGCAAATGTGTCACTAAATGTGACTTTCGGGAAAATGACGAACCACAAACTTCACAAAAATATGGTTTCTCTCCAGGGTGTGTACGCATATATATCACTAAATGTGATTGATATGAAAATGCAGATCCACAAACATCACAAGAATATGTTTTCTTTCCAGTGTGTATACTCATAGTCTTCGTTTTCGTTTTCATAGAAAACATTATAATATGGGTCACAAAAGCCATTGACCCAACCAACAAATAACTGATCAACAGAATCCACATTCCAAATATGTGTAATTCTTTGACCAGTTAGTTTGCCATGCATTATTTCAAAAACTTTTTCAACCCGTTCAAGTTCCAAAGATGGAAATTCTGCCTTGATATTGGAAATAGAGTGGCTTATTTTGTCCAATCTTTTCTGGGTTTGGTTGCGTTCTTTTTTTTCTTGTTGCTTTCTTTTTTCCTTTAATCTCTTCTTCATTTCAGCTTCTACAATTTTCTGGTTTGACTTTCTCTCAACACACATTTGGTTGCTATATTTAATAGCCATATTTAAATATGTAATTAAATCAGCATCAGTAAGCTCAGTCAAAAATTTCCACACATTGTTCATTTGGATTTTATTAAATTACTAATACTGGAAACATAAGCATTTGGTGAAGTCCTTTTTTTTTCACAATACTCACCAATTACACTTTCTATTTCCATAGTATGCTGTCGCACACAATTTAATACGGTTTCTGTTGATTGATCAACAGTAGAGAAAGATTTCCTATACTGTCTTTCTAAGACTTCTACTGTTCCTTTGATAGAAGCAGAAAACATTGCATGAAACAAAGGAAGATTATGTGGGGCAACCAGGAATTTAATTTTTTCTTCTTGGGGTAACATGTTACCAAAAAAGTCTTTTTCTATTTGAGAAAAATCAGTAACATTGAAAGATCTTAAGGTTTCAATGACACCTTTGACTATAGGCATCGTGTGAACTGGGTTTTTTGTTCCACTTATGTCCGTGTAAAATGTTTTCATCCACGGTCCTGAAAACAATTTCCCCACTATCCCAAGCACTTGCAGTTCGATAACAGCTACTTCATCGTTTACATACAGTTGCAATTTTTTTACCATTTTGTTTGTGGGTTTCAAACTATTAACAAATTTTTTTAAAATGGAAAAAATAGAAAAATAAAGAGCAGCAAGCTTAAAAATCACATGTAGCCTGTGCCCCAGAAATCTTGGAATTGCAGAGAATGGCAAACCTTGCTCCTCCATAAAGTCTCTCATGATTAAAACATGGCGATATTTATCGCTGTATCTTAATGAGTTCATGGCCATAATAACATGCCATGCTACACATTCCCCAGAAACTCTGTTTTGTTCACATGCATACAGTTCCTTTTTAATCCGAGCAGAAACTGATTCCAGTGGATGAACATTACAGTTCAACTCTATTAGAGTTTTTTTCCAGTCATTTTCTAATAAAAACACAGTCAAGTGGTTGACTGGTGCCCGGTCAGTCAAACAACACTTTATGTTTGAAATAATTTTTTGGTAAATTTGATTTTCACTTAAACTAGATGTTTGTGCCTTCAATTCCGCAATCTTTTTTATGCTCCTCAAGATATGTTGACGATAGTCCTCTGCAGTTCCACCAGCCAGATGCTCAATTGACACAAGATGGGATGATGATGGTGTTGTTATCATCACACAATTCACATGAATTCCATCTTGTGTCGTTGCATCAAAAATTAAGGAACAGTTATCTGATGCCAGAATGACATCACCTGTTCTTAAATCCGAAAAAAAGCCAAGTTCACCAACCATTCGGCCAACTGTTGTCTCAGATTTTGTGAGAAACTTCGGTTCCTGTAGAAACGATGAAATTTTCCTTAAAAGTCCAGGAACATTTCTTGCTGCCACTCCACTTAACAAACATGAGTAATGGATTTTTCTGGAGGTCAAGTGTGTGGACTTTTTGTTTTTTTTTAATTTTTTCAACTTTTTTAAAGTTAGTTGCAGTTTCCGCACTTTTTCTTTTAACAGGAAAATCATCTGTTTCTGCTTCAACACTTTCGTTTTTAATTTTAAATTTTTTGTAAGAAGGGAAGAGGTCTCCACTGGGGTTGCTGGGGTCTCCACTGGGGCTGCTGGGGTCTCCACATTTACAATTTCCTCACAAATCTTCAAGAATTTTATAAAATTTCGGCCATTGTGCCTAGATTTATAAATTCTTTGCAGTTTCAATACACTGGCATATGATACACCCAGGAAACCATTTTGTACATTTTCACCAGATGCCCATGCCTGTATAGCCCGCACTGTAAAACTTTCATGTAGCTTTTTAAAAATATGGCCACAGAGTACTGGCTGTCCAGACTCTACAGCAGCATACCCAATCAAAACTTGTGCTGTTTTGTTCATCTGGAAATATTAAAAAAAAGAGAGAAAATTAATTGCCAACTAAAATATATTTAATGGAAAAATTAAATAATACTTGAGTATTTCTTAAGAGAAAAAAAAAAGGAACTGAATTAAAACCTCACAATAAAAAAGGTCAGAAGTTCAAAAAATATCTGGTAATAATTAGTAAATAATTATAAAAAATAAGGAAAAATATCTTGAAATAATTAGTAAATAATTATAAAAAATAAGGAAAAATATCTTGAAATAATTAGTAAATAATTATAAAAAATAAGAAAGGAATTGTACTTACTTTGTATAGTTTCAGCATTAAAATGAAAAAACCTGGTAATGGAAAAAGTACATTGAAATAAGAAGAAAGACTCTTTGAATACAAATTCACAGTTAAATAGATATAAAAGTGAATTGGTACTTACTTTTTAAAAGTTGGTAATATATTGCTGCGCCCACTGGGTCGTCTTTCTTGGTTATATTGTCAATTTTTTTTTTCTTAATGAAAATGAAAATAGTTCTGCACAGGTGTTTCGCCAGGAACAGTTTGCTAAAATAAGGTGCCGTATACAGCAGATAACAACCCTTAAATACTAGACAGAAACTCAATCCACGTGACATTTTTTATTGCACGTATGATACTTCCGGTCTTCCGCAGATTTCATTGCCCAACCCCGCAAAACACATTATTGACACATGATTGAGACAAATTAATTTTTTTTAAATACTTCTGTTCGTTAGTTTGTAAGAAGCTTTGGAATTTATAATCTGTAAATATATATCTACTTAATAACAACATTCGTTAAGTTGTACAAACTTTTCCCTAATTTTATATGAATTAGAAACATAGTAAAAATTTAAAAAAAATTATTTCAGAAACAACAAATAATTGTTTTAAAAATTTATTTTTTATCGAAATATATTTTTACTTTCAGACAATATTGTCCGTGTTCATCAAAATAAATAAAAGCAATTAAAAGCTTTTGAAATTCAATAATATTTTTGTTTTAATGAGTTTTGTACGTTACATTTCGGAGATGATTTTCGGGTAGAGGTGGTCCACCAAAAAAAAAATAAAAACATGATTTGGTTTCCTCAAAGCCTTGTGCTTTTAACTAATATAATCACTAAACTCCTCAAAATTAAAATTATAGAGTTTTTGTACAATTAGTTGTGGGGGGGGGGGGGTAATACATATGAAAAAAAAATTTCTGCCATGACTTTAATAAAAAAAAAACATATTTATAATAAGTTCGATGATTTGTGAATAGTTTCTGAAAGTTTCATTAAAATCCGACAATTATTTTTATTTATTCAACATTTTCCAAATTAATGTGTGTCATCCAACAAAAACACGTGCTAAAAGTTTTATACGTTATTGTACTAGTTCCGGTGATACAAAGAGAAACAAGGTTTTTTTTAATCAAAATTTATAATGTTCGAAAAAGAAGGAAAAATTTTTTAAAATATTTAAAAAATACTTTGATCTTTTTTCTCAATAATAACATAACCATTTAGATGCTAAAATTTTGTTTTCGTGAAGTTTGGCGTATTTTTTATCATGCTATGCTATTTTTTTAGCGATTTCGTGGAGTTACCTCTAGGTATCTCCATGAGATCGCTAAAAAAAGAGCATAGCATGATGAAAAAGACGCCAAACTTGAAGAAAACAAACTTTTATCGTCTAAATGTTTATGTTATTATTAAGAGGAAAGATTAAAGTATTTGGTGGGTATTTTTTATATTTTTTAATCATTCCTAGCACGTCCGAAATTTTCGTTAATTTTTTTTTTTTTGGTCAGCAAAATTGACAGATAATCAATCATGGCAACCATGGGGGGGTAATAAATATTAAAAAATATTTTTGCCATGACTTTAATAAAAGAGAACATATTTATAATAATTTCCATCATTTGTGAAAAGTTTCTGAAAGTTTCATTAACATCCAATAATTACTTTTATTTTTGCAAGATTTTCCAAATTAATGTCTGTCATACAGGGAAAAAAAAGTGATAAAAAATTGTATACGTTTTACTGGTTCCGGTGATACGAAGAGAAATAAGGTTGTTTTATCAAAATTAGCGAAATTACTAAAAATCTCGATATCAGCCATATTTCTAAAAAAATTTTAAACTAAGTTAAAATCCGAGTTTAAATTTCTTTCAAAAGTCAATTATAGGTTTTTCAAAATTTTTACTGATTTTTTCGAAGAAAACTGTGGTTTAAAATAAAAAGAGGCGATCTTAACATCGTTCGCTACTGACAGGCAATGAGTGATGTCTTTAACATTTCAAATAATTAACGTCATTCAGTCAATTTCGTCAGGTGGAGCAGACATTCTTCTTCAATACAAAAATGAGGGCATTAAAAAACTATTTACAATTATGAAATGAGAAAATTAATTCCAAATGGAAATGAAATAGGCTTCAAAAATAATTAAATTAAACATTAAAATTAAAAAAAAGTTGACTGTCAACAAAATATGAAACTTACAAAAAGGATAAACATAAAAGAAATAAAAACTGTTTTTATAAAATAGTTAAAAGTAAAAATAAGATTTTAAAAGGAGATAGGAATGAAAAGTAAAAATAAGAAGTGTTTAAAATTTTAAAAAGAAGTTTCAAAACGAAAGGCAAATAAAAAAAAAAAGTAAGAAGTTCAAATGGAAATTCAATAAAGAAACGGAAAGTAAAAGAAATTCATTGAAATATGAATCACACTGTGAAAACAAATTAAAAATATTCAATGAAAAAGAAATGAAAAAAAACTTACTTTGTTTAAACTGTTGGACGGGGTTTTATATTTTGCTTTCTATCGATTTATTTACGAATAAGAACGAAATAAAACAATGAGTTACAAAAATAAACACGTGTGTACAATGCGACTTTTCTTTTTTGAAAGTGATATTTTTGTTTAATGTTATTAGGAGGGAGGAGGCAGTGGTGAGTGTTAGTAAGAGGTGACGTTTAAGGTGAGTGTTAGTAAGAGGTAATGTCAGTATACAACAAAAGATGGTTGCCTTTGGACGAGACCACCGTAAGAGTTGTTAGATTGTTTTTTTTTTACGTCCAATTTCTGAAATCTGGCATTTTTCAGGTTGGTTTGGTACCAGAGAATTGATCTGCCATCTTTGACATTGTTCTTTACATGCTAAAAAAAAATATAATAAACAATAATTACAGCTGCTTATTTTTTTCCTTTTCAATTCCTAACCCTCCCCATTTTTATTTTTACTTCATTTTTGCTATTCTTTTATTAACCTTTTGATTTTCTCTTACGTTTTATTTTTCCTTTAAATTTATTTTCTTCCCGCGCCCACTTCCCAGAGTTTTTCTGTTTATTTTTTCGTTTTATACGTTTCTCGTACGACCTTTTTTTCTTCTTCCTTTGTTTACGTGTTACTTTCTGTATTTTTCTTATATCTGTAAAGCTCTGTTTTATCTGTTTATTTTCGTGTGTATAATATTTGTTTGAAAATTTTGTTTTTGTAATTTCTGTCCATTTTTTTTTCTTTCCTTGTTTACCGTTTTGTTTTTGGGTTGACCGTTTTTATCGGCAGCCATATTGTAAATTGTTATATTTTATCGTTTCGTATTTTATTTTGTATCGCGTTTTTCTTACTTTTCCGTTTATAACTTTTCGTTTTATTGTGTAATTTGTTGCTTTCTTGTCTGTCGTCCTTTTTAATTTTTTTGTGATTGTTTTAAATTTGTAGTTTCGCCTTTTGGCGAACCTTGTTCACTTGTTCTCGTCTGTCGTACGTCCATCTGGTTTGTGTTTTCCTTTTGTCTGTTTATATTTTTGAAAGTTTCATTTTTAGAAAATAATTTTTACCCCCACCCCGACAACTTAATTTCATAAAGTTTTCGAGAATTTCAAATCATTTAAAAATTTAAAAAAAAAAAAATCATCTGATCCAACGATAGATTGATTGTTGAATGGCGAAGCGATGACAGCTACTACGGATGACCATAAATGACATCATTTTTAGAAATCTTAGTTTAGAAATCTTTTTTGGGTTTTTTTTTTTTATAGTAATTGTTAGAAGTGAACATATTTTCCGCAATTTTTATTTACCTTTCAAAGATGCAAAAATAAAAAAAATAAAATACCATGATAGAAGTAACTTAATAATTTATGAAATGGTAATTTAATTATTAATTAATAAATCAAAATTAAATGTGACTTTCCAATCCAATGTATATAGTTTCTATCTGAAATACACCAGAACTTTTACTTAATTTAATTTTTTAGCTTTTAATTAAATCTAAATTTATGCTGAAATAGTAGAGGTACCTACCTGATTTATTTATTTTTCATTTTATTTCTGATTATGAGAATTATTTTGTTATTAAATTTTATTATTAATTACATAATTACTAAAACTTTTTTTTTGTTTTTTTTGGGTTTTTTTTAATTTTTTTCTTCTGCTGCCTCATTGCTGGGCTGATCAAAATGCAAGTCCTGCATGAGATAGTGCCAATTTCACATTTGTCTAGTTGACAATAGTCAGCTTCATCATTGAGATATGAAATCGTATAAAAAGGATTTGCATAACTAATGATGTAGCCAACATATTCACGGTTGACACCATCAACTGTCCAAATGTGTTTGACTGTCCTTCCGACTATCTCCCCAGTGAGTATTTCATGCAGGACTTCAGCTACTCCTGGTTGACGATACTCCTCCAGCAAAGTCATTATTGAGGCATCTTTGAATTGATGCAGAGACTTCTGTATGGAAGCTCTCCTTCTCCTTTCAGCCTGGACTGCCTTATCTTGGCTCTTCTTGGCAAGTTTCTCATCCACCATTTGCTGCTGCATTTTCTTCTGTGCTGTATATTGTCTGCTCTAAATCATTACCATCTGGAGGTATTTTTTGAATTGCTCAGCATTCTCATCATCGATGAATTTTCTTACTTGATTCTGCTTGGCCTTGATGACATCGCTTATGCTGGAAACATAAGCATTAGGCGCAAGCTTCTTTCTGTCACAAAATTCACCGGTGATGCTTTCCGCTAGCATGGTGTGTTCCCTCACAGATGTCAACAGTAATGGAGATGAAGCCGCTACAGTGGTGAAAGATTTCTGATACTGCCTGTTTAATACCTCCACAATCTCTTTCAAACATCATTTGTTGAAACAGGAGTTCATTTGGGGAGAAATCAACAGGGAGTTTTTCCACAGTGTTTGGTATTGAATTTCCAAAGAAGTCCTCCACACAGCTGAAAATAGATATTGGGTCCTCGCTGAGTACCTTCACCTTGTCAATGACCCCTTTGACGATGTTCATTGTGTCGATGGGTTCATTTTGAGTTTCAAGAGATGTATAGAAGGTACTCATCCAAGGCCCTGAAAACAGCTTCCCTATGATTCCCAGCACTTGTAACTCGATGATAGCGGCTTCTTCTGTGTAAAGTATCTGCAACCTGGAAACTGTTTCATTTGTTGACGGAAGCCCTGAGACAAATTGCTTGCACTGTGCAAAAATAGGGAAGTAAGTTGCACCCAGATGGAAAATTATATGCAGACGATTCCCTCGAAATCTAGTGATTTGGGACAATGAAAGCCCTTGTTTTTTAATGAAGGTTTTCATATCATTTATTGTCCCTAATTTATCACTAAATCTGAGAGAATTCATTCCCACAATAATTTGCCATGCTAGGCACTCACTCACAACAGATGATGTACAGGCCTCACAATCCCTCAGGGCTTTCCTTGTTGTTCTGGTGATAGATTCCAGTGGGTGCATATTGCAATACAGCTCCAAAAGCTTAACTTGCCACTCCTTCTCCAGTAGTGTAACAGTTGAATGGTTGACGGGAGCTGTCCGTTGAGCAGCATTTAATTTTCAAAATTATTTTTTTCAAAGTGGCATCGACACTTTTGCCAGTAGCGAGTGAGCCCACTTTGGCTAATTTGTTGATGGTGTCTGTAATATGCTGCTTGTAGTCCATGGCTGACACCCCCCACCCTCCCCGGGAAGACGTTCCAATGACACAAGATGAGAGGATGGCAGGTGTGGTTACTATGGATGACCATAATTGACATAATTTTACAAAATCTAACTAAATGCATTTTTTTGTTTTTAACTAGTAATTTTTATATATTAACATATTTTCAGCAATTATCTAATATTTATTTTTTATTTAATATTTTATTAATTAGATAATTGTTTAAACTTTTTTATTAATTAGATAATTGTTTAAACCTTTTAATATTTTAACCCAATAACCTGAACAATATTAGAAAGAAATTGCTGCTATGTATAATGGTGAAAAGACTTTCCGAAATATTTTGTGGACGCAAAAGTGGCCGTTTTTATCTTCCATGGAATCTTGACTCGTCACCATTGCTGGGCTAATTTTCGAAATACAATTCCTGCATAACATAGTCAGCTCCAACTTAGTATTTGGTCAAATGCTAGTAGTCAGTTACATGATTGAGATATAAAATCATATAAAATTGACTTTCATATCTCTTGACATAACCAACGTATTCACAGTTGATGCTATCAATTGACCAAATATGTCTGATTGTACGTCCAACTATGTTTCTAGTGAATATTTCTTGCAGGACTTGTTCACACTTGGGATACTCAGAAGCCAAAGAATCAACTGACATTTCTTTTAGATTTTTCTGGATATCGGTTACTTATTTATTTTTTTGTGGTGGTGGTGGTCATCCTTAGCCTTGAGCCTTTTGACAATATCTTTGTTGAGTTTGTGTTGCCACATTTTCTTCATCCCAATCTTGTGTCTGCAATACATCAGTGTCTGTGGTAAATATTTCTGGAACTGCTCAGCATCCAGATCATCAATGAATTCCCTCCCTTGATTCCACTTGGTTTTGATGACATCGCTTATGCTGGATACATAAGCATTAGGCACAAGCTTCTGTCTTTCACAAAATTCCCTAATGATGCTTTCTACTCGCATGGTGTACTGCCTCACCGATGTTAAGATTGATCTGGAAGAAGCCTCTACTGTCTTCAATGATTTATTGTTAATTTATTGATAATTTTAAAACATTTTCACAATAAGCATCTTCATTAGAAAAGTTATAACTGTTTCTTCTTGGACAAACTAAAACAAACTAGGTACCACCAAATTTTTTAATTCTGAGAATTTCCAATGTATTGTAATTTTAAAATATCTTCATAAATACAGATCATAGTGTTGTGAGGGAGAATATTTCCCTGCAAGTGGACTCATCCATTGAAAAGAAATAAAAAGCAAGAGGAGGAGTAGGAGGAGTAGTCTTTACTAAAACAGTCGGTCATTCACTGCTAAACATTCTTTTCCCTGAGTTCCTATTTCTACTTTATGTTTTCTCTTTACCAACCAAGTAATAAACCTCTTGTTAAACCAATTCCAGTTTTCTACAGTTGTTTTCCGAAAAATCGGTTACAATACTTCTTTTCTTTTTTTTGCAAAAAGCTGGCCTGGGTGATATTGATGAACACACAAACACACACACACACACACACACACACACACAACTGCCTTTTATATATGTAGAGATGATTTACTTTAGTAGATACTCTTTGACTTAATGTTCAAATTTTGCCATCATAATTTCAATATTAACTAGAATCATTTGACTGTTTCCTTTGGCTTTAAATTGCCATGATATTTTCATAAAGATATTGCATAGGTTTCCAGTGATTTTCACCACTTTCTCTCAGCCAGTCTCTGGTATGCAGCCCTGGTTTTCATCCCACACATCAAATCTGACATGCCAATCTGAGATTTTTCATCCATAGTTTTGTATAATGAATCAGAGTTGCCAATTAAATGAGAAATAATTCACCACCTTCTCTCAGCCAGTCACTGGTATACAAGCCGTTGTTTTCATCCAACACCCTAAATCTAGTATGTTGACCTGACAAATGCATGGGTGAGAAACATAAGTTTTTCCTCTTGGTACTGATTGTGTCTTTTTGTTCCATTGCCTCTTCCAACAACCACAAACTCTGATGACAAAATGCTCTTCTTTTCATGCCAGTAAAATATATCCAACTCATTCTACAATTGATATCAGTCAGAATAAACTGTGTAATGTGTCAAATTTAAATACTTATTAATCAGTGTTTCTGCTTTTATTTCTTCTTTTTAAAAATCTAGTTGAATACAGATCCCTTTGAATTAAGAAATTACTTATTTTTGTTTGGTCATTATACAATATAATGAAGAAACATTTTTTTTGTTTTGTAACAAAAGTTACAATTTTCCTCGTCTAAGCATCAACCTGTCTTCTCTTGAAAAACTATATTTCCATAATAAATTCATGATTTCCCTTTAGCAGAAAGGCTTATCGCTCACATTTTGATCTCATAGTTGCAATATTAATAAGAACCATTTGACTGTTTTTCTTTCTTTGTAAATTCTCATGACATTTTCAAAAGAATATTGGAGAGATTTCCAGTAACTTTCCTTCTCCATCTCTCAATTCTTGTTCCGAAGCCTTCCATACTTGATTAAAATGTAACGTCTTATCCTTCTCATCCGTACTCAGTGACACTTTTCTGCCTTTGACTATTTCCCTATTGGAAGAGTAATTTGAAAATTTTGAACGTAAGGATTAAAAAAATTAAAAAAATAATTAAAAAATACTTTGGTCTTTCATCTTAATAATAACATAAGCATTTTGATGATAAGACTTTATTTTTGTTAAGTTTGTGGCATTTTTCATTATGCTAGTAAAGAATAAAGATAGATCGACTTAATAACTCCATTGACTAAACTTTACACCATTTTCACAAAATTTGGATTATTTAACAAATTTAATGTAAAAATAATAAATAATATAAGATATGACAATTTTTAAAAAAATTTATTTTTCATCAAAAACGTTTTTTGCTTTCAGACAATTCATAAAAACAACTAAAACCATTTGAAATTAAATAATATGTTTGCTTTATTGAGTTTTGTATGTTTCAATTCAGAGCTGATTCTCAGGTGGGGGAGTCCAATTAACAAAAAATACATGATTTGCTTTAATCAAAGCCTCATGCATTTTACTACAATAATCACTAAATTGTACAGTATTGAATTTCTAGAGTTTTCATAAATTATTTATCGTAGATGAAAAAGGGAACAATTAAAGTGAAAAAATAACAAATAAAAAATTACTTTAAAAATAGAATAGTAAAACGACATTTATTCATTTTTTTTCAATTTTGTTTTGGCAAATTTCATTTCCACTTAATTACAATATCACATCCTGAAATAGCACAATACAGAAATTTTAAACGATTTTTAAACAATTATAAAATATTTTAATTAAAATTTAAAAAAAATGAAAAACTTATAGTAAAAATTCATTATTCGTCAAAATTTTTTATTTCCTTAGACAATTATGTCCTTAATATAAGTTATATACAAAAGAAATTAAAAGCATTTCCAATTAAATACTGTCATAGTTTGATTGCATTTTTTAATGAGCAATTCAGAGCAGATTTTCAGCTAGAATGGTAAAGAGTTTGAAAACAAATGGATTATTTACATTCTCCAAGAAGTCCTACTTGTAAGTAATAAAAAAATTAGGAATTAGAAAGGTCTTTATTGAAATTTCATGAAATTAAGAAAGTAGGCAGATGGGGAGATAACATGCAAAAAATATTTTTATCAAAAACAAAACATTTTGAAAATAATTTCATTCATTTGAGAATAAGTCCTGAAAGTTTAATTAAAATCTGACAATTATTTGATTTTTGCCAGAATTTCCAAATGAAATTTTTTAAAATCCTTCCTAGCATGTCTGAAATTTTAGTTAAAAATCTTAGTTGGCTAAAATCTGAGTCAGCAAAATTCCATGAACTCAATCATGTCACCCATTTTTTACAACTTTGTAAACAAAAATGAAATTCTCCATTTAAAAATCTTATAAAATTCAATTATATAAATATATATATCTGTAGAGTTTTATCATAAAATTAAAACATTTAAGTAGAATAATTGAAAGAAAACATGATTTAAATGCTGCAAGGACTTATAACAAATATAAACATTATGCAATGCAGAAAAGCATTTCTTGTAATTTCATAATTAAAGGAGATGGATAGAATGGATTAAAAAATTTTTTAGAATTTTCCAAAAAAATGAAAATTTTCAAAAATAATTTCATTTTTTTCTGAATAAGTTCTGAAAGTTTAAAATAGTTTTTTTCTTTCTGACATTGAAACTGGAATTTGTCTATAAAAATAAAGTCCATTTTGCATGTCATAAATGTTGTTATATTCCAGAAAAAATAATGAAGGTGCTACTATAGTCTACTGTCTATTGAGACATCTATTAACATTTTGAAATTCAAGATTCAGTATGTTTTATTATTCATTTTCTGTGAGCATAACATATTTTTAATACATTTTGAGGGAATGACAATAGATTCTCTAAATAATTTAGCTTACAGGAGAAAGTCTTTGACAGATAATTGTTGTTAATATTTCATATATTTACCTGTGATCTAAAATTAAAATTTTATTGATCATTTAACAAAGGCATAACTATATAAAAATCACCATGAACATATGGCTCAAAAAACTCTTACCTAAAAAAGATGGTCATTTATGCATTGTGGAATGGTCACTTGTCATTCAAACATTAAAATATATCAAAAGTAGATTGAAATTTTGTGAAAGAAATAGAAAAATAATGAGGAAAAAGAAGGGATTTTTCTTTATATAATTTTCAAAAGATTTGAAGAACGCCTTCCCCCAAAACAAAAAAGTACTCATAAGATATCAAAGAGGGGAAGCATATACCATGAATATATTTCCACAAATTTTTCTAATAAAATAATCTATTCAGTATAAAATTAATTAGTTACTGAATAAGTACTGAAAATGCTGTTTGAATAAGATAATTCACTGATTGTTGACTAATGTTTAAATATAGGGGATAGCAATTCTTTCATTCGCAAAATTATTTTGTGATACTAAGTCAGAGGTTGTCCATGAAGAAATTCATTTTTTTCAATTATCATAAAACACATTTTTGTTTGATTTATTTCGTTTTGTTTTGAAAGAATAATAAATTTTTACAAGAATTGTTAGTTTTTATACTTTTAATTAAGGAAATAAACTTTTAAATTATGTTAAATTTTATAGTGGTCAAGTGATATTGAATTAAAATCAATCTCTCTCTCTCTCTCTCTCTATCTATATATATATATATATATATATATATATATATATATATATATATATATGGCCATTTCTGCCTGTTTATCTGAATCAAGTTGCCACCTAAAGCCATGAACCAATATTGATGAAACTTTCATGATCCAGTTTCTTACGAGGCTAATTGTTTTTTTTATAAAATCTATAATGTGAACATGAGGTACACTACATAGCAGCTCTCTGCTGGGTCTTATGTGAAATTATGTTTATCATAGTGTTTAAGCAAGGGAGATAATTCATTTCACAAACATTTTAGAAATTAAGATACACCTGTTATGAAGCAATAACTATTGTAAAGTTTAAAATTCCATAGAGATATGGATCTTTGTTTGATTTTAAAGATACAGGGAACAACATTTAAATGAATTGCAGGTTATTTTTTAAATAAAATCTTCGTTTGACATATAATATAGACTGCTTTCATGTATTATTCACTGCTCCTATTAATATATCATATATGCCTTTTCTTTTCTTCACAGATGTTTTGGTTATACAAAAACTACAGTGATTATTGTTGAGAATTCCAATGAAGGAAAAAACTTTCCATGAAAACAAATATATGCTGTGTAGTTCATGTGAAAGTCAAGGATCTACAATGTCAAAAGCCTGACAATGAACTTTGCATGACAAGAAATAATGTACTTTGAAATGTGTGGTTTATCTTTCTACAAAAACACATTTAGTGTTATGCATGAATAAACAGCAAACATAGGCCATATTCATGTGACATCTGCTAAACTTTTGTGAAGTATAGACCAGATGAAAATTCATATTACAAAAACATTCTTGTAAAATTTGTTCATCTACATTTTCATTGCAGAGTAAATAAGTGATACATGTGCATACACACACGGGAGAGAAAACTTATTCTTGTGAAGTTTGTGGAACTGCATATTCACAGAAGTCACATTTAGTGAAGCATATGCATACACATACTAGAGAGAAACCATATTCTTGTGAAGTTTGTCAAACTGCATTTTTACTGAAGTCAAGTATGACCAGTCATATGCATGCGCATATTGGAAAGAAACCATATTCTTGTGAAGTTTGTGGATCTACATTTTCAACTAAGTCACATTTGGTGAGACATATGCGCAGTCACACTGGAGAGAAACCTTTTTCTTGTGAAGTTTGTCAAATTGCATTCTCACAGAAAACAAGTATGGTCAGACATATGCGTACCCACACTGGAGAGAAACCATATTCATGCAAAGTTTGTGGATCTGCATTTACACATAAGTCGTATTTACAGATACATATGCGTAGACACAATGGAGAGAAACCATATTCTTGTGAAGTTTGTGAAGCTGCATTTTCAGAAAAGATTGATTTAGTGAGGCATATACGTACACATACTGGAGAAAAACCATATTCTTGTGAAGCTTGTGGATCAGCATTTGCACAGAAGGTGAATTTAGTAAGGCATATGCATATGCACACTGGAGAAAAACCTTATGCTTGTGCAGATTGTGGATCTACATTTTCAGAAAAGTCAAAAATGGTCAAACATATGCGTACACAGACTGGAGATAAACCTTACTCTTGTGAAGTTTGTGGGTCTACATTTTTGAAAAAGTTGTGTTTAGTTAGTCATATATGTACACACACTGAAGATAAACTTTACTCTTGTGAAACTTGTAGTTCTGCATTTTCACGGAAGTCACGTTTAGAGATTCATATGCGTACACACACTGAAGAAAAACCTTTTCCTTGTGAAGTTTGTGGATCTGCATTTTCAAATCAGGCAAATTTAGTGAGACATATACGTACACACACTGGAGAAAGACCATTTTCTTGTGAAGTTTGTGGATCTGCATTTTCACAAAAGTTGGATTTAATTAGACATATGCGTACACACACTGGAGAGAAACCTTACTCTTGTGAAGTTTGTGGATCTGCATTTTCACGGAAGAGAGAATTGGTCAAACATATGCGTACTCACATTGGAGAGAAACCATGTTCTTGTGAAGTTTGTGGCACTGCTTTTTCAGAAAAGTCATGCTTAGTGTCCCATATGCATACACATACTTGATAGAAGCCAGCTTCTAGTGAAGTTTATGGATCTGCATTGTCATTCAAGATATCATAAAAACAAGTAATTTTAAAAATAAATATTCACAATGTTTCGACCAATGTATGCTCCAGCTTTCTTGTGTTGTTTGGAATACTGAACCAAACTCTTTATTTCAGCCACCGGTGTAGATTATTCTAGCTCCACATGCCATGCCTCTTCCTGATGTCTCAGTTATTTCCCTTGAACCAACATCTTTATCCACTGGGCCATGAGTCCTTGAGGACATCTGTGTATGGATTTTTAGGAATTATAAACTTAATATTTTTTACCAGTGCTCATGTTGCTATGTTTTCTGTTATTATTGCATTTTTTACCAGAGCTTATATTGTAATTTTTGTTGTTTTTTATTACTTTTCCCTAGCACTCCTTATTACTGGTTCCTATATTGTATTCATTTCTATGCTTGATAAGCTCAGGAGATTTTAGTGGCCTAGCATATGTGCTGATTGCTTAAGTTTTCATATTTTCCAATAATTTTGTCTATTATTTCACCCACATCCCACGGGGGTGGTCATTTCTCTTTTCCCTTCATATGTGATCAGCTGAACCTGATTTTTCTATTTCGCCTTGTGTTACCATTTTTTGATGTTCTTATAGTATTACCTTAAAGGGGCAGCCTGTTTCTCTTTCATATTTCTTACCACACCTGCACAGGATCGTATACACGCAGTCCTTAATCATGTTCTCTTCTGGTAACTAAAGCCAACACATCAATTTTGTTAAAAAAAACTTTGTTGTTATAATTATCACAAAACATAGTTTCTTAATTCGAGTGATTTTGTATGTAAATTTTTAAAAACATTTTGTTTGGTCAGTTTATATAAAATAAAATTTCCTGTCATAATCAATTGTAAATGTTTACATGTATCTTGTTTGTATTTATTCGTCCCCGTAAATGTTCTGTCATTTATTTTCATTTAACCATTGCTCACTCATTCTACAAATATAATTTAATAATTAAAAATTCTTTGGTCTTTCCTCTTAACAATAACAAATACATTGACAATAAAACTTTGTTTCTGTTACTTCTGGATCATTTTTTCATTGCAGTCTGCTATTTTTTAACAAATTAGTGGATGCACCTCTGCTAAATGTTTCATAGTGATTGAGTCGATTAATTTTCTCACCATTTAAAATCCCACTTGATGTAATTATTTTCAAACTAAAAGATCTTACTAGCAGTTTGTAGATTGTTGGGAGCATCACAGATTAATTAGTCCCATATGTCTAAGTGGCTTCAAAGGAGATTACTTAAATCTTTTAAAGAAAAGTTTGCATCATATGATTTGCTTTTTATAAGAAACCAAAGTCAACACATGAAATTTTTTAAATAAACTTTGCTGCCATAATTCTTACAAAATATATGTTCTTAATTGAACTATTTTTGTATTGAAATTTTTGCCTTTAATTTTTTAAAAAGTTTTGTTCAATTTATAAAGATTTTCCTGTCATAATTCTGAAAAAAATAAAGTTTCCTCATTATACTGTGTTTTTGGTTTAAATTTATTCATTCAATTTAAAAAAAAAAACAACTTTGTTTTGTCAATGTAAAAACTTAGTTCTGTCATAATTCTCAAAAAATATATTTTCTTAATTGAATTGTGATTAGGTGTAAAATACTGATTTTGTAATTATTAATTAAATAAAAAAATGTTTTTTTCTGTCATGTTAAGAGCTTTAGCATTATTAAAACAGTTTTGAGACAATAGTAAAAGAAAAAATGAAATGTACACATTTCACAGCAATTTATTAAAAATTTAGGACCCACTGAATTTCCCAGGGATGAACCCAAAGCAACACAATCAAAAAAATACCAGTATAGTACAATAATGTCGGCAGGGAGTGAGATTGTATACTTTGATTAAGAGAGTTATAGGTTGGTGACAGCGAAAAGTGTCATGTGTAGCAAGTTGTAGAAAAAATTTACAGATCATGTGGTTGAGTGTTCAAAACAAGGGAACTATGGTTTTGATATGTTGTGATAAGAAGAAAGGGAAAGAAAGAAAATAATAGGGAAAAAGGGAATATATAATAATAAAATAAAACTTAAATATATGAAGGAACAAAAATATTGATAAAAAAATGGAAATCTTTAGTTAATAAAATAATGAAAAAACAGAGAGGAAAATCGTGTACATACATAGATGCACATGTGCACAGAACTGTATGTACATATACATAAGCCCACATACATATACATAAGCCCACATACAAACATATGTACTGCCATACATCTGTGGATATAAATATATGTACAGAATCAATATGTATCTTCACTAACCTTCCCTTATCATTACATAAGCTTGTATGTAAAGGAGCATTCTTAATAGATTCTATGATGGCATAAAATCGGTGATTCCAATCAAGAAGGTGAGAAATTGAAAGCATAGGAGGTGGAACATAAAATACAGAAGTGGGGTGGGGTGATGGCTTTTAAGATTAAGGGGAAAAAGGGGGTGTAGGACTTACTCATCCAAGAAATGTTGTAGATTATAGTTCTCCCTGTGGAAATTGTACTCTCTGTGTAAACCTAAATCCCTGATTAGTCTTTGAATTTAAAAATAGTCTTTTAGGATGGACTTCAAATCCAACCTGCATTTGTCCTCCTCTTGTTGTTGTTGTTGTCCCAGATTTTTTTGTGGTTATTGAGCCAGAGATGGAACTCTGTTCTGGTTCCTCCTACATAATTCACATTCTCACATCTGTGACAGAAAAGTAAATACATGAGATTGCATCTGTCCTCCTGGCTATCAAACCAAAACACCAAAAGCATACATCCGACATGCTGATGCTGTGACCAGATTGGTTGAAGTGCATACAAACCGGGAAACACACAAATGCATACTGGGATTTTTTGTAGCTAATAAAATGTACCAGTCCTTGCTTTCATCTGACCCAGTCCCAGTCTGTTTTGAAGTCAGAATTCAACGTTTCCTTATCTGAATTTCCTCTTGTGTGTCAACACCAATTCTTAGTTTGTGAACTTTTTGTCATATTACTGTTGCTTTGTCTAATTACTGTTAATATGCCTGGCAGATATTGTTTGCTTGCTTTGCATAATTTTTTTGCCCTGTTTTTTTCTGTGTAAAATACTGATTTTGTAATTACATTATCAATTTAATAAAAAAAACAATATTTTTCTTTCAAGTTAAGAGATTTAGCATGATTAAAACTGTTTTTTGAGATAACAGTAAAAGAAAAAAAATGAAATCTAGTTTTTACACAATTTATTAAAAAAAATTCAGGACTCACTGAATTTCCCAGGGATGCACCCAAATCAACACCTGTGGGCCCTGAGAACTATAGCATTAAAAATCATTTAGCATCACTGCCTCATCTTTATTGTCATCTCTCCAGCCTTCTTTAAATGTGTGCTGATCAAGGTAGCCAGGACAAATTTTGAACTAAACTGTGTATTTAATTTACAGGGATAAATTGTTCTTTTCCTGCTGTCAATGTCTGGTGATGTCTCATCTTATTTTTATTTAGTACTGCTCAGGTATTGATCACCCTGTTTCCACTATCCAGCCCAGGGACTGAACACAGAATTACTAAGTCATCAAATTCAAAAACCAACAGATTATTCTCCCAAACTTAAAATCTTAGAACTTCACTGAAGTTCTTTAATTGACTTAAGAGAATTGAACAATAATTTAGAAAAATACATTTGAGAATTACATTTCCAAGCTTTTGGATATAGAAATGATGCATATCAGAATCTAATTTTTTCCAAAGAATTTCAAATTTCAATTTCATAATCCCAAACATTATAAAACAAAGAAACACCCAGTGACTGGTATCAGTGGAATTTTAAAATTACCACAATTCATATATTTAACACTGACATATGTTGGGGTCGTCCAAATAAATTCTTAACTGACACATGTGATTAGTAGTTAGGATGATATATTGGTCATTACAATTGGTTCCCTGAAACGGAAATCACTTATGACTCAACCTAATGTCTGCAATGAACTAGAAAAAAATTGTTTACCTTTTCTTTACAGAAAACCAAATGAAGCAGTCAAACTTTCAGGCAGCAGAAGTAACAACCTTAATCAGCAGGTAGGTTAGGTTTAATAGTCAAAGTTCCCTACAAAAAATTGTCCTAGAGCATTAAAGCATTGGTTCATGAATTTAGTGACATAGAAATTATGAGTTCAATCCTTGAGCCCTGCAATGTGTGTACTTGGAATCAGTGGAAACGGACAAACAATAATTAAACAGCTGTTTAAAAATAAGAACCAGATAGTGGAATGAGAATTTCTTTGATGAACTGAAGCTATCTTGGTAGATGTGTATCTCAGCTGCTGCTGCAAATCAAGAGAACTTAACAATGTCACGGTAAGATATAATAAAAGAAAGATGTTTCATTTTGACAGCTGTTTCTACTTTGTGGCAAAAGTCCAAATCCTTTCTGATTGGCTATGCTTTCCCATCTCTTTTATGAGTCTCTACCATACTTCTGAGCATGGGATATTGTTGCCACACACACACTCATATATGACAGAGAGAGAGAGAGAGAGATTCTTGAGAGAAGATAATGATTGATGTTGCATTTAAATGCAACATCGTTGTTAACAGGAAAGGAAGAACCTGGAAGAGAGATTCCCGAGTAAGAAATATGAGAGAAGAAACTGTCAGCATAGAACTTACGGTTACATCTAACAATGTCAACAGTAGAATAAGATCTCGTACTGTGCTTAAATTCATGAAGACAAGTGACCAGATATGAAAGCTCAGCAGAACAAGTGCAAAACAAAAGTTTTGAAATTATCTTAAAATTTTATAAGCTAAATATTACCTTATTAGAACAATTACTATGAATAATTGTTACTTTTGTCCTCTTTTTTTATAAATCAGAATTACTCTAAGGATTTAGAAGGTGTGGAAGAATTAGGGAGAGACAAATTAATGATAATCAAGTGAACAGTAATCACTCGATGTGTGAACTTTTTGAAAATAAAATTAAACTTAGATCAGTGTAAAACTGTCACCGAGGAGTGAGACTGTAAACATTGATTAAGAGAGTTATCGGTTGGGGAAAGCGAAAAGTGTTATGCGTGTAGCAAATTGTAGATAAAAATTGAGGGATCATTTGTACCAGATCCAAATTTCACATTTGTAGAGGAGAGAAAGTTGAAAAAAAAAAGATTGATTTACTCCTGTTTTTATAGTAAGTCTGATCGGTTCAATAAGGTCAAATTGGCAGCTGTTCTAATGAAATGACCTACAGTTGTTAAATGGGACAAAATTAATGTAGCAAATAGTATCAATGTTAATTTTAACACCTCCAAAACAAAACTACTCTCTTTTTAATTGTCCGTGAGAACACTTTTTAGCTTCCATCATTATCAAGTTATCTGGAAAGCATGAAGCCAGAAGAGAACTCCACGAGCAAAAAATTAGTGAAAAAAACTGTTAATATCTGTCTATATTTCTGAGATGAGGCATTATGTACATTATTTACATTATTCGAACTACTGTCCTCATCTTTTTTGCCATGTTTATCACAACGTTTCGGCCGTTGTACGCCCCGGCCTTCTTCAAGTGGTTGGATGTCAGTTATCAGTTATCTCCTGTTAATTTCCCTCTGAAAGTTCTCCACTGCCTTAACCGAGTATTGAACTCACACCCTTTGCGTCCTTTCAGTGGATCTAACCAACGCCTTTATCCACTGTGCCATGTGTCCTTGACATCCATTAAACATGGCATGTGGAAGTAGAACAGTCTACCCCAGTGAGCGAAATAAAGGGTTCAGTTCGACATTCCAACCACCTGAAGAAGGCCGGATCGTACAACAGCCGAAACGTTGTGATAAACATGGCGACAAAGATTAGGCCAATAGTCTGGATAATGTAAATAAAAAACTGTTAGCATAGAACTTATGGTTACATCTGGCCATTTCAACTGTAAAATGGTCAGACCTTGCCGAAAAACTAGTACTGTGCTTAAATTCATAAAGTTTCGGTACCATAGAAGAAGTTCATCAGAACAATTACCATGAAAATATTTATAGAAAAGAAACAGGATATCTACGACACAGTGGTGAGAAAGTGACTGACGACAAGATGCCAGGTCAGGACACAAAACTTTGGAGATTCTTTGTATTTTATGAAGAATGTTGAAATACATAGCAGAAGCACCAAAGAAGGGTCTGTAATGTAATCGATCTGGACCTGGCATCACGACAGCAGACATTTTTACACCAATGTTATGTGTCTCCACTCAGTCTTTTCTACAAATATTTTCATGGAAACTGTTCTGAGGAGCTTTCCCCCCCTAGTTCCTCAACTATATGAATTCAGGTGTGCTACTAGATTGACAACTATTTTACTGTTGAACTAGCTACATGCAACTTCCACTTCCATTCAAACAGTTTCTTTTCTTGCACTTCTCACCTGTGGAACTCCCTTCTGATTTCTTTCTTCCCTGACACTTACAATCTTCAAAATTTAAATGCAATATTAATCACCATCTTCTGTCTTGCTGAACCCTCTTCCTTTATTGTCCTATCCTCATTAAAGTTTTTCTATTCTCTTTGATTCCCTGCTTCCATACAAACACAGATCAAGCAACATCGAGCTGGGTCAAGTCACAAGATGGGTAACCACTTGAGAATACTACCAGGTGCTGTAAGCTTGGAAGTGCAGGTGGTGTAATAGATAATGGCTCAGAATCGTTAATTGGATAGCCAAGTTCCAATTCCATCTGTGTTCAATATCTTACTTAGGTATAAATACCTTTGGCAAAGGTAAAAATAAAATTACTTATTCTACTAAATTTCATTAAAGTGTACAGAATAAAGAATACATTCTTAAACTATTTATAACTAATGCTTTCTGACATCGATAGCTATTTATATTGTTTTGGAGAGAAAAAGTAATCATTTCATTTAGAAAATCAAGATAATTAATCCTTAAATTTACTTAGAAACTTTTTGGGATTTTGAAATTTTTTGTTTACAATTTATAGGTGCCACCAAAATGGATACTTTTTCCACAAAGAAAGTAAAAATTTGATACTGTTTTAAAATATTTGCCAAAAAGCAGGGAATTATCTGGTTCAAATGAAACTTTCAGTCTTTATTCAGTAATGAATGAATATATTAGTGAATGCATTTACTTTGTTAAAAAAAAATCTGAGGAACTATTTTTTTTGTTCAGGGGAGAAGATTCCCTTGTCTCTTTTCAATGTCAAGTGTATACTTCTTAATTTTGGTTTAGGGTGTTTGTCCAATTTTTGTAGTTATATAAAAAATCCCTTTTCTTTTTTCAAGATAGAGGGCTACAGGGTAAAATGCACAGTTATATAGAGATATACGGAAAAGCTAACATGTTTGACCAAATCTAGATTTTCTTAAAATATATATCCACCAAATTTAAAAGAACATGGTTCTTTTGTAATAGGTGCTTTCTTCTGGTCTATTATGTCTGACTTCACAATAGTTTAGCAGATGCCATGGGAACATGGCCAATTGTTCCTGTTTATTCATAGATAACACTAAATGTGTTTTTGTAGAAAGACCACACATTTCAAAATACTTTATTTCTTGCCATATAATTTCATTGTTACATTCTTTTTGAAAATGTAGATCCATGAACATGGAACATATGTTTGTTCTTTCATGGGAAGTGAAATGTCTTTTCATTCACTGCTTCTGTGTAGTATATTGATTTTCATGGAACATCTAACTATGTCTCTGTGATTCAAAGATGGGTAAGATAATGCGGTAGATTTTTATGCAACCATGATGCAAGATGTGCATTGCTGCAAGTCTATTTGTATTTCGCAGTATGTGAAAATAATGCAATACAGTTTTCACAAACATGGGATTTATATTTCACACAAAATATGACTTCTCAGAAAAGGTATATCCAACATTTTTCATTTCCACACGTTTTTTAAGGAGGCACTGAAAAAAAATTTTCTATTGATTCAGAAAAAAAATCTGGACTACGATAGGGGTTCTGTCTATTGTGTATACACATGAGGCAACAAAATGTCTCTGGAAACATGTATCAGCAAACATAATAATAATAATATTTTTCTCGCCAGTGTGTATAAAAAAAAGGTTCACCAAACATCATTTCCATGAAAATGGAGATCCACAGATTTCATGAAACTATAGATTTTCTACGGTGTGTGTACATATATGATTGATAGTATTCGACCTCTGTGAAAATGCAGAACCACAAACTTCACAAGAATATGGATTATCTCCAGTGTGTGTACTCAAATGTTTGACCATATTTGATTTGAGTGAAAATACAGATCTACAAAATTCACAAGAATATGGTTTCTCTCCAGTGTGTGTACGAATATGTTTGATCATATTTGATTTGTGCGAAAATGCAGATCCACAAACTTCACAAGAATAAGGTTTCTCTCCAGTGTGTGTACGTATATGTGTCAGTAAGCGTGACTTCCATGAAAATACAGAACCACATACATCACAAGAATATGGTTTCTCTCCAGTGTGTGTACACTTATGTTTGACCAGAGTTGCCTTGTGTGAAAATGCAGATCCACAAACTTCACAAGAATAAGGTTTCTCTCCAGTGTGTGTATGCTTATGTTTCACTAAAAGTGACTTTCGTGAAAATTTAGATCCACAAACATCACAAGAATATGGTTTATCTCCAGTGTGTGTACGCATATGACCAACCATAGTAGACTTCTGTGAAAATGTAGATCCACAAACTTCACAAAAATAAGGTTTCTCTCCAGTGTGTGTACGCATATGTGTCACTAAGTTTGACTTGTGTGAAAATACAGTTCCACAAACATCACAAGAATATGGTTTCTCTCCTGTGTGTGTACGCATATGTTCGACCATATTTGACTTCTGTGAAAATGCAGATCCACAAACTTCACAAGGATAAGGTTTCTCTCCAGAGTGTGTACGCTTATGTTCCACTAAATGTGACTTCTGTGTAAATGCAAATCCACAGATTTCACATGAATATGGCTTCTCTCCAGTGTGTGAACGCATATGTGTGACCATAGTTGACTTCTTTGAAAATGCAGATCCACAAACTTCACAAGAATATGGTTTCTCTCCAGTGTGTGTACGTATATGTGTCACTAAATCTGACTTTTGTGAAAATGCAGATCCACAAACTTCACAAGAATATGGTTTCTCACCAGTGTGTGTAAGCATATGTTTGACCATATTTGTTTTGAGTGAAAATGCAGATCCACAAACATCACAAAAATATGATTTCTTTATAATATGTGTTTCCATCTGTCCTTTTATGTCTGACTTTGTGACAGTCTAGCAGATGTCACATGAATATGTCCTGTCTTTCCTGTTTAATCGTAGATACTATTAAATGTGTTTTTGTAAAACATAAACCACACAATTTAAACTACATTATTTCTTGTCAAATGACGTTCATTGTCATGTTTTTGACATTGCAGATCCATGACTTTCACATGAAAAATGCAGCATATATTTGTCTGTATTTTCATGGAAAGTGAAATACCTTTTCCTTCAATGAAATTTCCAATAATAACATATGCGGATTTGTACGGCCAAACCATCTGTAAAGAAAGAAGTCATAAATGGTAGCAGTGAATAATATATGAAGGCAGTCTATATTATGAGAGATACATGCAATTATTATTTCAATAATGTAACAGCAGCAGACACGCATGAAGATCAAACATTTTCAGTGTATGAACCAGTGAAACAAGATAGCTTCACCATAACATCATATCTTATAAAATTCATGCAATTAGAATCCGAACATTGTTAATTCAGAAACAATACAAATATGAATCCCCCAAAATATCTGTTGATTTTTATCGTTTTTCAGACCTTGTCTTGGATTAATTACACTGGTCATATGATCATGACCATAGCCGGCACCACGTGGTGCGATATTATCTGCTACAGGCATCTCTGCCCAATAAAAACAATGCATCACATACATCAGGGCCTAGGAAAAGAGAAAATTCTTTGATAAGTCTACCTTCATGGGACAGTAAGCAATGGCACAATCCTGAGAAAGAAACTGAAGTATTGATTAAACTAATAGTTAACAATTAGGAAAAAATAAATAATTTTCATAATTGTCTCCTCATCGCTTCAGTGACACACTCTACCCTCTACTCCGAAGACAGCAGCAATCTTCAAACAAGAACAAGTATCCATCTCTTCCCCTCGTTCATTCAATGCATCTTAAACAAGAATCCATCAGTATCAGGATCTTGCCAGATGCCTTGAAATATGAAGTGTATGATTGAGAGATTATTGGAGACTTTGAAATGGTGATCTTTCTGATGGGTCTCTAAGGTGGCTTTACAAAGTTTAGCCATTTTTCATATTTTCTAGGCATCAGAAAATAGAAAATAAAAGTTGTTAGCTAAGGGCAAAAATCTTGTTCTACAGTGTAATTTTAGAACATTTTCCCAATAAAGATATTAGTAAGGATTTAAATTTAAAATTCAATAAAATTCCATATTTTTAAAACATTTTCTGAAATTTTTAAGATTACTGGTCAATTACAAAAATAAAATTTGTATAAATAATCTGTTCACATTAGGTTCCCTTAACTTAAATTTCATAAATATCACTCTCTCAATTTGCACTCAACACATCAGAAAAAAACTTGCCCTCTGTGTTAAAAAATTTACTTTTCTTTAAACTGAAAGTAATATAGTTTCAATTCTGTTATGGGAACTTAGCCATAATAAGAATGGACTATTCCGTACCTAATAAATACTGCGCCTCAAGAGGAAGCAGCAGTGAGTGATTCAGTCCTTTTTGGACGTCTCAGCTATTCGGTCGAACTCTCCGCCTCCTTGGCAGAGGGGAACTCTCTGCCTTTGGGCAGAGAGGAACTCGGACGAGGCTCCGCCGAAGGGCAGAGCCTCGTTCGAGGTGGTTGACCACCCCGATCCCGTTTATACGGGTTCTACGGGCAATTTTTGCCCGAGCCTACGGGCTCGGAAAGCCCACATTAAACCGGCCTTGTGCCACATTCGACACACGTGGGCGTGTTGTTAAACATCGTGAGTGAGTCAGTCCTTTTTGGGCGTCTCAGCTATTCGTTCGAACTCTCTGCCTCTGAGGCAGAGGGGAACTCTCTGCCCAAAGGCAGAGGGGAACTCTCTGCCCAAAGGCAGAGAGGAACTCG
This sequence comes from Acanthosepion esculentum, assembly GCA_964036315.1. Lineage (NCBI taxonomy): Eukaryota > Metazoa > Mollusca > Cephalopoda > Sepiida > Sepiidae > Acanthosepion > Acanthosepion esculentum. Next base: position 10,830,789 of record OZ038479.1, read on the forward strand.
AACGAGGCTCCGCCGAAGGGCAGAGCCTCGTTCGAGGTGGTTGACCACCCCGATCCCGTTTATACGGGTTCTACGGGCAATTTTTGCCCGGGCCTACGGGCTCGGAAAGCCCACATTAAACCGGCCTTGTGCCACATTTGACACACGTGGGCGTGTTGATGAATATAGTGAGTGAGTGAGTCAGGCAGTCGGCCAGTCAGTCAGTGAGTCAGTCAGAGACAGACTCGCGTCAGACGATTACAGTAAGACATTGGAATAGTGATACTTCGAGAAAACATAGTTCTTTCTAACCTAACCTGATTGTTATTACTAACACTTTCTACTTCTTTGTACATATTTCTATTTGTAATATATCTGTATTATTCCATATCTGTGTTCGAGTTATTCTTCATTGGTTCTATCTTGGACCATCACCGTGGTACAAGGAACTTGGACCATAACAAATTCAGAATAATTAAATTTGAAAACCGCTTATTTTTCTAAATGTTTCAGAAAAGCATATTTTATGTTTGAAGGATTTTTTAATAAAGAAAAAAATGCTATTGAAAAATACCGGGGAATGCCATTGCATTGTAAAAGTGGTGTTGTCAACTTGGTCATCTTATCCCATTTTGACTGTATTTGCCTGCTATTTGATGAACATGGTTGCCACATGTAACCATTCTGCCGCTAATCATCTCCACATGCAGCCAGTAAATGAGAGCTGAACACCATTCCTCAGTGACCGATAAATGACTACAACTAGAGGTAGCACAACATTTAAATTTGCCCAGGTAATGAGACTGGCGGTGATGTGTGTTTCTGGCACATTTCTGTAATATATGGCCCAGGTTATTACAGTGGTAGAAACATATGGTTTTGTCTAATTGGTGGCTCCCACTGTGCACAATTCATCGATTCAAACAATTTCTATCCAAATGATTAACACCACTAAATCTGTAGCAGACGCTATCGATCTGCAGATCATTGGCAGAAATCCTTACCCTGTTGGTCAGGCTTCTTGGCTGCCACAATCAATCTTGCCACTGGTTCATCGTCCTTCAGTGTGGCTCTTGACTTGCCCTAACAGTTGGTTAACATCCAGTGCATTCATTCAAGAGGAAGTACAAAGCAGTCATCTGACATGCTCAAGCAACCCTGCTACAAATGCATACACAAGTACACAGACAACCCACTGTTGAAGGTTGACAGCCTGTAGAGGTTTACTTAGTACACATCCAGATTAAACTGAAATCAAGCGTCAAGCTAATAACTGGTTGTATGCTAAAAATGCATCTTCTAATATTAATCTTTGTTGATGCAGGAAAAACAAAATCTTTAACCAAAATGCTAGAAAGGACTAATGAATTTAGTAAGAGAATCAAGAAATACTTTAGTCTTAGTAATAACAAACCTTTTAATAATAAAATTGGTTTTTATTTTTGAGTTTTTTTTCATGGTATGCTCTTTGTTTAGGAAATTTTTAACGGTGCCTAAATTTTTAAAAAATATTCTGCATTAATTTGCAGGACCAAGTGGCATTGTTATTAAAATAAATCTATATACTAATCAAAAAGGGAAATGCTCTTTACAATCCAATAATCCACAGGAGTTTAAGAAGAATTTTGTTTTGTGTCTGTAAACATATTTTTTAGGAACATCCATACATGACTAAATTTCAATTTAAAGAATGCTATTTTTCATTTTTTGAAATATTCACTAAAAGTCAAGTCAAATATTAAGTCCTTTCATTTATTCGCTAAAAAACCAGCATAGCATGATGAAAAAAGTTCAAATTTAATAACAAAGTCTTATCATCTGAATGCTTACATTGTTATTAAGACGAAAGACCAAAGTATTTTTAAATTATTTGAAAAAATCTTTTAAAACCTTTCTAACACTTTCGAAAATTTGGCTAAAAATCTTGTTTTTTTTTACATCAGCACAAAATGTAATTTTTACAATTAGTATTTTTTGTTCCACTGAGAAAAAAACACATTGATTTGGAAAGTCTTGCAAAAATCAAATTATTGTTGGGTTTTAATGAAGCTTTCAGGACTTATTCACAAATGAATTAAAATTATTTTTGAAATTTTTTGTTTTAGTAAATCTTGGTAAATTTTTCTTTACCTTCCTACTTAATTAATTTCATTAAATTTTGCAAAATTAAATTTCCTTTCCAGAATTTTTTTATTAGTTAAACGTAGGTCTCCTTGGAGTGGAGTATGTAAATCATCTAATTTTTATGTTTTCAAGTATTTTCTACTTCTACCAAAAATCTGCTTCAAATGGTAAACTAAAAAAAAAATCAAACTATGAAATTATTTAATTAGAAAAGTTTTGTAAATAAGTTATATTACGGACATTATTGTCATAAGATGTTTACATCTCAACTTTAAAATTAAAAAAAAAGATGTTAAAAACTACAAATTAGTAATGAATAAAATACCATAACATTTCATAAATTATTGAGTTATCTCTATCACGTTATTTCATCTTAGTTATTAAATTTTTAAATTAATCTAAGAATATTTCATTATTTTTTTCAGAAAAGTCAATAAAATAATGAGATAATTGCTGAAAACATGATAATTTGTAAAAATTACTTGATAATTAAAAATCAAAATAAATGTGTTCACTTAGATTCCATACATTTATGTTAATTCTGGTCCACCATCCTAAACTTGTCAACAAGCTTTGGCCATCAAATTATCGATGGAGTCAGACCGTGTGGTCAAGAAATGCTTGTCTAGAAAATTTTATGCTATAAGTAAATAATATTTGTTTCAGAACATATTAATTTAATTTTAAATTTGCTAATTTTATGAAAGTATAATTTCAGAAATGTTTAATTTTTTTGCGGGATTTTTGAAACCGAGAATTATTTTAAGTTTTAAGTAAACATCAATTGTACAAAATCTAATTAATCCATTAATTTACGAAATGAAGTCGAAACATATTTTTCGGATAATTATTGGATTTTTAAGAGTATTTTAATTTTTTTTTGTTTCCACTTTATTTTTTGTCTATAATGGTTGTTCGATTTAACGTTTCAAATAACGTCATTCAGTCAATTTTGTCTGGTTGAGCAGACATTCTTCTACCATACAAAATGGAAATTAAATAAACTTTAAAAATAATTAAATACTAAAATAAAAAAGGCTGCCTTTCAAACGATTTAATTTAACAAAAACATGAAACTATTACAAAAAAAGAAGAAACATACAAGAAATAAAAACTGTTTTTATAAAATATAAAATAGTTAAAAATAAGAATAACATTTTAAAAGGAAATAGGAATTAAAAGTAAAAAGAAGAAGAATTTAAAATTTTAAAAAGAAGTTCAAATATGCGAGGCAAATAAAAACAATAAGAAATTCAATTGGAAGTTCAATAAAGAAACTGAAAGTAAAAGAAATTCATTTAAGAATTAAAGTCAGAAATTAAAAATATTTAGTAAAATAGAAATGGAAAAAAAACTTACTTTAAAATGTTGGACGGATTTTTGTATTTTGCTATCTATCGATTTATTTATGAATAAGAATGATATGAAAGAATGAGGTAAAAAACACGTGTGAACAATGCGATTTCTTTATTGAAAGTGATATTTATTTTTGCTTAATGTTATTAGGAGGTAGGAGTTAGTGTTGATAATAAGTGTTAGTAAGAGGTAGCGTTTAAAGTGAGTGCTAGTAAGAGGTAATGTTTAAGGTGAGTGCTAGTAAGAGGTAATGTTTAAGGTGAGTGCTAGTAAGAGGTAATGGCAGTATAAAACAAAAACGGTTGCCTTTGGCCGAAATCACGGTCAGTGTTGTCAGATTGGCTTTTTTGACATCAAATTTTTTAAATCTTTCATTTTTTTATGTTGTTTTGGTACCAGAGAATTCATTTGATTTTGACGTCTTTGACATTTTTTTTACATGCTTAGAAATGAAACAGTATATATTACAGCCGCTATTCTACAATCTTTTTTCGTTTAATTTGCAGTAAAACAGATTGCTTTGGGAATGGGATGTTGTCAGACTATTTTTGAGCAAGGAAAAACTTTTTTTACACTGGCTAGTGTAATTCCTTTGTTCTGTTGTTTTTCTATGAAAAGGTTTTATTTAGAGATTCGTCCTGAAAAGATAAGTTAAGTTACTATACGGACTTAACAAAAGCCCCACAAATATGCATTTTAAATAATTTAAATGCTTTCTTCGAATTTAAATTTTGGATTCATTTGAAAGATAAAAAGCATGAAGCTAAATGTGAATTAAGCTTTTTATTTTAAAGCATTTTTAAAACATTAACACATTTTCTAGTCATTTAAAAAACATTGTCCATTTATAATAAAACTAAGACATTTTTTAAACAATAATAATTTAAGTTCCGAAAGTTTCATTAATTTTTTTTTTAAATATTTGTTTTCCTTCCTTTTCATTGATAATCCTGCTTTTGTTTATAATACGAAGATTATCAAAACATTAATTAAATGTTGCATATTTTATGCTAATGGTCATACATCTCCAGGGAATACGAATACTTTTTGATTCTCCAAATACTTTAGTTTACAGGAGAAAGTCTTTCAGAGTCAATTGTTATTATTATTTCAGGTAAATTTGCTTTTTCACGCCCGCGCGCTAAATATCTCTTAAAATTTTCCCAAATCATAATTCCGTGTAAATGTACTTGCTGAACTCGAATTAACAAAATCACTACCGTAAAGAAATGTAATTTTTTCTTTTTTTTTTTGGTAATTGTATTTTTATTTATAACAAAAACAAATTAGAACCTTTTTTCCCCTGTAGAATAACAATGCCAAATTAAAAGTAAAACAAATTGAATAATGCAATAAAGCTTCTTTTTTTTTAATTAAAAGCGGACAAATTGAAAAAAAAAACATAATTAAATAATACAATAAACCCTTATTTCGTTTCTAGCATTTTTTTTATTTTGTAATTTAATTTTGTACATAATCATGCTCTTTACAATGTGTTATGTTTAGGGTTAGGGGTTGGGATAGGGTTCTTTCTGTGTAGAAAAGGAGACACATTAAAAAAAATAATGGAATAAACCAGGTTAAGGTTAGGGGTGGTTTTTTCTTTCTGTGTGGAAAAGGAGACAAATTTTAAAAAAATTAAATATATTATCAACCCTTGTCTTCATTTTGACTTTATCAAATTTGTGCGTTAATTATTTTGTTTTATTTTCAATTTTAAAATATAAAAAATGCTTTATTGTATTATTTAATTTGTTCTTTTATTTTGTCATTGCTATTCTACACAGAAAAAAGTTTTTATTTTATTATTTAATTTGTTTTTGTTTAAAGTTTTTTGTTATAAATAAAACTACACTTATAAAAAAAATTGCTTTACGATAATGCGTAGTGATTTCAAAAAGAGACATAGCTGTAAAAGAAGTAAATAGGCCAAAATTTATTCTTACACCACCGGAAGTACCCCGTAGTGAATTAGTAAACATTATGGCAGTAATAGCGTACGAATTACCAACAAGATGTCCAATTTTTTTCTTGTCGATATCTGCAAAACGGTAAGGTTTCTTCATAATTTAATTGTTAAATTGAGTACAGCATGTACATTTACATGGAATTATGATGATTTGGGAAAATTTTAAGAGATATTTAGCGTGCGGGCGTTAAAAAGCAAATTTACCATATTTCATGTATTTAAATATTTTTGTTGTCATTTCTTATACAGATTTATACGATTTGACATTTTACTTAATAACAGTATCACCTAACTGACATAAATAAAGAATTGTGAGAGATTTAAACCTTTACAAATTATTCTATTTAAATTTTTAAAAGAATGAAAATTCTTTTAAAACTTCATTATTCATTAATTTGACTCAGAACAATCTACCTCCATTGACTAAGTAAAGGGTCTGGTTTGTAATTCAAACATGTATCACGTGAAGAAGGCTGGGGCATACAACAGCTGAAACCAATGTGAATGTGATGACAATAATGATGACGGAAACAGTCCAATCAAAGTAAATACATCATCTTAGAAATATAGAGAAATTCAGAAGAAGTTTGGATAATACAACATCCAAAACATTGTGAATATGCAAATAAAGATGAGGACAATAATCTGAATGATGTGAATAGTTGCAATAACTCAATACACGCAGATCCTGAAGAAGCCCGAAGTGTACAAAGGCTAAAATGTTGCATCTATGCACAGATAATACCGACAGAAGTAATATACTTAAGGATGCATGGTGGAGTAATGCATAGTGGCTCAGAATGAGGAATTGGAGAGCTGAGATCGAATTCCATTCAAATCCGTTACATTCATGTTAATGCTAATACCCTTAGGAAAGGAATGAATCCTCTTCATCTCTCCACAGCTATGGGTAAATAGCAGGAAGGACCAGGTTCTATGACCTTGGGTGGCAGTTGGTCTAGGAGAAGTACAACTCTGGATTTAAAACCTGATCCTAAAGGTTAGTGGTTGTGCAGTAGGCTAACAACCTAGTCACTTAAAAAATTGGTTTGTTATAGAATCCACAACAAAATTTTGCAGCCCAATTTACCTTAAGTAATGTAAAGGCAGTATATATATATATATATATATATATATATATATATATATATATATATATATATATATCATACTTTAATTCTCTATCAACCACTTATTCCAGCATTAATACCATACTGTTTGAAATGCTGGTAAAATAACTAATCAATCTTAATTTACTTTCCTCTCATTCTTGTGTTACTATCAATGTTTTCATGAATTTTCCATGTTCTTAATTTCCTCTTTTTACTATTCTTACAGAAACATTTTTCACATAATATACAATTAAATCAAGTGACACATTAATTGTGGAAATTATTTCATTATTCCTGTGTTTTTATCAGATTGTTAACGATTACTTTAATAAATAGGAATTTGAATTAACAAAAGATCCCATGTCATTAGATAAAAATGATGTTATTTTTTTATTTAGCAGGAAGACCTGCATCAGATAATCTCTCACCAGGTGGTGCTAGCTATGGACATGATCATATTGTCTGTGATTTCAGTCCAAAATAATGTCTAAAAAACTTGAAATCAACAGATATTTTTCAAGATCCATATTTGATTTGTTTCTGAATTGACAAAGTTCTGATTTGAATCAGATACATTTCATAGTATCTGGCATGATAGTGCAGCAATCTTGTTTCAATTCAGAATGTTTGATCTTCAATGGCAGCGGCTGCGACTGCATTATTGAAATAATAATCATATGTATCTCTCATAACATTTCATGTATTATTCACTGTACCTATAATTATAACATTTATGCCTTTTTTTCTTCACAGATGTTTTGGCTGTACAGAAACTGCAGTGGTTATTGAGAATTTCAAGGAAGGAAAAGACATTACACTTTCCATGAAAATACAAATATATACTGAATGATTCATGTAAAATTCATGTATTTACATTGTCAAAAGCATGACAATGAACTTTGTAAGGCAAGAAATAATGTACTTTGAAATATGTGGCTTATCTTTTTAACAAAAACACATTTAGTCTTATGAATGAATAGGAAAGATAAGCCATACTCATGTAACATTTGCTAAACTGATAGGATGTCGAATTTAATAGGCCAGATGGAAACACATATTACAAGTAAACCATATTCATGTGAAGTTTGTGGATATGCATTTTCATGGAAGCTAAATTTGGTCAAACATATGCGTACACACACAGGAGAGAAACCATATTGTTGTGAAGTTTGTGGATCTGCATTTTCACAGAAGGCAAATATGGTCAAACATATGCGTACGCACACTGGAGAGAAACCATACTCTTGTGAAGTTTGTAAATCTTCATTTTCACTGAAGACAAATTTAGTGACACACATGCATACACACAGTGGAGAGAAACCATACTCTTGTGAAGTTTGTGGACTTGGATGTTCACGGAAACCAGATTTGGTAAAACATATGCGTACACACACAGGAGAGAAACCATATCACTGTGAAGTTTGTGGATCTGCATTTTCACGGAATTTATATTTGGTCAGTCATATGCGTACACACACAGGGGAGAAACCATATTCTTGTGACATTTGTGGTTCTTCCTTTTCAGATTACTCATATAAAATCAGACATATGCGTACCCACACAGGTGAGAAACCATATTCTTGTGAAGTTTGTGGATCTGCATTTTCCCTGAAGTCAAATATGCTCAAGCATATGCGTAAACACACTGGAGACCAACCATATTCTTGTGAAGTTTGTGGATCTGCATTTTCACGGATGCTAAATTTGATCAAACATATGCGTACACACACTGGAGAGAAACCATACTCTTGTGAAGTTTGTGGATCTTCATTTTCAGTAAAGACTAGTTTAGTGAATCATATTCGTACACACACTGGAGAGAAACCATATTCTTGTGATGTTTGTGAATCTTCATTTTCACAGAAATCAAATATGGTCAAACATATGCGTACACACACTGGAGAGAAACCATACTCTTGTGAAGTTTGTGGATCTTCATTTTCAGTAAAGACGAGTTTAGTGAATCATATGCGTACACACACTGGAGAGAAACCATATTCTTGTGATGTTTGTGGAACTGCATTTTCACTGAATTCAAATATGGTCAAACATATGCGTACACACACTGGAGAGAAGTCATATGCCTGAGAAATTTGTGTATCTTCATTTACAGGCAAGTCAAGTTTCATCATTCATATGTATAAGCACACTGGAAGGAAACCATTTTTTTGTGAAGTATGTGGATCTGGATTTGTGCAGATGTGTGAATTGGTTATTCATATATGTACACCCACTGGTGAAAAAGCATAATCCTTTGATGTTTGAGGATCTAGATTTTCACAGAATTCAGCTTTGGTCAATCATATGCATAGACACAGGTAAGAAACTATATTTTTGTGACGTTTGTTGATGTACATTTTCATATAGTTATGGTTTGGTCTGTCATAAACATACACACACAGATGACAAGCCATATTCTTGTGATGTTTGTGGATCTACATTTTCACAAAAATCAAGGACAAACATATGCATACACACACTGTAGAGAAACCATAAGGTTATGAAGTTTGGGTATGTGCATTTTCACAGAAACTAGATTTGGTCAATCATATGCAAAAACACAATGTAGAGAGACAGTGTTATTTGTGGATCTGTATTTTCACAGAAGTGCGATTTATTCATTCAAAACCATATTGTTGTGCTGTTTGCAGATATACATTTTCTCACAATTTAAATATGGTCAAAAATATGTACACACTCACACTGGAGAAAAAACATGCTGTTGTGGAATTTATGGATTTGCATTTTCATTGAAGCCAGATATGGTCAAACAAATGCATGCACATACTGGGAAGAAACCACATTCTTAGCAAGTTTATGGATCTCTGTTTTTATAGAAATGATGCTTGTGTTTACACACTGGAGAGAAAAAATATTCTTGTGATGTGTGCTTATGTGTATCTTCAGAGAAATCTTTTTGTTGCATCATGTGAATACACAATGGACAGAAACCTAATTTGGTACACATTTATTTTCTGAATCGGAAGGAAATACTTTTTTAGTTCTTCCTGTGAAAACCCATAGAAATCAAGAAAACATTCTTGATAGCTTTGTTGAAAAACCTTCTTGAGAAGACACATTTTTATTTTTGAGCAATGTTTTTTTCTTGTAAAAATTATAATGCATTATTTTCAGATATTTCAAAATGCAATAGACATGCAATGATGCTGATAGGTGCACATCTTTATCAATAACTTTAAAAAAGATGCAGATCCAAAACTTTGAGTATACGGTTTCTCTCCAGTGTGTGTATGTGTTTAGATGCATCCATGTGTTTCTGCAAGAGATTCGGTTTTACTGTTCATTAGATTGTTTAAAACAAGGGTTGGCAAACTTCAATGATTTCAGGTTCTTCAAAAATAATAAAGCAAGAATGTGTCTCATGACGCAACATTGATGTTTATTTCAAAACACCCATACATCCCACCACCCAAAAAAGGAAAGTAGAAGTGAAAGAAAAAATAAGTAAAGATTATATGGACGAATAACATCAGATGATTGGTGTAATGCTTATTAAAAAGGAGGAACAAAAATGCAAGATTAAAAAATATATCTATGCACCAACTTTTGCTGCTCTCACTTGCTATCTCTTAAAGAGCATCTGTCCTGCCTCAATATTCCTCATCTGTAAAATGATTTAAATCAAAGTAAGGTGAAATTGAACAGTCAGCAAGACAAAGTAATGCTGGTGGTGTTAAAAACCACTCACTAGATGGCCCAGGAGAAAGTTCCCTTGTCAAAGTTTGAAGTCCCAAAGCTTTTACCTTGAGAAAGGATGTCTTTTGTTTTCTACATGATTAAAATTGAATAGTCCATTATTTATGAGGTATTGGCAGATGTTCAACTCTTCCATATTCCTTTCTGCCTTTCTAGCCAAATCCCCATCACAAGAATATTTCTCTTGATAATAATAAATTCATCAGATGATGTTATTTTTTATGGTAACTGGATTTTTGATGATTACCTTACTTGGGTTCTATTGTCCAATGCTATGCATCAGAAAAATGGTGAATTTATTGCAGTTGCCATACTTCTAGGCTTTTGAGTAAAATAAAAATATAGTATTTCTACTGATCAGCTTAATCTGATTATCATTCTCTATTTCTATCTTCCCTTCATTCTTACCTCCACAAATTCATGATACCTAAGATTGAAAATGGATTTTAAAATAAGAAAAATGTTTCTTAAAACTTTTATTGTAGGCGTAATTTCACGCGAGTAGATTAAATTTAATATTCCCAATAAGCAAAATAATTTGCAGTATATGTTTGTATACATGCATTAGACTCACCTCTGTTTTATTTGATATCTCTTATTTTCTGTCAAACATTCTCAAAAAATAAAGTTTCTAAATTAAACAGTATTTGAAGTTATTTATTGAGAAAAGAACAACTTTTGCTTTGTCAATGTAAAAAGTTTTTGTTATAATTCTCGAAAAAATACAGTTTCTTAATTGAATTGTGATTAAGTGTAAAAACATTTTGAAATTATTTAATTAAAAAGCAAAAAGATGTTCTGCCAATTTAAGTGATTTGGCCTGATTAAAATTGTTTTCTGGAATGATGGTAGATGAAAAAAAGAAGAAATCTGTAGCCCAGCTGTTCAATTATTCCAGGTATACACACTGTCTGGCCCAGGGAATTTTGGTCTTTTGCTTTCAAAGTGAAATATCTTTCCTTTATTGTATCTTACCATGATATTGTTGTGAAGTTCTCTTGACATGAAACAGCATCTGAGATACACATTTGCTAAGAGAGCTTCCATTCATCAAAGACTTTCCCAATTCAGTTGTTTTGTTATTGACACTATTTACATTCAGACTATTGTGTTCATCTTTATTGTTGCTATCATGATTTGGCTGTTGTGCCCTCCAGGCTTCAGGTGTTAATCCAGGTGATCTACAGGGAATTCTGAACTGAACCCTTCATTTAATCTACAGAGCTAGACTGTTCTTATTTCACTGTCTTAAATCGATCTTCAAATATTATTTGCCCATTTCCACTGATTCCAAGAATACACACTACCTGAGCCAGGGATTGAACTCACTGTCACTGTGTCACTAAGATCATGAACTAATGTTTTAATCCTGTAGGACAATTTTCTGTAGGAAACGTGGAGCCTTAAACCTAATCTGCCTGCTGATTAATGTTGATGCTGCCTAAATATTTGACTGCTTCATTTGGTTTTCTGTAAAGAAAAGGTAAGCAATGTTTTCCCTGGTGCATTGGGCTCATTATATTGAGTCATAAGTAATTTCCGTTTCAGGGAACCAATTGTAATGATGAATATATCATCCTAATTAAGTATGTGGCAATTAAAAATGTTTTTTATGTGGTAATTAAGAATGTTTTGGGAAAACCCTAACATATAATTGTTAAAATACATAAATTGTGGTAATTTACCTTCTAAAATCTGGTTCTAGAGTAACAAGCTGCCTCAGGTTTCACAGACGATTACATTTTCAAGTCTTTTTTCACTGCTCTTGAAACTAATATTGCTGAAACTTCTCACTCATATGCCAAACGTCTTATGGGTTGAGTTAGATCTTTTCTAATTGATCTCATTAGCTCTAAGTTGAAATGATGATCCCTTTTCTGTTGTGACTTCCTGATCCAGTTTTCTTCTCTATTCTTCCCATTTTTAAACTTTTTCACCATTCTCTTGATGGTTCTTGAAGGGACTTTGAAGATGGAATCCAGAGTACGAATTTTGGTACCATTGCTTAAGGCCTGAGTATTGTTCAGTTGGGAAGATAGTAGGGCTGACAGGGAAAGGATCTTAACCTTTCTAGCGGAACAAGTCAAAGCGTTTTCAGTGATTCTTATAACAAATGCTAGCAGGATGTCTACATGTCTTATGGGAAAACATGCAAAAAAGGAACTCAGTTTAGTATCTTTTTAGATATTAAACATTTGTACTCTTACACAGTTTGGACAATTTTTCTGTTATGCTAGCTATGTATGTATGCATGTGTGTGTATATATATATATATATATATATATATATATATATATATATATATATACACACACACATGCATATATATATATATATGTATGAACACACTTGCATTGTGATGTAACAGATATTATGAATATTCTTCCTTTTTTATGTGCCGTCCCATCAAAACATAGATGATCATAGCCCTTTACCTCTTCCTCCTCCTGTCTCTTGTGGCTCTTAATAAGTTTTGTCCTTTTGCTACTTCTCCCAGAGTCCATTCTGACATCCACTTGGTCAAACTCAGTAAGTCCTGCTTTGCTTTCTCTTGTCCCCTATCCCACTATCCATCTGGTGAGTATCAGATTTTCCAAGTCCTCCTTCCTCATTATATATATATATATATATATATATATATATATATACTTCGCATTAACAGGAACACAAGATTGACACAATTATTTAACCAATTCATTATATGCCCATGAAACTCTATTCCAGCTTCTTGCTTTCCTGTCAACAGCTGGTAAACCAAAATGCCAAAAACACACCTCGACATTGTTGATACCATGACCTGATTGGTTGAAGTGCACAGAGACCAGGAAATTGTATTTGCTGTCCCTGAGATGGAACTCTGTTCCAATTTCTCCTACATAATTCCCCTTCTCGTATCTGTGAGAGAAAAGTAAATATAAAAGTTTGAACAATTACAGATCTGAGCCAGCAGTTTGAATAGCATGTGAGTTCCCAGTGGAGGAGCTGGTGGTTGTAAATGTTTTGAGTGATGACGTGTTTGCAGATCAGGCACTGGTGTTTGTTGCAGGTGACATTCCCTTGGTGAGGTGATTAATTGCATGTGTTGGATGATGTTAAAATTCTGAAGAGGTTTGGGGAGCTGTTGTATCACATGTAGGTGGTTATTGCTAAATATTTTTCCTAATTGTATTGTCTTGTTTTAAAAGCTGGGAATCTTTGGTTTAGTTGCGGGAAAATGTGTGGATATTGTAATTAAAATAAAAGACCATAGGGATTCTGGAATTATTGTTTTAGTTTCTTAGGTAAGGAGAGTGTTTCTGTCATGTTTGGAAGCCTTGCTAATAGATTCTTTGGTCATTGTAAGTGAGCAATTCCTATTGAGAATGTGATTGAATAGTAGTCCTATGTGTTGTGAACAGATGTGTTTTATGCACAAGCAATATGGCTGTATATATATAATGCTGTACAAAAGTGAACCACTAACATATTTTCAAACATTATCTCATTTTCATAGATGATCAACAAATCTTAATTAAGCTATATTCATTAATTATAAGCTACATTCATGAAGAAAAACCTTTATTAAATCAATTCACTTTCAAAAATTAAGCTATATATTCACAAAGAGAAAACTTATTAAATCAATTATAAACACTTTCAAAAACTGAGCTATATATTCATAAAGAGAAACATTTATTAAATCAGTTCACTTTAAAAAATGTTTACCAAGCAGTAATTGAAAATTAAAAATTAGTATGTGCAAAAGTATGAGAACCCCTCCATTTAATATTTGGTCACTGATCCTTTTGAGGTTACAATGTCAACCAATTGTAATGTGTATTGGAAAACTGCAAAGGTCACAGCAGAATTTGCTAAACTAGTTGTCTACTTGCACTTGTTGTTACTTTTTGTGGACAGCCAACAGATTTTTATAGCCTTCTTCATCATTATAAGTTTTAACTATGCGATTTCTTAAAGCTTCAAGTTATTTTGATGTTTGAATATACGTTTTTTAAATTTAGTCTCTAACTGAACACTTTTGCATGCACAATGAGTTATATTAACTACAGTATATACACAGCTTACCCCACAAAAAATGAATGTGTCATTTTGATATTTACATGTGCACAAAAATTATTTGCACTAGCAAACAAGTAAAACAAAGATACAGAGTGTAAATATAAGGGTTCATTTCCTTTTGCACATCTTAATTTTTAATTAATATTTTTTATTCCAGCTTTATAAATAGCTTTGAACTTGGTTGTAATACATTTAATAAATGTTTTTCTTAATTGATATATGAAACTTTCAAATTGTTTCATGTGTCTGCTGTACCAGATCCAAATTTCACATTTGTAGAAGAGAAAAAGTTGGGAAAAAGATCGATTTACTACTGTCTTAATAGTGAGTCTGATCTTTTCAATAAGGTCAAATTGGCAGCTGTTCTAAAAAAATAATGACCTACAGTCTGTTGATTAATGTGACAAAATTAATGTAAGAAATAGTATCAATAATAATTTTAACACCTCCAAAACAAAACTACTCTCTTTTAATCATCTGAGAGAACCCTTTTAAGCTTCCATCATTATCAAGTGAACTGGAAAGCATGAACCCGGAAAAAAATCCACAAGGAAGAAATGAGTGAGAAAAAACTGTGAGCATAGAACTTATGGTTACATCTAGCCATTTCAACTGTAAAATCCTAAGCCCTTGCTGACAATCTAGTACTGTGCTTAAATTCATAAAGTCTAGGTACCGTAGAAAAAGTACATCACAACAATTACCATGAAAATATTTATAGAGAAAGGAACAGTGAAGCTATGTCACAGTGGTGTGAAAGTAACTCAAGATGCCAAGTTGGGACTAAAATCTTTAAATACATAGCAAAAGCACCAAAAACTGGTCTGTACATGTTACACAGATGGGACGTGTCTTCCTCCTGGATTATGGAGACATACGGAAAAGATAATGGTTGATATCTTTTAATTATTTTCACGCAATTCTGAAGACAAAGCTTGAACGAAATATGAAAATATCTCTGACCTTGTTGGTTATTTATATTCTTATAGAGAGAAAAATAATCATTAGGTTTAGAAAATCCAGTTAATTAATCCATAAATGTATTTAGAAACTTATCTTGAGCACAAATATTGTATTTTTAAAAGATTCTGAAATTTTTTGTTTACATTTTACAGATATCACCAAGAGGTACAGTCTTTCCTCGAAGAAAGTAAAAATAAAATCAATACAGTTGTAAAATATTTGCCAAAAATCAGGGAAAATGAAATTTTCATGAAGTATTCAGTAATGAATGAATATTTTAGTGAATGGGTCATTTTATTTAAATTTACATCTGTCCTATGATGTCTGACTTCACAATAGATTAGCAGATGTTACATGAATATGGCCAATCTCTCCTGTTTATTCATAGATAACACCGTGTTTTTGTAGAATGTTAGACCACACATTTCAAAGTGCTTTATTTCTTTCCAGGCAATTTTATTGTCATGCTTTTGACATTGTAGATCAATGACTTTCACATGAAGTATGTAACATATATTTGTGTTTTCATGGAAAGTGAAATGTCATTTCCTTCACTGGATCTGTGTAATGTATTGCTTTTCATGGGAATATGAAATTACGTCTCTGTGATGCACAGATGGGTAAGATAACGCATTAGATTTCTATGCAACTGTGATGCAGGATGTGCATGTACCAACATTGCAGCAAGTCTATTGTATTTTGCATTATTTGAAAATAATTTCAACTGTAAAATATTAAGACCTTGCTGACAATTTAGTACTGTGCTTAAATTTATAAAGTCTAGGTACCATAGAAGAAGTTCATCAGAACAATTACTATGAAAATATTTACAGAAAAGGGAAGCTATGTCACAGTGGTGTGAAAGTGACTTAAAATGCCAGGTCAGGACCAAACCTTTGCATTTTATCAAGAATCCGTAAATACATAGCAAAAGCACCAAAAACTTGTCTGTACCATTTTTACACAAATGAGACGTGTATTCCCTCTGTATTATGGAGACATACAGAAAGATAATTGTTGATATCTTTTACTTATTTTCACTCAAAATCCAGTTAATTAATCCTTAAATGTATTTAGAAACTTATCTTGAGCACAAATATTGTATTTGTAAAGGATTCAGAAATTTTTTGTTTACATTTTACAGATATCACCAAAAGCGACAGTTTTTCTTCAAAGAAAGTAAAAAAAAATCAATACAGTTGTAAAATATATGCCAAAAATCATGGAAATATTCAGTTCAAATGAAATTTTTATGAAGTATTCAGTAATGAATGAATATTTTCATGAATGGGTCAGTTTATCAAAATTTCCAACTAGCCTATTATGTCTTACTTCACAATAGTTTAGCAGATGTTACAGGAATATTGCCAATCTTTCCTATTTATTCATAGATAACATTAAATGTGTTTTTGTAGACTGTTAGACCACACATTTCAAAGTGCTTTATTTCTTTCCAGGCAATTTCATTGTCATGCTTTTGACATTGTAGATCCATTACTTTCACATGAAGTATATATTTGTGTTTTCATGGAAAGTGAAATGTCTTTTCCTTCACTGGTTCTGTGTAATGTATTTCTTTTCATGGGAACATGAAATTACGTCTATGTGATGCCCAGATGGGGAAGATAAGGCATTAGATTTTTATGCAACTGTGATGCAGGATGTGCATATACCAACATTGCAGCAAATCTATTGTATTTTGCATTATTTGAAAATAATGCATTACAGTTTTTACAAGAATAGGATTCATATTTTACACAGATATGACTTCTCAGAAAAGATATAGCCACCATTTTTTATTTCTACAGGTTTTTACATGATACATTACAAAAGACTGATTCAGAAACTAAATGTGAACTGCAATAGGGTTTCTGTCTATTGTGTATACACATGCTGCAACAAAATTTCTCACTAGACATAATTTCCATGAAGATGGAGATCCACCAATTTCAAGAAACTAGTTTTTCTATAGTGTATGTATGCATGTGATTGACCAAATCTGAACTGTGAAAATGCAGATCCACAAACTTCACAAGAATATACATTTTCTCCAGTGTGTGTATGCATATGTTTGATCATATTTTAATTATATCCACAAACTATACAAGAATATGATTTCTGCCCAGTGTGTCTATGCCAATGTTTTTACAATAGTGTGATTCATATTTCACACAAAATACTACTTCTCAGAAAAGGTATGTCATTTCTACATGTGTTTATATGATGCATTACAGAAGAATTTTCTGATGATTCAGAAACTAAATGTGGACTACAACAGGGTTTCTGTCTATTGTGTATAAACATGATGAAACAAAATCTTTCTGGAAATACATATCAGCAAACGTGATAATATTCTTTTTATCTCAGGTCTATAAACAAAGATCTGAGCATCATTTCCATGAAAATGGAGATCCACAAATTTCAAGAAACTATACCTTATCTATAGTGTGTGTACACATGATTGACCATATTTGACTTCTGTGAAAATGCAGAACCACAAACATCACAAGAATAGGGTTTCTCTCCAGTGTGTGTACGCATATGAGACACCAAATGGAACTTGTGTGAAAATGCACATGCACAAACTTCACAAGAATATGGTTTCACTCAAGTGTGTGTACGCATATGATTGACCAAACTGGACTTCCCTGAAAATGCAGATCCACAAACATCACAAGAATAGGGTTTCTCTCCAGTGTGTGTACGCATATGTCTGTCCAAACTGGACTTCACTGAAAATGCAGATCGACAAACATCACAAGAATAGGGTTTCTCTCCAGTGTGTGTATGCATATGTGGCACTAAATGTGACTTGAGAGAAAATGCAGATCCACATACATCACAAGAATAGGGTTTCTTTCCAGTGTGTGTACGCATATGATGGACCAAACGGGTCTTCACTGAAAATGCAGATCCACAAACATCACAAGAATAGGGTTTCTCTCCAGTGTGTGTACGCATATGTGGCACTAAATGTGACTTGACGAAAAATGCAGATCCACATACATCACAAGAATAAGGTTTCTTTCCAGTGTGTGTACGCATATGTTGGACCAAACGGATCTTCACTGAAAATGCAGATCCACAAACATCACAAGAATAGGGTTTCTCTCCAGTGTGTGTACGCATATGTTGGACCAAACTGAACTTCACTGAAAATGCAGATCCACAAACATCACAAGAATAGGGTTTCTCTCCAGTGTGTGTACGCATATGTAGCACTAATTGTGACTTGGTAGAAAATGCAGATCCACAAACATCACAAGAATAGGGTTTCTCTCCAGTGTGTGTACGCATATGTTGGACCAAACTGAACTTCACTGAAAATGCAGATCCACAAACATCACAAGAATAGGGTTTCTCTCCAGTGTGTGTACGCATATGTTGGACCAAACTGAACTTCATTGAAAATGCAGATCCACAAACATCACAAGAATAAGGTTTCTCTCCGGTGTGTGTACGCATATGTTGCACTAAATGTGACTTCTCTGAAAATTCAGATCCACAAACATCACAAGAATAAGGTTTCTCTCCATTGTGTGTACGCATATGTCTGACCAAACTGGACTTCACTGAAAATGCAGATCCACAAACATCACAAGAATAGGGTTTCTCTCCAGTGTGTGTACGCATATGTTGCACTAAATGTGACTTCTCTGAAAATTTAGATCCACAAACATCACAAGAATAGGTTTTCTCTCCAGTGTGTGTACGCATATGTGCTACTAAATGTGACTTGGCAGAAAATGCAGATCCACAAACATCACAAGAATAGGGTTTCTCTCCAGTGTGTGTACACATATGTTTGACCAAACTGGACTTCACTGAAAATGCAGATTGACAAACATCACAAGAATAGGGTTTCTCTCCAGTGTGTGTACGCATATGTCGCACTAAATGTGACTTGACAGAAAATGCAGATCCACAAACATCACAAGAATAGGGTTTCTCTCCAGTGTGTGTACGCATATGTTTGACCAAACTGGACTTCACTAAAAATGCAGATCGACAAACATCACAAGAATAGGGTTTCTCTCCAGTGTGTGCACGCATATGTAGCATTAATTGTGACTTGGTAGAAAATGCAGATCCACAAACATCACAAGAATAGGGTTTCTTTCCAGTGTGTGTACGCATATGTTGGACTAAACTGAACTTCACTGAAAATGCAGATCCACAAACATCACAAGAATAGGGTTTCTCTCCGGTGTGAGTACGCATATGGTTGACCAAAATGTGCTTCATAGAAAATGCAGATCCACAAACATCACAGGAATAGGGTTTCTCTCCATTGTGTGTATACATATGTTGGACCAAACTGAACTTAACTGAAAATGCAGATCGACAAACATCACAAGAATAGGGTTTCTCTCCAGTGTGTGTACGCATATGTGCCACTAAATGTGACTTCACAGAAAATGCAGATCCACAAACATCACAAGAATAAGGTTTTTCACCAGTGTGTGTACGCATATGTTTGACCAAACTGGACTTCACTGAAAATGCAGATCCACAAACATCACAAGAATAGGGTTTTTCACCAGTGTGTGTACGCATATGTTTGACCAATGTGGACTTCTCTGAAAATGCAGATCCACAAACATTACATGAATAGGGTTTCTCACCAGTGTGAGTACGCATATGTGTCACCAAATGCGACTTGAATGAAAATGTAGATCCACAAACTTCACAAGAATATGGTTTCTTTGTAATATGTGTTTCCATTTTGCTTATTGTCTGACTTCACAACAGTTTAGCAAATGTCACATGAATATGTCCTATCTTGGTTGTTTATTCGCATATAACATAAAATGTGTTTTTTGTAAAAAAATAAACCATACAGTTTTAAGTATATTATTTCTTGTTGCATATTTTTGTTAGTGTTTTCGTGGAAAGTGTAATGTCTTTTCCTTCAATGAAATACTCAGTAATACCCAATGCAGATTTGTACAGCATCTGTAAAAAAGAAGAAATAAGTTATATATTATTTGCAGCAGTGAATAATATATGAAAGCAGTCTATATTATGAAAGATATATGCAATTATTATTTCAACAGCAGCAGCCACCAGTGAAGATTAAACATTTCAGTGTGTTAACCAGTGAAAGAAGATTGCTTCACATCACATCTTATCAAATGTATGCAATTAAAATCAGGACATTTTCAATTCAGTATCAATACAAATATCTGTTGATGTTTAAAGTTCTTTAGACCTCGTCTTGGACTACTGACACTAGCCATATGATTATGCCGATAGCAGGCACCACCAGGTGTCAGATTATCAGAAGTGGAGATCTTTCATTAATACCACATTCTAATTATTAAACAAATAGTTAACAATGGAAAAGAAAACAGAAATAATAAAATAATTTCCACAATTAATGTGATATTGTCTAATTGATTTATTACATTATGTAATAAATGTTTTTATTTACAAACATTTTGTGCATAAACATGCTGATCTTTGATAATATGGATGTCCATATATGATATTATCAGAAAATAACAGCAATAGCTGTTTAATATTTACAGGGAATTTTTTAACATTTCATTAGCAAGTCTCTTTGTAAGTAAGACTATAAAGCCAAAGTACCTAAAACTTACAGAGTCTGCAAGGATTTCTTACTGCACAATCACAATATTATATATATGCAGGGGTGGGGAAACTAATATTCATACACAAACAATTTTTTAATTTATTGCATTTCCAATTCATGAATAAACATAGTTTTCATATAACTGTACACAGATGCATAATAAGTAAATATGCATAGAAAACAAAATATTCTGATTTAATAGAAAGAAATCACATTTTAACAGGTGAAAAAGTATTTGTACAATACAAAAAAGAATACATAATCTTGACTTAATACTTTGTAGAATCGCCATTATTCACTTATACAGCAACCAACCTCTTGTAGTTCTCAATTAATGATTTACAAATGTTAGTTGGGATTTTGTTCCATTCTTCTTTGCATATGGTCTTCAGATCTGGGATGTCGGTAGGAGCGCTTGATTGGATTTGAATTTTCAAATAATGTCACAGATTCTCAACTGGATTTAAATCTAGGGATTGACTTGGCCATTTCAGGATATTTAAACAAGCCATTTCTTTGTAGATTTTGCAGTGTGCTTAGAACCAATCAGGAGGAAGTTCAAGATTTTCAACTGAAATCATTAAATTTGCTTCCAAAATATTTTGATATGCTGCAGAATTCATTCTACCATCTATTATTGATATGTTACCAATACCTTTTTTCACAAAAACATCACTAAACCCCGGCTACCACAAAATTTCACTAGTGGGACTGTGTTCTTTTGTTTGAAGGCATTGCCATCTTTCCTCTATATATTATCTCTATAATTACGTACAAAAAATCTATTTTGATTTTGTCTCTCCATAATACTGTTTTGCAATCAGATTTTTCCTTAACTTCAAATTCACAAACGAATTCTAACCTGGTATCTCTGTGTCTTTTCAATAGCAGTAGAGTTTTCCAAGGGGTGCGTGACATTAGATTGTTCCGATGAATTTCATTGATTATTTTCCATTTAGTGGCACTGATTCCTGATGAAAGCAAATTATCCTGCCATTCTTGATGAGTAACCATTGGATTTTTTTTAATTTGATGCATTGTCTCAAAGATCTTGGAGAAATCTTCCAAGGAGTAACTGTTCTTTTGTTTTCATCAGTTTTGAGTTTTTTTTAATACCTTGCAATGAATGAATTAATGGTAGTAAATGGAATATTCAGTTTCCCTGAGATTTTCCTGTAACTTTTACCTTCTTTCCAGAGCTTAACAATGTTCTTTTTTGCAAATTTATCAATTCTTCCCCTCTTGCCATGATAACCTTCTTGCACAAATATCAATTACAGAATGTACTGTTTGTATTTTTAGATAAAAGTAACTACTGAATGAAACATTCTAAAATATTCCACTTTAATGATCTAGAGCATTAAAGCAATTTAAAAGTTATAAAATATAAAATTTGCACTGAACAAATATTTTTTCACCCATTAAAATGGATAAATAGGATTTATTTGTATTAAATCAAATTTTTTTTCTGCTTTCAATGCATATTTAGTTATGCATCTGTGTACAGCTAATTATGTGAAAATTATGTTTATTCATTAGTTGGAAATACAACAAATTAAAACTTTCTATACATATGAATATCTGTTTCCCCCACTATTTTTATATCTGCCAATCTCCCCCAACTCATTTAATGTAAATTCTGAGTAATTCTTTTTTGTATTGCTTCATGTACATATTAGTTATATGCAAAAGTCTTTGGGGAATGGAAATAATCAATTTCATTTTGAAAAACAGGACCCACCTCAGTTACTGAAAATCTGTGCTGAATTGTAAAATAAAAATGCAATAAAACTAAGACATTTTTCTAATTAGAAAAGCTTTTAATTGTCTTTGTGAATAAGAAATACCATGATCTGTGATTTTAAAAAAATGTTAATTAGTAGAATTTGTGAAGTTTGAAATCTTTAAAATTCTGATTTTGGTATTGATAACATATTTCCTCCATAAATCCTAGGGATGGCAGTTGCGTATTCTCTGTGAATGCACAAAATCCCTTTTCAGTGATACTTACTTTGAATTCTTACTTTCAGATAATCAAACAAAGGATATGAGAATGGGAACTGGGGATAACATCTATTATATGGTGATTATAATGTGGGAATGAATTTAGCAGATCTGTTCAGATTCATTTCCATTGCCAAATATTGAAAGAGCATGCCATGTATTTGCTGGTATGAAAACTTTGTTAAAGTTGACCCTAACTTAGCATATAATCAGATTAAAATTGATAGCAAGTTTCAAGAAGTCACCACAATGAAAACCCCTATTGGATTTATAAGATAGGCTCATCTGCCATTTGAAATAAAAATGTCAAGAGTCACATTTTCCAAAAAGCCATTGAAAAAGTTTTAGAGGTGATTAAAAATATAAGTGTATATCAGGATATATAGTAAAGAAGAGCTTAAAAGTAAAATGGAACAAGTTTTGAGAAAATTAAAAAAGCACGGGTATGAAAATTAGTCAAAATAAATGCGTGTTTAATTTTCGTACCTAGGATATTAAATATCCAAAGATGGTATATTGCCAGATGACAAACTGATAAGATATCAGATATAACAGCACAGAGGAATAGAAAAGAATCTTTTCTGGAATTAACCAATTTCTATAACAGATACATGCCAAGATATAGTGATCTTGTGGAACCATTTAACGAAATAAGGAAGAAGAATACTGATTCAATGAACAAAAAGAATGAGGTTGCTTTCAAGAAATTCAAAAAAGGCACTCATAAACAAATCAGTTGTAAAAATCTTTGAACCAGCAAAAGAATTAACATGAACTACTGATGCCTGTTACTGTGTTATAGCTGCAATATTGTCACAGGAGGATCACCCAGTAATGTACTTATCCAGAAAACTAACATCAGTGGAGGTTAATTAATTGAATATTGAGAAAGTGGCATTGGTGATTGTGTGTAGAATGGAAAGAGATATAATTTTTTTACCGAAAAGGAAATTTCTATTAAAATCTGATCATAAGCCTTTGGAATTCATATTCAACACCAGAACAGTGTTGACAAAGGTCACATCTGCCAGGATATTAAGATGGGCAATTAAAGTCAAAGTATTCCAGTTTGACATTGAATATATGAAATAAAATACTTTTCCACATGTGAATGCATTTTCATGGTTAAATTTTGAGTGTAAAAATATTGAAGCAAGAGGAAATTGTGAGGATAGGATTTTGCACCGGATAGAAATGGAGGTACTATCCTTAAATTGGCTTAGGTTGTATTAAAAACAATTGGCTTGGTCAAAAAGATGCAAGTAAATGCATGATGTTCCCAAATTAAGCCAATGACCAAAGTGTGTAATTTTGTAATTTACAGAAGCTTCATATCCTTGAACTTCAGTCAATTTTGAAATATAGTTATGAATTCACCTCAAAAGCTTGTTCTTCCACTAGTTTGGAATGGCAAAATGTTTCATTAGATTTTAAAAATTTTCACCAATTCATTATTCAGGGATTGATGACATTAGGGAAACAGAAATGTCTTCATAACTTTGCAAAAGTTGCAGAATACATAAACATATTTTATACTTGGTGGACAACACTGAATGTAAAACACAATATAAAGGTTGGTGTCTGAACAATAAATATGCTAATGCACTTAAAGTAAATGATGACAATTATACATTTCTCAATGTATTCTGCAACTGGTTAGAATCTTGGAATAGCATTCTTGGAATGAATGGGAAGCTAACAAATGAAACCTTCAGAGCTTTGCATCATACTACTCATGTACTTCTAGAACTGACCAAATATAGCAGAGAAGAAGTTAAAGTTATGTATTACCTGATAAATGTCCATCAAATCACCTTGAAGATAGATTTGGCAAGTACAGGCAATTTGGTGGAGATCAAAATATTTCTATACATCAATTGCCTGAGTGTGACAAAATCAGAATGAACCTGCCACTTAATAAGTACTGAGTTTAAGAATTTACAAACTAATTGCGATTAAGTGGCAGGAGAGCAGAATTTAGATATTTATATATTTAACATCTATGTAAAAAATGAGGATGTTAGTAAATGCAGAGAAATTGTTCCTGTTTTATTATACATAGCAGGTTGTTGCTGTTATGCAGTTTTTAAGAAAATGAAATGCAACAGTTGCAATAATTCAATATCTGGAATTGATAAGGAGGACAAAACATCTGAAATAAACAGTTATATCCTAATGATGCTACTACAAATGCTGTTCTCTGTACTTATATAGTTAATGGAAAAATGACAAAAAACTTCTTCTCCTCATCATTCAGTAAATCAAAGGAAATTAGCCATGCATATAACCTTGAAAGTTTTTGCAGAATAATGATCATCTTTTTGATGTGGACTTGACCCTTGACACAATATTGAAAAATTATAAAGAATGCTTGTCTGGATCTCTTCAAATTTTCTTCTAAATAATTTTTGTTCAAGGGAAAATATTACTATTAGGTTGGTGCAAAAATGTCGTTTTCTCACATATGTTACTATTATATATAACATTATTATTTTTGCACCAACCTAATAGAAACAAGTTAACCAAAAAAAAAAACTTCAAATGTTCAGGTGAATTTCCCATATGGTTATGTGTTTTTTTTGTTTTTTTTACAATAATTTAAAATTTGTATTTTATTTTTTTACACAACAAAAATGTCACTATTGTTACTTTACTACTACAGGATAAATAAAATAAAACATGCAAATTAAAAGAAACTATAAACATCAATTATAAAATCCAGTTAAGCAATCAATTTACTAAATAAAGTCAATCAAATCTCTAGGATAATTATTGAATTTTTAAGAGTTTTTTTTTTTACTCTTTATTGTTTCTACTTCTTTGTCTTTGTTCAATTTAATTTAACATTGAAATAATTAACATAATTCAGTCAATTTAGTCAGATGGAGCAGGCATTCTTCTTCTTCAATACAAAAATGACTTTGTTAAAAACTGTTCACAATTATAAAATTAATTCTAAATGGAAATAAAATAAACTTTAAAAATAATTAAATTAAACTAGGTACCTTCATGAGCGCGTGTTTTTTTTTTTTGAATTTTCTTTTTTAATGGGAGCCGTTAATTTTGAAAATCTTGTAAAAATAAAAATAATTGTCGGATTTTCATGAAACTTTCAGTAACTATTCACAAATGATGGAAATTATTATAAATGTCTTTATTTTTTTTTTTTAAATCATGGTAATTTTTTTATTTTATTTATTACACCCCCCCCCATAAGTAATTTCATGAAAACTCATGAAATTCTAAGGTGTTCCAATTTAGCGACTAATTAGTTAAAAGCACAAGGCTTTGACCAAAGCAAATCCATTTTACTTTTTTTTTTATTTCGGACCCGTCTACCTTAAAATCAGCTCTGAATTGTAACATACAAAACTCAATAAAACAAAGATATTATTTAATTTCAAAAACTTTTAGTTGCTTTTACTTATTTGTATGACTATGAATAACATTTCCTGAAAGCAAAAAACATTTTCGATGAAAAATAAGTTTTTACAACAATTATTTGTTATTTTTTATTGTTAAATTTATGTTTATTGCTTAAAGTTGTTAAATATTTTAAAATTGATCAAAATGGTGTTGCAGCTAGTCAATGAATTATTAAGTAGATAATATCATTTACAGATTATAAAATAAACCTGGTTACAATCAGAAAGTTGCTTTTAGGTAAAAATCTAATATAACATGTTTTTTTTGTGTCAAAAATAGCTTAAATTCAAATATACGGAAGACCGGAAACGAAACATCATGAAAACAAAAGAAAGCCACGTGGTTTGCATGAGTAAATGTTGTTCTCCACTGTCAGTTAGCCTTTCCATTTCAAAATTAATAAAATGAAGGGAAATACAAATAATACCATGAAATAAAATATAATAAATGTATATATTTATATTCTACACTTAGCCTTTCATAAGAAAGATACCTAATTAAAGTAATTACAGTGTAACCCTGACATAAGAGAGTTGTCGGGGCCCGGAGACGAAGTCTCTTATATCCAGGTTTCTCTTATATCCGGGTTTGATCTATTTTGTTTGGGTAAGTATGGCTCTAATTTGGGACCACATAAAATCTCTCTTATATCCGTGTTTCTCTTATACCAGGGTCTCATATCTGAGTTACACTGTAATTAAATTATATTAATTTGTATGCACCTTTATGAAATATTTTCTGTCAACAGTCTTAGTTAAAAAATTTTCATAAAGCATCGTACACGTAAAGATGGAAAGCTTTATTTTCATAAAGCATCGTACACGTAAAGATGGAACGCTAAGAAACAATTAAAAATTAAAACGCTGTAATTTTCCCTTAATAACTGGTTACGTAATTCGGTTCAATAAAAAGCTAAATTATTTCCCTTTTGTCCATCCGTACGATGAAATTAGGTCTCGTAAGCTGTCAATTCTTGATGACAGCATCAATCAACACATCGAATGCGTCGCTACTGTTCAAACCTTCTGTCTTTTTTTTTTTAAAGTACACTTTTCAGCGCGTAAACTAGGTACCTTCATGAGATTGCCAGAAAATGAGCATAGCATGATAAAAATGGCCTTAAACTTGACGAAAATAATTTTTATTTGTCTAACTGTTTATATTATAATCAAGAGGAAAGATCAAAGTATTTTTTGATTATTTTTTAAATTTTTTTTATCATTTCGAGCACGTTCAAATTTGTCGTTTAAAATCATGTTTTTTTTTTTTCGATTGTCTTCAATTTTTTTAAATTTTTAAAATTTTGTAAAAAAAAGTTAAATTTTTCCGTTTAAAATTCTGCCAAGAAATAGTTACACTTTTAAAAAATTTTATTTTTACAAAATTTAAAATTTAAATGCTTATTTAACATATTTTGAAAGAAAACATTACTTACTTTACGGCGTAAACATTAAAATTTTTAAAAAAGGTTGAATTTCAAATTTTCAACAAAATATGAAACTTACAAAAAGGATAAACATGAAAGAAATAAAAACTGTTTTTATAAAATAGTTAAAAGTAAAAGTAAGATTTTAAAAGGAGATAGGAATGAAAAGTAAAAATAAGAAGTATTTAAAATTTTAAAAAGAAGTTTCAAAATGAAAGGCAAATAAAAAAAGTAAGAAGTTCAAATGGAAATTCAATAAAGAAAAAACGGAAAGTAAAAGAAATTCATTGAAATAAAAATCACACTTTGAAAAAGAAAAAAAACTTACTTTAAACTGTTGGATGCATTTTTATATTTTGCTATCTATCGATTTATTTATGAATAAGAACGATATAAAACAATGAGTTAAAAAAATAAACACGTGTGAACAACGCGATTTCTTTATTGAAAGTGATATTTTTGCTTAATGTTATTAGGAGGGAGGAGGTAGTGGCGATGGTGAGTGTTAGTAAGAGGTAATGTTTAAGGTGAGTGTTAGTAAGAGGTAATGGCAGTATACGACAAAAGATGGTTGCATTTGGACGAGACCACAATTAGTATTGTCAGATTGGCATTTTTTGACGTCCAATTTCTGAAATCTGGCATTTTTCAGGTTGGTTTGGTGCCAGAGAATTGATCTGGCATCTTTGACATTGTTCTTTACATGCTAAAATATATAATAAACAGTATATTACAGCTGCTATTCTACGATCTTTTTTCGTTTAATTTGCAGTAAAAAACAGATTGCGCTACAAAAATGCTTTGGTAAGTTGTCTGACTATTTTCGAGCAAGGAACAAATTCTTCTTTTACTCCGGTTAGTGTAATTCCTTTGTTCTGTTGGTTTTCTATGAAAAGGTTTTTATTCGTCCTGAAAAGGTAAGTTAAATGTTACTATCACGGACTTAACAAAAGCCCCACAAAAAATGCATTTTTTTCAAACACGAGGAACCACATTTTGTCTAACACCGTCTGATCGCTTTCGTCTGTTATTATCAAGCGAAATATTGTCTGAAAAACCAAAGTAATTTCGTGTTTTTCCAATTCTTAATTCTTTCCTTGTCCCATTTGTTACAACTTCGACATTATTATATCAACTGAACGAACTATACAAAACTTCGGTCGTCGGTTGAAGGAGGAGAAATCTCAAGGAAATCATTTGAAAACACAAAGAAATCAGACGATTTTGTTTTTCTCATTGAATTTTCTCGTCTTAATGGTAAGTGAAAGAATACTGATAATTTTGATTGCAGAAGAATTCATTACTTAATTGATTTCTCTTGCTATTCGGGGGTCGGGGGCTTTTATTCAAAAATGCAAATAAAAATTCAGTTGCGATCGTCTCAAAAACTCTACTTATGTTCCATTTTTAAAAAAAACTAATGCTGAATTATTTTAAAGAAGAAAAATGACAACATAAAAATATATAATCTATTTTGATGTCATTAAAACATTTGGACCAAGTTGATGCAGCCCTGTTGAACAAATAATTTATCAGTTTCACACTTTGGACTTTCTTTGACAGACTAAAAAAAGATTTAAAAATATATATACTTCCACTTTTTCTCTTCATGGTGAAAAAAAGAAAGGCCATCAAAATCTTCTTTTTTTGCCTTATTTGTCAATATAATTAGTTTTTTATTTATTTATTTGGGGGGAACTCTTGCAAACGTCAAATAATTTAAATGAAACTTTAAGGACGTATTCACAAATGAATGATTCTTTTTTTATTTTTTATTTTCAAACTACTAAATTCCTAAAAACCTGCTCTGAATCGTAAAATAAAAAATTGCAATAAAGCTATGATATAATTCAAAAAGCTTTTAATTGTTTTTAGATTTATTAAGAATAAAATAAAAATTCACTTGCGATTGTCTCAGAAACTGTTCTAAAGAAACTTGGAAGAGTTTATTGCATTTTGTTTTTATCTGTTAAAAACTTCTCTGTTACTATTTTAATGCTGAATTATTTTAAAGACGAAAAGTGACGACAGAAAAAAAATTAGTTTGATGTCATTAAGATGATTTGAACCAAATTGGTGCTGCCCCATTGAACAAATAATTTGGTCATAATGCATCATCAATTTTTCAGATTCACACTTTGGACTTTGACAGATAAAAAGATTAACATAGGCACCATCTCCTTTTCGCTGAAAAATCAGCATAACATAATGAAAAAGAACACCAAACTTAATAAAAACAAAGTGATATCATCAAAATGTTTATAAGAGGAAAGACCCCCAAAATATTTGTGGGTAATTTGCAGTGTAATCCCTGTGTTCAGTTTCTAATAAATAAAAATTCCCCAATATATAATTTTTATTTGAATGCAAGTTTTTATAAAAAAATGGATGGGTTTTAGGTCAAAATAATAAAAAAAAATGAATATTAATCATAACCCTAATTTAAAAAAGATGAGAAATTGGAATATTAGCAGTGAAATAATCAAGACATTGGTATTTAAAAGAAAAAAACATAACTTTAATAGCCATTACGATTTTTTATGCAGTTTAGTAGAATAAATAATTTGATTTTATAAAATGAAAATAATTTTTTCTCATTTTCTTTTAATTAAATGATGCTTTTGAGTTTAAATACATTTCTTTAATTTTTTTTATTTTTGTGCAATATGAAGTGTGAACATATGGAATATTTTCGACCAAAACTTGCCAATAATTGTTCTGTACAACTAAAAATATATTTGTTGAGAAATTGTGTTTACCTGTTATTTTCTTTCGGATTCGACAGAAAAAGTAAACTTTATATTTATTTTAAAAATTTGTAATTTTTCAGTGCAGTTTTACTAGGTACCTCCATGAGATTGCTAAAAAGAGCATAGTCTGATGAAAAAGACGCCAAACTTGAAAACAAAATTTTATTGTCTAAATGTTTGTTATTATTAAGAGGAAAGACCAAACTATTAATTTATTATTTTTTTAAATTTTTTCTTTCTTTTTAGAACATTCTAAATTTTGATTAAAAAATCCTTGTTTCTCTTTGTATGAACGGAACTAGTAAAATAACATATACAATTTTTAGCACGTTTTTTTTTTGTATGGCAGACATTAATTTGGAAAATCTCGCAAAGATAAAAATAATTGTCGGATGTTAATGAAACTTTCAGAAACTATTCACAAATAATGCACATTATTGTAAATATGTTTTCTGTTTTTAAAGTCATGGCAAAAATATTTTTTTATATTTAATACCGCCCCCTCTAACTAATTTTATAAAAACTCTATAAATTCAATAGCATTCAGTTTAGTGATTATATTAGTTGAAAGCACATGGCTTTGAGGAAAGCAAATCATGTATTTTTTTTAATTGAACGCCCCTCCTACCTGAAAATCAGCTCTGAGTTGTAACATACAAAACTCAATAAAACAAAGATATTATTTAATTTCAAATGCTTTTATTTGCTTTTAGTTGTTTTTATGAATATGGACAATATTTTCTGAAAGCAAAAAACTTTTTTGATGAAAAATGAATTTTTAATACAATTATTTGTTATTTCATTAATTATTTTAGATTTTTACATTTGTTAAAATATTTCAAAATTAGTTGAAAGCCACATTCAGTTTTGTAAATGTCCTTATGAGATAGTTTTATTTTAACTGCATTGTAAATTGTATCGTTTCGACCAATCAAAAGACCTGCAGTAATTAAGAAATGTAATTTTGTGTTCATAATACGGCTGTAATTATGAGGTATGGAAAACGAGCAAGAATACAATAAATTCATGTTATTTGAATTAAGCATTGTTCTCTGCTGTTATGGCCTTTATTATTTTGAAACATGTGAAGTTAATTTGATTTTTCAATTTCAACTGAGAAGGGTACCTACAAGTATTACTATCATCTTATGAAATTTATATGATCTTATTTTTATATTAATCTCAGTTATGACATTTTTCTATAAATGGAATATCAAAATTAATAATAAAATGAATGGAAATACAAATAACACAGTAAAATGTAATAAATGTACATAAAATTATAGTATTTTATGTACACTTCTGATAAAATTTCATAAGAAAGGTACCTATAAATTAATTAGTTACCTTTCTTATGAAATTTAATCTCACTCTCCACAATCTTATTTTAATTTCTTTATAATATATTTTCCATAAAACATCGTAAACATAAAGGTAAAATCTAAGTACAAAAAAATGAAAGCATTGAGAGTTTTCCTTAAAAATGATGAGTTAAATTTGTTCACTTCAAGCTAAATAATTATAGCACTTCTGTCCTTCCGTATGATAACTTTTCCTCATGTAAGCTGTCAATATGTAATGAAATCATTACTCGTCACCTGTTTTGGCATTAATGAACCATAATGATTGAAATGCCAGTACAATAACCAATTTTGATTTGCCTTATTTTTTCACTTCATATTTCTTTTCTCTTCTTCCTGAGCTACTAGAAATTTTTTCTCTCCAATTTTCAAGTTCTTTTATATTTCCAAACATTAAACAATATTTTTTCATATAATATATAATTAATTTAAGAAGACAATAGCACATTAATTATGGAGATTATTTTATTATTCCTGTTTTTCTTTCCAATTCTTAACTATTAGTTTCATAAATAGAAGGTGGTATTAATGAAAGATCTTCTCTTGTTCTTGGCACTGATTAAAATGATGGTTTGTTTTTGTTGGGCAGAGATGCCTATAGCAGATAATGATGAAAATTAGTACATTTTTGCTATTAGCTTTATATTGCAGTTGTTAGCTATTAGCTTAATAAATACTTCAGTTGCCTTCCCAAATCAACTTTCATCTCTCAGATTTTGGCCATTGCTAATTGTCCCATGTAGGGAAACCCAGCAAAGGATCTTCTATTCTCCTAGGCTCTGAGGAAAATGATGGTGTCTTTTTACTGGGCTGATATGGCTGCAGTAGATAATCTCGCACCAGGTGGTACTGGCTATGGATTTCATCATGTTGTCAGTGAAGTTACTCCAAGGTAAAGTCTTCAAAAACTTAGAAATCAAGAGATATTTTTCAAGATTCATATTTGAATTGTTTCTGAAATGAAAATGTTTTGATTTTAATTGCATACATTTCATAAAATATGATGTGAAGGTAAAGCAATCTTGTTCACTGTAAAATGTTTGCTCTTCACTGGTGGCTGCTGCTGCTACATTACTGAAATAGTAATTACATGTATATCTCATAATAAAGACTGCTTTCATATATTATTCACTGCCCCTATTAATATATCATTTATGTCTTTTTTTCACAGATGTATTGGCTGTACAAAAACTGCAGGGATTATAATTGAGAATTCCATTGAAGGAAAAGACGTTTCACTTTCCATGAAAACACATACAAATATATGCTACATGATTCATGTGAAAATGATGGACTGACAATGTCAGAAGCCTGACACATGTTCATACACACACGAGAGAGAAACCATATTCTTGTGAAGTTTGTGGAACTGCATTTTTACAGAAGTTACATTTATTGAAACATACGTATAGACACTGGAGAGAAATGATATTCTTGTGGAGTTTGTCAATCAGCATTTTCACTAAAGTCAATTATGGTCAGCCATATGCATACACACACTTGAAAGAATTCTTATTCTTGTAAAGTTTGTTTATCTGCATTTTCATCTCAGTCGTATTTCGTGAGACATATGCATAGGCACACTGGAGAGAAACCTTTTGCTTGTAAAGTTTGTGGATTTGCATTTTCAGGAAAGATTGATTTAGTGAGGCATATACGTACACATACTGGAGAAAAACCATATTTTTGTGGAGTTTGTGGATCAGCATTTGCACAAAACGCAAATTTAGTAAGACATATGCGTACACACACTGGAGAGAAACCTTATGCCTGTGCAGATTGTGGATCTGCATTTTCAGCAAAGTCAGATATGGTAAGACATATGCGTATACAGTCTGGAGATAAACCTTATTCTTGTGAAGTTTGTGGATCTACATTTTCGAAAAAGTTGTGTTTAGTTAGTCATATGCGTACACACAGTGGGGAGAAACCTTACACTTGTGAATGTTGTGGATCTGTATTTTAATGGAAGTCACGTTTAGTGAGTCATATGCGTACACACACTGGAGAAAAACCATATTCTTGTGAAGTTTGTGGATCTGCATTTTCACATAGTTGCAATTTAGTGAGACATATCCATACACACACTGGAGAAAAACCTTTTTCTTGTGAAGTTTGTGGATCTTCGTTTTCAATCAAGGCAAATTTAGTGAGACATATGCATACACACACTGATCAAAAACCATTTTCTTGTGAGGTTTGTGAATGTGCATTTTCACAGAAGTTGGATTTAGTTAGACATATGCGTACCCACACTGGAGAGAAACCTTATTCTTGTGAAGTTTGTGGATCTGCATTTTCACGGAAGACACAAATGGTCAAACATATGCGTACTCATACTGGAGAGAAAACTGTGTTCTTATGAAGTTTATGGCACTGCTTTTTCAGAGAAGTCATGCTTAGTATCCCATATGCATACACACACTTCATAGAAGCCATGTTCTAGTGAAGTTTATGGATCTGCATTGTCATTCAAGATAGAATCATAAAAAACAAATAATTTTTTAAAAATATATTCACAGTATTTCATCCATTGTACGCTCCAGCTTTGTTCTGTTGTTTGGAATTCTGAACCAAACTCTTTATTTCAGGTGTAATTTATTCTAGCTCTTGCCATACCTCTTCCGTCTCTCTCAGTTATTTCCCTTGAACCAACATCTTTATCCACTGGGCCTTGAGAACATCTGTGTATGAATTTTTGGGAATTATAAACCTAATGTCTCAGCAATATTTTTACCACTGCTCATGTTGCAATGTTTTCTGTTATTATTGTGATTTTTGTTTTTTTTATTACTTTTCGCTAGCACTCCTTATTACTGGTTCCCATATTGTATTCATTTCTATGCTTGGTAAGCTCAGGAGATTTTAGTGGCCTAGCATATGTGCTGATTGCTTAAGTTTTCATATTTTCCAATAATGTTGTCTACTATTTTAGCCTCATCCCACCGGTGGTCATTTCTCTTTTCCCTTCATATGTGATCAGCTGAACCTGATTTTTCTATTTCTCCTTGTGTTACCGTTTTATGATGTTCTTGTAGTCTTACCTTAAAGGGGTAGCCTTTTATTCTTTTGTATTTCTTACCACACCTGCACAGAATCATATACACGCAATCCTTTCATCAGGTTCTCCTCTGGTAGCTGGGTCTTACTCGGAAGAGGTGTCTGCAAAGTGTTGAACCAATTTTGGTGGTCATCTTGATGCTATATAGACCACAGATCCTATGTATTTTCTCTGATAATCCCTTCACATAAGAGATGAAGACTGCAGTTATCCTCTTGTACCCTTCTATCCCAGATTGTTGGAGCTGCTGCCATGTACCCAGGGTAGTTGTCACATTGTAGGGTACTGATAATATTAACCATGTTTCTGTTTCTGGTCAGCATTTACGCCTTTTGCTTGATGTTGTAAGCAGCGAACGATCACTTTCTTTCACTGATGGTAGGATTTGAAGTCGAGGTATTTTTTGGTGAATCTTGGCTTGTGGCATATGGATGTCATGAACCCCTGCTCAAATTAAGATGTTAGAACATCATGGAAGGCGAGTTTGTTGTCGTTTTCTTGCTCCCTTGTGAACTCTATTGATGATCTTATTGAGTTCTCATTGTCCAATAGTAGCTGGACATCTTCCTGGTGTGGTCAGAATATGAAGGTGTCATCTACATATCTCAGCCATAGGCTTGGCTTTAGTGTGTTAATTTTAATGCCATTTCCTCAAAGTATTCCATATATAGATTTGCCATTGCTGGTGATAATTGTGAGCCCATTGCTAAGCCCTCATCCAGTTGATATATGTCTGATCCCATTCTGAAGTATGTTGTTTGCATACAGAATGTCAGCATCTCCATCAGATTATCTATTAGTATACTGGTCCGTTCTCCTAGTGCGGGCTTGTGTAGGCATATGTTGCACCATTATCAGCTGAAGCATAACTTTCAAGACCAACAGATGCCACATGTATACTTATATGCTTATGTTAAAGTTTATTTACTTATATGCTTATATTGAAGCTTATATATATGTCTGTTTTAAATTCTTATATACTTGTTTTATAAACTGAGACCAAAATAATATTTTCCAGCATGAGTTTCCAGGCTCCAAGTTTGGGACAATAACTTTGCAAATTAAAGTGTTAGTTTGTGAATTTGGTGACTTAGTAATTGGGCGGGGAACAATCGATGCTCTTAGCCTTACCTGTGGCTGCATCATTTCTGGCTGGCAAAGCAGGGGCTGGTTGTGACTTGGCCTGTGCCATGACATGGCCTTCTTTTCTTTTTAACATTTTTTCTTCCTCCACATCCTCCCTCCTGCTTTTCAAAGAAGAGGACTTAGGTGGTGGCATCTCATCCACCAACATACCATTGTCGAGTAGTTGTGGTTACAGATTTCTTTTCTTGAATTTTTTTTTTTAAGCTTTGTCCAAAAAAACAATTTTAATTACTGAAAATGACAGAACATCTTTTTCTTTAATTAAATTAATAATTTAATTACAAAAACAGTATTTTACACTTAATTATAATTCAATTAAGAAACTGTATTTTTCTGAGAATTGTGACAGAATAAAGCTTTAGATTGACAAAACAAAATTTTTTAACCTCAAGCAATAAATTCAAAAGAAAATCCCAGTTCAATTTTGAAACTTTATTTTTTGAGAATTATGACAGGAAAATTTATTTTTCATGAATTGACCAACAAAGCTTTTTTAAAAATTTCCATACAAAAACAGTCCAATGAAGAAACTATGTTTTGTGATAATTATAACAGCAAAGTTTTTTTTAATAAACTGGATGTGTTGACTTTGGTTTCTTAACAAATTGTGTAAAAACTGCAGAGCAACAGATTTCATTTTCTTGGTTATTTTTACCATCAGCCCAGGAATTGAACTCAATTACTATGTCACCAATTTCACAAATCAACACTTTAATTTGCCAGGTTATTGTTCCAAATTTGGAGTCTCAAAACTTCATGCTGGACAGCATTCAGCCTCAATGTTCATTCTGGCTGCTGCTGAACCCATTTTAAAGAATGATAGAAAGTCTTATCTCTTTAATTCTGAAGATTGAGTAATAATCTTGAAAAAACAAAAACTTTGGTAGCATCACTGATTAATTTGTCTCATATGTCTAAGCAAATTCAAGGGAGATTAATTGCTTGAAGGGAAATGTCACCTGATTTAATTTGCTTTTTATAAGAAACCTAAGTCAACACATCTGATTTATTAAAAAAAATTATAAGTTAATAGAAGCTTATTATTTTTAAATGATTTTTCAATGGCTCTGAACAAAATTTCTTTAATAAATTGTGTAAAAATGACAGAGCTACAGATTTCTTTTTCTTTTCATTTTTACTATCATCACAATAAACAATTTAAATTAGACCAAATCACTTAAATTGACAGAACAACTTTGTTTTTTTAATTAATAATTTAATTAAAAAACAGTATCCTACACATAATCACTTTTCGATTAAAAAATGTTCTTACATTGACAAAACAAAAGTATTTTTTTTAAATAAATTGAAAACAAAACATAGTTCAGTTAAGAAAATTTATTTTTTGAGAATTATGACAGGAAAAATTTTATTAATAAATTAACTGATCAAACCTTTTTAAATATTACATGAAAAATATTACATACAAAAACAGTTCAATTAAGAAACTATATTTTTGAGAATTTTTTGAAGTATTTAAATAAATAAATTCACTTAATCACATTTCAATTATATTTTTTGGCGAATTATTAAAGAACAGTTTTTTTTCAATTGATTCAATAAATTTAAAACAAAAACAGTATTTAACTTTAATCTCAGTAGAGGTGATCTACTGCATTGCACAAATCCAAGTAAGAAAGAAATGGTTATTCTCAATTAGACACAAAATAATAAGAGAATTGGACTCTCATGAATAAAATATTCTCATTAATGTGACAGAGTCTACAAGCGGTTACTAAGATCATTTTAGTCTGAAACTAATCAATTACATCAAATGCGGTTTTAACTGATGAGAAAATTAATCCACTCAGTCACTATGAAACATTTAGCATAGGTACGTCCACTGATTTGTTAAAAGAATTAGCAGACTGTGATGAAAAACATGACCCAAATGTAATAAAAACAAAGTTTTATTGTCAAAATCTTTTTTATTATTAAGAGAAAAAAAACAACAAAGTTTCTTTTGATTATTAAATTATATTTGTAGAGTAGCTGTGGTTAAATGTAAATAAATGGCAAGACTGCCTACAAAACATAATTGACAATGTTTGCAATAAACAATAACAAGTCAAAGAAAAAATATTATGTGAAGCAAGCAAACAATATATGCAAGGCAAATTAACAGTCATAAGGCAAAGTGACAGTGATATGGCAAAAAGTTCCCAAACTCAGAATGAGGGTTAACACATGGGCAAATTTAGATAAGCAAACATAGCATTCTGACATCAAGACAGAGCAGGGCTGCGTCAAATAAAACAAAGGACTGGTCTGTTCTATCAGAAGAAGTCCCAGTATGCATTTGTGTGCCTACAAATTAGGAAAAATATTTTGCAATCATTCTAATATAGATTGGAATCAACCACTCACCCCAATTTAATGGGGGGGGTGCAATCATCGTACCACCCCTAATATTACCCAGTTTCTGTGAGTGCCAATAAATACAAAAAAAGATACATATAAACATTTACAATTGTTATATATATATATATATATATATATATATATATATATATTTGTCAGCCGAGGGACCAAAGATTAATATTGAAAACATTAGTGCCTATTTTGCAGGTAGAAAACACATTGATTTGGAAATTAAAAAGCCAGGAAGAATCTAAAATTCAATAAAACATTAGATTACAGCAAATATTTTCCTAGATGTTAAGATTACTAAATATTCAAAAACTATATCACAAAACCAGTGTGCCTACATTTTGCCTCATCCTCAGTTCAGCAACAAGTCACTTGGTTATATGAAGAGATCATCAGCTGGGCCTGCAAAGTGCAAAAAAGAAAAATAAAGAAAATAAAAAAAATAAAACAATAAATAAAGAAAATAAACTCAGAGCTGCTACAAATTAGGAAAAGTATAAAAATGTTCACAAAGATTATTCAGACTATGTATGTAATGCTGTACCAACTAAAACGTCATTAGGTTTTTTATGAATCTAAAGGAATTTAATATATAAAATTGAAGGGTGTGTGGCAATGCAATGAAGAAAAGGTCAAGGTCATGAAGATATATAACGTCTGCCTTTGGTAACATGGACAGAGTAGCAAAGGGTAATAAGTCTGATGGTGTATGGATTGATTGAAATTGATATCAAGAAGTGGTTATGAAGAGATGGCAAAATGATGAGACATTTATTAAACTGGAAATTGACTTTGTCCATCTGGCTTCCATTGATGGACTTGTGAGAAATTTGAATGCAGTATTGTGACATCATATATTAATTGCCTTTTAATACATTTTACCCTTGAACGATTTACAAATTCATACAGATGTCTAAAGTTAAGGAAATGCAGGAAAAGTATGGAACTATTATGAAAGATTTATTTCCCTTTGTTGCGATCTACCATTAGATTGATATTATTTCTGTGCTAAATGAATAAATCCAATTTGATCTGATTTCATCTGTTTTTGAGTTTTGAACAGGAGAAGGTGTGAGGAACGTAAATGTTTGGTTTTTCTATCATATTTATTTTCATTAAGTTTTAAGTAAAAAGTAAACATAACAGTTTTTAACGAACTGAAGTCATTTTACTTTTGAAAATGTATTCTTTTTTCATTTTATGTATTAATTATATTTTGTAAAGTTTTACAAAATCCTGTTAATCGATGAACTTAATCCATGACGTCTATACATATCGCTAGGATAAATATTAGATTTTTAAAATATTCATTCATGTCCTAATTTAAAAGACATGAAAAATATATACGGTACACCAGAAATGCAATAATCAAGAGTTCAAGACATTATGTATCGATTTTGGTAGAAGTGATTTAAGGAGAATGTCATATGAAAGCAGAAGTGACATCTTCCTTAAAAAGTCACGTGTTTTAACTCCGATTTCATAAAATAGTTTTTATTTCCTTTTATGTTTCTTCTTTTTTGTAACAGTTTCATATTTTGTTAAATTATTAAACCGTTTGAAAGGCAACCTTTTTAATTTTAATGCTTATTTATTTTTATAAATTATTTTATTTCCATTTGAAATTAATTTTCTCATTTTATAATTCTGAATAGTTTTTCAACACCATCACTTTTGTATTGAAGAAGAACGTATGATCCACCTGACAAAATTGAATAAGACGTTAATTATTTGAAATGTTAATTAAACTGAACAACAATTATAGACAGTGAAAACAAAAAATTTAAAAATCTCTTAAAAATCCAATATTTATCCTAGAGATATGTTTCAACTTCATTTAGTAAAATCATTGATTCAGCTGGATTTTGTAAATGTAATCTTTACTTTTTACTTAAAATTTAATGAAAATAAATGATTGCTAATGTATAATCATGACACTAGTTTAAAATTAAAAAAAAGAAAAAAGATTAACACCAGAAGTGCAGTAATCAAGTTATTGGTATTTAATCTATATTTAAAAAGATATTATATAATTTTATATAATCAATAATTTTGGAGTATTTTTTTTGTTATTATATACGATTTTTGAAATTTAATAGAATAAATATCTTTATTTTTAAAAATACAAATCGTTTTTTTATTGCTGTTCTTTTTTTCTCGCTAAATTATACTTGATACATTTGAGATTAATAAGTTTTTTCAAACCACTTTCTAGCTGAGCCCAATATGTTGTTTTTTTTCTGAATAATTATGTGTAACAAATTGAAACTGCGAGAAAATGTTGTGACAGAGTGCATCCAGACTATTTTTCAGCAAGGAACAAATTCTTTTTTAACACCGTTTCCGTTCATTGCTTTGTTCTGTTTAGAAAATACACGCCATGCTTTTTCAAATGATTAATGGTTTTTAATTGCAATTTCATCAAAAATAGAACGTTTCATTTGATTCCAAAATATTGTCGATCTTGAGAAAGAAATATCAAGTCGAACAACAACAGCAAATTAATCCTGTTAGTTTTTCTATGAAAAAGTTGGGATCCGCCCTGAAAAGGTAAGTGAGACATGAAATATGGAAGGAAAATGACGTGGAAACACACAAAAGTGTTATATTTAACGAAACAAGACAAGGAATTTATTTGCAAATTTATAGAATCGTATTTTATTAGATTAAAAAAAAATATAATTTAATGATTAGACTAATCATTAAATTATATTTTTTTTTATTTGCGGTTGATAAGGAATTTATTTACACATTTGAACTTGTTAGTATCTTATCTTAATGAAGTGTTTTTAAATGAAAATAATTCGAGCAAAAATTCCTTATTGATCTAAAAAATAGATTGCATTATTTTATTCATAAATGCAATTAAAATATTTTCTAATTATAAATATCTCAGTTTTATAATAGAAAAAGAGTTGGATATAGGTACCTCTACGAAATGTAAACAAACAGAGCATAGCATGATGAAAAAGACGCCAGACTTGACGAAAAGTATTTTGGGGGTATTTTTTTACATTTTTTAATCGTTCCTAGCACGTCCGAAATTTTCGTTAAAAATCTTGTTTTGTTTTTTGTCAAAAAAAAATGCCAGATAATCCATCATTTTTTCCATTTTATAAAAAGATGAAAATCTCACTTTGAAAATCTTTTAGAAATCAATTATCATTTTTTCAAAACATATTTTAATAAAACCAGAAATTATAATGTTTATTTAAAATATTTTGAACCAAGCTGAACTTAGCTTCTGCGCCGAAAAAATGTAATTTGAAAATAAAACAAAGCAGGTCATAACATTTCGTGTCACATGATAAGTGACGAAAGACATTTTCATGACGTTTAGATAACTTACGGGAGGATTATTCTTTCTACGGATGGAAGGATATGAAATTATTTAAATATAAGTAAACAAATTATTTCCCGCTTTATTTTTAAGGAAATCTTTCAGCGCTCTAATTTTTTTTTTTTTTTTTTTGTACCTAGCTTTCATCTTTACGTTTACGATTCTTTATAGAAAATATATTATAAAGAAATGAAAAAATAAGACTGTTAAGAGTGAGATTAAATTTCATAAGAATTGTATCTAATTAATTTATGGGTACCTTTCTTATGAAATTTTATCAGAAGTGTACATAAAATACTATAATTTTATGTACATTTATTACATTTTACTGTGTTATTTGTATTTCCATTAATTTTATTATAAATTTTGATATTTCATTTATGGAAAAATGTCATAACTGAGATTAATATAAAAATAAGATCATATAAATTTCATAAGATGATACTAATACTTGTAGGTACCATTCTCAGTTGAAATTGAAAAATAAAATTAACTTCTCCATACGTGTTTTGCAAAAGTAAAGGCCTAAACAGTGGAGAACAATGCTGAACTCAAATAACGCAACTTAATTGTATTCTGGTTGGTCTTCCGTACTTTATAATTACTGCCCGATTATAAACACAAAAATACATTTCTTAATTACTGCAGATCTTCTTATTAGTTAAAATGATACAATTTACAATGGACTAAAAAAAGATCTATCTCATAAGGACACTTAGGAAACCCAATGTGGCTTTTAACTAATTTTATAATATTTTAACAACTTAAATGTAAAAATCTATTATAGTTAAGGAAATAACAAATAATTGTATTAAAAATTCATTTTTCATTGAAAAAATTTTTGCTTTCCGAAAATATTGTTCATATTCATAAAAACATCTAAAAGCATTTGAAATTAAATAATATCTTTGTTTTATTGAGTTTTGTATGTTACAATTCAGAGCTGATTTTCAGGTACAATGGGTCCAATTAAAAAAAAACAACATGATTTGCATTCCTCAAAGCAATCACTAAATCCGATGCGATGGAATTTCTAGAGTTTTCATAAATTAGTTGGGTGGGGGGTAAATAAATATAAAAACAAATATTTCTGCCATGACTTTAATAAAAAAAACATATTTATAATAATTTCCATCATCTATGAATAGTTTCTGAAAGTTTCATTAATTCCGACATTTTTATTTTTGCAAGATTTTCCAAATTAATATGTGTCATACAAAAATTTAGAATGTTCTAAAAAGAAGTAAAAATTTTAAAAAAATAATTAAAAAAAACTTTGGTCTTCTGTCTTCATAATAACAATCATTTAGACGATAAAATTTTGTTTTAGTCAAGTTTGGCGTCTTTTTTATCATGCTATGCCATTTTTTTAACGATTTCGTGGAGTTACCTAGATAAAAAGGATTTTAAAAAATCTAAGACATTTTTATATTGGTTTTAAATTATCGGT
The DNA here is from genome assembly GCA_964036315.1 of Acanthosepion esculentum. Classification (NCBI taxonomy): domain Eukaryota; kingdom Metazoa; phylum Mollusca; class Cephalopoda; order Sepiida; family Sepiidae; genus Acanthosepion; species Acanthosepion esculentum. The sequence continues at coordinate 10,873,998 of OZ038479.1, forward strand.
TTATAATTCTTCCAAAAATGAAATATATTTGTGACACGTTTTTGAGTAAAATAGCAAATTTAAAGTTAATCTGATTTTAAATAAACATTACTTATAGCATAAAACAGTAATATACAAGCATTTCTTAATGACGGGTAGTGTTTTGCTCATGTCATTATTGACGTTATTGGTGAGCTCAGAGGAGTTGACATCTAGTATGGATGATAAGATTGACATAAATTTTCAGAATCCAAGTGAACACATTTTTTTTTTAACTACCTTGTAATTTTCACAACATATTTTCAGCAATTATTTAATATTTTATTGAATTTTAATTATGTTCGAGATGCTTTATGAAAAAATAATTAAATTTAAAATAATATAAAATTAGCCTAGATTAATATTAAAATTTAATAATTGAGATGAAATACAATGATAGAGGTAACTCAATAATTTATGAAACGTTATGGTATTTTATTTATTATTAATTTATATTTTTCAATATAAGTTTTTTGTGATGTCAATGAACACTCATTGCCACTTTTGCAATGTCAAGGAATACTTGTTGTCACTTTCGTGATGCTTGATATAGTAGAGACTTTGTAATTGCAGATACAACTATAGTAATGCTGTTGAACAATGCTGGTGTCAGACGCCTTCAAGTAACTCTCACACTAATAGTACTTGCTTGATAACACTCGCTTGAATAGTAATCCATATGATGATGAGTGTAACGAAATAGTACAGTCAGTGGAGTAGAGAATAGTGGTCCGTTTAGTAATAGAGGATAGAGTAGAAATGGTCATCAATTAGACATCACGTGACTACCTATAATGCATTTCTCCCATAGTCATTTGATCCATGTAATTCAATAATGGGATCGCCTGTGTTTACTCATTGGCGATCTATGTTCAAACTCAAGTGTCAGCAGTGAAACTTTATTCCAATATAACAACTTTTTTCATTTTATTCTTTAATCAATTGTTATCATTAACATCTTTGAATTTTTTTTAAATTTTATTATTAATTACATAATTGTTTAAACTTTTATTATTTTAACCCCATACCCTAAACAATATTCAAAAGAAATTGCTGCTATGCATAGTGGTGAAAAGACTTTCAGAAATATTTCGTGACCCTGAAAAGGCCTCTTCAATCATCATTGCTGGGCTGATATTCGAAATCTAAGTCCTGCATCAGATAGTCAGCACCAACTTCAAATTTGTTCAATTGATTTGCAAAGTATGTAGCCAATGTATTCACAGTTGACACCATCAAATGTGTTTTATTGTACATTCAACTATCTGCCCAGTGAGTATTTCATGCAGGGCTTATCAAGCAAAGTAGAAATTGACCCATCTTTCTTTTTCATTAGCTTTTTCTGGGTCAAGTCTCTCCTCTTTTTCCAGCCAGGCTTTCTTACCCTTGATCCTTTTACCAATTTCTTCTTCAACAGTTTGGTGCTGCATCTTCTTCATCCCAGTCTTCTGTCTGCTGTAATTCATTGACAACTGGAGCATCCAGATCATCGATAATTTCCCTTCCTTGATTCCACTTGGCTTTGATGGCATTGCTTATGCTGGATATATGCATTAGGTGCAAGCTTCTGTCTTTCACAAAATTCCCTAATGATGCTTTCTACTAGCATGTTGTACTGCCTCACTGATGTTAACAGGGACTGAGAAGATACCTCTACCATGGTAAATGAGTTTTCATACTGCCTGCTTAACACCTCCATAATACCTTTTAAACAGGCAGTTATCATTATTTGAAATAAGAGTTCATTTGCAGGGATAATCAGTAGGGATTCTAACAATTTCTTTGGTAATGTATTTCCAAAGAAATCCTCTGTGGAGATGAAAATAGACATGGGGTCCTTGGTAAGTGCCTTCAGATTGTCATTGATTCCCTTGATGATATTCATAGTGTCAATGGGGTCTTTTTGGGTATTTACACTGGTGTAGAAGGTATGCACCCAAGGCCCTAATAGCATCTTACCTTTAATTTTCAGCACTTGTATCTTGATGATATAGGCCTTTTCCATAAATATCTGCTGAAGTGTTGCAATGATCTTATTTGTGGAGACAAGTTCCTAGACAAATTGTTTGCATTGTTCAAAAATGGGAAAGGAAGTTGAAATAAAACATGATGATTCAAATACTGCAACATAAATATCATTAGTTTTATAATAAAATTAAGACATTTAAACGGTAATAATCGAAACACTACATGATTTAAATGCTGCAAGGACTTATAACAAATATAAACATTATGCAATACAGAAAAGAATTCTTGTAATTTCATAATTAAATGAGTTGGATAGAAATGATTAAAAAATTTATTCTTTTCTGAATAAGTTCTGAATGTTTAAAACAGTTTGTTTTCATTTCTTGGAATTTGTCTATGAAAATAAAGTCCATTTTTGCATGTCATAAGAGTAGTCATATTCCAGAAAAGAATACTGAAGTATTCTTTTTTAGTATTCCCAGTATTATATGGGACCAGTATAGATACTAAGTCACAGATCTCTACTGGGTCTTACATGAAATGATGTTTATCACTGTGTTTAATCAAGGGAGATAATTTGTCTGGCAGACTTTATAGAAATTAAGATATACATTTTATGAAATAATAACTATTGTATAGCTTAAAATTCCAGAGAGATATGGATCTTTCATTTTAAAAATTTAGGAGAACAACATCTGAATAAATTGCAGGTTATTTCCTAAATAAAATCTTTATTTGACACATAATATAGACTGATTTCATATATTATTCATTGCTTCTATTAATATATCATTCATACTTTTTATCTTCACAGATGTTTCGGCTGTACAAAAACCGCAGTGATTATTATTGAGAATTCCAATGAAGAAAAGACATTTCACTTTCCATGAAAACACAGACAAATATATGTTAAATGGTTCATGTGAAAGTGATGCATCTAAAATGTCAAAAGCCTGACAATGAAATTTACATGACAAGAAATAATGTACTTTGAAATGTGTGATTTATCTTTCTATAAAAAGGCATTTACTGTTATGCATGAATAAACACCAAATATAGGCCATATTCATGAGAAATCTGCTAACCTTGTGAAGTTAGAGAGAATAGACCCGATGGAAACAAAAATTACAAAGAAACAATATTTTTGTAAAATTTGTGGATCTACATTTTCATGGAAGTCGCAGTTAGTGGCACATGTGCGTAAACATACAGGAGAGAAACCATTTTCTTGTGAAGTTTGTGGAACTGCATTTTCACATAAGTCTTACTTAGTAAATCATATGCATACACACACTGTCGAGAAACCATATTCTTGTGAAATTTGTGGAACTGCAATTTCACGGAAGTCGTATATGGTCAGCCATATGCGTACACACACTGGAGAGAAACCATATTCTTGTGAAGTTTGTGGAACTGCATTTTCACGTAAGTCTTACTTAGTAACACATGCATACACACACTGGCGAGAAACCATATTCTTGTGAAGTTTGTGGAACTGCATTTTCACAGAAAATAGATTTGGTCAGGCATATGTGTACACACACTGGAGAGAAACCATATTCTTGTGAAGTTTGTGGAACTGCATTTTCACGGAAGTCGTACTTAGTGAGTCATATGCGGACACACTCTGGAGAGAAACCATATTCTTGTAAAGTTTGTGGAACTGCATTTTCACGTAAGTCACACATAGCAAGACATATGTGTACACACACGGGAGAGAAACCTTATAGCTGTGAAGTTTGTGGAACTGCTTTTTCACGTAAGTCACACATAGCAACACATATGCGTACACATACTGGAGAGAAACCATATACTTGTGAAGTTTGTGGAACTGCATTTTCATTGAAAACAGATTTGGTCAGGCACATGCGTATACACACTGGAGAGAAACCATATTCTTGCAAAGTCTGTGGAACTGCATTTTCACTTAATTCACACTTAGTGACACATATGCGTACTCACACTGGAGAGAAACCATATTCTTGTGAAGTTTGTCAAACTGCATTTTCATTTAAGTCAGACTTAGTGTTGCATATGCGTATACACACTGGAGAGAAACCATATGCCTGCAAAGTTTGTGGAACTGCATTTTCACGTAAGTCACACATAGTGACACATATGCATACACACACTGGAGACAAACCATAATCTGTGAAATTTATGGGTCTGCATTTTCACGTAAGTTGCACTTAGCGACACATGCACACACACGCACTGGAAAGACTCCGTGTTGTCTAAATTGCATTTTCCTAGAAACCAAGTTCAAGCATAATGGTAACCACACTGGAGAGAAGCTTTATTATTGTGAAGTTTGTCACACTGCATTTTTACAGAAGTCAAGTATTGTCAGACAAATGCGTACACACACTGGAGAAAAACTATAACCTTGTGAAGTTTGTGGATCTGCATTTTCAAGGAGCGCAGATTTACTGAGACATCTGCATAAACACAATTGGGAAAAACATTACTCTTGTGATTGTGGATCTGTATTTTCACAGAAAGAACATTTGGTCAATCACGTCTACACACACTTGAGAAAAATCATATTTGAGAAGTTTGTGGAATGGCATTTTCAAGTACGTTGCACTTAGTAAGACTTATGTGTACACACACTGGAGAGAAACCATATTTTTGTAAAATTTGTGGGTCTGTATTTTCACGTAAGTTGCACTTAGTGACACATATATACACACTGGAGAGAAACCATATTCTTGTGAAGTTTGTCAGACTGCATTATCACATTAGTCAAGTATGGTCAGTCATATGCATGAACACACTAGAGGGAAACCTTATTCTTTTGAAGTTTGTGGATCTGCATTTTCACTAAAGTCATATATGGTCAAACATACATACACACACTGCAGGGAAACCATATTGTTGTGAAGTTTGTGGATTTGCATTTTCATACAAGGCACCTTTAGTGAGACATATGCATACACACACTGGAGAGAAACAATATTCTTTTAAAGTTTGTGGTTCTATATTTTTATGGAAGCCAGATTTTTTAATAATATGCATAAACATGCTTGAAAAAAAACCCATAATTTTGTGTTTCTCCATTTTCATGGTATTGATATTTGGTGGGCCATTTGTAGATATAAACAGGACAGCAGTCATATTCTTTTGAAATTTCTGGATCTTCATTTTCGTGTCAGTCAAAATACAAACTAATGAGAATAAATATTTTTGTGATTTTTGCCTGTATATATTTTCAGACTAACCATTTTTGTATCATGTGAATACACAATGTTAGAAACCTTATCTTAGTGCACATTAATTTCTGAATCAGCAGAGAATTCTTTTTTCATTGCATCATGTGAAAACCCATAAAAATTTTTAAAAAATTTAAAATACTGCAAAATTCAATAGACATGCCACATTGCTTATGGGTGCACATCTTGCAACACAGTTGCATAACAAACTTATTGCAGTAATTTGCCCATCTGTGCATACCAGGGAGATAACTAGATTTTCTAATGAAAAGTGATACATTTGCACAAACCAATACATAACAATTCTAACATACTTAAAGGAACTTGTTGGCTGATGATAAATGAATGCTATTGATTTAATTTCAAATGTATCATATACTTTCTTTAACCAAATCTGAATCATTCGTCAGTGGACAAGATATTGATGGTAATTAGTACATATATATTTTATCTTTTTAAGTAGTTTGTATTTTTGTTGTTTACATTTTAATAAACACTGCACAAATCATTTGAATTTAATTGTAAACGCACTGGAGATAAAACATATTCTTGTAAATTCTCTGAATCTGCTTTTTCAGTCAAGATAGCGTGTCAGTAAAAACAAATTTTGTCTAATAAAAGTTTCTTTTCAAAATAGGTGATTTTTTATGTTTGTCTATCTCCTGGAAAATAAAATTATATTCCCCACTTATCATTTTCCCTCTCCTGGTTTTATAATTACAGCAAATTCTCTAAATGCAAGATGCTTTGGCTTGGTGGCAGTTACTGCCGGGCCAAAGGTGGGCCACTAGTGATCGGCAAGTGATGACAGTGCAAAGACAAACACACGGGCGGGCCACCTGCAGTAAACACTAGTGGCATGCCACCTAGTGGCAGATTAGTGGTTTGTGCATAAGGTTGTCGATTTTTGTCAAATTGTTTCTAACCAGAAAGAGAGAGACTCTCCCTAATTTACTTTTTCCCTAAATAAAATCCTTTTGTTTTACAGAAATTTGAACCAATTGACTTTCTTTCATTCTAAAGGACATATTTAGCTGCTGTTGTTTAGTAAAGAGTACACCCCTGGTGAGCTTATGAACTCATCCAATACTATAAAGTGTACACCCCTGGTGACATTATGAACTCGTCCAGTACTATAAAGATTTCCATGGTATGGGATCATTGGTAGTCATTTTGGAGTCCAGCAGTGTTCTGCCAGGCCTGTCAAACTCTTTGCCTTGGACAGAGAGGAACCCAGATGAGTTTATGCTTACTGGCAGAGTCTCATGTGGGTTTTGATTAGACGAACCCAACCTCGTGTATGCAGGGTCTAAGGGGGATTTTTGATCAAGCCTATGGGCACGGTATCAACCCAAATAAAAACCGGCCTTGTGCCACATTCCTCCTTGTGGGGTAGATTGTGTAAATACCAGTTATATTGGAGTCAGTCTTCATACAAACTATACAGGCATTGCAGCAATAGCCTAAGCATTACGTATAGAGAATATTTTAACGAATTATGTTATACCAAGTACGAGTGTGTGTTATAACAATAACCTTACAATAGGAACATATAATAATTACTTATTACAAATAATAACCATAGGAACTTATAATAATTACTTATTAACAATAATAATTACCAATTAAACCTTAAATTTAATAATAGAGATGGAAACATCATCTCTCAGAGAAATATTTGATTTTGAAGTTGTTTACATTTTTGTATACAGTATTGGTTCCATGAATTGATGAGTGACCAAAAAAGTTGCCAATGTTTTAAAAATGCCTGAAAAATTTATTTAGATATGGATATTAATATTTCTTTTAATTCAGATTAAGATAAAAAGAAGTCATTTAAATTATGTTAATTGTGTTTTGTTTTTTTGTTTTTAGAAAGACTATGGTGGCAAATAATAAATAAAGTAGTAACACTAATTCAACTACAGTCATCCAACTGCAGCCTGGACTGTACTTCTCAAAATATTGATGAGATAACAGCACTATTTTACATTAGACTTATTTAGGTACATCAAAAAAAATAATAACAACAAAAAAGCTATACATCAGGTGTAAAATATATTTTAAAAATGAAAAATCTTTCTTGAAGCTTTTAATTTCAAGCTAATAGATTAAATTTAATATTTCCAATAAGCAAAATCCTTTTCTGTATTTCAAAGTTAATTTAAATTAACAGGAATGATGTTTTGTTTTGAAATAGCTAAAATTGTTCATATATTCAAAAATATATATACTTTTCAGAATCTAAAGGCATATTAACTTATTTTACAAAATTTATCAATAATTTAATATTTGGTATTTTTAAGAAAAGTTCACAGAACCATAAAAATTACTTGAAGAATACCATGTAAACTCTTTTCTTGTGTAATTTTTCAACTATGCAGTAATCTAAAAAATTTATGAAAAAATTCTGAGTAATTTAGAATTTTTTAGAATTTTTATTACTTTGGCTTCTTATAAGTGGTGGTGGGGGGGTAAAAATATTTTTACCATGATTTTCTAAACAAAAAACTTTTTATAATAATTCCATTCATTTGTGAATAAGTTATGAAAGTTTCATTAAAATCCAACAATGATCTGACTTGAAAATACTTTCAAATCGATGTTTTTCACAGCAAAAATGAATCAAAAAATAAAATTTAATAATCAAAAACTCATTTGGTCTTTCCCCTTAATAATTACAGTGGCGATTTTTTCATTGTGGTATGCTAATTTTTTAGTGAGTTATTGGTGGTATCTACTTACATGAAATGCTCATTACAATTCAAAAGTTCAGTGTTTTAAAGAATATTTGGAAGTTTTTGGTTTTGTGTAAACATGCCAATATTTGCTAATAGGGACGACCATACATGAGAATTGGGAAAACAATAATGGTAATGATAAGGAATTTAAAATTTATTGGTAAGCTTTTAGGACATTGTTGCAAAAAAGCATTGTTGCATGTAAGACTAAAAAATAAAGAGATTTACAAATTTGTTTACACTTTACATTCTATAATTAAATGCCAATGGCAGTTGGATTTGTTGATGAAGGACTAGAAAAGGTGTCAGTGATTTAAAATGCCTGGAATCTTTATTTATATACAGAAATTAAATTAGTTTTAGGCTACTACCTTACAAATAAAACTGAACTTTAAGTTCAAAGGAGGTTATTTCAAATGAATTTTTCATTTTCTTTTGAAGTCCATGATGGCTTGTCTAACTTACCTTTACAGGGCAAATCTCAGTTTTTTGTACAAAAATCAAACAAGATGAAGTTGATGTTGGACTTGATATTTCTTCCCAACCCTGAGAATAATTTTATAATCAATAAAATTTCCTATTTTCAAAGTAATCAAAAAAAAGTTAATTTTATTTAAAATAGAACACAGCAAACAAAAAAAAATTGCAGTAACCAGTGAAAAAGAAGAATTTGTCTCTTGCTCAAAAATAGTTTGTAACGCAATCTCAATCTGTTTTTTTTTTTTCATAACATTTCATTGACAAAAAGTAAAAGCAATAAAGTTAAAAACCTAATTTTTATTTTTATATATTAGTATATAATTCATAATGAAAAGGATATGTCCGTGTTGATGCTGAAGCAAGTCCAATACTACAGAGTGGGTGGGAGGATGAAAGAGAGAGAAAATCCGTCTTTTTTTCTCCGTAATCACCATTAGACGCATCGTATAGGAAATTTGTCGCAGGAAAAGGTTATGGTTAAAAATGACACAATTGATAAAAGCAACAACGGCTTGAAAGTTTACAGTGGATATTTATTTATATACACAAAAATATAAAGGGATATACACAAATAGGAGAGAAAGAAAGGGAGAAGAAAATTCCTTGAACTTAAAGGAAGAAAAAATGTTCATATAACGGCTTGCTCAAAATATTTCTCTGACTGCCTGAAAGATCTTTTAGCAAGTAAATTGTTCTTAATCCTTGCATAAGGTTTTTTCAGATCTGTTGTTGAGAAGGAAACAATCAGAAAATCCATAGTTTGTAGTTGAGTGTGTTTGTAGTAGTGGCTGACAACAGGACCTTCAAGGTCCTATGAAGCAGATCTTGAGTAGTTTTAGTAGAAGGCCAACATTCTTTACAGCCCAGCATGTAGATTTCTTCCTTGAAATGGGCTCTGGAGTTAATTGGTGTTACTGTCGCTAACCTGATGTCATCACTGGTGATGTAAAAAAATCACTGCCAAAGAAAATAAGAAAATATTTTAATAAAATAATGAAAAACAGGTAGGAAAAAGCATGTACATACATAGAGGCATATGTGCACAGAACTGTATGTACATACACACAAGCCCACAAGCATAGGTACATACACACAAGCCCACAAGCATAGGTACATACACACAAGCCCACACACAACCATATGTACTTGCTGTATTTATATCTATACATGTACAAAATCAAAATGTATCGTCACTGTCCCCTCTCTTTACATAAGCTTTATTTTTTTTTAAGCATTTCACCCCAAGAAAGGCAGGAGTGACACTAGAACGCAAAGGGTTACAGAGAATGGGAGCAAGAGTAAAGAGGTGTGATAGAGGAAAGGATGAAGAGAAAAACCAGGTCTTAGCTCAAGACATCTGAAGATGACGATTGACATAGCTATAATCTTCACTTAGTCAAATGCTATCAGGGAAGCAAGTAAGAGGAAGGAAGTTCCACAGATTGGAATTGTGAGACATGAATCTATTGGCATAGAAGAGACGGCTACATTTAACTGCTTCAAAAGTGAAAGGGTGGGACTGAGATTCCAACCTAGTGACACGTTAAATTCCTGCAGTTTGGGAACCAGTGAAAGTACCTCGTCAGAGGAGTTACTGTGAAAGCATTTGTAGAACAGACAGAGGGAAGAGACAGCATGTCTGTGAGAAAGTGATGAAAACGTGCTGCCATGTTGGGACCAATCACACTGCATACCCGTCTCATGTAAAGGAGCATTACTCATAGATTCGATGATGGTATAAATTTGGTGATTCCAATCAAGAGAGTGAGAAATTGAAAGCATAGGTGGTGGAACATAAAATACAGAAAGTAGGTGGGGTGATGGCTATTAAGATTAAAGGAAAAAAGGGGGTGTAGGACTCACTCACCCAAGGAATGGTGTTGTTGATTACAGTTCTCACTGTCAAAATTATACTCTCTGAGTAAACTTAAATCCCGGTATAGTCTTTCAATTTAAAAATTTACTTTTAGGATGGACTTCAAATCTGACCTGAATTTGCCCCCCTGGCTTTCGAACCAATTTTTTAATTGAGTTTAGATAAGGAATTTGATAAGACTTGAAATTTTACTTTTTATGAGCCCATCCTTTTGTGGTTTTGTGTTGATGTTTCAGATCATTTTCCTATTGGAAGTTGCAGCCTCGACATAAACCCAACGTTTGAATTGAGGATAAGGCACTTTCATTCAAAATTGCTTGTTATCTTGCAGACTCCATTGTACCATGCATATTCTTTTGCCTGTTCCATCTGCAGTAAAGCACACCAAATCATAATGCTGTTACTGCCACATTTAATGGTTGGTATCAAATGCTTCCCTTCAAAAGCTGTATTAGGAGCTCACCAGATATACCATCTATTGTTCCTCCCCAAAATCTCTACTTTGGTCTCATCTGACCATAAAACTTCTTGCCAGAATGTTTCTAACTTATTGATATGAGCTTTGGCATAGTTAAGGCAAGCATGCTTGTGCTATTTCGTAATCAGTGACATTTCTAATCATCTGAGAGAACCCTTTTAAGCTTCCATCATTATCAAGTTAACTGGAAAGCATGAACCCAGAAAAGAACTCCACAAGCAAGAAATGAGTGAGAAAAAACTGTTAGCATAGAACTTATGGCTACATCTAGCCATTTCAACTGTAAAATGGTAAGACCTTGCTGACAATCTAGTAATGGGCTTAAATTCATAAAGTCTAGGTACCATAGAAGAAGTTCATCAGAACAATTACCATGAAAATATTTATAGAAAAGGAAAAGGGACGCTATGTCAGTGGTGTGAAAGTGACTCAAGATGCCAGGTTAGGACCAAAAACTTTGCATTTTATCAAGAATCCTTAAATACATAGCAAAAACACCAAAAACTGGTCTGTAACATTTTTACACAGATGGGATGTGTCTTCCCTCTGTATTATGGAGACATACAGAAAAGATAATGGTTGATATTCTTTACTTATTTTCACGCAATTCTGAAAATGCTTGAACAAAATATGAAAATATATCTGACCTCACTGGTTATTTATATTTTTTTTAGAAAGAAAAATAATCAGTAGGTTTAGAAAATCCAGTTAATTTATCCTTAAATATATTTAGAAACTTATCTGGAGCACAAATATTGTATTTGTAAAGGATTCTGACATTTTTTGTTTACATTTTACAGATATCACCAAAAGGAATAGTTGTTCCTCAAAGAAAAAAAATAAAATCAATACACTTGTAAAATATTTGTCAAAAATCAGGGAAATATCCAGTTCAAATGAAATTTTCATGAAGTATTCAGTAATGAATGAATATTTTAGTGAATGGGTTATTTTATTAAAATTTCCATCTGGCCTATTATGTCTGACTTCACAATAGTTTAGCAGATGTGACATGAATATGGCCAATCTTTCCTGTTTATTCAGAGATAACACTGTATTTTTGTAGAATGTTAGACCACACATTTCAAAGTGATTTATTTCTTACCAGGCAATTTTATTGTCATGCTTTTGACATTGTAGATCCATGACTTTCACATGAAGCATATATTTGTGTTTTCATGGAAAGTGAAATGATATTTCTTTCACTAGATCTGTGTAGTGTATTGTTTTTCATAGGAACATGAAACTACATCTCTGTGATGCACAGATGGGGAAGATAATGCATTAGATTTTTATTCATCTGTGACGCAGAATGTGCACATACCAGCAGTTTAGCAAGTCTATTTTTTGCAGCATTTGAAAATAATGCATTACAGGTTTTACAAGAATATGGTTCACATTTCACACAAAATACAACTTCTCAGAAAAGGTATATACACAATTTGTCATTTCTACATGTTTTTACATGATACATTACAGGAGAATTTTCGGATGATTCAGAAACTAAATATGGACTATGACAGGGTTTCTGTCTATTGTGTATACACATGATGCAAGAAAATCTTTCTGAAAATACATATCAGCAAACATCATAATACTTTTTTCTTTCTTGTGTGAATAAAAAAAGAGCAAAATATGATTTCCATAAAAATGGAGATCCACAAATTTCAAGAAACTATAGCTGATCTATAGTGTGTGTATGCATATGATTGACCATATTTGATATCTGTGAAAATGCAGAGCCACAAACATCACAAGAATAGGGTTTCTCTCCAGTGTGTTTATGCATATGTTTGACCAAATTGGACTTCACTGAAAATGCAGATTCACAAGCATCACAAGACTAGGGTTTCTATCCATTGTGTGTATGCATATGTCATACTAAACTTGACTTGCGTGAAAAAGCAGATCCACAAACATCACTAGAATAGGATTTCTCTCCAGTTTGTGTATGCCTGTATGTGACCAATACACATGTTGCAACAAAATTTCTCACCAGACATGATTTCCATGAAAATGGACATCCACAAATTTCAAGAAACTATAGTTTTTCTATAGTGTGTGTATGCATGTGATTGACCAAATCTGACCTGTGAAAATGCAGATCCACAAACTTCAAAAGAATATACCTGTCCAGTGTGTATGCATATCTTTGATCATATTTGACTTCTATGAGAATGCAGATCCACAAACTATACAAGAATATGGTTTCTGCCCAGTAGGTGTATGCTTATGTTTCACTAAAGTTGATTTTCCAACAAGAAAATGGTTTCTATGCATGTGATTGACCTAATCTGACCTGTGAAAATGCAGTAGAATTCTGCTGATTCAGAAAATAAATGTGGACTACAAGAGGGTTTCTGTCTATTATACGCATGATGCAACAAAATTTCTCTGGAAATACATATCAGCAAAGATCATTTCTTTCTAATGCATATACAAAAATTGCTCAAAATCATTTCCATGAAAATGGTGATCCATAATTTCAAGAAACTACAGTTTATCTACAGCGTGTGTATACATATGATTGACCATATTTGACTTCCGTGAAAATGCAGAACGACAAACTTCACAAAAATGTAGTTACTCTCCAGTATGTGTACGCATATGTTGGACCAAACTTGACTTTTTTGAAAATGCAGATCCACAAACTTCACAAGAATAGGGTTTCACTCCAGTGTGTGTACGCATATGTTGGACCAAATTTGACTTCACTGAAAATGTACATCCACAAACTTCACAAGAATAGGGTTTCTCTCCTGTGTGTGTACACATATGTGGCACTAATTGTGACTTCCGGGAAAATGCGGATCCACACACTTCGCAAGAATAGGGTTTCTCTCCAGTGTGTATACGCATATGTCTTACTAAAGGTGATTTCTGTGAAAATGCAGATGCACAAAATTCACAAGAATAAGGTTTCTCTCCAGTGTGTGTACGCATATGTTTCACTAAATGTGGCTTCAGTGAAAATGCAGATGCACAAACTTCACAAGAATAAGGTTTCTCTCCAGTGTGTGTACGCATATGCCGCACTAAATGTGACTTTATTGAAAATGCAGATCCACAAACTTCACAAGAATATGGTTTCTCTCCAGTGTGTGTACGCATATGTATATCTCTACTTGATGTGCATGAGAATGCAGATCCACAAACTACACAAGAATATGGTTTCTCTCCAGTGTGTGTACGCATATGTATATCTCTACTTGATGTGGATGAGAATGCAGATCCACAAACTTCACAAGAATATGGTTTCTCTCCAGTGTGTGTACGCATATGCCGCACTAAACGTGACATTATTGAAAATGCAAATCCACAAACAATACATGAATATGGTTTCTCTCCAGTGTGTATACGCATATGTCTTACTAAAGGTGATTTCTGTGAAAATGCAGATCCACATACATCACAAGAATATGGTTTCTTTGTAATATTTGTTTCCATTTTGCTTATTATGCCCAACTTCACAACAGTTTAGCAGATGTCACATGAATATGTCCTATATTTCCGGTTTTTTGTGCATAACATTAAATGTGTTTTTGCAAAAAAATAAACAGTACATTTCAAAGTACATTATTTCTTGTCAGGTAAAGTTTATTTTCGTGCTTTTGTCAATGTAAATCCATGATGTTCACATGAGCCATGCAGCATATATTTGTCTGTGTTTTCATGGAAAATGAAATGCCTTTTCCTTCAATGAAATTCTCAATAATAACCAATGTGGATTATTTCAGCCATAACATCTGCAAAGAAAGAAGGCATAAATGATATATATCAATGGCAGCAGTGAATCATATATGAAGGCCATCTATATTATGAGAAATACATGCAATTATTATTTCAATAATGCAGCAGCAGCAGCAGCCGCCACAAGTGAAGATCAAACATTTGCAGTGTGTGAACCAGTGAAACAAAATTGCTTCACTATAACATCATATCATATGAAATGTATGTGATTAAAATCCGAACATTGCCATTTCATAAAAAATACAAATATGAATCTTGAAAAATATCAGTTGATTTTTTAAGTTTCTTTTGACATTGTCTTGGAATAATGACACTAGCAATATGATCATGTCCATACCTGGTGTGGGATTATCTGCTGCAGGCATTTCTGCCCAAGAAAAACAAATCATCCCATTCATCAGAGCCTAGGAGAAGATCCTTTGATAAGTTTCCTTACATGGGACAGTAAGCAACGGCACAGAGATAAAAGTCGATCTGGGAAAGAAACGGAAGTATTTATTAACCTAACAGTTAAAAATTATAATATAATATCCATAGTAAAAATGAAACCATTTTCATAACAGTCTCCTCAAATTAATTATATATTATGTGATAAATGTTTTTATTTAAATTGAGGGAATTATAAAGAAGTGTATGAAAAAATTTAATGAGATTTATTTCAGCTTCAAAATGCTTAATGATGTTACATATATGGTTACAAAAATACTAAAGTGTAAGATGTCAAAACCTAACTTTAAAATTGAGTGCAATACCATGATTCCAAAATCTATCTGCCCTAATGATAAAGTTCATAACAGACTACGGTGAGTTTATCTATTGCTGGCATTTCTACCCACTAAAAACAAACCATCATTTTCATCAGTTCAAAAGAGAAGAGATAATTTGTTAAGTTCTCCTTCACTGGGCTACATCATCAAACACAAGAAACGATATATGATCAGCCCATAAAAAACCATCCACCATTTTCATCACTGCCAAGGAGAAGAGAATCTATTTTGCTAGGACCACTTTCTTGCAGAAGTAACCAGCCGAGATATTGCAGCATTATTTTAAATTATTCACCATTACATTGACAGGAATTTGACTGAAGCTGAGATGAAGAAGGGCTAACAAGCCCACATGTGGCTGAAATATTAAAAATGTCCTCCATTATTGTGGCAAAACTGAACTGAAGTTGACATGAAGCAGGATTAACCAGACCTGATATGACAGCAATATTATAAATGGTCACAATTACAATGGCAAGAAATTGACTGAAGATGAGATGAAGCAGAAGGAACCAGACCAGACGTGACAGCAATATTATAAATGTTCACCATTGCAATGGCAGGAAATTGACTGTAAGTGAAATGAAGGAGAAGTAATCAGCCCAGATGTAGTGGCAATATTATAAATGTTCACCATTACAGTGGCAGGAAACTGACTGAAGCTGAAATGAAGCAGAAGTCACCACACCAGATGTGGCAGCAATAATATAAATGTCCACCAGTACCGTGGCATGAAATTGACTGTAAGTCCCCTGCCCAGATATGACAGAAATATTATAAATGTCACCCATTAAAGTGGAAGGAAACTGACTGAAGCTGAGATGAAGCAGAAGCAACCAGACTCGATATGGCAGCAATATTTTAAATTTTTACAATTACTCTGGCAGAAAATTGAGTGAAGTTGAGATGAATCAGAAGTAACCAGACCAGATGTGGCAGCAATATTATAAATGTTCACCATTATGGTGACAGGGAATTGAGTGAAACTGAGATGAAGCAGAAGTAACAGGCCCAGATATGACAGGACATTGACTGAATTTAAGATGAAGCTTAAGTAAACAGACCAGATGTGGCAGCAATATTATCAACGTCCTCTATTGCAATGGAAGGAAACTGACTGAAGCTGAGATGAGGCAGAAGTAACCAGGCTAGATGTGGCAGCAATATTATACATGTTCATGATTGCAATGGCAGGAAATTGACTGAAGCTTAGATAAATCAGAAGGAACTAAACCAGATGTGGCAGCAATATTATAAATGTCCCCCTTAAAGTGGAAGGAAATTGAAGCTAAGAGGAAGCAGAAGGAACCAGACCAGATATGGCAGCAATATTTTAAATATTTACAATTACACAGGCAGGAAATTGAGTGAAGCTGGGATGAAGCAGAAGTACCTAGATTAAGTGTGACAGCATTATTATAAATGTTCACCATTATGGTGACAGGAAATTGACTGAAGCTGATATGAAGCAGAAATAACCAGCCCATGTTCACCATTTTGGTGGCAGGAAATTAATGGTAAACATTTATAACATTGCTGCAAAATCTGGGCTGGTTATTTCTCTTTCATCTCACTTACAGTCAATTTCCTGCCATTGCAATGGGGAACATTTATAATATTGCTGCCACATCTGGGCTGGGTACTTCTTCATCTCACTTACAGTCAATTTCCTGCTCTTGCAATAGTGAACATTTATAATATTGCTGCCACATCTGGGCTGGGTACTTCTTCATCTCACTTACAGTCAATTTCCTGCTCTTGCAATAGTGAACATTTATAATATTGCTGCCACATCTGGGCTGGTTACATCCACAAGAAAGGGGTCCTAGCAAAGAGCTTCCCTTCTCCTTGGCACTGATGAAAATGATGGATTTTTTTTAATAGGCAGATCAAATATCAGTTCCTATGTTTGATGTTACTGACAGGCCCAAATAAGGGAAATTACCAAATGATGTCTTTGCTACTGGTGAAAATGATGGTTTGTTTTTTGTGGGCAGAAATACTTGCAATATATAAACCCACAGCAGTCTGCTATGAACTTTATCATTAGGGCAGGTAGGTTTTGGAATCATGGTATTGCACTCAATTTTAAAGTTGGGGTTTGACATTTTACCCTATAGATATTTTTGTTTTTTGCTTCTACTTTTGTAACAATATATGTAACATTATTAACATTTTGAAGTTGAAATAAATCTTCTCATCAAGATTTTCATAAACTTATTTATAATTTCTTTAGTTTATAAAAAAAAAAATTTTCCTGTAATATATACTTAATTCGAGGAGAGAATTTGAAAATTTATATTCTAATTGTTAACTATTAGTTTAATAAATACTTCAGTTTCTTTCCCAGATCAACTTTTATCTCTCAGTTTTGTGCCGCTGCTTACAGTCCCATGTAAGGAGACTTATCAAAGGATTTTCTCTTTTTCAAGGCTCTGATGAATGTGATGATTTTCTTTTACATTAAATAATTTTGCGTATTTTTCAATAAATATGTCACAATGAAATAAAAGTAGAGCATTTATTTTAATTAAATGGGTGCTCTAAATTGAAAAGGTGATGTATTTTATTGTTAGCTTTCATTTCTCGCATTGAACTCCCATAGTGAACTATAACTTTCTTTGTAATTTTTTGTTGAAGAAAAATGAATTTTACATTTTTGGAAAGAGAATTCAATGAAGGAACATATATAACAAAAAAAAAATTGGTATTACGATAAAGTCAGTAGGTTGGCTTACATTTTGAAATTTATGTCTCGTAAATAAGAAAAAATATTTATTCTTTTTTTGTCTTTTTTTAAATCTGTTTTGTTTGGGGTCCTACTAACTAAATAACATTGCGGATTTTTGTGTATTTTTTGTTAATGGTCGTCATTAATTTTGAAAATCTTGCAAAAATAAAAATAATTGTCAGATTTTCATGAAACTTTCAGAAACTATTCACAAATGGAAATTATTATAAATATGTTTATTTTTTTTAAAGTGATGGCAAAATTTGTTTATATTTATTACCCCCCCCCATAATTAATTTTATAAAAACTCGTGATATTTTAAATTGTACAGTTTTAGCGATTAATTAGTTAAAAGCACAAGGCATTTTTCTTTTTTTTAGTTGACACCCATCTACCTTAAAATCAGCTCTGAATTGTAACATAAAACTCAATAAAACGAAGATATTAATTTCAAAAGCTTTTAGTTGGTTTTACTTGTTTGTATGACTATGGATAATATTTTCTGAAAGCAAGAAACGTTTTCGATGAAAAATAAATTTTTACAACAATTATTTGTTATTTCTTAAATTATTTTTACATTAAAGTTGTTAAAATTAATCAAAATCTTGTACACCTTAGTCAATGGTGTTAAGTATCATTTACAGATTATAAAATAAAGCTGGTTATAATCAGAAAGTTGCCAATAGCTAAAAATCTAATATAACATGTTTTGTGTTTTTTTGTGCGCCCCAAAATAGCTAAAATTCAAATATACGGAAGACCGGAAGCATCATGAAAACAAAAGTCTGTCCTGTGGTTTGCGTTGGTAGTAACAAACATTTTGACGATAAAATTCTGCTTTCATCAAGTTTAAGGCCGTTTTTATCATGCTATGCCAACTTAAAAATAACGAGGTAAATAAGTTGTTCACATAAAGATAAACTGTCACTTGTAACCTTCCATAGTATAACTTTTCCTCCCGTAAGATGAAATTACGCACATGTCAGTTGTCAATCAACATCTCTGTTAAGTCCGCCTTTCTATCATTTGAAAGTACTTTTTTTTTTCAGCGCGCAAAGTAAGTAATGTTTGTTTCAAA
The DNA here is from genome assembly GCA_964036315.1 of Acanthosepion esculentum. NCBI lineage: Eukaryota > Metazoa > Mollusca > Cephalopoda > Sepiida > Sepiidae > Acanthosepion > Acanthosepion esculentum. The sequence continues at coordinate 10,893,097 of OZ038479.1, forward strand.
ATACATTATTAAATAAACTTTATAATTTCCAATTTTCTTAAATTAATTTTAAAAATCATAATTGATTTTTTAAACGAATTTTAAACGGAAAATTTCACTTTTGTAAACAAAAGTTAAAAAAATGAAAGACGATCGATTTTCTGTCAATTTTGCTGATCCAAGATTACAAGATTTTTAACGAAAATTTTGGACTTGCTACAAATTATTAAAAAATGTAAAAAAATAATAATAAAAATACTTTGATCTTTCCTCTTGATAATAACATAAACATTTAGACGATAAAAAATTATTTTCATCAAGTTTAAGGCCGTTATTATCCTGCTATGCTCATTTTCCAGCGATTTCGTGTAGGTAATTATTTTTTTCTTTGTTTTGTTTAATTGAATTTTTGAAGGAGCTCGCTTCCACGGGTCAGAGAAGAAATGAACATCTTCCTGGGTGTAGTTTAAGATGTCTGCTAATTGAGTGTACACTTTCCATAATATTGATAAAGATTGGTCGCTTTGATTTTGCGAAACAAAGTAACATAATAAAATTTAATCTCGAAAAAAAAAAAAAACATATTTCACATTTTCGGCTGTTCAAAGCAAAATACCGTTTTAACTCGCTGTAAAAAATAATTCAATGAATAAAAGCCCATACAAATTACATATTTAGAAATATTAATTTTTTTTCCAGCCATATGAATATTTTTATGTTTAGACCAGAAATACACGAGAAATTGCGAGTTGAATGGACTAAGTTGCAAATTTATCAATCTCAAACGAAATCAGATATTGACTGGAAATGCTATCATTACACAAGAAAACAAATATTAAAAAAAAAGTTTAATGAAATTTTCAGGACTTAAATAAACTATTATTTAAAAAATGTCTTGGTTTTTAATAATGAACTTTCTGCTTTCAGAACTTAAATCTTATTTACATTAAATTATTATTGTTTAAAACATGTCTTAGTTTTATTATAACGGACATTATTTTTTAAATGACGAGAAAAGGTGTCAATGTTTTAAAAAGCTTATTTATATAAGAAAGTTAATTTTTCTTTTAATTCACATTGCCTTCAGGCTTTTTAGGGGGATTTTTTTTAAAACTTACCTTTTCTCAGGTCGAATCTAAAACATTTTCATAAAAACAAACAGGATTAAGTTGCTGTCGTTCGTGGACTTGATGTTTATTTCTCAAGATCAACAATATTTGGGAATAAATAAAAACTCCTATTTTGAAAGAAATTGCAATTAAAATTTTTTTTTTTAATAATCTCCTACGATTTTTTTAATGTGTGACGGACTCATTGTCCGAAGAACTCGGAATTAAGATTTACGCGATTATCTCCCTTGACGCATTCTTTTGTCTACAATTTATTATTAATATCATTGAAACATTTTCTTCTCAAGCGAAAGATATTGTACAACAGTAAGTTTAATTCATTTTAATATGGTTATTTAGAAACAGTTAATTTATTTTTCTGAAAACAGAATGTTTGCATAAAAAATGTCTGAATTATTTTTACTCGGTTTAAAAACCCATTCACCAGTGCCCCTCTAATTGTTCAGCCTTAAAACTTTAAAATTATATAAAATTTAGTGTCAAACAAAAATAAAATGAATTTAGTTCTTCATTTTTTTTTAAATCGACTAATTTTAGTAAATATGTTTTTAGTTGATTTGAGACAAGAAGCAATTGTTGCGGCTAAACATTGGTTTAAATAAGCAAATCAAACGTGGGTAAGAAATCAGAATGCCTGCAGGGAATCGAGACTTGTATTGACATCATATGGCAAGAAAAGAAACATTTGAAAAAATCGTAGAAAATGAAGAAAATTGATGAAATAACTTGTAAAAGACAAAATTGAGTCAACAACGGTGTTTATTTTATTTATTTTTTTTTGGCGGAATTCGAATAAATTCTTAGTTACTTTGCTGGCTTTGTTGAAGACCGAACTGAAGAAAGTCAAATATGAATGAATGAATGAATGAATGAATGAATGAATGAATGAGATGAGAGTAGATATGTGAAGCTGAGGTACCACAAAAAATAGATGATTTTCCCTGAAATGAAAGTAAAAAAATCGCTTCACCGGTTTTTAAAATATTTACAAAAAATCAAGGAAATGTCTGGTTCAAATGGAATTTTCTGTATTTCTTCATTAATGAATAAATTGTACTGAACTGAATAGTTTTATTTATTTTATTAGAATTGTTAAAAAAAAAGGTTTCATTTGTTGCAGTTAAATATTTTATGGCATAAAGCAGGTAATAAAATAAAAGAAAGGAATTAAATTCCAAAATATAATTTAATTAATTTTTCATTAAAAATGTTTCGAATGGAAATTAATGTCATATGAAAATAAAATTAATTCTAATTTTCATAATTTTTTTTACCTTTTGGTTACATAATGTCAAAATTATTTATTTTTAAGCATAAAGAAATTCAATCTCTAAATTATAGCCCTTTTGATCCTCCTTATTTTTTAACCTTTTCACGCATACATTGAGATGACATAAAACGAGAGCCTTTTGGAAATGACAATAAAAGATTATTATTGTCATTAACCTGTGACCTTGATGAAATCTCATGGGTTACAGTGCATAACTATAATGTACCTCCACTATTTTTGGTATTAATTTTTGATACCCTATGTTTAGAATGAATTTTTTAAAAAGAAAAAAGCATTCTTGAAGATTTCATTTTAGCTTGAATTGAAAGCTAAATGATTAAGTTTATTATTTCCAGTAAGTAAAATATTCTGGTGTAATTCAAATAGAAATTATGTAGAATGCAATGTCAAATATTCGCTTGATTTCTTAGAATTCTCTTAAAAGCAGCCATTTTCTTAATTTTAAGAAATTTGTAAATGAAACAAAATTATAAATTTTAAAAATCATCTAAAAATAAAATATATGTTTATGTCACATTATCTTAGTAAAATTAGAAAATTTAAAGTTAAATTAATCTGATTTGAAATGAATATTACTTATATCATAAAAAATAATATACAATCATTTCTTAACGATGGGTCCTGATTTTCTTCGATGTTAAAAGGTCACATGTTTCAACGCTTGTCTCTCTTAGGGAAAACTCCTTCACATATAAACTTTTTTTGGCTGTGGGTAATTTTTTCATTTCACTTCCATGTTTCATCGTCCGTACATTTCAACAGGCTTCTTTGGAAATCATCCATTCAAAATTTTAAATTTTTTTTCCTATTTCACTAAATATTTTAATTTTGCTATGCATTCTTCTTACTTTAGTGTGTGTCATGCATCAAATAATTTGTTTTATTTATTAGATTTTTTTATTTCTTTTTAGAAAAATAATTTGTTTTTAGTTCATTTTAAGTTTCTTTTCTTTGTTGTGAGTTAAATGAAATAAGTGTAACCATTCATAACCATTAAAGTATAGCAATTAATAATGAAGACTATAAATTAATAGTAAATACCATAAAATTCCAAATTATAAAGTTACCGCTATCATTAGATTTTATATTATCTCAGTTTAATAACTGAGAGTGAGATAATCTAATTTTTAATTTCATAACTGAGTTAAGAAAATTAAAATTATTTTATTATCTCAGTTATCAATGTAAAAATTTAATTGAGAGTGAAATAGTTATTAAATTATCTCACTCTCACTTATTGATAACAGATTATATTATTTTATCACAGTTATAAAATTAAATTGAGATAATAAAATTATTATCTCATTTATCAATTTAAACATTTAATAACTGAGATAATTTAATTATTGATATAGTAAATAATAATTTTATTAATTATTCTCTCATATTAAATTAAAAATGTAATAACTGATAATATAATCAATAAAATTATTCTCAGTTATTAAATAATGAAATAAAATGATAAAGGTAATACATCCTGTTGATAGATGTCTGATCCCAGGCTGAAGTGTGTTGTTTTTTTAGAGAAAATCAGCATCTCCATAGGGTTTATTGGTGTAATGGTCCATTCTCTTAATGTTAAATCTGAGCCAAGTCTATCCCTGACTATAAAGAGTGCCTCCTCCGTGGGTACCTTGGTGAGCAAACACACCCCATCCAGGCTCACCATCTGGTTGGTTGGAATGGGAGCATCTTTAATTATTTCCACGAAATGGGCTGATTTTTGGACACCTGATAATGACATTCCTTTTAATGACTCAATGTTTTTTTTTCAAACTACTGCTGTTTTTCTGTAAATCTGCTCAGAATGGTAAACTAAAAAATGTAATAAAGCTATGACATTATTTAATTAGAATACCTTTTAATTGCTTTTATAAATAAGATATATTAAGGACACTCTTAACAGAAAAAACATTTTTTTTTCAATAAATGATGAATTTTTACAAGAATTTTTCCATTTTTAAAATTTTAATTAAAATAATTTATAATTAAAAATCTTTTTAAATTCTGCATTACTTTCTTTTAAGTGATATTATGATAAGTACAAAATATATTTACAAATCAAAAATTGAAAAGCTTAATAGTTGTTTGCATAAAAATTTTAAAATAATTTAAAAAAATTTTTTAACTTTAAATATTCCCATTTTTCCTTGTATGGGAGTCTATACATGACATTATTATTAAAAAGTCCCATTTTAAGCTTTGTTCTCCTTTTACAGAGAAATTTGTTTGTCTACACTTTGCATGTTTCCATCACAAGTTTTTCACATCGTCACTTCAAAATTTTAAAACTTGAAAATTTAAAAAAAAAGATCATGTGTCTCTGGGTTGCCATTTATGAATTTTGCTCAATGCTGTAAGCAGCAGATGATGTCTTTCTTTACACTCTAGGTGATGGGTGTTGAAGTTGAGGTATTGTCCAGTGAATGTTGGCTTGTGATATAAGGATGTCTTGAGCACATGCTTTGTTTGAGATTAGTACATCCAGGAATGTGAGTTTGTTGTCATTTTCTTCCTCCATTGTGAACTGTATCGATGTTCTTATTGAGTTCACATGGTCTAGTAGGAGCGGGACCTCTTCCTGTTGTGGCCAAAGTATGAAGGTGTCATCTGCATATCTCGGTCATAGTATTATATGCGTATCTTTGCCATTGCTGGTGATAATGACAAGCCCATTGCTAGGCCTTCAGCCACTTTATATTTGTCTTATCCCATTCTGATGTGTTTGTTTATATAAAATCAGCATCTCCATAGGGTTTATTATATACTGGTCTATTCTCCTAGGGTTGAGTCCGAGCCCAGTCTATCCCTGACTACCAAGACTGTCTCCTCCATGGGTACCATTAATGAACAAACTCACCCCATCCAGGATGACCATCTGGTTGGATGAGATGTTTGAGTTTGGCAGCTCACAATTGTCCTGAGCAGAATTCTGTCTTAGGTGGGAACTGCTCTTTGTCCTTGATTAGAATCTACGATCATTTTTCTTCTGTTTTCATTATCTTTCTTTACTATATTTCTAATGAGGTCTACAGGTTTCTTGTATATTCTGTTTTGGTTTTGGTGGACTAAATAAAATCTTTAGTTTGAAATTCCAGTGTATATCACCTGAAGAAGCCCTGTGCATACAATGTCTGAAGTGTTGTAAATATAGCAATAAAAATGAGGACCACAATCTGAAAGGTATAAATTATTATACCAAATTAATTGTTTAAATTATTTCATTATTGCTGTGTTATTCTAATAAATAGAAGTGGCCTTAACAATATAACTTCACTTCTCCTTCGCAGTGATGAAAATGATGAAAACTATGGGTCATTGATGCTGAAATATTTGGTTGGTAGTGAAATTAATAAAGTACATTACTTCTGTGGATGTAGTAGATATTATCTGTCTACATTCATGATGTTTTGCCCATTGTAGACTCAGGCTTCCTCAGGAACTGTTTATATTTCTGGGACAAGATATTGTAACTATTTACACTATTGACATTGCTCGAACTGTTGTCCTTATCTTTATTGCCTTGTTCACAATGTTTTGGATGTTGTACACTCCGGTCTTCTTCAGGTGATATACGTTGGAATTTCAAACCAAACACTTCATTTGATCCAAAGGGTCTGATTGTTCTAATTCCACATACCATGCCTTGGAGTTATTTTTTGGATATATCACTATCAGCTAACTCACTTCAGTAACATAACTCTCCAAGTATTTTGTTCACTCTGCTATGGCCAGGTATTGAACTCAGAACTCTTTCATTAAGTAACTTTTTGGATTATTCAAGCAATGCTTTTATCCACTGGGGAATTAACTGATACTGAGATATCCAGGAAAAAGGCATGGCACATGGAATGCTAGAAACTGAGTACACATGATGAAAAAGTACCCCAAACGTAATAAAAACAACCACAATCATGATATGCTATTTTAAGTGTAGTTTGAAATATGAACTTGGGTAAAGATTCTACTTGCAAATGAGCTCAATTTAAATGTTATCTTATGTTTAAAGGATCACATGGATTGCACCAATTGAATAAATTCAAACCATGTCAATTTGATGATGCATGTGATGAAATGTGAAAAGAATTCATTCTTTTTGTAATGTAAACAAACCCTGAAGATCTTATTCAAAGAAAGATTATTTTGAATTAATTTAAGTTTAAGAAAGCCTTTTTTTCTTCTAGAGAATAACCTGCCAACTAAATTTTAAAAATCAAACAAAGATCCATATCTGTCTGGAATTTTAAGCTTTATAAGTGTTATTATTTTGTAATATGTCTGTCTTAATTTTGAAAAATATTCAGAGACCAATAATATCTCTTGTTTAAACACTGTGACAAACAGACTTTTGCATAAGACCCAGCAGAGAGATATGGTCTAGAGGCCCTAGTGGTCCAGTTGTAGATATTTATAAAAAAAAAAACAATTAGCCTAGTAACAAACTGAATGTTATTTTAACTTTTATGCAATTTTTATCAATATTGGTTCATGGGCTTAGATGGCAACTTGATTCAGGCAGACAGAAATTGGCATTTGTATGTATAGATAAATATACGGTTTTAATTAAATAATATCTCTTGAGCACTTCAAAATTATAGAGAATTTTAAAAGTTTATTATTTTAATTAAAAGTTTAAAAAATAACAATTCTTGTAAAACCTTAATATTCATTCCAAAAAAAAAATCAAGCAAAAATATGTCTTACAATAATTGAAAAATGATTTTCTCCAAACACAAAATGACTTGGCATCACCATTTCAATAAAACTAACACATTTTTTAAATAATAATAATTTAATGTAAACAAGATTTAAGTTGTGAAAGTTTCATTAAAAATTTTTAATGTTTGTTTTTCTTTCCTCTCTGTCATTGACACTTGTAAAAGGTCAATGAAATTTTGTCTTTGAAAATAGTCCAAAAACATTATTAAAATTTTAACATTTTAGTCAGAAATGTGTTGTTTTTTGTTATATAATTTAGTTGGATTTTTCTCATAATATGAAGATAATAATTAAGTGTTTTATGCTAATGGTCATACGTCTCCAGGGAATATGAATATTGTATGATTCTCCAAATACTTTAGCTTACAGGAGAAAGTTTTACAGAGATAACTGTTTTTAATATTTCAATATGTTTATCTGTAAATATTTTCATTGTCCTTTCTTATACAGAATTTTAAAAGATTTTATGCATTTTAAATGAAAATAATTCTAGTAAAAATTCCTTATTAATCTAAAAAATAGATGTCTCAGTTTTATAATAAAAAATTGAGATGATATGTGATAATTGAGTTGGATAGAAAGATAGATAAAAATTGATAGATAAAAGGATAGAAAAAAATCTAATTTTAATTTGAATTCTTTTCCATAAGAGGTTTGTTATGAAATGTAATTTCCTCTTAGTTTGATAGTTCTACAAGTTGGTCATAAACTAACAATTTAAAATTTGAGTTTAATTATAAATAGATAAGGCTTCCATTGACATGAATATTATTCAATGTGCAAATAAAAAAATGAAAATGTTATAAATGAATGTGATGCATTATCTAATGGAATTATTTGCACAGTGTATGTTTGAAAGGGTTCTAAAAGTAAATTTCATATTAAATCGCTGTCCGACACAACTTAAGTGCGTAGTAATTTAGACAAGTAAGAGCAGTAAAAAGGCTGTTAATTAAGCTTCTGTATGCAAAATATTCTGCAGTGAATGTAGTTAAATAAGGCCATTAATGGCCGACAAATGAACGTGACTGAGTCCAAACTTTTATTTTCCATAACTCCAAAATGGCAGGTCTTATCAAAATTTAATTGTTATTTTGAGTTCAGCATGTACATTATTATGGAAATATGATGATTTGGGAAAATCTTAATAGATATTTAGTGCGTGGCTTCAAAAGCAAATTTACCCAAAAGAGCATATGTAGCTGACTCCTGCTGCTAATTTGAAGGGAGCATTCCTTTTAAAAAATGCAGATCAAAAGCACATACGAAGCTGGCTCTTGCTACTAATTTGAAGGGAGCATTCCTTTTAAAAAATGCAAATTAAAAGAGCATACAAAGCTGATTCCTGCTACTAATTTGAAGGGAGCATTCCTTTAAAAAAATGCAAATCAAAAGAGCATACAAAGCTGACTTCTGCTGCTAATTTGAAGGGAGCATTCCTTAAAAAAACAAATTTGAAGGGAGCATTCCTTTAAAAAAATGCAGATCAAAAGAGCATACAAAGCTGACTTCTGCTGCTAATTTGAAGGGAGCATTCCTTAAAAAACAAATTTGAAGGGAGCATTCCTTTAAAAAAATGCAGATCAAAAGAGCATACAAAGCTGACTCCTGCTGCTAATTTGAAGGGAGCATTCCTTAAAAAAAAATAACAACAGAAAAGCTAAAAATTTTGAGAGTGCATATCTTGAAGATAACCAAAATAATTAGTTTTGAACTAGTTCCACACTTTAGTTATATTCATTTTTTACAACTTTAATATCAGCCGGAGTCGTTCCGCTATGGGCCCTGTTCTATATTTGTACCAATTTCTTATTTACTAATTAATTTGTCAGTCATTTAAAATTTTTATCACCTGTTCTTTTTTAGATACACATTTTGAAAATGAAATTAAAAACTATTTTAATCATCTTAATATATAATCTTAAGTGTATTCTCTAGAGGAAACCATAAAGATATTTGTAAAAATAAAATTAATTAATTTTCCTTGTTTAGAAGAATTTTATAAGCAGAAAACCCACCGAACACTAGTGGCTAAAAAAGAAAAAATTTACTTTGGGTCTTAAAAAATGTCATGCAGTTTTGAAAATATACACATTTTAAAACTGAGATTAATATCTAATTTTAGGTGTATTTGCTAGATAGAAACATAATCTTATTTGTAGAAAACAACAAACAATTTTACACTAGACACACATATCTGGAAATATACACATTTAAAAGTGAAATTAAGAACTATTTTAATTATTCTTAATATCTACTTCAGGTGCATTCCCTAGATAAAAAAAATTTATTTATAAAAAAAAATCTTCATTTAGTTTTCTTGCTTACAACAAGTTTATTTCATAATTGGTGTACTGTCTTCCTAGAAAACAATTACCCTGACAAAAAATCCAATTTCATAAAATTTAACATTAAGACAAAACTGGCAACTATTTTTTTTTTATTTTTACTCGCTATTTTGTTGTTAACTTAATTTTACCACAAAAAGTTTTTTTTTTTAAAACCTGAAACAAATAAATTTCAGACATCATGTTGTATTTTCCATTTTTTTCTGTTTGAAAAGATTCTATGATTTCCAAGTATCATATCTGTCGTATTTCCTTTTTATACTTCTTCATTTCTTTTGTAAACAAATAGATTTTACATTTCTTTCCTGAAACTAGTCAATTAAATGTTTTTAACATTTTTGTTCAATCTTTTTCTCTTACAATGGTATAAATGTTGATAAAATTTAATTTTATCAACATCTGAAAGTCTTTTTTAATAGTGTATCTTTGGATATGGTCACTCAGAAAAAGCAGAGAAAATTTTGATTTATTACAAATATTTATTTATCCATTTTAATAGGTGAATTAATTATTCATACAATGCAAATGTTTTATTTTGAAACATAAATTGATTTAACAATCGAGATTATTCAAGTGGATTATTCTAGAATTTTCCAATAATGTTAGATATTTTTGCCTAAAAAATACAAACAGAACATTTTGTAATTGATATTCATGCAAGAAGGTTATCATCATGGCAGGAGGTGAAGAATTGATAAATTCACAAAAGGAACTGATTGTTAAGCTCTGGAAAGAAGGGAAAAGTTACAGGAAAATCTGAGACAAACTGAATATTCCATTTACTACTATTAATTCATTCATTGCAAGGTATAAAAAAACTCAAAACTGTTGCAAACCAAAGAAAAACAGTACTATATGGAATATTTCTTCAAGATCCTTGAGAAAATAATACATCAAATTAAACAAATTCTAATAGTTACTTGTCAAGAGTTACAGGATAATTTGCTTTCATCAGGAATGTGTGTCACTAAACAGACAATAAGTAGTGGAAATCATACAAACAATCTAAAGTCATGCCCCGTTTGGAAAACTTATATTTGAAAAGACACAGAGATGCCAGTTTGGAATTCATTTGTGAACATAAGGAAAAATTGTATTGGAAAAGAGTATTATGGACAGACAAAACCAAAATTGAGTTGTTTGGATGTAATTCTAGAAATCATGTATAGAGGAAAGATAGCAGTGACTTCAAGCAGAAGAACACAGTTCCAACAGTGAAATTTGGTGGTGGCAGCATCATGGTTTAGGGGTGTTTTTCTGAAAAAGGTTTTGGTAACACATCCATAATAGATGGTAGAATGAATGCTGCAGCATATCAAAATACTTTTGAAGCAAATTTAATGATTTCAGATGAAAAACTTGAACTTGCCTCTGATTGGGTTTTCCAAGAAGATAATGAACCTAAACACACTGCAAAATTTACAAAGAAATGGCTTGCTGAAAATGATGTAAATATCCTGTAATTGCCAAGTCAATCCCCACATTTAAACCCAATCAAGAATCTGACATTATTTGAAAATTCAAATCCAATCAAAAGCTCCAACAGACATCCCAGATCTGAAGACCATATGCAAAGAAGAATGGAACAAAATCCCAACTAAAATCTGCAAATCATTAATTGAGACCTACAAGAGATTGGTTGCTGTAGAAGTGAATAATGGCTATTCTACAAGCTATTAAATGAAGATTATGTATTCTTTTTTGTATAGTACAAATAATTTTTTCACCCATTAAAATGGGATTTATTTCTATTAAATCTGAATATTCTGTTTTCTATGCATATTTACTTATTATGCATCTGTGTACAGTTATATGAAAATTATTTTTATTCATGAATTGGAAATACAATACATTAAAATTTGTCTGTGTACAAATATTTGTACCCCACCCCACTGTATATATAGTGTCATTGTTTTTACTAGACAGAAATGCCTGCAATAGATAAACCCACAGCAGTTTGCTATGAACTTTATCATTAGGGCTGGTAGTTTTTGGAACCTAAGTATTGCACTCAATTTTAAGGTTGTGGTTTGACATTTTTACACTGTAGATATTTTTGTTTGGACTTTTTAAACAATATATGCAAAATTATTTAGCAATTTGAAGTTGAAATAAGTCTTCTCATCAAAACTTTCATACACTTATTTATAATTTACTCAATTATTTGCTAGTGTCATAAGTCCAAGGCGAGGTCTAAAAACTTTAAAAATCAACAGATATTTTTCAGGATTCATATTTTTATTGTTTCTGAATTGACAGTGTTCTGATTTTAATCACATGCGTTTCATAAGAAGTTACATTGCAATCTTGCTTAACTGGTGAGCACAATGAAAATGTTTGATTTTCACCAGTGGCGGCTGCTGCTGCATTATTAAAATGATAATTGTTTGTATCTCTCACAGACTGCTTTCATATATTATTAACTGCTGCTATTAATATATCATTTATGCTTTCCTTCTTTACAGATATTTTGGCTGTATAATCCACATTGGCTATTAATGGGAATTTCATTGAAGAAAAAGGCAATCCACTTACCAGGAAAACACAAATATATGCTGCAAGGTTCCTGAGGATGTCATGGATCTACATTGTCAAAAGCATGATAATTAAATTTACCTGACAAGAAATAATGTACTTTGAAATATGTGGTTCATCTCTTTACAAAAACACATTTAATGGTATGTACGAATAAACATGAAAGACAGGACAGCTGCTAAACTGTTGTGAAGTCAGGCAATAGGCCAGATGGAAACACATGTTACAAATAAGCCATATTCTTCTGAAATGTTTGAATCTGAATTTTCACAGAAGTCAAGTATGTTCAAACATATACTTACACACACTGGAGAGAAACCATATTCATGTGAAGTTTGGGGATCTGCATTTTCATGGCAGCCAGGTTTGGTTAAACATATGAATATACACACTGGTGAGAAACCATATTCTTGTGAAGTTTGTGGATCTGTATTTTCACAGAAGTCAGCTTTAGTGAGACATATCCGTACACACACTGGAGAGAAACCATATTCTTGTGAAGTTTGTGGATCTGCATTTTCACAGAAGTCAGCTTTAGTGAGACATCTTCGTACACACACTGGAGAGAAACCATATTCTTGTGAAGTTTGTGGATCTGCATTTTCACAGAAGTTAGAATTAGTGAGACATATTCGTACACACACTGGAGAGAAACCGTATTCTTGTGAAGTTTGTGGATCAGCATTTACAATGAAGTCACATTTAGTGAGACATATGTGTACACACTCTGGAGAGAAACCATATTCTTGTGAAGTTTGTGGATCTACATTTTCAACAAAGTCAGCTTTAGTGAGACATATTTGTACACACACTGGAAAGAAACCATATCCTTGTGAAGTTTGTGGATCTGCATTTTCACTGAAATCAATTATGTTCAAACATATGCATACACACACTGGAGAGAAACCATATTCATGTGAAGTTTGTGGATCTGCATTTTCAAAGAAGTCAGGTTTAGTGAGACATATTCGTACACACACTGGAGAGAAACCATATTCATGTGAAGTTTGTGGATCTGCATTTTCACAGAAGTCAGCTTTAGTGAGACATCTTCGTACACACACTGGAGAGAAACCATATTCTTGTGAAGATTGTGGATCTGCATTTTCACAGAAGTTAGAATTAGTGAGACATATTCATACACACACTGGAGAGAAACCATATTCTTGTGAGGTTTGTGTATCTGCATTTACAATGAAGTCACATTTAGTGAGACATATGCATACACACACTGGAGAAAAACCATATTCTTGTGAAGTTTATGGATCTGTATTTTCAACAAAGTCAGTTTTAGTGAGACATATTCGTACACACACTGGAGAGAAACCATATTCTTGTGAAGTTTGTGGATCTGCATTTTCACTGAAATCAAATATGGTCAAACATATGCATACACACACTAGGGAAAAACCATATTCATGTGAAGTTTGTGGTTCTGCATTTTCTCAGAAGTCACTTTTAGTCAGACATATGCATACACACTGTAAAAAAGCTATAGTTTCTTGAAATTTGTGGATCTCTATTTTAATGGAAATGATGTTTGATGAGCCACTTTTGTATACACTCTGGAGAAGGAAAATATTTTCATGATGTTTACTGATATGTATTTCAGAGAAATTTTGTTGCAACATGTGTATACACAACAGACAGAAACCTTATCATAGTCCACATTTAATTTCTGACTCAGAAGAAAATTCTTTTGTAGTGAATCATTTAAAAACCTGTGGAAATGCAAAATAGTGGATATACCTTGTCTGAGAAGTCATATTTTGTAAAAACTGTAATGCATTATTTTCAAATACTGCAAAATACAATTGACTTGCAGCTATGCTGGTATGTGCACATACTGCATCACAGTTGCATAAATGTCTTACTCTTTATCTTAACCACCTGTGCATCATGTAGATGTAGTTACACATTCCCATGAAAAGCAATAGATTATTCAGAACCAATGAAGGAAAAGACTTTTCACTTTCCATGAAGACATAAATGTATGTTACATACTTTGTGAAAGTCATGGATCTACATTTCAAAAAACCATGACAATGAAATTACTTGGCAAGAAATAATGTCCTTTGAAATGTGTGCTCTATCTTTCTACAAAAACACATTTAGTGTTATCTAGGAATAAACAGGAAAGATTGGCCATGTTCATGTGACATCTGCTAAACGATTGTGAAGTCAGACATAATAGGCAAGATGGAAACACATTACAAAAAACCATGTTCTTTGGAAGTTTGTGGATTTACATTTTCATAGACAGATTTGGTCAAACATATGCATACACACACTGAAAATTTCATTTGAACTGGATAATTCCCTGATTTCTGGAAATTTTTTAAAACAGCGTATCAACTTTTTAATTTCATTGTGGAAAATGTATCCATTTTGGTGGTACCTATAAAATGTAAACTAATCATTTCCAAATCCCTTAAAAATACAATATTTGTGCAAAGATTTGTTTTTAAGTTTGGAAATTTAATGATAAATTTACTGGATTTGTAAATGTAATGATTATTTTTCTCTTCAGAATCGTGTAAAAATAATTTAAAAAAATATAAACCATTAGCTTTTCCGTATGCCTCTATTAACTGTGCATTTTACCCTTCCTCTTGAAAAAAGAAAAGGGATTTTTTTATATAACTGTACAAAAATTGGATGAATACCCCAAGCCAATATTAAGAAGGATACACTTCATATTGAAAAGATAGGTGGGAATTTTCTCCCTGCAACAGAAGAAAATAGTTCCTCAGATTTTTTAATAAAATAACCCATTCACTAAAATACTCATTCATTACTGAATATCTTGAAATTTTCATTTGAACCAGAATTCCCTGATTTTTGGCAAATAAGTTAAAATATCGATTTTTTACTTTCTTTGTGGACAAAGTATTCATTTTGGTGGTACCTATAAGATGCAAAAAAAATGTCAAAATCCCTTAAAAATACAAGATTTGTGCAACAGATATATTTTTAAGTAAATTTAAGGATTAATTAACTGGATTTTCTAAATGTAATGATTACTTTTTCTTTTTAAAACAATATAAATAACCAGTGAGGTCAGAGAACATTAGCTATAAATATTTTAATAATGTATTTTTTGATTCTATACACTTTAATGAAAATTAGTAGAATAAGTAATTTTATTATTTACCATTGCCAAAGGTATTTGTACCTAAGTAAGATATTGAACACAAATGGAATTGGAACTTGGCTATGCAATTAACGATTCCGAAACATTATCAATTACACCACACATCCAAGCTTACAGCACCTGATAGTATTCTCAAGTGGTTATTCATCTAAGGACTTGTCCCAGCTTGATGTTGCTTGACCAGTGAATGTATGGGAGCAGGGAATCAAAGAGAATGGAAAGACTTTAGTGAGGAAAGGACAATAAAGGAAGAGGATTCAGGAAGACAGAAGATGGTGAGTGATATTGCTTTTAAATGTTTGAAGATTGTAAGTTTCAGGGAAGAAAGAAATTGGGAGTTCCACAGGTGAGAAGTGCAAGAAAAGAAACTGTCAAAATAGAAGTGGTAGTAGTTCAACAGTAAAATAGTTGTCAATCTAGTAGCAACTTGAATTCATATAGTTGAGGCACTAGGTGGAAAAAAAACTCCCCAGAACAGTTTCCATGAAAATATTTGTAGTAAAATACAGAGGGAAGCCACGTCACATTGGTGTAAAAATGTCCGCCGTTGAGATGCCAGGTCCAGACTGATTCCACTACAGGTCCTTCTTTAGTGTTTCTGCTATGCATGTGAATTTTCTTGACTCTGCAAACTTTTCTAGGCGATCAACAAGTCATAAAGTTGGGATCAAGTTGCATGATCATATCATTGACCTTAAAATTGTGGACAGTGCAAAATTATTCAGATGACCAACAAATCTTAATTAAACTATATATCCATTAAGAAAAACCTTTATTAAATGAATTACAACCACTTTCAAAGATATTTAGAAAGTGGGAATAAAAAATATTAATTAAAAATTAAGATGTGCAAAAGCAAATGAACCCTTACATTTACACTCTGTATTTTTGTTTTACATGTTTGCTAGTGCAAATAATTTTTTGATCACATGTAAAAATCAAAATGACACATATTCATTTTTTTGGACAGCTGTGTATATACTGTAGTTAAACAATAAAACTCACTGTGTATGCAAAAGTGTTCAGTTAGAGACTAAATTTAAGAAATATATATGCAAACATTAAATGAACTTGAGGGTTTACAAATTGTATAGTTAAAACCTATAATGATGGAGAAGGCTATAAAAATCTATTGGCCGTCAACAAGAGCAAGTAGACATCTAGTTTGGCAAATCCTGCAGTGACCTTTGCAGTTTTCCAATACACATTGGTCAATGTCAGAATCAATGTGCAAAGAAATGGGAACGATGATGTTCTTCATGGCAGCATGCCTAGAAAAAGTCACTGATTACGAAATAGCACAAGCATGCTTGCCTTAACTATGCCAAAGCTCATATCAATAAGCTAGAAACATTCTGGCAAAAAGTTTTATGGTCAGATGAGACCAAAGTAGAGATTTTTGGGAGGAACAATAGATGGTATATCTGGTGAGCTCCTAATATGGCTTTTGAAGGGAAGAATTTGATACCAACCATTAATTGTGGCGTTAATAGCATTATGATTTGGTGTGCTTTGCTGCAGCTGGAACAGGCAAAATAATATGCATGGGACAATAGAGTATGCAAGATAACAAGCAATTTTGAATGAAAGTGTCTTGTCCTCAGTTCAAATGTTCGGTTTATGTCAAGGCTGGAACTTCCATTAGCAAAATGATTTGAAACATCAACACAAAACCACAAAAGGATGGGTTCATAAAAAGTAAAATTTCAAGTCTTGGAATGGCCTTGTCAAATTCCTTAAACTCAATTAAAAATCTGTGATATATGTGAAAGAAGGCAGTGCATGCGTGAAATCCAGGTAATACACAATGTTGTATATTTACTCTTCTGTCACTGATGCGAGAAGAGGAATTATGTAGGAGAAACCAGAACAGAGTTCCATCTCCGGTTCAATAACCACAAAAAAATTCAGGGACAACAACAATTTCCCAGTCTGTATGCACTTCATTCAATCTGGTCATGGTATCGACAATGTCAGATGTATGCATGTGGTGTTTTGGTTCGAAAGCCGGGAGTGAGGGAAAATTCAGGTCGGATTTGAAGTCCATCCTAAAAGTAAATTTTTAAATTGAAAGACTATACAGGGATTTAAGTTTACTCAGAGAGTACAATTTCAACAGGGAGAACTGTAATCAACAACACCATTCCTTGGATGAGTGAGTCCTACACCCCCTTTTTTCCCTTAATCTTAATAGCCATCACCCCACCTACTTTCTGTATTTTATGTTCTACCACCTATGCTTTCAATTTCTCACCGTCTTAATTGGAATCACCGAATTTATACCATCATAGAATCTATGAGTAATGCTCCTTTACATGAGACGGGTATGCAGTGTGATTGGTCCTGATATAGCAGCACGTCTACATCACTTTCTCACAGATGTACTATCTCTTCCCTCTGTTCTACAAATACTTTCACAGTAACTGCTCTGATGAGCTACTTTCACTGGTTCCAAAACTGCAGGAATTTAACGTGCCACTAGGTTGGAATCTCAGTCCCATCCTTTCACTTTTGAAATGGTTAAATGTAGCCATCTCTTCTATGCCAATAGATTCATGTCTCACACTTCCAATCTGTGGAACTTCCTTCCTCTTACTTGCTTCCCTGATAGCTATAATCTTCAATTAGTCAAATGCAATGTCAATCGTCATCTTCCGATGTCTTGATCTAAGTCCCGGTTTTTCTCTTCATCCTTTCCTCTATCACACCTCTTCACTCTAGCTCCCATTCTCTGTAACCCTTTGCATTCTAGTGTCACTCCTGCCTTTCTTGGGGTGAAATGCTTAAAATTTTAAAAAATAAATAAAGCTTATGTAAAGAGAGGGGAAAGTTAGTGAAGATGCATATTAATTTTGTACATGTATAGATATAAATACAGCAAGTACATATGGTTGTGTGTGGGCTTGTGTGTATGTACCTATGCTTGTGGGCTTGTGTGTATGTACATACAGTTCTGTGCACATGCCTCTATGTATGTACATGCATTTTCCTACCTGTTTTTTCGTTATTTTATTAAAATATTTTCTTGCTTTATTTGGCAGTGATCTTTTGTCATCATCAGTGATGACATCAGGTTGGCGACAGTAACACCAGTTAATTCCAGAACATGTTTCAAGGAAGAAATCTACATGCTGGGCTGTAAAGAATGTTGGCCTTCTACTAAAACTACTCAAGATCTGCTTCATAGGACCTTGAAATTCATGTCGTCGGCCACTGCTACAAACACACTCAACTACAAACTATGGATTTTCTGATTGTTTCCTTCTCAACAACAGATCTGGAAAACCTTATGCAAGGATTAAGAACAATTTACTTGCTAAAAGATCTTTCAGGCAGTCAGAGAAATATTTTGAGCAAGCCTTTATATGAACATTTTTTCTTCCTTTAAGCTCAAAGGAATTTTCTTCTCCCTTTCTGTCTCTCCTATTTGTGTATATCCCTTCACATTTTTTGTGTATGTAAATAAATATCCACTGTAAACTTTCAAGCCGTTGTTGCTTTTATCAATTCTGTCACCTTTAACCATAACCTTTTCATGTGACAAATTTCCTATATGATGAGTTTAATGGTGATTACAGAGGTGTTTGAAGTGATCACTTATTAATCCCTTGGTTTTCATTACTGTTGAGTGGTGTTGTTTAGGTAAAAACAAAGACGGATTTCTCTCTCTCTCTCTCTCATCCTCCCACCCAAGATTTAGTATTGGACTTGCCTCAGCATCAACACAGACATATCCTTTTCTTTATGAATTATATACTGATATATAAAAATTAGGTTTTAACTTTATTGCTTTTACTTTTTGTCAATGAAATCTCATGAAAAAAAAAACAGATTGAAATTGCAATACAAACTATTTTTGAGCAAGAGACAAATTCTTCTTTTTCACTGGTTACTGCAATTTTCTTTTTGTTTGCTGTGTTCTATTTTTTAAAAATTAACTTTTTTTGATTACTTTGAAAATAGGAAATTTTATTGATTACAAAATTATTCTCAGGGTTGGGAAGAAATATCAAGTCCAACAACATCAACTTCATCTTGTTTGATTTTTGTACAAAAACTGTGATTCACCCTGTAAAGGTAAGTTAGACAAGCCATCATGGACTTCAAAAGAAAATGAAAAGTTCATTTGAAATAACCTCCTTTGAACTTAAAGTTCAGTTTTATTTTTAAGGTAGTAGCCTAAAACTAATTCAAATTAAAAATAGATTTAATTTCTGTATATAAATAAAGATTCCAGGCATTTTAAATCACTGACACGTTTTCTAGTCCTTCATCAACAAATCCAACTGCCATTTAATTATAGAATGTAAAGTGTAAAAAAATTTGTAAATCTCTTTATTTTTTAGTCTTACATGCAACAATGCTTTTTTGCAACAATGTCCTAAAAGCTTATCAATAAATTTTAAATTCCTTATCATTACCATTATTGTTTTCTCAATTCTTATGTATGGTCGTCCCTATTAGAAAATATTGGCATGTTTACACAAAACCAAAAAATTCCAAATATTCTTCAAACACTGAACTTTTGAATTGTAATGAGCATTTCATGTAAGTAGATACCACCAATAACTCACTAAAAAATTAGCATACCACAATGAAAAAAATCGCCACTGTAATTATTAAGAGGAAAGTCCAAATGAGTTTTTGATTATTAAGTTATACTTTTTGATCCATTCTTTGCTGTGAAAAACACATTGATTTGAAAGTATTTTCAAGTCAGATCATTGTTGGATTTTAATGAAACTTTCATAACTTATTCACAAATGAATGGAATTATGTTAAAAAGGTTTTTGTTTAGAAAATCATGGTAAAAATATTTTTATCCTCCCCACCACTTATAAGAAGCCAAAGTAATAAAAATTCTAAAAAATTCTAAATTACTCAGAATTTTTCTTAAATTTTTTAGATTACTGCGTAGTTGAAAAATTACATAAGAAAAGAGTTTACATGCTATTCTTCAAGTAATTTTTAGTTCTGTGAACTTTTCTTAAAAATACCAAATATTAAATTATTGATAAATTTTGTTTTCATTCAGCTTAATAAGTTAATATGCCTCAAATTTAGATTCTGAAAAGTATATATATTTTTGAATATATGAACAACTTTAGTTATTTCAAAACAATTCATTCCTGTTAATTTAAATTAACTTTGAAATACATAAAAGCATTTTGCGTATTGGAAATATTAAATTTAATCTATTGGCTTGAAATTAAAAGCTTCAAGAAAGATTTTTCATTTTTAAAATATATTTTACACCTTAGGTATAGCTTTTTTGTTGTTATTATTTTTTTGATGTTCGTAAATAAGTCTAATGTAAAATAGTGCTGTTATCTCATCACAATATTTTGAGAAGTACAGTCCAGGCTGCAGTTGGATGACTGTAGTTGAACTAGTGTTACTACTTTATTTACTAGTTGCCACCATGGACTTGCTAAAAAAAAAAAAAACAAACTCAATTTACATAATTTAAATGACTTTTTTTGTCTTAATCTGAATTAAAAGAAATATTAATTTCTGAATATAAATATATAAATAAACTTTTCAGGCATTTTTAAAACATTGGCAACTTTTTTGGTCACTCATCAATTCATGGAACCGCTACTGTATACAAAAATGTAAACAACAAATTTGGAATGTAATATTTCTCTGAGAGATGATGTTTCCATCTCTATTAGTAAATTTAATGATTAACTGGATTTTCTCAATGTAATTTTTGTAAGTTCCTATTGTTATAACACACTTGTACTTGGTATAACATAATTCATTAAAATATTCTCTATACATAATGCTTAGGCTATTGCCGCAATGCCTGTATAGTTCGTATGAAGACTGACTCCAGTACGACTGATATTTACACAATCTACCCACAAAAGAGGAATGTGGCACAAGGCCAGTTTTTATTTGGGTTGATACCGAGCACATAGGCTTGATCAAAAATTCCCCTTAGACCCTGCATACATGAGGTTGGGTTTGTCTACTTCAAACCCAGATGAGACGTTGCCAGTAGGCATAGCCTCATCTGGGTTCCTCACTGTCCAAGGCAGAAAGTTTGACAAGCCTGGCAGAACACTGCCTGACTCCAAAATGATTACCAACGATCCCATACCATGGAAATCTTTATAGTATTGGATGAGTTCATAACGTCACCAGGGGTGTACTCTTTATAGTATTGGACGAGTTCATAACGTCACCAGGGGTGTACTCTTTATAGTATTGGACGAGTTCATAACGGCACCAGGGGTGTACTCTTTATAGTATTGGACGAGTTCATAACGGCACCAGGGGTGTACTCTTTATAGTATTGGACGAGTTCATAACGGCACCAGGGGTGTACTCTTTATAGTATTGGACGAGTTCATAACGGCACCAGGGGTGTACTCTTTATAGTATTGGACGAGTTCATAACGGCACCAGGGGTGTACTCTTTATAGTATTGGACGAGTTCATAACGGCACCAGGGGTGTACTCTTTATAGTATTGGACGAGTTCATAACGGCACCAGGGGTGTACTCTTTATAGTATTGGACGAGTTCATAACGGCACCAGGGGTGTACTCTTTATAGTATTGGACGAGTTCATAACGGCACCAGGGGTGTACTCTTTATAGTATTGGACGAGTTCATAACGGCACCAGGGGTGTACTCTTCATAGTATTGGAAGAGTTCATAACGTCACCAGGGGTGTACTCTTCATAGTACTGGACGAGTTCATAATGTCACCAGGGGTGTACTCTTCATAGTACTGGACGAGTTCATAAAGTCATCAGGGGTGTACTCTTTATAGTATTGGACGAGTTCATAAAGTCATGAAGGGTGCAGTCATTACTAAACAACAACAGCTAAATACGTCCTTTAGAATGAAAGAAAGTCAATTGGTTCAAATTTCTGTAAAACAAAAGGATTTTATTTCGGGAAAAAGTAAATTAGGGAGAGTCTCTCTCTTTCTGGTTAGAAACAATTTGACAAAAATTGAAACCCCACCCACAAACCACTAATCTGCCACTGGGAGGCATGCCACTAGTGTTCACTGCAGGTGGCCCGCCGGTGTGTTCATCTTGGCAATGTCATCACTTGCAGATCACTAGTGGCCTAGCAGTAGCTGCCACCAGGCCAAAGCATCTTGCATGGAGGGAAGTTGCAGTAATTATAAAATTGGGAGAGGGAAAAGAATAAGTAAAGAATATAATTTTAGTTTCCAGAAGATAGTCAAACATAAAAACTCACCTATTTTGAAAAGTA
This sequence comes from Acanthosepion esculentum, assembly GCA_964036315.1. Taxonomy (NCBI): domain Eukaryota; kingdom Metazoa; phylum Mollusca; class Cephalopoda; order Sepiida; family Sepiidae; genus Acanthosepion; species Acanthosepion esculentum. The sequence goes on from OZ038479.1 coordinate 10,915,491, forward strand.
ACTTTTATTAGACAAAATTTGTGTTTTATAACTGACACTTTACCTTGACTGAAAAAACAGATTCACACTATTTACAAGAATATGTTTTATCTCCAGTGTTTTTACAAGTAACTTTAAATGACTTGTGCAATGTTTATTAAAATGTAAACAACAAAATACAAACCGCTAAAAAAGATAAAATATTTATGTACTAATTACCATCAATCTCTTGTCCATCTGACGAATGATTCAGATTTCGTTAAGGAAAGAATACATACAAGACATTTGAAATTAAATCAATGGTATTTAGTATCAACCAACAAGTTCCTTTAAGTATGTTATAATTGCTGTGGGTTTGTGCAATGTATCACTTTTCATTAGAAAATCTAGTTATCTCACTGGGATGCAGAGATGGGTAAGTTATTGCATGAAGTTTGTTATGCAGCTGTGATGCAATATATGCACCCATAAGCATTGTGGCATGTCTATTGAATTTTGCAGTATTTGAAATTTTCTTTTCATTTTTATGGGTTTTCACATGATGCAATGAAAAAAGAATTTTCTGCTGATTCAGAAATTAATGTGCACTAAGATAAGGTTTCTATCCATTGTGTATTCACATGATGCGCAAACGGTCAGTCTGAAAATACATACAGCAAAAATCACAAAAACATTTATTCTCATTAGTTTGTAGATGGATATGGTTGACAAAATTTGACTCAAATGAAAATGCAGATGCAGAAACTTCAAAAGAATATGACTGCTGCCCTGTTTATATATACAGATTGGCTCACCAAACAAGAATACCATGAAAATGGAGAAACACGAAATTATAGGGATTTTCCAGCATGTGTATCCATATTATTGAAAAAATCTGGCTTCCATAAAAATGTAGATCCACAAACTTTAACAGAATATTGTTTCTCTCCAGTGTGTGTACACATATGTCTCACTAAAGGTGCCTTCTGTGAAAATGCAAATCCACAACAATATGGTTTCTTTGCAGTGTGTGTATGCATATATTTGACCATATATGACATCAGTGAAAATGCAGATCCACAAACTTCAAATGAATAAAGGTTCTCTCCAGTGTGTGTACACATATGACTGACCATACTTGACTTACGTGAAAATACAGTTTGACAAACTTCACAAGAATATGGTTTCTCTCCAGTGTGTGTATGCATATGTCTACTAAGTGCAACATACTTGAAAATACATTTCCCAAACTTCTCAAGAATATGGTTTCTCTTCAGCGTTTGTACACATGTGATTGGCCAAATTCTCTTTCCGTGAAAATGCAGATCCACAAACTTCACAAGAGTAATGTTTCTCTCCATCGTGTCTATGCATATGTCTCCCTAAATCTGACCTTCTTGAAAATGCAGATTCACAAACTTCACAAGGATATGGTTTCTCTCCAGTGTGTATACGCATGTGTTTGACCAAATACTCTTTCCGCAAAATTGCAGATGAACAAACTTCACAAGAGTAATGTTTCTCTCCATTGTGTCTGCGCATATGTCTCACTAAAGCTGACCTCCTTGAAAATGCAGATTCACAAACTTCACAAGGATATGGTTTCTCTCCAGTGTGTGTACGCATATGTTTCACTAAAGGTGGCTTACGTGAAAATGCAAATCCATAAACTTCACAAGAATATGCTTTTTCTCCAGTGTGTGTACGCATGTGTTTGACCATATTCGATTTAAGTGAAAATGCAGTTTGACAAATTTTACAAGAATAAGGTTTCTCACCAGTGTGTGTACGTATATGTTTGACCAAAACCGGTTTCTGTGAAAATGCAGTTCCACAAACTTCACAAGAATATGGTTTCTCTCCAGTGTGTGTGCGCATATGTATCACTAAGTAAGACTTACGCGAAAATGCAGATCCACAAACGTCACAAGAATATGGTTTCTCACCAGTGTGTGTGCGCATATGTGTTACTAAGTGACACTTACGTGAATATGCAGTTCCACAAACTTCACAAGAAAACGGTTTCTCTCCTGTATGTTTACGCAAATGTCTCACTAAGTGCGACTTCCATGTAAACGTAGATACACAAATTTTACAAAAATAGGTTTTCTTTGTAATTTTTCTTTCCATCTGGTCTATTCTCTCTAACTTCATAAAGTTAGCAGATCTCACGTGAATATGAAGCTCTTGTGAATATTTGGTGTTTATTCATGCAGAACACTAAATACTTCTTTATACAAAGTACATTATTTCTTGTCATGTAAAGTTCATTATCAGGCTTTTAACATTCTAGATCCATCACTTTCACATGAACCATGTAGCATATATTTGTGTGTGTTTTCATGGAAAGTGAAATGTCTTTTCTTCCTTGGAATTCTCAATAATAATCAATGCGTTTTTTGTACAGCCAAAACATCTGTGAAGAAAAAAGACATAAATGATATATTAATAGGAGTAATAAATAATATATGAAAGCAGTCTATATTATGTGTCAAATAAAGATTTTATTTAGGAAATAACCTGGGAATGCTAGAAAAGATTACTGAATATTACTACTCTTATGACATACAAAAATGGAGTTTATTTTCATAGACACATCCAGGAAATGAAAAAAAAACACAATTTTAAACTATCAGAATTTATTCAGAAAATAATAAAATTATTTTTTAATCATTTTTTAGAAAATCCTAGAATTTCTTTTTTAATCTATTCTATCCAAATCATTTAAATACGAAATTACAAGAAATTCTTTTCTGCATTGCATAATGTTTATATTTGTTTTAAGTCCTTGCAGTATTTAAATCATCCAATGTTTTGTTTCAATTATTATTGTTCAAATGCCTTAATTTTATTATAAAAGAAATAATGTTTATGTTTGTCCTTGCAGTATTTAAATTCTCATGTTTTGTTTCAATTATTATTGTTTAAATGTCTTATTTAGGTCTCTTCAATAATTCAATGAAAAAACAGCATGGCAACATGAAAAAAGGCCCCAAACTTAATAAAAAAGAAAGTTTTAGCATCAAAATGTTTACATTATTATTAAAGTGATTTTTAATTATTTTTTAATATTTTCTATCATGGTAAAAATGTTGTTGATTTTTTTAATGTAATATTTTATTTTTTAGTGTATTTAGTACATTTTCCAGTTGAAAAAAAAAAACATTAATTTGGAAATTCTTGCAAAAATCCAATAATTGTTGGGTTTTAGTGAAACTTCCAGAACTTATCTACAATTGAATTATTTTAGAAATGTTTGTGTTTTAGAAAGTCATGGTAAAAATATTTTTTTTACATCTGTTACTCCCTCCCCCTACTTAATTTTATGAAAACTTCAGAATTCAACTGTGTAATTTAGTTAAAATCAGAAGACATTGAAGAATATAAATCATAAATAATTTTCATAAATTTTGACGATATTATCCAAAATACAGATCTGAATTGTAAAATACAAAATACAATAAAAGTAAGACATTATTTAATTAAAAAAGCTTTTAAAGGCTTTTATGAATAATATATATTAAGAAAATAATTTCTGAAGCCAAAATATTTTTTTGATTAATAATTCATTTTTGCAAGAATTGTTTTTTTTTCCAATTTTAATACAAATATTTGTTATAAATCCTTGCTGCATTTGAATCAGCATATGTTTTGTTTCAATTATTATTGCTTAAATGTCTTCATTTTATTATAAAACTCATAATGTTTATATTGCAGTATTTGAATCATCATCTTACTTTGCCATTTTTGAACAATGCAAACAATTTGTCTTGGAACTCCACAAATGAGATCATTGCAACACTGCAGCAGATATTTATGGAAAAAGCCGATATCATCAAGATACAAGTGCTGGGAATCATAGGTAAGATGCTATTATGGCCTTGGGTGCATACCTTCTACACAAGTGTAAATACCCAAAAAGACCCCATTGACACTATGAATATCATCAAGGGAATCATTGACAATCTGAAGGCACTTATCAAGGACCCCATGTCTATTTTTATCTCCACAGTGGATTTCTTTGGAAATACACTACCAAAGAAATTGTTAGAATCCCTACTGATTGTCCCCACAAATGAACTCTTATTTCAACAAATGATATCTGCCTGTTTAAAAGGGATTGTGGAGGTGTTAAGCAGACAGAATGAAAACTCATTTACCATGGTAGAGGTTTCTTCCAAGTCAATCTTAACATTAATGAGGCAGTACACCATGCTAGCTAAAAGCATCATCAGTGAATTTTGTGACAGAAAGAAGCTTGTGACTAATGCTTATATATCCAGCATAAGAGATGTCATGAAGGCCAAGTGGAATCAAGTGAGGAAATTTACCAATGATCTAAATGCTGAGCAGTTCCAGGAACATCTGCAGCTGGCATAGATGTATGGCAGACAGAAGACTGGGATGAAGAAGATGCCGTACAAATCCATTTTATATGATTTTGAAAATCAACCTAGCAATAGTGACATGGAATGGAAGACAAAAATGCAAAAATAATCAATCGACACAATGAACATCATCAAAGGGGTCATTGACAATATGAACATACTCAGCGAGGACCCGATGTCTGTTTTCACCCTTAAGATAGAGTCCCTACTGATTGCCCCTACAAATGAACTTATCTTTTATCAGACGATGACTGCCTGTTTAAAAAGGATTGTGCAGGTGTTAAGCAGGCAGTCTGAAAAATCATTCACCATGGTAGAGGCGTCTTCTCAGTCCCTGTTAACATCGGCGAGGCAGTACACCATGCGAGTAGAAAGCATCATTAGGGAATTTTGTGAAAGACAGAAGCTTGTGCCTAATGCTTATGTATCCAGCATAAGCGATGTCATCAAAGCCAAGCGGAATCAAGTAAATCATTCACCATGGTAGAGGCGTCTTCTCAGTCCCTGTTAACATCGGTGAGGCAGTACACCATGCAAGTAGAAAGCATCATCAGTGAATTTTGTGAAAGACAGAAGCTTGTCCTAATGCTTATGTATCCAGCATAAGCGATGCCATCAAAGCCAAGTGGAATCAAGGAAGGGAAATTATCGATGATCTGGATGCTCCAGTTGTCAATGAATTACAGCAGACAGAAGACTGGGATGAAGAAGATGCAACATCAAACTGTTGAAGAAGAAATTGGTAAAAGGGTCAAGGGTAAGAAAGCCTGGCAGGAAAAAGAGGAGAGCCTTGACCCAGAAAAAGCTAATGCAAAAGAAAGATGTGTCAATTTCTACTTTGCTTGATAAGTATTATCTACAGTCTGCACAAGCCCTGCATGAAATACTCACTGGGCAGATAGCTGAATGTACAATAAAACACATTTGATGGTGTCAACTGTGAATACGTTGGCTACATACTTTGCAAATCAATTGAACAAATTTGAAGTTGGTGCTGACTATCTGATGCAGGACTTAGATTTTGAAAATAAGCCCAGCAATGATGATTGAAGAGGCCTTTTCAGGGTCACAAAATATTTCTGAGTCTTTTTACCACTATGCATAGCAGTAATTTCTTTTGAATATTGTTTAGGGTATTGGGTTAAAATAATAAAAGTTTAAACAATTATGTAATTAATAATAAAATTTAAAGATAATTAAAAAATTCAAAGATGTTAATGATAACAATTGAATAAAGAATAAAATGAAAAAAGTTGTTATATAGGAATAAAGTTTCACTGCCGACACTTGAGTTTGAACATAGATCGCCAATGAGTAAACACAGGCGATCCCATTATTGAATTACGTGGATCAAATGACTATGGCAGAAATGCATTATAGGTAGTCACGTGATGTCTAATTGATGACCATTTCTGCTCTATCCTCTATTACTATACGGACCACTATTCTCTACTCCACTGACTGTACTATTTCGTTACACTGATCACTATATAGATTACTATTCGAGCGAGTATTATCAAGCAAGTACTATTAGTGTGAGAGTTACTTGAAAGCTTCTAGCAGCAGCATTGGCCAACGGCATTACTCTAGTTGTATCTGCAATTACAAAGTCTCTACTATATCAAGCATTATGAAAGTGACAAGTATTACTTGATATTGCAAAAGTGGCAATGAGTGTTTGTTGACATCACAAAAAAAAATTTTAATATTAATCTAGGCTAATTTTACATTATTTTAAATTTAATTATTTTTTTCATAAAGCATCTTCAAACATAATTAAAATTCAATAAAATATTAGATAATTGCTCAAAATATGTTAATTTGTGAAAATTACAAGGTAGTTAAAAAATATGAGTTCACTTGGTTTCTGTACATTTATGTCAATTCTTATCATCCATACTAGATATCAACTCCTCAGGGCTCATCAACAATGTCAATAAAGACATGAGAAAAACAGGACCAGTCGTTAAGAAATACTTGTATATTACTTTTTTATGCTATAAGTAATGTTTATTTCAAATCAGATTAACTTAACTTTAAATTTGCTAGTTTTACTCAAATAACGTGTCACAAATATATATTTTTGGAAGAATTTTAAACCAATATTTTAAAACCTATAAAAATGTCTTAGATTTTTTTGTTTTTAATCCTTTCTATCCAACTCCTTTTTCTATTGTAAAACTGAGACATTTATAATGAGAAAATATTTTAATTGCTTTTATGAATAAAATAATGCACTCTATTTTTTAAATCAATAAGGAATTTTTACTAGAATTATTTTTATTTAAAAACACTACATTAAAAGTGACAAGCTACTAACTAAATTCAACAATTATTTGACTTTTGCAAGAATTACTAAATCAATGAAAAAAAAAAAAAAGAAAAACTATTTGTAAATATTACATTGACAACTAAGGCAAAAAAAGATTTTGGGGGCCTTTTTTTTTCACCATGAAGTGAAAATGTGGAGGTATATATTTTTTAAAAAAATCTTTTCTGTCAAAGTCCAAAGTGTGAAAGTAAACTGATAAATTATTTGCTCAATAGGGCTGCATCAATTTGGTCCAAATATATTTTAATGACATCAAAATATATATATATTTTTATGTCGTCATTTTTCGTCTTAAAATAATTCAGCATTAACCACTAAGCAATATACGTAGTTTTTACTGGGTGAAAAAAAAAAAAATGAAACGTAAGTAGAGTTTTTGAGACGATCGCAACTGAATTTTTATTTGCATTTTTGAATAAAAGCCCCCGACCCCCGAATAGCAAGAGAAATCAATTAAGTAATGAATTCTTCTGCAATCAAAATTATCAGTATTCCTTCACTTACCTTTCAGACGAGAAAATTCAATGAGAAAAACAAAATCGTCTGATTTGTTTGTGTTTTCAAATGATTTCCTTGAGATTTCTCCTCCTTCAACCGACGACCCAAGTTTTGTATAGTTCGTTCAGTTGATATAATAATGTCGAAGTTGTAATGAATATGACAAGGAAAGAATTAATGGAAAAACACGAAATTTCTTTGGTTTTTCAGACAATATTTCGTTTGATTATAACAGGCGAACGCGATGTGACGGTGTTAGACAAGATGTGGTTCCTCGTGTTAAAAAACCCTTAGATTTGTTGGTATTCAAAAATAAATGTCTGATGTTTGTTCCTGGCAGCCTACACTGCCAGAATCCAGAATCTATGATACGAGGCCCCTATACGTCGTCATTCTGTCAAAACATTGAGAATCTACTTTAATAGGTGAAGAGAAAAAAATACGAAAATGAATAAACAATAAACATTTTTCTTTCAGATAATTACATTTTCCCTCTCGGATTGTATTAAATAATTTCTCAAAATATTATGTTTATCAATAAATAACATGGTGATTATTAGGATAATTGGGTGACCAAATTTTTATTGCGTTGACAATAAATGAACATTAGAAATTTCATGTCTAAAAGAAAAAAAATTGCAAAACTGATCTTGAAAGTATTTTAAGTATTCTATTATTATTTGAATAATTAAAAAAATATCAGAATGGCTTCATATATTATTTTGTAAGTTACTTGAAAAGTACATAATTAATTGAATCCATCGCAAGAAAAAAGGTGCTGAGGTTTCCCTCCTGTCTGGTTGGTTGATTTTGTTTAGTGGCATATGAACGATTTTGGCATATTTCATGCTGGAATCTAAATATTTTGAGTGCAATTGTATGCATTCAACTACAGATAAGATGTATTATTGGTAACCTTTTTACATATGTAGTTTATTGTCATAGCTAGGACTTCTTGCAGCTCCAAAACTTGTTACTGTAGAGCAGCACTTTGACGATGCATGCCCTATATAATGGAATTTTGGTGTTTGTAGCAAGTTTTCATTTCTCTCAGGCACTTGAAGTCAGTATAGCAAATGTGTTGGCAGCCGATCTAATCAATTTTTTTATCTTGGTGTCTAAAATGGTGGATCTGAGGTATTGACTTCATGAACCACCTCCAGGTCGTAGTTGATTTTTGATGGTGGAAGGCTGCTCAACACTTTGGAGTATCATGTTAGTTTTCTTCAGATTGATGGTCTGACTGGACTCTTGGCAGGTTTTTGAAAAATTGTCCATTGGTTGCTGCAGTTGGTTTTCAGACTGCTGCCAGTATGGCATCATCTATGAACAGCATGTCTCTAATGAACACCTCACAGACTTTGGATTCTCTTTCTTCTTCTATGTAGGTAGACGCCATTGGTTTCAGTTGAAGCCCCCAATGCACATTTCAGCATGACCATGAAAAGATGCCAAATAAGGTAGGTGCAAGAAACACAACCCTGCTCTACACCACAGCATATATTGAAAGGCTCTGAATAAGAATTGCCAAATTGTCCAACATCCTTCATATCTGCATGAACCAACAGGACAATCTTGAGCCATCTCAGAGGACAACCAATTCTATTGAGTACCTTGAACAAGCCATCCCTGTTCACGAGATTGAATGCTTTTGTAAGGCTGATAAAGGCAATGTATGGTAGTTGTCTCTGTTCTTGGCATTTATCCTGCAGTTGTTGACGGGAAAAGTTCATGTCAATCATGGAACACTCTAACCTGAAACCACACTGCAATATAAGCATATAAGCTTTCAAAAGAGCATATAGGTAAATAAGAAAACAGTCTACTCTTATGGATTAAATAAAGGGTTCAGTTCAGTAGGTTACCCTGACTAACATACACCATATTGAGGATGGAGATCAGAGGGCACAACACCTGATTTCATAGATCAAATAGATGAGACTATCATTCTTTAAAAATTGGTTCAGCGGCAGCAGCAGCAGCAGTCAGAATGAGAAGCAGGACTGAATGCTATGCAGCATCAAATTTTATGACTCCAAGTTTGGATCAATAATCTGGTGTTGATTTATGAATTTGGTAATATAGTATCTGTGAGTTCAATCCCTGGGCTGGATATTGCAAACTTGGATTCAGTGAAAACAGGGTGAGCAATACCTGAACAGTACTAAACAAGAACAAGATGAGACATCCTCAGACAGGAACAGTGGAAAAAGAACAATTTAATCCTGTAGATTAAATAAATAGTAAAGTTCAAAATTTAACCTGGTGACCTGGATCAAGAGACACCTGTAAAAGGCTTAACGAATAACAATAAAGATGAGGCAGGGATACTAAATGCTTTTCAATGTTATAGTTCCTGGGGGTATGGTGTGGTGGTGGTGGGGGGGCTCACAGGTGGTAATTTGGGAAAGTCCTTGGGTATTACTATGAAACCTCACTAAAGTTTTTCTTAATAAACTCTTGTGCAAAAACAGGCAGGGCTACAGGTTACACTTTTTGGGGTTGCTTTTTATCATCATTCCAAAAAAAAAAAAATAATCAGGCCAAATCATTTAAACTGGCAGAACAACTTTGTTTTTTTAATTAAATTAATAACTTAATTATAAAAAGAGTATTTTACGCTTAATCACAATTAAGCAATCATATTTTTTGAGAATAATGACAGAAGAAAGTTTTACATTGACAAAACAAAAGTTGTTTTTTTTTTAAATTGAATCAATAAATTTAAAACAAAAATACACTTTAATAAAGAAACTTTATTTTGTGAGAATTATGACAGGAAAATAAAATATTCTCATCAACTTGACAGATCCTACAAACTGTTACTAAGTTATTTTAGTTTGAAAATAATCAATTATATCAACTGGTATTGAAACATTTAGTATTGGTACCACTACTGATTTGCTAAACATATTTAGCTGTCTGTAGTAAAACAAAATGTCCTAAATGAAATAAAAATAAAGTTTTATTGTGAAACTCTTTATTATTAAGAGGAAAGACCAAAGGATTATTAAATTTTATTTGTAGAATGAATGGCCATGATAACATGGATATAAATGGCAGAACTGCTTAATAAGCAGCATTGACAAAGTTTGCAATAAACAATAACATGAAAAAGACAAGAACAAGGCAAAAAAAAAATTAATTATCTAAAGCAAGCAACAGATGCAAAGCATATTAATAGTAATATAGCAGAAGGTTCAGAAAGTAAGAATTGGGATTGACACAGAAGACCAAATATGGATGAGCAAACCTAGTATTCTGACTTTGAGACAAGACAGACTGGAACTGAGACAAATGAAAAAGAGTACCTGCCTAGGAAAAAATCCAGTATGCATTTGTATGCTTCTGCCTATAATTTGGGGAAGGGAAAGTCTTTTGCATTTTGCAATCAGACCAATAAATACAAACAAAATACATATGAACATTTACAATTGATATACATACACACACAGGTATACATGCATATATATATATATATATATATATATGAAGAAATATAGTTTTAAGGTGTTCTACATTTATGGGATAAAGTGCTCAATATCAGAGATAGAGCATATGTAAATATAAAAGTGAATACTGAAGTCAACACTCAGAGGCAACAGGCTGTTTTTACTTTGGATTGTTGACTTCAATGTTCACTTATATATATATATATATATATATATATATATATATATATATGTATGTATGTATGTATGTATATATATATAATATTTTGTGATCTTTTTCAGAACATTGAAATCTTTGTTTAAAATATTATTTTTCTTGCATCACCGGAGGGACCAAAGAGTGGTATGGGAAATGTTAATATCTTTTGCGCAAAGAAAAAACACATTCATTTGAAAATGCTTAGAAAACTAAAATATTTGTCAGATTTTAATGAAACTTTCAGGAATTATTTAGAAATTATTGAAATTATTTTAGAGATTCTGCTTCAGAAAATAATGTTAAATATATATTTTTAGTTCTGTCACATGCTTCTTATTTAATTTTAAGAAATTTGGAGAAATTAAATTTTGTACCAATTAATCATTATATTCATTAAAAAAAAAAACTTGTTGAATTTAAATCATCATTTTTATTTGTAAAACAGAAGAACCTGTTACAGAAAATCTACTCTGAACTGTAAAACAAAAATGGAAAATTGGGACATTATTTAATGAGAAAAGCTTTTAATTGCTTTTATGAATAAAATATATTATGGAAACTACTGTTATAAGAAAATGTTTTTTGATGAATAATGAATTTTTGCAAAATTTTAATTAGAAAAGTTTTGAATCTTTTAAAATTCTGTATTACTTTGTCCCTGTTAGGTGATAATGTTTTTAAATAAAAAACTATATTTACTAATCATCAAAATGTTTAAGCTGATAAGAACAGATACTATGCTTTGATCATACTCAAAAGGTGTCGAAGTATGGTGTTGATTTCCAATATTACTTTTAAATAAAAGCTAGATTTAACCAATCAAAATGCTTGGTGCATTTGTTTGATTTATTCAGATTTTTCATTTTCAAAAATTCATTCAAGTTATGTCTATCTTCAATCTGTGGAGATAAGAAAGAAGAGGAGACAGAAGTGGAGAGTGAGAATTAGATGACACTGATAAAAACAGATACTACATTTTGATCTTAGTGAAAAGGCCTAGAATATGAAAGAAAGAAGGTAAAGATAGAAGTTGAGAGAGAGAGAATCAGATTAAGCTGATGAGAACAGATACTACACTTGGTATCTACTTGATCCCCCACTGAGTCAGGTTGTGACACAAGGTCGGTTTTTAACATGGGGTGGGAGGGGGGACCCAAGTGTTTCCACCCGGGCCACTGGATTTTGCTCGTCTTGGCCAGTCCTAGCTTGTCCAAGCTGGTCAGAGCTGGTCATAGCTAGACGTAGCCGCGATACTACCAGTGCAGGGACGAATCCCTGTGCCAGGCATGTATCAGTGATCGAATCTCAGCCAAAAGATGATCATTAAGCGAGCGATCTGAGAACAGATACTACATTTTGATCTTAGTGAAAAGGCCTAGAAGATGAAAGTAAGAAGGGAAGATAGAAATAAAGAGAGAGAATCAGATGAAGCTGGTAACAGATACTACACTTTAATCTTAGTCAAAAAGTCTAGAAGTGTGTTGACCACAATAAATAAATGCACCATTCCCAAGATGCACATGGAACCTGAGTAAGATAATCACCACAAATATTATAATATTAGATTTATTCTATTAGTTTGAAATTAAAACTAAAACAAAAGCTTCAAGAAAAATTTTTCTCTTTCAAAAATTCATTTTAAATTACAGGTATCTCAGGTCAGTGGAGAGAGAAAGAATCAGATTAAGCTGATAATAACAGATACTACATTTTGATCTTCATCAAAAGGCCTTAATTATGGTAATCATAAAATGTGCACCATTTCCAAGTTGCATCAGACGATGGAGCCCAAGAAAGATAATCACCACAAATCCAGTTACCATAAATAAAATAACATCGTCTGCTGAACTATTTTAAAATTATTAAGAGAAATTTTCATAAGAGAGGGGTTTGGTTAGAAAGAAGCAAGATAGAAGTCATTAAGATCTTCTACGAATACCTCATGAATAAGGTCTATTCTATTTTGTGTAGAAAAACAAAAGTCTTACTGTTCTAGAGATAAAAGCATTGAGACTCCGATCCCTGTCAGAAATCTGTGTAGTGGCTGAAACTTTGACAAGGGGACTCTTTCCTGTGCCATCTTATTTTGAAAAGTAACTCTTTTTCAGACATTTATATTTTTACTGGTACATTTCCTTGAATGAAAATGCAGATCCACACATTTCACAAAAATATAGTTTCTCTCCAATGCATGTAAAGTTTAGGATGCATACATTTCTGCAAGAGGTTTTGGTTTTGCTGTCTAAAAGATTGTTGAAAACAAGGGTAGGCAAGCTTCAAATAAATGAGAAGAATTGATGTCTATTTCGTGCTGCACACAAATTCCACCAGACAAAGAAAGAATGAAAGAAAGTAAGATAAAAATTAGTAAATAAATCTCTGTCAGAAATCTGTGTATTTGCTCAAACCTTGACAGAGGGACTCTTCTTGGGCCAACTAATGAATGATTTTTAACACTGTCAGCATTAATTTGTCTTGCTGACTGTCCAACTTCAAATTACTTTGTTTTAAGTCGTTTAGTAGAGTAGGAATATTGAGGCAGGACTGAAACTCTTTACTTAAAGCATAGCAAGTGAAGGTGGGGTGCCAAAATCTGGGAAATTTGTTTGATTTATGCAGAGATGTGCCAGTTTTGTTATATTTAGTAGAAATGTCAATGTGGGTCACTAAGTTACACTTCCATGAAAATGTAGATCCACAATGTCAATGAAGTTTTCCTCTGAAAAGCCTAGCCATTTGTATTTTGTGAGTCACAACCTGAGAAAAGTTTGCTTTCATTTGATTCCTCCATCAAAAAGGAGACACAGGTAGACTCTGAGTTACCCTCAGAGGCCTGAACAGGCCCTGGAAGAGGTAGAAATAGCAAAAAATGCAGCCACAATAATTTGGTGACCAGCAATGGGTTTTATCTTTTCCCTCTTATATAACTTTTAGTCTTGTCATTCACGCAGTATAGAAACAAGATCTTGTCTAAAGAGTGACCAATGTTCCAATACAATCAAGACACCACACAGTAATTTGAAGAAATTTCACCAGAGCTATTATGCATCGTTTGGAATGAAAGAAAGTCAGTTTGTTCTAATGTCTATTAAAAAAAAGGATTTATCTTAGGGAAAAGGAAAGATGGGGAGAGTTTCTTTCTCACTCTGGTTAGAAACAATTTGACAGAAATTGACATAGTGCAATCAAGATCAAAGAGAAAGAAGAATAGAATAGGTGTAAAATACATTTTTATTTCCCAGGAAATCAATAAATTAATTTATTTTGAAAAGTAACTCATTTTAGACAACATTCATATTTTTACTGGCACACTATCTTGACTGAAAATGCAGATCCACACATATCACAAAAATGTGGTTTCTCTCCAGTGCATGTACAGTATAGAATGCATGCATACATTGCTGCAAGAGGTTTGGTTTTGCTAATAGATTTGTGCAGCACTTATTCAAAAGTTAACAAGTGAAAAAATGAATATATCTCTGTACTAAAATTCACTTAGTATTAAACCTGAACAAATTCCTTTAACTAAGTCATAATTGGTATGGGTTGGTTTTGTGTAATGTCCCACTTTTCATGGGGAATTTTAGTCAAGTCCCTGGGAAACAAAGATGAGGAAGTTAAGGCATTAAGTTTTTTATGCACATGTGATGCAGGAAGGGCACCTATCATCGTCACTAAATGTCAAATACATTTTGCAGTATTTGAACATATTGCATTAAAATTTTTACATCCATACTGCTCACAAAATGTGTATTCTCAGAAAAAGTTATATCAACAAACATATAAGTTTTTATCAATTCTACAGGATTTCACATGATGGACTAGAAAAGAATTTTTCACTGGTTCAGAAACTAAATGCGCACAAAGATGTTTCTGTCCACTGTGTATTCATAGGATGCACCACAACTGATTTCTTTGAAAATACATATCAGAAAACTTCACAAGAATACTTTTTCACTATTGTGTGTATACAGAGATGGAGATCCACAAAATTCAGAAAATTATAGTTTTTCTCCTGTATGGATATGATTTTGATTGACCAGTTTACGTTTCATAAAAACCTAGAGCTACATATTTCACAAGCATACGGTTTATCTCCAGTAAGTGCATACATATACCTACCAAATTTCTCTTTATAGAATATTGTTTCTTGCTAGTGAGTGTACACATATTCTTGGCCAAATCTGGCTTCTGTGAAAATGCAAATACAGAAAGTACAATGATATTGTTCCCCTCTAGTGTTTACACGTCTCACTTAAATCAACTTCTTTGAAAACACAGATCCACAAACTTCACAAGAATATGGTTTCTATCCAGTGCGTGTATGCATATATTTGAACATGTGTGATTTGAGTGAAAATTCAAATCCACAGACTTCACAAGAATATGGTTTCTCTCCAGTGCATGTACATATATTTGACCAAACCTAACTTCTCTGAAAATGCAGATCCACAAACTTCACAAGAATATGGTTTGTCTCCAGTGTGTACGCATATGTCTCACTAAAGTCGACTTCTGTGAAAAAGCAAATCCACAATTTTCATAAGAATATGGTTTCTCTCCAGTGTGTGTATGTATATAATTGACCAAATGTTTCTTCACTGAAAATGCAGATCCATAAACTTCACATGATTACAGTCCTTCCAGTGTGTGTATGCATATGACTGACAAGACGTGACTTTAGTGAAAATGCCATTTGACAAACTTCACAAGAATAACGTTTCTCTCCAGTATGTGTACGTATATGATTCACTAAATTCGACTTCTGTGAAAATGCAGATCCACAAATTTTACAAGAATAAGGTTTCTCACCAGTGTGTGTACGCATATGGGTCACCAAGTGTGTCTTCTCTGAAAATGCGGATGCACAAATTTCACAAGAATATGGTTTCTCTCCAGTGTGTGTACGGATATGACTAACCAAATTTGACTTCAGTGAAAATGCAGTTTGACATACTTCACAAGTATATGGTTTCTCTCCAGTGTGTGTACGCATATGTCTAACCATGCTTGAATTATTTGAAAATGCACTTTGACAAATTTCACAAGAATATGGTTTCTCTCCAGTGTGTGTACGCATATGTGTCCCTAAGTTTGACTTTTGTGAAAATGCAGCTCCACATACTTCACAAGAATATGGTTTCTCTCCAGTGTGTCTATGCATATGTGCACCTAAGTGTGACTTAAGTGAAAATGCAAACCCACAAACTTCACAAGAATATGGTTTCTCTCCTGTGTGTGTACGCATGTGGGTCACTAAGTTACACTTCCATGAAAATGTAGATCCACAAATTTGACAAGAATATGGTTTGTTTGTCATAAGTGTTTCCATCTGGTCTATTCTTTCTAACTTCACAACAGTTTAGCAGATGTCACATGAATATGGCCAATGCTTGCTGTCTATTCATGCATAAATGTGTTTTGTTGAAAGATTAACCACACATTTCAAAGTACATTATTTCTTGCCTAGCAAAGTTCATTATCAGGCTCTTGACATTGTAGATCCTTGACTTTCACATGAACCATGTAGCATATATTTGTCTGTGTTTTCATGGAAAGTGAAATGTCTTTTCCTTTGTTGAATTTCTCAATAATAATCACTGCGGTTTTTGTCCAGCCAAAACATCTGTGAAGAAAAAAGGCCGAAATAATACATTAATAGGAGCTGTGAATAATATATGAAAACTTTAAATTTTCAAATTGATCAAAGATCCATGTCGCTCTGGAATTTTAAACTTTACAATAGTTATTATTTCATAACATATTTAAGTTAATTTGTAAATTGTTTGCAAGACGGATTATCTCCCTTGCTCAAAAACAGTGATAAACATCATTTCACATAAGACCCAGTAGAGAGCTGTGATCTAATGTACCTAGTGTTCCCATTATAGATTTTTATAAAAAATAAAACAATTAGCCTTGTAACATACTGGATCATCAAAGTTTCATCAATATTGATTCAAGTGTTTAGGCAGATAAACAGAAATTGACATATATATATATATATATATATATATATATATATATATATATACAGTTTTAATTCAATATCACTTGACCACTACAAAATTTTACAGAATTTAAAAGTTTATTGTTTTAATTAAAAGCATAAAAAGTAAAAAAATGATTCAGGAAAACATGTCTTAAGATAATTGAAAAAATGATTTTCTTCCTGGACAAACTCAAACTGACTTAGTATCATAAAATAATTTTGGGAATGAAAAAAATAATTGCTATCCACTATATTTAAACATTAGTCAACAATCAGTGAATTATCTTATTCAAACAGCAGTTTTAGTACTTATTCAGTAACCAATTAATTCTATACTGAATAGATTAGATTGTTTTATTAGAAAACTTTGTGGAAATATATTCATGATGTCTGTTTCCACTCTTTGATATCTTATTTGTTTCTTTTATTTTGGGGAGGAATTCTTCAAATTTTATGACAGTTATATAAACTTATATTTCTGTTTAAATGTCTTAATTTTATTATAAAACTGATGATGTTTATGATTTTGTAAATACAGGAAATATTGACAACAATTATCTGTCAAAGACTTTCTCCTGTAAGTTAAAGTATTTAGAGAATCTACAGTATTGTCATTCCCTCAAGATGAATTAAAAATATGTTATGCTCACAAAAATGAATAATAAAACATGTTGAATATAGAATTTCAAAATGTTAATAGATGTCCTTATAGACAGCAGACTGTTGTAGTGGAAGCTTTCATTATTTTTGTACAATATGACTACTCTTATGACATGCAAAATGGATCGTATAGGTTTTGTTTCAATTATTACTGTTTAAATATCTTAATTTTAAATTTACTATGAAATTAATAATGTTTATGTTTGTTCTTGCAGCATTTAAATCATCATGTTTTGTTTCAATTATTATTGTTTAAATCACTTATTTAGCTATCTTCAATAATTCAATGAAAAAACAGCATGGAAATGATGAAAAGTGGCCCCAAACTTAGTAAAAACAAAGTTTCATCATCAAAATGTTTATGTTATTATTAAGAGGAAAGACCAAAGTACTTTCTAATTATTTTTTTAATTTTTAAATCTTTTCAGGTATTTTCAAAATTTTGGTTGAAATTTTTTTTATGTCAGCAGTCACCTGATACTTAGCATTAGTATTTTTTAGTTAGATTTTTAAGTACTTTTTTTCAGTTAAAAACACATTAATTTGCAAATTCTTGCAAAAATTAAATAATTGTTGGGTTTTAATGAAACTTTCAAAATTAATTTGCAAATGGATGAAATTATTTTAGAAATGTTTGTTTAGAAATATTTTTTATATCTTTTACCCATCCCTACTTTATTTTATGAAAACTCAAAAATTCGACTTCTGTGTAATTTTGTGATCATATTAGTTAAAAACGGAACACTCTGAAGAATATAAGTGCTGGGAATCATAGGGAAGATGCTATCAGGGCCTTGGATGAGTACCTATTACACCAGTGTAAATACCTAAAATGACCCCATCATTGACACTATGAATATCATTAAAGGAATCATTGACACTATGAACATTGTCAATGGGGTTATTGGCAATCTGAAGGTAAATTAATTCTTTAGAAATACATTATGAAAGAAAGTGATAGAGTCCCTACTGATTGTCCCTGCAAATGAACTCTTATTTCAACAAATCATAACTGCTAGTTTAAAATCGATTGAGGAGGTATTAAACAGGCAGTATGAAAAATCATTCACCACAGTAGAGGCTTCTTCTCGGTGCCTGTTAACATCAGTGAGGCAGCACACTATGTTAGCTGAAGGCATAATTGGTGAATTTTGTGACAGTAAGAAGCTTGTGCCAAATGCTTATGTATCAAGCATAAGCAATATCATCAAGGCCAAATAGAATCAAGTAAAAAAAAGTCATCAATGATCTGGATGCTGAGCAGTTTAACAAATACCTCAAGTTGTCAATGAATTACATCAAACAGAAGAGTGGGCTGAAAAAGATGCAGCACTCAACAGCTGAAGAATAAATCTGCAAAAGGATTAAAAGTAAGAAGGCCCAGCTGCAGAGAAGGAGGAGAGCCTTGATCCAGAAAAAACTAATCCAACAGAAAGATGTGTCAATTTCTAATTTGCTTGATAAGTATCATCCACAGTCTGCACAAGCCCTCCATGAAATACTCACTGGGCAGATAGTTGAACGTACAATAAAACACATTTGGACAGTTGATGGTGTCAACCGTGAATAGGTTGGCTATATCATTAGTTATGCAAATCCTTTTTATACAATTTCATATCTCAATGATGCAGCTATTATCAATTGAACAAATGTGAAGTTGGTGCTATCTCATGCAGGACTTGTATTTAAAAATCAGTCCAGCAATGATGATTGAAGAGGCAATGGAAGACAAAAAGGGCCATTTTCAGAATCACAAAATATTTCTGAAAATCTTTTCTTCATTATACATAGCATCAATTTCTTTTAAATATTGTTTAAGGTATTGGGTTGAAATAATAAAAGTTTAAACAATTATGTAATTAATAATAAAATTTAAAGTACTATAAAAATAACCATCATGACAGCAATTAATAATAAAGAATAAAATAAAATATATATATTAAAATATAAATTAATAATAAATAAAATACCATAATGTTTCATAAATTATTGAGTTACTTCTATCATGGTATTTCATCACAGTTAGTAAATTTTAATATTAATCTAAGAAAATTTTATATTATTTTAAATTTTATTATTTTTACATAAAGCTGTTGAAAAAAAAATAGTCAGTGGAAACACCACATTAATAAAATAAATGAATGAAAAACGTCCTCCCTTAATTTTTGGTGCTGACAGAACAAACAACATTCATACAAGAAGCATGACAAACGAGGCATCGTTATGGTTTTAAACCACGGTAATAATCTATTTCTTCAGAACGGCTATCTTAGAACAACTGAGGAAAAAAGTGGGGGAAGATTAACGAAAACGGTGCATGCGCCCTCTACAACTTGAAGAAACAAAAGTCCAAGGTCCAAGGGAAATAAGTAATCCATTATTTATTAATTTGCTTTATTATCTACAAAAGAGTGCAAATTTCAACAAAACGCATCTTCAGACGTAACTAAAATCAATAAAATATTACATAATTCCTGAAAATGTATTAATTTGTAAAAATTACTAGGTAGTTAAAAAAAAATGTGTTCATTTAGATTTTGTAAATTTATGTCAATTCAGACCATCCATACTGTCAACACCACGGAACATATCGATAACATCAAGAAAGACATGAGAAAAACAGGACCCGCCGTTAAGAAATGCTTGTATATTACTCTTTTATTCTATAACTAAGTAACGTTTACTTCAGATCAGCATTAATTTGACTTTAAATTTGTAAATTTTACTCAAATAACCTGGCACATATTTTAAGAAATGATGACTAAGGTAAATTAATTTTTCTTTTTAATTCTCATTCACTTTAAGCTTTTATCTTTCAAATAAAACCGAAATATAACCAAATTTCTTTCAAAGAAGATATTTAAATAATTTAAAATGATTTTTGTGGGGTTTTCTTACCTTTTAAGAGCGAATCTCTACCTTTTCATTGATAACCAAACAGGATTAAATTGCTGTTGTTGTTGGACTTGATATTTCTTTCTCAAGATCGACAATGTTTTGTAATCAAATGAAACTTTCTATTTTGAAAGAAATTGCAATTAAACAAAGATTAATTATTTGGAAATAGAAGGCAAGTAGTTTCTGGACACAAACAACGAAGAGAACAATGAATTACGATAACCGGTGTCGAAGAAAAATTTGTTCCTTCTCAAAAATAGTCTAGGTACACTCAAATATGCAGTAACTGAATAATAATGCCCTAAGAAACGTAATGCCATAAAGTGTTACCTTCTGCGCATGTCTGTGAAGAGGACAGCTCATTATTTAAGTAATTCCATCTGGCCCTATCTATTCGATTTCAGTTGCTATACCTATCAGCTACTACTGCAACTTCTTCTTGTCAAACTACTACGTCTCTGGCTACCAGTTACACATTCTGATCTAAGCTACCAGACCCGAAAAGAGTGGGTCGCGGATTAAGTATTGTAAGTGCATTAAATAAAACCCATTACATTAGCAACGCCATTATTTAAGTCAGGTGGATACATTCCTGCTCCAACTTCAGACCAACAAAGCTCTCTGCTTACACTCCTGCTGGACTCCCTCTCCCTTGGTGGTGGAAAGACCACATTTTATTCTATCGACATATTCGAATAATTAAAAAGTTATCAGCAGAGAATGTCTTCATATTTTGTAAATTATTTAAATGTGACATTAGAGTGAGTTCATCGCAATTAAAAAAAAAACAAGGTGGGGAGGTAAAAAAAAAGTATTTTTATAAATAAAAATAAATGTACTTATATTTTTTTGCCTTCGTTCTTTTGATTTTATTCCTTTAAGGCATTGTCATGTATAGAAAATGGTAAATATTGAAATTTTAAATGATTAATGCTTTCAAGTTTAAGTTTCAAGTTGTTCAAGTTGTTTTAAGAACAACAAGCATTTTTCAAGAGGTTTTCCAAAAAGGCAAAATCAAGGGACGTAATTCATAGAACCTGCGAAATCTGAAATTTTTATAAGGTAAACACTACCATAACTAACACCCTCTAGATAGAAAGCCTATTAGATGGGTGGAGCCTTATTTGCTGACGCCACTATCTGTAGTATAAACTCGGAGAATACTTTAATTTGTTTTTACTGTTTGAGATCTTTTGATTCGGCTTATTTTTTTAATTGTTTTGTAAATATTTTGACTGTAATAATTTACTTAGATACCTCGATGAGATCGCTAAAAAAAACAGGATGAAAAATACGCCAAACTTGACGAAAACAAAATTTTATTGTCTAAAAATGTTTATGTTATTATTAAGAGGAAAAAACAAAGTATTTCTTTAATTATTTTTAAAACATTTTCCTTCTTAGAACATTCTAACTTTTGATTTAAAAACCTTTTTTCTCTTTGTTTCAGCGGAACTAGTAAATAACATAAAATTTAAGTGCATTTACTGAAAAATGGCGTATGGTTGCGTTGTCCCAAAATGCAAAGGAAATTATCAAAAAGGACTAAAAGTGAACATTTTTTAATTTCCAAAAGATAGGGATGTCTCAAATGCTTAAGTGCTCTGAAAACGGGAAATTTTATCCCAAATATAAAGTGAATAATTTTTTATTGGTAAAAAGCATTTAAACATAATGATTAATTAAATTCATTTCATGACTTTATAATTCACGATACATTAAAACTAAAAGATTTATTGAATTCTGTGAATGAAATTATTAATGAAACTCATCTTTTTTTATAAAATTTTCCGATACAAATAGTTTTAAAAACAAGCATTTAATTTTTTTATTTGTAAAAATATATTTCCATAAAAACGTTCACAAATATGCATCTATAAAATAAACAAACTGAAAATTTGCTTAAGTTTATATTCAATAATTCGCCGAATAAACAATATAACATGATGAAAAAGGCCCCAAACTTACCGTCAAAATGTTTATATTAAGGGAAAAGACCAAAATGTTTTTTAATTATTTAAAAATTTTTTCAATCCTTTGTAGCACATTCAAAATTGGGGTTAAAAATATTGTACTTTTACGCCAGCCATCACGTAATATTTTGCATTAGTTTTTTTTTACCAATTTTTTCCTGTTGAAAACTTGACCATGTTCATTTTTGTGATTATTTTCATTAAGTGCAGAAAACTTGGAAGAATATAAATCATTGTTTTTTATTTTATTGTTTTATTTTTGTTTCTTTTATTTTATTTTTTAGTGTCTTGCATGTAAGGAAGTTGTGATAATAACAAAAGAGAAAGCAGGAAAAGGAAAAGTAGAGAATATATTTTTATTGTCCAGAAGATAGTCAAACATGAAAAATCATTCATTTGGAAAAGTAACTTTTTTTACACAAAATTTACGTTTTATTGACACTCTGCCTTGACTGAGAAAGCAGATTCACACAATTTGCAAGAATATGTCTTATCTCTAGAGTGTGTAAAAGTAACTTCGAATGATTTGTGCAGTGTTTAAAATGTTACCAAGAAAAATACGAACTACATAAAAAAATAAAATATTTATGTATTAATTACCATCAATATCTTGTCCATCTGACAAATGATTCAGATTTGGTTAAAGAAAGGATATATGATTTACATTTGAAACTGAATCGATGGCATTCATTTAGTATCAACCAGCAAGTTCCTTTAACTATGTTATAATCGTTATTTGTTGGTTTTGTGCAATGTATCACTTTTCATGGGAAAACCTAGTTATGTCCCTTGGATGCACAGATGGGGAAGTTACTGCATTAGGGTTTTTATGCAACTGTGATGTAAGATGTATACCTATTGGAATTGCAGCATGTCTATTGCATTTTGCAATATTTGAAAATGTTCTTTCATTTTTACAGGTTGTCAAATGATGCATTGAAAAAAGAATTTTCTACTGATAGAGAAATTAAATGTGCACTGAGATAAGGTTTCTGTCCGTTGTGTATTCACATGATGCACAAATGATTACTCTGAAAATACATACAGCCAAAAATCACAAAAATATTTTCTCTTCAGTGTGTATATATGCATATGACTGATAAAATTTGACTCACTCAAAAATGCAGATTCGGAAACTTCAAAAGAATATGATTTCTCTCCAGTATATATATATATATACAAAAAATATTTGTCTCCAGTGTGTATACATATGATTGACAAAATCTGGCTTCCATAAAAATGTATGTGATCCACAAAATTTACAATATGGTTTCTCTCCCATGAAAATGCACATTAACAAAATTTACAAGAATAAAATTACTCTGCAGTGTGTATACACATATGTTTGACCATATGTTACTCGAGTTTAAATACATATCCACTCTTCACAAGAATAAAGTTTCTCTCCATTGTGTGTATGCATGTGATTGACCAAATCTGTTTTCTGTGAAAAGGCAGATCCACAAACTTCACAAGTGTATGGTTTCCCTCCAGTGTGTGCGTGCATATGTTTCACTAAGTGTGGCTTCTGTGAAAATGCAGTTCCACAAATATCACAAGAATATGGTTTATCTCCAGTATGCGTACGCATGTGTTTCACCATAGATGACTTGAGTGAAAATGCAAATCCACAAACTTCACAAGAATAAGGTTTCTCTCCACTGTGTGTACACATATGACTCACTAAATTAAACTTCACTGAAAATGTAGATCCACAAATTTCACAACAATAAGGTTTCTCTCCAGTGTGTGTAAACATATGTCTCATTAAAGCTGACTTCTGTGAAAATGCGGATGCACAAACTTCACAAGAATATGGTTTCTCTCCAGTGTGTGTACGCATATGTCTTACTAAGTTCGGCTTATGTAAAAATGAAAATTCACAAACTTCACAAGAATATGGTTTCTCTCCAGTATGTGTACGCATATGTTTCACCATAGATGACTTGAGTGAAAATGCAAATCCACAAACTTCACAAGAATAAGGTTTCTTTTCATTGTGTGTACACATATGACTCACTAAATTAAACTTCAGTGAAAATGTAGATCCACAAATTTCACAACAATAAGGTTTCTCTCCAGTGTGTGTAAGCATATGTCTCACTAAAGCTGACTTGTGTGAAAATGCAGATCCACAAACTTCACAAGAATATGGTTTCTCTCCAGTGTGCGTACGCACATGGTTCACTAAAGCCAGCTTCTGTGAAAATGCCGTTCCACAAACTTCACAAGAATAATTTTTCTCTCCACTGTGTGTATGCATATGGCTCAGTAATACTGAATGTGACAATGCTGATCCATAAAATTCACAAGAGTAAGTTTTCTTTCCAGTGTGTCTATGCATATGTCTCACTAAAATGGACTTCTGTGAAAATGCAGAACCACAAATTTCACAAAAATAAGGTTTCTCTCCAGTGTGCGTACGCATATGTCTAACCATATTTGACTTGCGTGAAAATGCAGACCCACAAACTTCACAAGAGTAAGGTTTCTCTCCAGTGTGTGAACGCTTATGTGTGAGCAAAGCTGCTTTCTGTAAAAATGAAAATCCACAAACTTCACAAGAATATGGTTTCTCTCCAGTGTGTGTACGCACATGTGTTACTAAGTTACACTCCCATGAGAATGTAGATCCAGAACTTTTACAAGAATATGGTTTCTTTGTAATATGAGCTTCCATCTGGTCTATTCTTTCTAACTTCACAACAGTTCAGCAGATGCCACATGAATATGACGAATGTTTGCTGTTTATTCATGCATGACATAAATGTGTTTTTTGTAGAAACATAAACGACACATTTCAAAGTACATTATTTCTTGCCAGGTAAAGTTCATCATCAAGTTTTTGACATTGTAGATCAACCACATTCGCCTGAACCATGCAGCATATATTTGTTTGTAATTTCATGGAAAGT
The DNA here is from genome assembly GCA_964036315.1 of Acanthosepion esculentum. Lineage (NCBI taxonomy): Eukaryota > Metazoa > Mollusca > Cephalopoda > Sepiida > Sepiidae > Acanthosepion > Acanthosepion esculentum. Next base: position 10,940,756 of record OZ038479.1, read on the forward strand.
GAAATGTCTTTTCTCTCATTGGAATTCCAAGTAATAATCACTGTTTTTTGTACAGCCAAAACGTCTGGGAAGACAAAAGTCATAAATTAGATATTAATCGGAGCCGTGAATAATACAGGAATGCAGTCTATATTATGTGGCAAATAAAGATTTTATTTAGAAAATAACCTGCAATTCATTCAGATGTCGTTCCCTAAATTCATTGGTTTAGATGGCAACTTGATTCAGAAAACCAACAGAAATTGCTATATATATATATATATATATATATATATATATATATATAGTTTTCATTTAATATCACTTGACCACTACAAAATTCTACAGAATTTAAAATTTTATTATTTTAATTAAAATTATAAAATGTAACATTTCCTATAAAAATTTAATATTCATTCAAAAAAAAAAATCAAGCAAAAATTTGTCATGATAATTGAAAAAAGTGATTTTCTTCATGGACAAACTCGAGCTGGTTTGCTATCACAAAATAATTTTGGGAATAAAGGAAAAATATGCTATATTTAAACATTAGTAAAAATCAGTGAATTATCTCATTCAACCAGCATTTTCAGTATTATTCAGTAACTAATTAATTAGATACTGAATAGATTGCTTTATTAGAAAGTTTCGTGGAAATATATTCATGGTGTCTGTTTCCTCTCTTTGATACCTTGTGTGTATTTTTCATTTTGGGGAAGTATTCAAATTTTTTGACAGTTATATAAAGAAAAATCTATTCATTTTGCTCATAATTTTTCTGTCTCTTCCACAAAATTTCAATCTACTTCTGATATATTTTAATATTAGAATGACAAATGACCATTCCACAATGCATAAAATGATGATCTCTTTGAGATATTTGAGCCATATGTTAATGGTGATTTCTACAGAATTATGCCTTTGTTACATAATCAATAAAAATTTAATTGTAGATTACAGGTAAATATATGAAATATTAACAACAATTATCTGGCAAAAAATTTCTCCTGTAAGCTAAAGTATTTAGAGAATCTACAGTATTGTCATTCCCTCAAGATGTATTAAAATATGTTATGCTCACAAAAATGAATAATAAAACATGTTGAATATAGAATTTCAAAATGTTAATAGATGTCCCGATAGACAGCAGACTGTAGTGGCAGCTTTCGTTATTTTTCTGGAATATGACTATTCTTGTGGTCTGCAAAAACGGACTTTATTTTCATAGAAAAAATTTAGTGTCAATGACAGAAGAAATGAAAATAAAAAACTATTTGAAACTTTAAGAACTTGCTCAGAAAAGAATGACTTTTTTAGTCATTTCATTTTTTAGAAAACCCTAGAATTTCTTCTTTAATCTATTCTATCCAACTCCTTTAACTATGAAATTACAAGAAATTCTTTTCTGTATTATATAATGCTTATACTTGTTATAATCTTTGCAGCATTTAAATCATCCCGTTTTGTTTCAATTATTACTGTTCAAATGCCTTAATTTTATTATAAAAATAATAATGATTATGTTTGTCTTTGCAGCATTTGAATCATCATGTTTTGCTTCAATTATTATTGTTTAAATGTCTTATTTAGCTATCTTCAATAATTCAAAGAAAAAACAGCATAGCATGATGAAAAAAGGTCCTAATTTACTAAAAACAAAGTTTTATCATCAAAATATTTATGTTACTATTAAGAGGAAAGACCGAAGTATTTTTTTAAAATTTTTACATCTTTTCTAGCATGTTCAAAATTTTGTTTTTTATGCCAGCATTCACTTAATACTTACCATAAGTTTGTTAGTGCTTTTATGAAAAATATATTCAAATGTTAGGCATACCAAACTAATGGAGGTACCTACATAATATTTAGCATTAGAATTTTTGTGACTTTTTTCAGTTGAAAAGCACATTAATTTGGGAATTCTTGCTAAAACCAAATAAATGTAGGGTGTAAGTGAAACTTTCAGAACCTATTCACAAATTAATTATTTTAATTTTATTTTATTGTAATTATTAATGTTTGTGTTTTAGAAAGTCATGTTAACAATATTTTTTTTACATGTGTTGCCCAACCTCTTACTTAATTTTATGAAAGCTCAAAATTCAACTTCAGTTTAATTTTGTGATTGTATTAGTTAAAAGCAGAAGACTTTAAAGAATATAAAGCATCAATTTCTTTTAGTAAACTTCAATCCAATATTACCCAACATTCAGCTCTGAATTATCAAATGCAAACACAATAAAACTAAGATATTATTGAATTAAAAACCCTTTTAGAAGCTTTTATGAATAATATATATTAAGGACACTATTTTCTGAATCCAAAATATTTTTCTGATGAAAAATTAATTTTTACAAGAATTATTTTCTTTCTTCCAATTTTAAAAACAAAACATGATAAATTTATTAAATATTTTAAAATTAAGTCTGAATCTGTGTTTTTTAAAATTCTGTTATTAAAATATGTATTTGTAAAGATCATAAATTTGAAAGCTTATTACAATCTGTGACACAATGGTATTTTTAATGCAACTTCTAACCCATCTGGTCCCACTTCTATCTTGTGAAACTTCTAACTGGTGTTCATCTGCCATTCCTTTATCCAAATTTATTAACATTGTAAGTTTTAGAAAAGTTTTGATAAAAAATCAAAAAAAATTATCAAAGGGCAAAAAATTAAAAGAACTACAAAATAAAAAAAAATTCCCATGTTTTCATTAGCAGAAAACTCCATTATTAATGTTTTTTAAATGGAGTTCCTGCTTCTCATGTTTCTGGACAGTTAGTATGTATTTTTAAAAAATGACGGGGAGCTTAGCTTCCTTTCAGATGTGAAGACATTCAATACTGTGTGAAGAGCAGAAAACTGCACTTTAATTTACAACTCTACGACACAAGATGAAAACCATGTGAACGCTGTGGTATTGACAACACCATCATTCCTCCAACCTTGTGTTGCTGGAATGTCTTCCTGGAGAGACTGAAGCAGTATATTCATTACTGCATCAACAACTTAGCTAAATCAGGCTCACTGTCTACTAGCATAAGTGTTGATTCCAGTTTAAAAGTCATACTTTCGAAAATCAAATGCTGCTTAACAGTCTCGGCTCCCATCAACCCTTCAACAATTTTGTTATCAGAAAAGGAGTGGCAGATTAAACTTGTGGAAGTGTACTGCAATTTTTATCCATTAGAAACAGTTGCAACAAAGACATACAATAAAACTAGGTATGTCCAATTTTGACCTTTTTAGCGTTTTTTTTTTAGTTGTTTTTTTGTCAGTTGAAAGACACATTAATTTCGAAATTCTTGTAAAAATTAACTACTTGTTGGATTTTAATGAAAACTTCAGAACTTATTCAGAAATGAATGAACTTATTTTAGAAATGTTTGTCTCTTTGAAAGTCATGGTATAAATATTTTTTTTTTATATCTGTTACCCCCCTCGAAATTAATTTTATGAAAACACAAAAAAAATTTATTTGCAACCTGAATTTTTTTTTTTAATTAAATGCACAAGACTCTGAAAAATCTAAATCATCGATTTTTTTGTTAAAAAAATGTCCGAAATTGTCCAAACTTTTACCTCAATTGTAAAAATACAAAACCCAATAAAACTAAGACAATATTTAATTAAGAAAGTTTTTAATGGCTTTTCTGAATAATATATACGAAGGTAATTATTATCTGAAAGAAAAAAATTTTTTTGATGAACAATGAATTTTTACATTAATTTTCTTTTTTTTTTCAATTTTAAATACACAATATGACAAAAGGTTGTTATATATTTATACATTAAGTTCTTTCTGCAACCTTATGGAAATGATATATTATGTTCTCTACTTTTTAAAGATCATAAATTTGAAAGCTTATTAAAATCTGACAACCATAATTATTTTAAAAATAATTTTTAATATTCCAAAATTGTATTTAAAATCGTCTACAACGAAAGTACGGATGCACATTGTTGAAATAATGTCACATGAGTAGTTTCCTTTGATAGAAGCAAGTTTTTTTTTTACTTCAGAAATGGCTTTGATTCGTTCAGTAACAAGAAAACAACGCTTGTCAAGTTTTCTGAATATCGTCGTATTATTTTCAATTTTTTTCTTTTTCTATTCAAATATAATCGAATAGTGGGATAAAAGAAAATATCGACTATTTACAATTACAAAAAAAAAAAAAAACGCCCTTGGAAGTCCACCCAAATTTTCAAGTTTGAAATCGAATGCATAAATTCATTGTACATTACTTTGGAATTATTATCCACACGACAAATTATCAATTAAAACGATTTTTGGAGTTTAAATTTTCTGGAGTTAGCTCGCTACTACTCAAACTAAAAAATACTTGTTGAGTCAAAACAAAACCAACATAGCATGTTAATTTTATTAATAAATAAAATAAAACTCATATTACTGCCATATAATTATTAATAAATAGAAAGAAATCTGCCTTAATAAAAAAGAAATAAAATCTCATTTCATTAAGTTAACCCGTTTCAATTAATGGTGTTTCATGTAATTTTTATATTCTCAGAAAAATATTTCATGACTGAAATAATAAACCTCAATTTAAAAAAATGTATTTTTTTTACTGTTTTATTTTTACTTGTAAAATTTGATTTTCTTTCATAATTTAAATGCTATTTTCAGTGCAGAATTCTTCCTCAAACGTAAGGTAAAAAAAAAAAAAAAAAATTTGAAAGTGAATTTAAAAAAAAAAATCTACTAACCAGATTCACTTAAAATTAGAACGAATTATATCACTTTGGCGCTACCATCCAATAAATTTCCGTGCAGTAAGTTGTGAATATATTGACGTACATCAATTAACGCCTGTCAAGTCCTTAAAAAAGGAACGACTACGGTTGGAAATATCTCTGTTAAAAAAATTTCTGCTAAAAATGTAAGTAATGTTTCTTTCAAATTACATTAAGTATACTTTAATCATTCTAAATTTCCTAAGATAACAAAAGAAAAAGGTGTAATTGATTTTTCATGATTTTTTAACTAACAAACTATGATCTTTCCGACAGAAATGTCGATAAGTTCGATTTTACGAAATTTTTTGACTCGAAAAAAAAAACAAGATTTTTAATAAAATTTTTAACATTTATAGGAAGGATGAAAAAATCTGAAAAAATATTCAGAAAATACTTTGGTCTTTCCTCTTTAATAAGAACATAAATATTTAAACGTTAAAAATTGTTTTATCAATTTGGGGACCTTTTGTCGTCAAGGTATACCACTTTTTAGCGAAATATTGGACATACCTAAATAAAACACATTTGCAAAGCTACATCATTAGTTATGCAAATCCTTTTTATACAATTTCATATCTCAATGATGCAGCTGACTATTATCAATGGAACAAATGTGAAGTTGGCACTCTCTCATGTATTTTTTGGTTTTTAATCCTTTCTATCCAACTCATTTTTATTATAAAACTGAGACATTTATAATTAGAAAATATTTTAATTGCTTTTATTTATAAATAAAATAATGCACTTTATTTTTTAGATCAATAATGAATTTTTATTTTCATTTAAATTTTTTATTTACATTAGATTCTAATGTAAATAAAAAATTTATTGAATAATTTATAAACATTTCTTTTAAAATTCTGTACTTAAGAAAAGACGACGAAAATATTTACAGGTAAATTATATGAAATAAACTTTTCTTTTTAATTCTCATTACATTCACTTTAGGCTTTTATCTTTCAAATAAAACCGAAATGTAACCGAATTTCTTTCAAAGAAGACATTCTAAATAATTTAAAATGCTTTCTGTGGGGCTTACTTACTTTTTCGGGGCGAATCTCTAAAAAACCTTTTCATAGAAAACCAAACATTATTTCTTTCTCAAGATCGACAATATTTTGTAATCAAATAAAAGTAATAAAACTTACTATTTTCAAAGAAATTGCAATTAGCAAGGATTAATTATTTGGAAATAGTAGACACGTAGTTTCTGGACACAAACAACGAAGATAACAAAGGATTTAGCATAACCGGTGTCAATGAAAAAATGTATTCCTTCTCAAAAATAATCTAGGTACAGACAATAGTAACTGTATCATAATGTTCTAAGAAGCTTAATGCCCTAAAAGTGTTACCTTCTGCGCATGTCTCTAAAGTAGACAGCTCATTATTTAAAATGAGTAATTCCATCTGGCCCTATGTGTTCGATTTCAATTGCTACACCAGTCAGTTATCGCAATCACATGTCAAATACTACGTCTCTGGCTACCAGTGATATGTTCTGGCCTAAGCTACCAGACCCAAAAAGAGTGGGTCGCAGATTAAGGATTGTGAGTGCATTTAAAGCCCACTAAATTCGCAACACCATTATTTAAGCCAGGTCGATACATTCCTGATCCAAATATAAAGCTCTCTGCCTACTCTAAAATATTTATTGAATTCTGTGGATATTTAAACTCACTTTTTTTTTTCAATAAAATTTTCGATACAAATACTTTTAAAAACAAGCGTTTATTTTTTATTTAAAATAAAATATTTCCATAAAAAAACTACCACAAATATGCATTTGATTCTTTTAAAAAGCAATGTAGCATATAAAATTGTTAAATATTAAAATTTTGAATTAATTAAATGCTTTCAGGTTGAATGAAATTAAATTTTTTCATTATTTTTAAAAATTGTTCAAACCTTTCTAATACATTCGAAATTTTGGTTAAAAATCTTGTTTTTTTTACGTCAGTAATCGAGTAATGTTTTTCAACCTGGTTCATAACAAAAGAAAACAAGTTAAATTTTTGTTTTAACACCTGAGCGCTTCAAAGTTTTACAAAATAATCTTATTTAGGTGCAAACGTATATGCACAGAAAGCCGCCACGTTGTCACCAAAAATGAACTCAAGACTAGCCCCTTTTACACGAACCAAGCTCGCTACTTTCACCCACATTTTGCTGAAATCTGTCGATATCAAACACTTTCTGTCAGTTTTGATCTTCACCTTCAGCTAGTGCTGAAAGAATCCGACCAAATTCTGAAGAGAATAGCGTTCGTATCGCAAGATTCCTTCCATCCGCGACGTCCAAATCTCCATTCGAGCCACGGCTAACAGTGTCAGAAACACCATCCGTTTCTTCCTAGATAACGGGGGCGACACATTATCGCACATAATTCCAGATAGGGCGCACCCGAGGACAATGTTAAGGCGTGTGAAACCTTCTTCTAACCCAAGGTCACACTGATGACAGTCGGGCAAATCCGCCCAGCCCCATCTGAAGATCCTATCTTCAGAGATAGTACACTCCGAATCAATCGCCAGGTAAGCGAATACTCATGGTTACTGAGGTAATTTGCCGCTGGCGCCCAAGACCAGAAAGAGCGCAACTCGGCCAATGACAAGCCGACCAAACACAGAGTGGATTCTTTACGATCCACTCCACTAATCCACGATACAAGACACTCCGAGGGCGTAAAAGTTCAGTGGACCGAGGAACGACACTCAAGCCCGCCCGACACTCGTGGTGGAAACTCGACAATCTTTTAGACCTACGACGGCGCTTAGCCCAGTAGATGGGAGGAGTGATGGTGCGAAGAGGGAAGGCGTCCCTAACACTCCTCGCCCAAATCGAATCCACAGTGAAAACGTGGCGTAGGAAAGCCAACCTCGAAGCGTGTCTGTGACTCACCAAGTGTGACATTCCTAGCACCCCCCCCCACACACCATGACCCGGACGCTGGACACAGCATTCTTTGCGAACCTTCTGCTTGCGACCGCCTCACAAAGAGGTGAACAATAAGAGCTCGAATGACTAATTACGGTCCTTGCTAAGAGGAGGTACAGCCAAGCGGTAAAGAAAAAGAGGAAAGACGTAAGGGACACAGCCCTCAGCTCTACCATTCAAGGACAACTTCCTTCGAAGCCAAATTCTAACCTTTGCCTGTACTTCTGACCAATTTTTCTCCAGCTGGATGATGGGTTCAAACCACATTAAAAGAATGCGGACTAGACCGCCCGTCCAGCCGAATTGCCCCGGAGGAGCGACACCCTTCCAGGAACCTCACCGGAAGATTTGTTGCGGTTAATATTGACCCCCCCCCCCGCGTGACCTTTTCGTACCGTTCAGCCATCTCAATGTCGCTGCGACATGACACGAAAATGGATACGTCATCGGCGTACGCGGAAAGCTTGGCTCAAGCTACACCAGGGACTGCGAGTCCACGTAGGGTTGGACTGCTCGCCCCGTCCCTCAGCCGACAAAGGAGAGGATCCAACGCCAAAGCGTAAAGCAAGGGCGACAGTGGGCAACCCTGAAGAAACGACCGAGACAGCGCAAAAGCTTGCGACCGCCTTCCGTTCACGTGTACCACAGCACTGTGGGAGTGGTACATGACGCTAATCCACTTATAGAAGTCGGGTTGGAATCCGGCGGCCTGCAGGACAGCAGCCAGGTACTGATGGCTTGGACTGATCCAAATTGATCAGCGCAGCTTGCTCGTCATCTTTTACACCCTCTAGGATCGCGGCGGATCACATATAGGTTGCTCTTAATTGTTCGGCCCTTCACAGCACAAGTCTGATCTGTTCCCAAAATAGAGTCTCGTCAACTGACTGCAAACGAAAAAAGAAAAGAGAGAGGAAGAGGAAGGTTCTCGTCACATATATATAGTGTCGGGAGAGAGTCCCCTATGAACAAATAGGAAATTAAGGAGGAGTTAACTCCGACAAATATACGTTAAGGACAATATTGTCTGAAGTTCTGTTTTTCCGATGAAAAATGAATTTTTACAAGAATTGTTTTCTTTTCTCACTTAATTTTAAATACAAAATGTTATATAAAATTGTCAAATAGTCTAAAATTCTGTCTATATTTCTGAGATGAGGTAATATGTACACTATTTACATTATTCGGACTATTATCCTCATTTGGTCGTCTTCAGATGGTTGGAATGTCGAACTGAACCCTTTGACTCATGGGGTAGACTGTCCTAGTTCCACATGTCATGTCTAATGTTAATTCCCCTCTCCAAGTTCTCTTAATCAGGTACTGAACTCACTCTTTGGGTCCTGTCACTGTATATAACAACTTTATCCACTGTGCCATGAGTCCTTCAGGTCACATGGCACAGTGGATAAAGGCATATGTTGGGCCAAATTCAAAATGGCGGATTTTGGTATTTACCACAATATGTGAACATTTCCATATATCACAATATATTCAAGTTTTATATCTGTAGAAAGATCTTTGAATGCTGAACGATGATCATAAAATCAACAGAATTTGTTATTTGTGGGTAAAAATGTTGGTTAATTCAGTGGAAAATAAAAAAAAAACTTATTTTTGGTTTTGTTTACATTTTTATTATACAACAAATAGAGTTTTACTTGCATTATTTACATTATTTGGACTGTTATCCACATCTTCATTGCCACCTAAGTATAATTTTACTTGCATTATTTACATTATTCAGGCTATTGTCCTCATCTTCATCGCCACATTCACAGTGATTTGGCCGTTGTACGCTCCAGCCTTTTTCATGTGACTGGAATTTTAAAACGGACCTTTTATTTCATCTACAGGGTTGGTTGTTCTAGTTCCATCTGCCATGCCTCTTCTGGATGTCTCAATTATTTCCCTTAACTTTCCGAGTTTTGGTTCACCACTGCTGTATTTAACTGACAACTCTTTGGGTCTAGTCACTGGAACTAACCAACGTCTTTATCCACTGGGCCATATGTATTTGAGGACAGAAGCTGGCATGAATTTCAAACCATCTGACATTTCTACACCAATGCAGAGACCTATGACTCATTCCTTCAGGCTTGGCACCCAGACTCCCCACTGATTCAAGGACTACCCAGGTAGACAAAATCAAAGGTTCAGTTCGAAATATGGATCCTGAAAAATATCTGTTGATTTTTAAGTTTTTTTAGACATCATCTTGGACTAACATCACTGCCAACATTATCATGTTCATAGTCGGCACCACCTCGTGTAAGGTTATCTGCTGCAGGGATCTCTGCCCATTAAAAACAAACCATCATTTTCATCAGAGCCTAAGAGAAGAGAAGATCCTTTGCTATATCTCCTGACATGGGACAGTCACTAAAGATACAACTCCGAGCGATGAAAGTTGATCTGGGAAAGCAACTGAAATATTAAACTAACTGTTAACAACTGGAATTTTATAAAAATAATTTTCATAATTGTCTGTTCAAATTAATTGAATAATTCAGGAAAAAGGATTTTTATTTGAACTGGGGAAATTAGGAATAAGTGTATAAAAAACTGACAAAAAGATTAATTTCAACTTCAAAATGTTTAATAACATAACATATATTGATACAAATGTAGAGGTAAAAAACAATAAACTGTGTATAACGCCCACGTTCATACTGAGTGCAATACAATGTTTCCAAAGTCTACGTGTCCCAATGATCAAGTTCCTAGCAGACAGGCGCTGACGGATTATCTGTTGCAGGGATCTCTACCAACTAAAATCATACAATCTTTTTCATCAGTGCCAAAGAGAAGATTGTTAATCCACCCAATAAAAACAAATCATTTTCATCAGTGCCAAGAACAAGACGAGATCTTTTGTTAATTCCACATTGTATTTATTTAACTAATAGTTAACAATTGAAAAAAAAAACACAGTATTAATGAAATGATTTCCACAATTAATCTGCTATTGTCCACTTGATTTAATTTTATTCTATGTGAACAAAGTTTTTATGAATAGTAAAGTGTGGAAATTAAGAAGAACATGAAAAAATGATGAAAACATTGATAGTAATAGAGGAAGGCGAGAAAAGTGAGGCAAATGAAGATTGGTTATTTTACCGGGATTTCAACCGCGATGAGTCATTAATGCCAAAAGGGTTGTTTGGTTGATAGGGAAATGAAGAAAAAACATTACTTTTTAGATATTATCTATTTTTCTGAGTATTTTAACTATTTACACTATTTACATCATTCAGCTTGTTATCCTCATCTTTATTGCCATATTCACATTTTGGCCATTGTATGCTCTGAGCTTCTTCAGGTAATATATTTTGGAATTTCAAATCAAACCCTTTATTTAGTCCACGGGAGTAGATTGTTCTAATTCCACATACAATGCCTTTGAGTTACTTTTTGGATAATTCCCTTTCGTAACTCAACTCGCCAAGATTTTCATGTCACAATTCTTCCGGTTAAGTGACTTTTTGGATTACTCAACCAACACTCTTATCCACAGGGGTATTAACTGATACTGAGATATCCAGAAAAGGCATGGTATGCTGAACAACAAGAAAAAAAATTGTTTTTATTTTAAAAAATTTTGGGTGTATAAACCTGACAACTTTTGTAAATACCAGAAAATCAAAGCAATAATTATTTAAAATTCATTAGAAGTATGATCATCAGCAAGTGTCTTCTTAAGTATTAAATGAGTTACAGGAGGGGGGGGGTTATATAAAATATTCTACAGAGATTTGGGGTGAGAAATTCATGGTAAGTCTTTGGTAACTTTTAGGCACCTTGACTTTAGAGTATATAAAACAAGTGAAGTGACAAAAATGCTACTGTAGAGAAAAGGAAGTCGACCAAGAAAACAAACCATGAATATGGATCAAGGGATTATATTGTAAGGGGTAAACACTGAGTTGTACACTCAACATTGTTGATCCAGTAGCTTTGGCAAGATGATGTCACAAGGAACAAAGTAAGAGACAACTGTGTCACATAACAACTGTATATCAAAGGTTTATACAACGAAGTTCTACTCACTAAATTACCAACATGCAGATTTTCTGCACCTTCCCTTGTCTTACCCTGTGGCACTATGTTAGCCACACTCAGTAAACTGGTACAAGGCTGAAGTTTGATTTCTTTCATCTGTGATTTCTTCTGGCTGACCAGTCAGTCATATTTTGGTAGTCATAGAAAAACACTACATAAACTTCCATGTCTTTAAAACACTATGTCTTTAAAAAGTTTCTGCGATATTTTAAACTTTAAGTAATATGTTTCAAATCAGATGAATTAAACTTTAAATAAGCTAATATTACTCCAATAAAGATTCAGAAAAGTATATTTTATTATTAGAATATTTTAATATTATGTTTTGATGAATTATAATTATATTATGATGGAAAATTGCTAAAACAGGCAATAAAAGAAAAAGTTTCAGCAATTTGAAAATAAAACTCCTCCCGTTCAATTTAAATTAGTTTTGAAATACAGCAAGATTTTGCTCATGGGAAATATTAAATTTCATCTATTAGTTTAAAGTTAAACCTAAATAAAAGCTTAAAGAAAGATTTTTCATTTTTTTAAATTTATTTTAAACCATATGTATCTTGAATCTGAGGAGATAAGAATGAAGGGAAGATAGAAGTGGGGAGAGAGAATCTGATAAAGCTGATAGAAACATATACTATCTTTATCGAAGTCAAAAGGCTTTTCATCATCCGATAATGTGAATAAGATGAAAGAGAGGGTAGTTTAATAACTCAAATTATCTGATGGCTGGGTTGAACTCTCTGCCATCTTGTTTCCGTCTTCTCTGCTCTGACTCCTCTCCTTCATGCATTCATACTTATTGACATAATTTTGGGGAATTCCCTTCTCCCAATCTCTTATGTCATTACCTCTCACTAAACCTCCTCAATGAGTGGGGGTAGCTTATCTGCCACCCACTCCTGTCTTGAATCAACTTTCAATCAAGAGTGTCAACTCCAAATTCGTTGTTTACAAAAATGAAGTTTTGATTTTGCAGCTGCCTGTCAACATTGCTCCTTAAGCCTAAGTCACTTTTCCCTGGTTCAAACTGCTCGACATACAATTCAAGTCGTTTATGTGTGAATTAAATTCTAAATTCTTCCCAAGGGTTTTTTGGTATTAACCCTTCTCATTTCAATGTCTCTCAGCACTTAACACTTTCTTATGTTTTAACAAAACTTCTCTTTTACTGCAGCAACAACACATAGTATCACATTATCTCTGTATTAAAACAATGTCAAGGCAGAAAAATGAATAACAAATTATTCTTAATCTAAAATTTAAAGCATCACAAATCTCATAAAGAATAATTCTCTAAAACTCAAAGAATAAATTTTCTAAAAGTGCTTGCATAATTTAAAAGAACATGTCATTTTCTTTTAAATTGGACAGAAAATATCTATACTTTTATTTGTTAAAAGTAGGACTCCTTGGAAAATGTAAATCATTTAATTTTTTCTCAGATTTTAACTATTCTAACTGAAAATCTGCTCTGAATTGAAAATTAATAAATGCAATAAACTATGACATTTAATTAGAAAATCTTTTAATTGATTTTGTAAATAAGTTATATTAAGGACACTAATATCTGGATAAATATAAATTTTCCGATGAATAATGAATTTTTACGATAATTTTTTCATTTTTTTTTTTAAATTTTAATTATAATAATTTACTTATAAAGAAAAAAAAACAAACAAACAAAGCACCACAAAACAAATTTCAGTAAATTCTACACACAATGAATCCTTTTTAAATTCTATGAATTAAGTTTCAATCATCTTGAAATCCAATGGATACGAATGATTTTTTTAAATTTTTGCTATCTTTAATACTTTTTTAACTAGTAATTTGAAAAACTATGGGCTTGGCTACCATTCACGGTCATGGAGGAAGTCAATGATTTTAAAAATAAGAAGACAGTTGACGATTATAGGATTGATAAAGACACTTTCTAATTACTGTGGCGAAGAGTGAATTGAAAGAAAAGCTAAGAATAACAAGTAATAATTTAAATAAGATAACCACACCTTGTATTGTGTTAGGTACGATTTCAATAAGCAACAAATTCAATTTTCATTTTTTCTTTCAATTTTTCCTTTCTAATAACGCTTTGAGGAAAAACGAGTCAAGGTTTAAAAAAGGTTTGTTTTTATAGACGACAAGAAAGGTTTCTTTTCGTTCACATCAGTTTCAGGCTATTATCTTTCAAATAAAACTGAAATTTCACTTCGAAGAAGATTATTTAAATGATTTGAAATCTTTTTTTAGCAAGTCCATGACAGTAAGCTCGTTTAAAACTTACCTTTTAGGGTGAATCCAAACGTTTTTCATAGAAAAACAAACAAAATTAAGTTGTTGTTGGACTTGATATTTCTTTCTCAACCTCGGGAATATTTCATAATCGATAAAACTTACTTTTTCAACGAAATTTGAATTAAGAAATGATTGAAAATTGAGCGCATACGCTTTCTGAAAAGAACACCGAATTATTGTAACCGGTGTAAAAGAACAATTAGTTCCTTGCTTAAAAATAGTCCGGCTACAGACAATATGGCAGAACATTGCATAGCCAGTACTTCAATCTGTTTTTCACATTTTTCATAAAATTTATTGACGGAAAGTATAAAATAACAAAATTATGACCCTCTTAGAAATCAAATATTTTTTCATAGATTTGTTTCAAAGAAAATTAGTAAATTTTGTATGAATTAACCATGATTTGGTAAAAATGTATTGAAAATGCTTATTTTTACTTTAAAAAATTGCAAAATGTGCAGCTCACGATTTTTTTTTTTCTTACTGTCACTCACAATTGACGCATTTTTTTAATTAAAAAAAATACCAAGGTTCAAATTTGTAATGTTCTAACTTCTTATTTGTTTCTGGATTCACAAAACGGTAACTAAGACATTAAGTCTCCAAAATTCATTCACTGATGTCCTGACTTATAAACTTAATGTCTATAAACAGCTTCCTCTTACCTCTTATATGGAGGTCTTTATCATAATGGACGAGTTCATATAGTCACTGGGGGCATGAGGAGGAGGTGTACTATTTGCACCACAACACTTCCAGTTCTGATTCATCGTAGTATGAGGAGGAGGAGAATGCACATTTTCTAGCAAACTTCTGTTCATTTTATGTTACAAACAGTATCTTCATATTTTTAGCCCAGATTAGCTGATATCAAATTGGATAAATATGAATAATTGAAGCCGAAAATGGTTTCTGATTCCTATTATCACCACTCCTGCAACATATCAAAATTTTGAATCAAACTTTAGTATTCTGTATGTAGGTGACTTCATCTGTCAAACAAAATGTTTGTATAGCCACTGTATGTAAATCTGATCATCACTGTGGTTGAATTTTGTGCTAGTGTTGTCATATCCTTCTATGGCAACAGGAAAATGACTAATCAAAAATCAAAGATAATGCTACTGCAATTGACTGGCTAATTATACCCACTGGATGAAATACTTATGACTATTGCAGAGTGCTAAAGATTAAATGACTGCTCTTCTCATTAAAATCATGACAAATACAGGCACACACAAATGGGGTTCTTTCAAAATCTATACTTACTAAAACTTATTTCATAAGGGGGTTCATTATACAACAGAAATACCTTCCAAACAATGGTAAGACATTAGTGGCAATGGTGTCTTCATCGAGCTAATGTCTTATCATTATGGGAGAGGTACCTCTGGCACACCATGGACAAACAGATTTGTTCTATCTCTCAAGCCCAGAAACAGTAGATTGAGGCGAGTTGCTTCTAGAATTCATGACACACTAAAAAGATCTCATGACTTTTTTTATCCATTCACCCCAAGCAAAGCGATAATGGCATTAAGATTCAGGAGGCTACAGGGTGTGAAAGAGAATAAAAAATTTAAGAAGGGACTGGAAACCCAATCCTAAATGAGAAACAATGGGATAAACCTCTTCTCCTGTTCAAATGACTGGGTAGGACAATAGCAGTGATGTGTAGAGGTTTGGTGATACCCAGGGACAACTCCTTGATTGGGGAGGTGGTACTTATTAAAACACAGACACACTGCTTGTGTCACTATTGAGTACTTGTACAATAATGTTAACAATTTCAAAAACTATATTTTATTTCACTGCATGATTGGATGCTTGGGAAAATCACATCCGCATGCTACTGGATGATAGGCAAATATTCTACTGCAATGGAAGAAAAGTAAATAAACAGATAATTTTAAAAAAAATAGAAATGATTTTTTTTATTTAATTCAAAATTTTTTCTAATAATACAAATATTTTTAATGGGTAGACATGCTTGAAGTAAGA
Source organism: Acanthosepion esculentum (assembly GCA_964036315.1). Classification (NCBI taxonomy): domain Eukaryota; kingdom Metazoa; phylum Mollusca; class Cephalopoda; order Sepiida; family Sepiidae; genus Acanthosepion; species Acanthosepion esculentum. Next base: position 10,956,800 of record OZ038479.1, read on the forward strand.
GTGATGATTTTTTTTTATTTCCCTGATGGCAAAGGGTTATACAGGTCAAATTCAGGTGAGAAAAACTTTTTCTTTAGAAGGATGTCTCAATCTAGGCCAGTTGACATTTATTTCTTTGTTAAAATTCCAAACATAAATGTAACAATAATTGCAAACACCTCATAAAAACATGAATCTCCAAGTAAAAACAATGCTTTTCTGCAATATTTTAAACATTAAATCAGCTAATCTTCATCAAATAAAGTTTCAGAAAAGTACATTTTATTTTTGAAAAAGGTTTAATAAAGAGAATTATGTTTTGTTCAGAAAATTGTAAATGTGGCTAGAGTGAACCACACTTTAAAAAGAAAAAAAAAACTGAGAACAGATATGAAAATAACAAATCTACAACTATCAGAGAACAAAAAACTTGTATTTAAAATATCTCTGCAGAAATAAATGAATTTGAATCAGATACCCATCATGAATAAATGGATAACTCAGAAATTCATACTCCTGTGCTTACAGACTGAGAATCCACCTTCTACTTTGGTTGAGATGATCTTCAAGGAATTGTTGAAAAACGTCTTCATATCTGATACAAAAAAAAGAAAAGAGAGGGAAGTGACAGTTACAATATGCATTACTTCCCTTCATTAGAACTATTCATATAATTATTACCTCCCTGCTTAGTACTCTGTTCAGTACATATTTCTAACAGTTGCTTATCAAAGCCTTTGTTAAGTATCTGCTGGTCCTGTTGTTATAAGGTTTGTTAAATTTACTTTTTTTCATTTAAATAAATTTTATTTTTTCTGTTCAGTCTTGAAAAATGAATAAAACCTTGATTAAAATATTTGAAAAATAATTTCTTAGTTTAATCTGAATTAAGTCATTCCACAACAGTAAATTCTATAGTTTATAAATATACTTTCTCCTAAAGTTAAAGAATTGAACCAAACAGTTGAACATTTTAAAACTGGTTGTGAATAGTTGAATGTATTGACATGCTCACAATTATGAACTGATCACTGGATGGAAACCAAGAAAGGGTTTACCTGAAATCAGTATTTAATGTTTTCATTCTATAAAGTTCACTAAAGAGAATCAACAATGACTTTGCATTGAGGAAAGATCCTGTTGTCTTTATATAGAGAAACAGTCATTCAGTACACATTACAACATAATCATATTTGGGGAATTCAAACTGAAAATCAGGTTTGGAGAAAGAAAAAATCAAATTTAGCTTTATTCATTTAAAATGCATTTTACTGCAATGAAAAAAGCCTGTAGAGATTTAAAATTGATTCAGTGGAACTGAAAATTAGAAGTAATGAAGTCGACTGATATATAAAAATTACAGAGAAGAAAATATTTATTTTCACAATATTATTGTTAAACCCCCGTCTAATGAAGGAAAAAAGAACTATTTTTTCATTGGAACATTTGTAATGATTTTACTATGGATTTTTATTTTTAAACTCAGTTGCTGTGATTGTCCCCAGTTAGAAACTCATCCAAAATTATTTCAGTCTCACAATATACTTCATGAATTTCTATATATATGTATATAATGATTAAAGATATTTATTTAAAATGGTACATAGATGTACACTGACATTTTCACTTGATTTTAGATCAGAAATCCTCTCAATATTGGTCAGATGTCTGTTATTGGTTCATTTATTGACCAATCAAATAAATCATTACATCCTGATTACAGCAATACTGTTAAAGAGAACTATGGATTGGCCATTTCCTTTATTTTCTTAAGAAGAGACATTGGAGGTCCTCCTCAACCATTGAGCAGAATGTACTAATCACAAAAATAATCATTCCATTTCTTCCAAAAAACTGTACTGTCCGATTTAGTTTTAGGTTGACTGGAACTGTGATCTACGTTCTCTTCTTCGTTTGGTGTAGGGTGGATTTGTTGGTTATCATGTTTCTCTCGAACATGCTTCCCTGGTATTTAGTGTTTTGCTTCTGTTTTTAAACGAATGCTTTTAATCTATGAATGGATATTTGGGTTTGCATGTCATCATTCATTTTTTACAGATAATGTTTTGGCATCCATCCAAGATCTTTAAAATGACCCGTATATGGTGCTTCTAATAGCTTATGGATTCTGTGCACTCAAATCCAAATTTTACTCGAAGTTTCAAGCTTGTCTCAAATATGCGCATGTTCTCGATTGATATAATAATTAGTAAAAGTTGATCCGTGATATTGTTTCATGTAGATATCTGGTGAACTATTGCATTACATTTCTGTCACTAGTATTTTCTCCACATGTGTTGTTTGACACAAAGATTTGGGGAAAATTTAAATCCATAGGTTTCACACTGGAAATGTTTCTCACTCATGGGAATTTTTATGTTCATTTGGAGATATAAATTCTCTGAAAATGTAACTCCAGATTTTATACAAAGTGGTTTATACTATAAATGTGTTCAGTTGTGTTTCTTCTGTGTGGACTTAACCACCAATCCACAAATTTCACAGTGTGAGAATGCCTTCTTTCTCATGCATGTCCACCTTGGTTTCAGAAAATCTCAAAGATGAAAACTAAAAATAAAAAGATATAATAACTGCCCCAAAAATTTCCATTATATAGAGTTATAAAATAAGTTTACAAAAAAATCATTTACAAATATTTTCTTTGATAATCACAAAATATTAAAAATTCACCTCTATACTATCTGTTAAACAAACAAATATGTTTTATCAATTAGAGTTTAAATCTTACATATGATACAGTTTCTTTTGTCTCAGTGGACATGGATGTATGGGTGTTGGAATGGGCAGTAGAACAGAAAAACAAAACCAGCAGCTGAGTTCTAGAATTGTGTCGCTGTAGTTTTGCAGAAACGTTTTTAATAATTATTTAATATGACAAAAAATGTATTTTAAAAATATTAACACTTTGCAGATTGTAATAAGCTTTCAAATTTAAGATCTGTAAAAAGAGATTGTTTTAATAAGAGCATTTACAAAAAGACTCATATTAAAACTTAATCTTAAAATATTTAACAGCTTTATCACATTTAGTATTTAAAATTTAAAAAAGAAAATAATTATTGTAAAAATTTACTTTTCACTGGAAAAATATTTTGGCTTCAGACAATATTGTCCTTTACATATATTATTTATAAAAGCCATTAAAAGCTTTTTTAATTAATGTTTTAGTTTTATTGTGTTTTGTATTTTACAATACAGAACTGAAATATAGGTAGCTGTGTATTTCGATTTTACAAAAGAATAAATTTATTTACATTTTTCAAAATCTGCTGCTTTTAACTAATATAATAAGTAAAGGGAATGCCATCAAATTTCTTGAGTTCTCATAAAATCTACGTATGAGTAATAGATGTAAAAAAAACATTACAATGACTTTCTAAACATACAAAATATCCAAAATAATTTCATTCATTTATGAATAAGTTCTGAAAGTTTCATTAAAATCTGACAATTATTTGATTTTTACAAGAATTTCAAAATCAATGCTTTCACCTGAAATAAGGTGTTATAATCTAACAGTAATTAAATTTTACAATTTAATATGAACCAAAGCATTATTTTCTATTCTGAAAATGAATCTTATTTTTTAAGCATTTCTGTTGTTATTTTCTCAAAGATTCTTTTTCGAAAACACATACACTGAATATTAATCCAAATATAATACAGAAATGGCAAATAATAAGAATCAAAAAATATATTAGCAAAGACTGAAGGAAAAAATTCTATGATTAAAACAATCATTAAGAGAAGATCAATCATTCTCAATTTTTTCTTTGCCTATTTGGAGACACAGCAACATTTTTCAGTTGAGCAGTTTTTTTATAAATGAATTATTAGAGATCAACTCTTGCTTTATGAAGTGAATAAATTTAATCCATCAAAATTTCTGGTAAATTCACAAAGTGCAACTTTATTAATGAATGTAAGTTCTAAAATATTTACAGGAACATGGGTAGAAGCAAAATCAGATTCCTAGACACAGAAGTAGAGATAATCTATTTTAAAAAGGTTTGATCTTTTTTTAATGTAAATGTCCATTTCTTGAATTTTCTCGGATGCAAATGATAATTATATTAAAAATAGTAAAAGAGGATAAAGAAATAAAAAACAAAGTTTTTCTCATTGGAAACATTCCTTGATTTATAGTGAAATCTCAATTTAGTTTTTTATATTTTTCTGTTTTATAGTTTATATAAACATAAATAAAAATAATTATTTTTTTCCAGCAATTACTGATGTTATTTCTTTCAGTTTTTAACATTAAAAACAATGAAATGTTGTTTTTTTTGGTGGGGGCAGAAATACAGTATTGTGGGTCATTTTGAATTTTACAAGCTAGAGAAAGACCAGCTACTGCCTAACTAAATATTTGGCCATGAGTTAAACCACTTTTACGATTCTCAACATGTCAAAAAGATTGATGGACAATGATTGACGTCCATGTCTGGTTTCAAATGTCAGTAGTTCCTCTCGGCACGTGAAGGTAAATTGCCAAGAGAGAAATCACAGCAGTTAAAATGGTATTTAATGGCCCAATCCAACCTGGACTGAAGGGGATGCAAGTCTTTGCCAATGCTGAGCAGAACAGTCCATAAAGATGGGGAGGGGGAGATAACTGGTTATTCCAGTTACAAGAAATAGTTAACTATCTAATTCTTTTCTTATTAAAAAAAAAAGCATTATTCTATCATCTCTGCATTATTCAGTCTATCATGTATTAAGGTGAGGCACCTCTTTTAGTGAGCAATTTGATCATTAGACTTCACCCATGTTATTGAACAGATTTCTCCCTTATCTGACATTTCCTTGATGCTTGCTATTTCTATTCTCAATCTCTTTTCTCTAACAAGTTCAGATGATTTGATTGCTTTGACCAAATCACTGTTATCTACAAAACACTTGATAGGAATGATCTTTTGGTGATTATTATTTAACAACTCACCTAAGAGCATTGAGTGAAACTAAGGAAGATTACATATCTTCTGTTCAACTGAAATGTGCAGAACTAAAGCAAAAGCCTAACAGGTTTTCAATTTGAATTAAAAAACCAGATACGGAAACTTTTCCCAACACATACGCAAACTGTGACAAGATAATCTCAGATTGGATGAATAAATTATGTAAAATTACCAGTTTGACTAATTAAGGGGAGAAAACAGATGCCTTAACGTTTTTCCTGCAAATAAGTAAAATTGTGAAAATAAGAATTTTGTGGGGAGATATGACAAATTAATGAGAAATAAAATGGCCAATCTATGAAAGTCAAAGATCTGCCATTTAGTTATTGGCATTCTTAGACTGAAAACAAATTACCTTTAGCCAAAATGCTCTTGATAAGCACTGGTTTTTCATAATCTTGCCTGGGTGCATAGGCAGTCTTATGGACTCTTGTGAGGGACAGCATCCTGAGGAGACAACAAATGTCTGGAATGCTTGGGAGTTTCATACAGAACCCACTTTTCATCACTGGTAAGCACTTTATTGAATAAGGATGCGGTACGGAGGCGAGAAAGCAGTGATATGCCACTCGTTGTCCCTTGTGGACCTCCAACAGCGTTTGCGGAACCCACTTGCTCAGTTTGTATGTCTTACCTAGGTGGTGCAGGTGATGTCTGTTTCATCAGAAACATTGAACTGTCTTGCAATTTCACCACACGTCAGACTAGTCCTCTTCAATGGCCGCCTTCAGGACTCCGTCATTCAAGACCTGTGGTCGTCATGGATAGGCAAATCTCCCGACTTGAATTTTCGAAACCAACGCCTTGCAGTACGTTCATCCACAGCACTATCCCCAAATGCATGACATATGCGGTGACTTGATGCAGCTGCTGATAAGCCCACTTTGAAGTCATAAAGCAAACAGCCCCGAACGAGATCTCTAGACACTTTCATCCTTCTCACAGCTGTCCAGCTTATAACCGATGGCCGGGCATGGTGCACGTGTTTTTTATAACGTCTGATATTCCTACTTCCGGCTGTTTGAATTTGAAAACAATTGCTACACGCATTTTGTATCTATTTCAACTTCATTCAATGACTAATCAAAAAACGGACAGAACTGTTTTGGTTACCTTGTATATTTGTACTACTACTTTAAGTATTGTCATAGGCTTTGTGAAACCAAAGAAGTTTATATATTTTTGAGTGGCATGTCCAGAAACTTTGACAATACATTCAGACTGGATGAATTAATTAGGTGAAATTGCCAATTTGTCACACTAAATAGGGAAACCAGACAACTAAATATCTTTTTTTTCTGTAAATGAGTAAAATCCTAAAATTAGAATTTTGGGGCAGATAAAACAATTTAATGAGAGAAAATGTCTAATCTGTCTAAGTCAGTGCCCTGCCATTTAATTATAGGCATTCTTTGGAATGGAAACACTTGTATTTAAGACAAATTACCTTTAGCCAAAATACTCTTCATAAGCATGAGTTTTCATTGTTTCACCAGTTGCTGTACGAGGGAACAAATTTTATTCAAAATCATAATCTCTATTTAAGCGAGAATTTGCTACAATTAACAATTCATGTCCTGATTTAAGAACCTTACCACCAGTGACTGGAAAAAGTCAATGTGCAGAGATACTTAACTGTCAACGAACATCCTGACATAAATAATATTTCCTGATAGTATGACCAGACACATTTCTAAAAGAAATCAGTAGGGAATAGAATTATATACAACTGAGATGAAACCACAGATATTGTCAAAAATCATCAAATTTAGCTGAACAATCACTTGCTTCATTTTGATGCTATATTTATTGTTCTTTTAAAAAATGCCATGAAGCAGATTACACCCCCATCCTCCAAAAAACATGATGGTGATGGTGCTGATGGTTGTGGATAGGTGAATGTATAGACATGTTCACAATTATTAACTGATCACCAGATGGAAACCAACAAAGGGTTTACCTGAAATCAGTATTTAATGTTTTCATTCTATAAACTTCACTAAATAACAATGACTTTGCATTGAAAGTTCTTGTAAGGTTTATAAAGAGAAAAATTAATTCAATGCACATTACAACATTATCATATTTGGGGTAATTTAAACTGAAAATTAGGCTTGGAGAAAGAAAATAATTCAACTTTGACTTTATTCATTTAAAATTGCATTTAACCGCTGTGAAATGAGGCTGCAGAGATTTAAAATTGATTCAGTAGAACTCAAAATTAGACGTAATGAAGTCCATTGATAAAAAAGAATTACTTAAAAGAAAATATTTATTTTACAATATTATTGTTAGACTTGCTTCTTTACGAAGGAAAAAAATAACAATTTTTTCATTGGAAACTTTGTACTGATTTTATTATGGATTTTTCTTTTTAAATCCAGTTGCTGGGATTGTCCGCAGCTAGAACCTCCTGCAAACTGATTTCAGTCTCACAATATTCTCCATGAATATATATGTATCTGATAATGAGAGATTCTTTCAAATGGTACATATATGTTCAAGACATTCCCACTTGATTAGAGATCAGAAACCCTTTCAAAACTTGCCAGCTGTCCATTGTCAAAAGAGAGAGGTTTTCTAAATTGTCCACCCACCAAGGTGGAAATGAGGTACTGGCTTCATTTTGGGTATTGTTTTTGCACATTTATTTCTTTTGTTTTCTTGTTGCCAAAATACATGCTAGCCCAATGATTTGGTCATCTACATGTTGAACATGTTGTGCTCTTAGCAGGGCATTTTCCTTTTTTGTATAGACAAGTCCCACCATCCATAACTTGTAGAGAAAAAGTTATCAAGATTGTGCCCAATAGCACCAATTTCCTGAGTATACAAGCCTTCTATTACAGCTAGCTGCTTCATGTGGCTTTTTGAAACTTCATGGGTCATAAAAACATTGAGGTTTTCTTGAATGTGTGTCTCAACCTTTGATGATAACTGTTTTTGAAAACTCTGTCTGGTTCCTGCAATAATCTTTCCAATTAGGCACTCTTCTATTTCTTGAGTATCCTAAGACTGGCATATTTTACCTGTAAACGGCATCTTGCCAAGAATTCATAAATGTTTTCAATACCTGAGTATATTTTTGAAGACAGAATCATGCAATTCTAAAATCTTTTTTGGTTACAATTGTTCCTTGAACTTCTGTTAAATTATTGCTGGATTCTGTTTGCTTCACTGACAAAAATTCAAAAACTGAAACACCTCAGACTTTCATCCCCCACTAAAAGGGGAATATAGTCATCTTCCTTCTCTACTGGAATACCCTTTAATGAGTAGTTGTATCGCTGTTGGAAGAATTTGGATGATTCCACCACATTTGATGTTGTCCAAAACATAGCAGATTCAGTGGTAACTTTCGACATTATCTTTTGTCAAAATCAGTAAAAAATAAGCAATAAGGTTGTTGCAGACACAATTACAAGTGTGCATAAAATGAGGGTCCAGTTCTAATAATACACCACAACAAAAACTGAAAAGGAAAATTTGAAATAACACGAAATACTAGATGCAGGGTGCGATGGGTAAATTGTCACCATTGCATATTTTTAATTTCATTTAAGTGCTTTGTTTTAGACTTTGTCAACTGCACAGTATAGATGGGTCAGTTAGACATTGTCTGTTTAAAAAGAGTACAATGATGCAAATCAGTCTTCCAGAAATTTGGAAATGGCATGCTCTATTGCATGGCATTTGCATCAGAAACTCTAATATGAACATTTCAGAGAGTTTGGGTATCAATCTGAGGAGAGTGCAGTGGATTCAGAAGAAGCTGGATGAATCTAATGGTGATTATGAAGGTACAGCCAATCAGAAAACTCAAAATATTGTCGGGGAAGGGGTCAGATTTAACATGAAGGTCTACATTAAGTGCCTTAATAAGTTGGTGTTGTCCTGGGTCGCAAGGGTCACATCTGTAAGACACTATGGCTGGCAACAAGACTCTGCAGCATACCACACAAGCAAGAGTACCCAGTCATGGTGGTCAGACATTTTCTGTGACCACATCACTCCTTACATCTGGCCACCTAACTTCATAAATTGCTGGGCCTTTGATTATTAAGTGTAGAGTGGAGTTGCATGAGAGACCAAAACAATTCCTTGTAACACAAAAGATGAACTGAAGGCAAAGATTATGATAGCATTTAACAATTTAACCATAGGGAAGTGTTGCAAGAATTCTAGAGACTGTGGTTGAAGCCAATGGTATTTTATTGGATATATTTACTCTTTAGAATTTCAAGATATTTTTGCATAATTTTGATAAATATATCAATTAAAAAGTGTTTTCAGAGTTATTTTCATTTAAACATAATTTTAAAACAATTTTTCCATCAAACCCTATATATACGGAAATGTATGTATATATAAGTAACACTTAGAGATAGTCAAAATGATACATACATCTTCATTGACATTTCCAGTTGTTAGTAGATCAGAAAGCATCTCAATACATTGTAATGGTCAGCTGTACACTGTCAGAAGAAGAAAATTTTGTAAATCTTCTGCCAAGGTGGAAAATAGACAGGGCAGTCATTGATTCCTCTATTGACCAATCAGATTCTGTCTATTCTGATTAAAACTTTGATGCAAGTTTCAAGTTTGTCTAGAATATATGCTTTCTGTATATGTGTAATATTTTTTAAGTTAGTCTTTGATATTGTTCGTATAAATCTTATTTGAGCACTTGGGTTACATGTGTGTCACTAGCATTTTCTCCAGCATGACTCAATATGAATTGTTTAAGACATGAATTTTGTGACAATTTACATCCACAGACATCACAGTGAAATGGTTTATTACAAATGTGTGTTAACATGTGGTTTTTGAAATTTCCATTCTGGGAAAATTTCTTTCCACAAATTTAACATTGGAATGGTTTCTTTCCAGTGTGTGTCAACATATGTCTTTTGAGACTTGAATTGTAGGAAGACTTAAAGCCACATACTTCACAATGGAAGGGTTTCTCTGCAGTGTGTGTCAACATATGATTTTTGAGGCTTGACCTCCGAAAAGACTTATATTCACAGATTTCACAGTGGAATGGTTTCTCTCCAGTGTGTGTTAACATGTGTCTCTTGAGATGTGCTTTTCGAGAAAACTTATATCCACAGATTTCACAGTGGAATGGTTTCTCTCCAGTGTGAGTCCTCATATGTGTTTTGAGGCTTGATATTTGAGAACACTTATATACACAGATTTCACAGTGGAATGGTTTCTCTCCAGTGTGTGTGAAATTGTGTGTTTTGAGTTCTGAATTTCTGGAACACTTGTATCCACAGATTTCACAGTGAAATGGTTTCTCTCCAGTGTGTGTTAACATGTGTCTCTTGAGATGTGCTTTTCGAGAAAACTTATATCCACATATTTCACAGTGGAATGGTTTCACTCCAGTGTGTATCAACATGTGTGTTTTGAGAGCAGAATTTTCAGAACACTTATATCCACAGATTTCACAGTGGAATGGTTTCTCTCCAGTGTGTGTCCTCATATGTGTTTTGAGGTTTGATTTTCGAGAACACTTATATCCACAGATTTCACAGTGGAATGGTTTCTCTCCCGTGTGTATGAATTTGTGTGTTTTGAGATCTGAATTTTGGGAACACTTATATCCACAGATTTCACAGTGGAATGGTTTCTCTCCAGTGTGTATTAACATATGTGTTTTGAGGTTTGATTTTCGAGAACACTTATATCCACAGATTTCACAGTGGAATGGTTTTTCTCCAGTGTGTGTTAACATGAGTGTTTTGAGATTCTAATTCACAGATAAATTATATCGGCACATTTCACAGTGGATGGGATTCTCTTCAGTTTGTGAAAAAATGCCTTGTGAGAGATGATTTTGTGGAAAAATTTTCCTCCGCTGATAATACAGTGAAAAAATCCTTGCCTGTGTGAAATTTACTGTTCCTTTTAATATTTAAATTTACTTAAAATCTAGCACCATAAATCTCATTCAATGTGGATTATCCCCTATGTCTATTCAGTGTGGACCACAAATCCACAAATTTCACAGCATGAGAATGCCTTCTTTCTCATGAATGTTTATGGTTACAGATCCTCTCACAGATGGAAACTGAAAATAAAAAATATAATAACTGAGCACTGCAGTAAGAAAACACATTATATAGATTAATGAAATAAGTTTTTAAAACATGCTTTGACTAATATTTTCTTCAAGTTAATCAAAAAATTATAAAAATACAACATTATACTGTTAAACAGAAATATCTTTGATCAAGTAGAGTTTAAATCTGACGCATGATACAGTTTATTTTGTATTAGTGGACATGACTGTGTGGGTGTTGGAAAGGGCAATGGAATAGAAAAACAAAATCAGCAAGATGAGTTATAGATTTGGAAAAGGAGAACTTTGAAGTCAAAAGCTTGTACGCTATTATGCTAGGTATATGCTACACTCAAATTTTATATGTTACCATCAAATGAATACAGGTGCTGGACTTGATTATGGTTACTCATGCCCATTGTTCAGTGGTGAAGGATGTGACCTCACACCTGCATCCAGTACAGCAGGCAAGAAAACATTAATGTCATAGAGGTAGATATAAAATCAACAGCCATAGCATGGCATTTGGGGGTTTGTTTTCCTCAGTGTTGATTTTTGTCTCTTTAATTTTTGGTCAGCATTTTCTTATTTGATATCTACCCTCATTATAACATCATGACTTAGCCAAACAAGTATAAATGCTGATATATAACTGAAGAGAGCAGGACCAAAATGCTGAACACTGACCTCACACTATGGCATTAAAATTTTGTACATATTTTATTGGCAATCAGGGGAAATAAATTTATAACACTTGACATTTTTATCATAGATGTAGTTTTTTCAGAGACCATTTTTTGGCATAATAAAGAATTATTTTAACAATAGATGCATGCAACAGGTTGTAGTAAGATTTTTAATTTATGACCTGTAAAAATACATCTTTTTAATAAGAGCATTTCCAGAGACACTCACTTTCAAACTTAATTTAAAACATTTATCAAGTTTTTCAAATTTTTCATTTAAAATTGAAAAAAAGAAAACAATTCTTGTAAAAATTCATTTTTCAATTAAAAAAAATTTTGGCTTCAGAGAAAAATGTCCTAAATATATATTATTCATAAAACCCATTAAAAGTTTTTTTAATTAAATAATGTCTTAGTTGTATTGAGCTTTGTATTTTACAATTCAGAGCTAAAGTCTGTGTATATTCATATAATTCTTTACAAAAAAAAAGAAAGTGATGATTTATATTTTTCAAGGTCTTCTGTATTAAATTAAAAAAATTACAGACACTCAGTTTCGAGTTTTCACATTTTCATAAAATTAAGTAAGGGAGAAGGTAACAGATGTAAAAATATATATATATATGTTTTTACCATGACTTTCTAAAAAACAAACATTTCTAAAATAGATTTATTCATTTTTTCATATGTTCTGAAAGTTTCATTCAAATTCGATAATTATTTGATTTTTACAAGAATTTCCATATTAATGTGTTTTTAACTGAAAAAGGGGCTAAAAATACCTAATGATAAATATTACGTTGACCTCTAACCTACAAAAAAAAAGATTTTTAATCAAAATTTCAAACGAGCTTAAAAGGAAAAAACATTTTAAATAATAAAAAAATACTTTGGTCATTTCTCTTATGAATAACAAAATTTTTCGCAATAAAACTATGTTTTTATTAAGTTTGGGACGTTTTTCATGAGGGTATGCCACTTTTTCAGTGAAAAAGTGGACATACCTAAAACGAATTAATACCAAAATTTTAAACGTGTTAGGATTAAAAAATTTCAAAAAATAGTAAAAAAAATACTTTGGTATTTCCTTTACATAAGAAGATTTTGACGAATAAAACTTTGTTTTTTTTTAGTTTGGGACCTTTCTTCATCATGCTGTTTTACAGTGAAAAAGTGGAGGTACCTATTTAACTTATCACAAATTCAGCAGTCCACACTCTACAATACTTGATTTTTAAGAGATTTTTAAATTAGTTAATTTCACTTTTCGTCTAAAATGACAATTCATTGAAAGATGAGAAAAGCTGTCAATGTATTGAGAAGAAATATTTATTTATATAATGAAAAATATTTTTCTTTTTAATTAGTTACCTCCATGAGGTCGCTAGAAAAGGAGCGTAGCATGATGAAAAAGACGCCAAACTTGACGAAAACAAAATGTTATCGTCTAAATATTTATGTAATTATTAAGAGGAAAGATGAAAGTATTTGGGGGGTATTTTTTAAATATTTTTTAATCATTCCTAGCACATCTGAAATTTTCGTTCATTTTTTTTTTTTGAGTCAGCAAAATTGACGGATAATTAATGTCAACCATTTTTCCATTTTATAACAAATGAAGATCTCAGTTTCAAATTCTTTTAAAAATCAATTATAATTTTTTCAAAACATTTTTAAGAAAATTAGAAACTATAATCTTAAAATATTTTGAAACAAACATTACTTAGTTTCTGCAGCAAAAAGATGTAGTTTAAAAATAACACAAAGCAGGTCATAACATTTCGCGGCACTTGACAGGTGATGAGTGATGATTTCATCACGTACTGGCAGCTTACGTGAGGAAAAGTTATCGTACGAGAGGACAGAAGTGATATAATTATTTAGATTTAAGTTAACAAATTATGTACCTCATTATTTTTAAGGAAAACTTTCAGCGCTCTAATTTTTTTAAATTTCTCTATTTAGCTTTCACCTTCACGTTTAAGATGCTTTATAGAAAATATATTACAAAAGAAATAAAATAAGACTGTTGAGAGTGAGATTAAATTTCATAAGAAAGGTATCGAATTAATTTATAGGTAACTTTCTTATGAAATTTTATTAGAAGTGTACATAAAATATTTTTATGTACATTTATTACATTTTATTGTGTTATTTGTATTTCCATTCATTTTATTATTAATTTTGATATTTCATTTATGGAAAAATGTCATAACTGAGATTAATATAAAAATAAGATCATATAAATTTCATAAGATGATACTGATACTTGTAGGTACCCTTCTCGGTTGAAATTGAAAAATCAAATTACCTTCTCCACACGTGTTTCGCAATAGTAAAGGCCTTAACAGCAGAGAACAATGCTTAATTCAAATAATGCAACTTAATTGTATTCTGGTTGGTCTTCCGTACTTTATAGTTACAGCCGTATTATGAACACAAAATTACATTTCTTAATTACTGCGGGTCTTCTGATTGAAATTACAATACTGTCAAAAATGATCTATCTCATAAGGACATTTACAAAACTGAATGCAGCTTTCAACTAATTTTATAATATTTTAACAACTTAAATGTAAAAATTAAAATAATTAAAGAAATATCAAATAATTGTATTCATGAAAAATTCATTTTTTATCGAAAAACTTTTTTGCTTTAAAAAAATATTGTCCATATCCATAAAAGCAAATAAAAGCATTTAAAATTAAATAATATCTTTGTTTTACTGAGTTTTGTATGTTACAATTCTGAGCTGATTTTCAGGTAGGTAGGTCCAATTAAAAAAAAAATGTATGATTTTCTTTCCTCAAAGCCTTGTGCTTTTAACTAATATAATCACTAAACTGAATGCTATTGAATTTCTAGAGATTTCATAAATTAGGGGGGGGAGGATAATAAATATAAAAAATATTTTTGCCATGACTTTAATAAAAGATAACATATTTATAAGAATTTCCATCCTTTGTGAATAGTTTCTGAAAGTTTCATTAATATCCAAGAATTATTTTTATTTTTGCAAGATTTTCCAAATTAATGCCTGTCATACAGGAAAAAGAAACGTACTAAAAACAAAAATTGTATATGTTATTTTACTAGTTCCGGAGATACAAAGAAAAAGAAGGTTGTTTTATCAAAATTTAGAATGTTCTCAAAAGAGGGAAAAATTTTTAAAAATAATTAAAACTGCTTCGGTCTTTCCCTTTAAAAATAATATAAATATTTAGACGATAAATTTTTGTTTTCATCAAGTTTGGCGTCTTTTTCATCATGCTATTTTTTATAGCAATCACATGAATGAAGGTACGTATTTTTAATTCTCACCCGCTTTCAAATAAAACCGAAATGTAATCGAATTTCTTTCAAAGAGGATATTTAAATAATTTAAAATGCGACTTTTGTTAACTGAGTAATAATATGTCTCACTTACCTTTTCAGGTCGAATTTCTAAAAGCTGTTCATAGAAAAACAAACAGGTTTAATTTGCTGATGTTTTTGGACTTGATATTTCTTTCTCAAGATCGTCAATATTTTGTAATCAATAATAAAACTTACTATTGTTAAAGAAATTGCAATTCAAAAAGATTAATTATTTGAAAGTAGAAGGTATGTAGTTTCTGAACACAAACGGCGAACAGAACCAAGGAATTACAGAGAGCGGTGAAACAGAAGAATTTGTTCCTTGCTCAAAAATAGTCTGGATGCATATGCCAGAACATTGTCTATCGTTAATTGCTATATTTACTTCTATCGCCATCTGTCTTTTTTTCTTCTGATTTTTCATCAAATTTTCTTCAACAAAATTAAAATACAACCCGATGTTTTCCCAACTTCCTATATTTAATGAAATTGTAATTAAAAAAGATTAATTACTTGAATTGAACACAAGCAGCGAAAAGAATAAAAGAATTATTTGACGCGGTGTAAAAGAAGAATTTGTTCCTTGCTCAAAAATCTCTCGGGTAAAAACAATATGTCAGAACAAAACACTGTCTATCGCGATATCAATCTGTTTTTTTTATATTGTATTATTGCAAAAAGTTTTAAAAAGAAGAGATCAAAACCAATATTATCTAAGTGATTTCTTTAAAACAAAATTAGTAAATTTAAGAATGAATTATAATTTGGTAAAAAATTGATTCTTTATTTTTTATTAAAAAAATAATAAAAATATAGTGAAAATGACATTTATTTATGCATGGAATACGATGAGGTTGCATCAAGGTCACACATAAATAACATTAACAATAATCTCTCTATCTTTCTCTCTCTCTCTCTCCCTCCCTCCCTCTCTCTCATATATATGCTGTCCCCCTAGACTGCTCGTATAAACAGTTTTTTTTTCAATTTTAACAGAACCATATCCCTTTTAAATTTACAATTTATACCTTTAGTTTTATCTACCTATCAACAAACCATATTTTGAATTTATAACCCAATACTATATTATATTTAATTCTGTTAATGGCTTGTACAAAGCCTTTAACAAATATCTTGAAGTTAGATTTCAAAATGCATCATTTCAATATAAGCAGAAAGCTTGGAATTTTATTTTCGAATATTTTTTTAATTATTGATTAATTAAAAAGGCAAACAGCGCATTGTTTTTAAGGTTTACGTTTTTAGCACGATAACAAACATTTTCTGCATATTTCATAAAATTATTGCAAATGACGATTGGAAACATTAAGACAGCAAATTGGATAAGAATTCTTTCTCTTGAATATTATGAAAAATTGTTCTTCGGCGTCTCATTATTTATTTTTCTATTCTTGTAACTGTGGATAAATAATAATAATAATAATAATAATAATAATAATAATAATAATAATAATAATAATAATAATAATAATAAAGAATAAAAACGAAATAATTTTCCTGTGATGCTAATAGTAAAGGAACCGGAAAGGGTTTTTGGTTTTGGACATCTGCACAATTTTATAACCCCCCCCACTCCCGAAAAGGACAGCGCCTTATTAGAGGGTTTCAGACACATGGACGGACAGACAGAATTTGCCGTTTATCTATTGAGAAAATGAAAGAAAACTGTAGATAGTTATTCATTGTGATAATATTATTTTTTCTCATTGTTTTCCCCATGATCCTCCAAACTGAAATTCTATTTTTCTTCCCACCCAAACAACGCGTACTTTCTGATTTTTCTTTCAGGGTGGTAAGGCATTTATAACACTGAGTAAATAATTATAAACCCCCTAACATTTATATATACAAAAAGACTCGTAAAAATGACAAACAGCAAAAGGTGGAAATAACAAAACGATTATTATTTATTATCTGGTTCTTATGACTTGTTGGAGACACGAGAGACAGTAATACTGAGTGTTATGAAGTAATCTCTAAAATAGACGTTGTCAGATCCACGGATGTTAGCTCGACTGTCATTCACTGTGGCGTTCTAGTTTTATAGCAGTATCTCATTTACATACACTACTACACCTCCCTGAACCGAAATGGCCTTAAACTCTTCGTTGATGTTTGACTTCTTCTAATTATTCTTGGGAATCTAAACTGTCTTTCTTGGTGTATATCTTAATTTATCCTTATATGTTTGAGTTCATTGTCCTCTTCCGCCTCCTCGTCAGATTTCTGTTCATTATCATCCATAGATTGTTCAGTTTCACTACTGAATTAATTGCTCCCTTCCTCCCCTTCATGTTCTTCACCCCTCAGAATCTTCGTCCGTTTCCATATCCCCGGATTCTATTCTACTTCTAAATTTATCCACATTTTCCAGTAGATTTTGTCCATTTTTCGTTAGTATTGCTGTGTTGTCTCCTTTCTGTTCTACAAAGTTCACCTTCCCTTGATTAGATTCTTTGTCTTTTTTATAGCATACACTTTCACTTGTTGAAAGTGACATTGTTATGAGAGCTCTAGCCTGTCTACCCATTAATGGGGAGGGACCTTGTAGTTTGTCGGCATGTGGAATTGTCCTATAGCTTAACAGTAATCTTGGTAAGTAACTCTCTATATTATCATTAGTTGGGGAAAATGCTTTTAGTCCCATTTTCAGTCTGCATCATTCTTTCTGTGGTTCCATCTGATTGTGGGTGGTAGGGTGGGGTTTTATACAGGACGCATCCAATGCTCTTTACCCACGAGCACAAACTTTCCTCGGAAAATTCTGCTGCATTATCTGAGACCAAAGTTTTAGGCACCCCACTCCTTGAAAATATTGTTCTTAATATTTGTTTTACAGTGGTGACTTTTCTGTCAGCAACTTTACTTACTTCGGGCCATCCAGGAAATGAGTCCAATAAATTAAAAAAGCCCCAAGTGTCCTTATCGAATACACTTCTGTATTTTCAGTATGAAGATTTATATTCCCTACTATTTCTATTCTCATTTTCTTTCTGCACACAGATTGGAAATGGTCTTTTCTTTTACAGTTTACACATTTTTCCGACGACTGGACATTTGTTTTCGTTTCTTTGGTGTTCTTTGTCGCAATATTTGCATTTATTGGGATTTTAGTTGTGTTGTATATTTCCACATTTTTTTTAAAACTGTTAAGTTCATTAATGAATTCTAATTACTGCAAGAATTCTACACTTGCTTCTAAATTCATATCATTTGCTTGTAGGTGGTTCTGAGATCTTATGCTTGTATGTAACGTCAATATGAGCTTGTAGTTCGTCCTTTCAGAGGATTTTTCTTTGCTCATATTACACTGGTAGGAAAATCACCTGTCGTAGTGAATTCAGATCCGCCATATATAAACGGGGCATTTTGGCTATAAAACATTTATACTTACCTTGTGTAGGAGGAACGGTGATGCCTTCAATTAGTTTCCTATAGACATTTCTCTCGAACCCAGAGTTTCAAATTCGCCACATCATAATGCTTCTTTCAATCTGTGTAAATACGAAATTACCGTTTTATTTCAGTTTTACCTATTTTCCATAAATTTTTGTTCTCTCTGCAATAACCATTTTTTTAGTTCTTTTTTATTCGCATGTTTCTTTGTATAGTGGTTGAAATTTCCTCATATGTCAAGTCTTCCAGTATTTTGGGCTACACCATACTGGATATTTTTTATGACCTTAAATTCTTCCAAAACCAAAAATAAATCACTAATTTCATTCTACTCTCTGGAGACTTTCTTGCCTTTCAGTTTCTCTACCCTAGCCAACACTGTGAAACATCAAATCCAAGTTTCTACATGCTCCAATTCATGCAACCCGGTTAGGGATCTTATTGGTGACGCCATATTGTTATGAAGTAGAGTAATCTCTGTAATAGATGTTATCAGGTCCACAGACGATAGCTCAACTGGCATTCGTTGTGGCGTTCTGCTTTTATAGCAGTATCTCATTTACATACTCGAATTAAACTTGTGAGCTTTGGGGTCAAATGTAGGTAAATATGGATCGGAATCTGACAGAATGATAACATAAAGAATAAGTAAAATATATACAGTCTCTCTCGTCTGATTTTTTATAGATGTGTGTAATGATAAATTAGTGAGAAAAAACAAGAAGTACCTGAGATCATTTTTAACCCAATTTTTTGTTGAGTGCAAAAAGATAGATGTTATTATTATGGCCTGAAACGGAAAAGAAGATGCTTGTCCGATAATGGGAATATGACGGGCTTGTTACGTGTCGTTTCTCATTGGTTTAAAATAAGTGAATTAATGATAATGATAATTGGTATAATTATTTTATTATAATATTTTAACAATATAATTAATTTGTATTTATTCATGGACAGACAAAAAGCATATAAGCGCATTGTAAAGTGTTCTTGAAACCAGGCTCATTTTCAACACTGAATATTAAATAAACATATTAAAAAATATGTCATTATTTTCCTCTAAAAATACTTAGGATAAATCATTAATGTTTATTTAATAAAAAGGTTACCCGTCCTTTCAAGTCAAACGACGTAAGTTCTAAAACAGCTCGACGAGTTACTTCCACTTGACGACCTTGACATTATTAATTAATATCAAATAATAATTTATAATGAATTACTTTATTAAATTATGGATTTCCATTAATAGATATACATGTAAAGTTTACTAATTAATTTATCCTTTTGATAATCCTATGTGCTTGTAGTTCGTCCTTTCAGAGTATTTTTTTGCTCATATTACACTGGTAGGAAAATCACCTGTCGTAGTGAATTCAGATCCGCCATATATAAACGGGGCATTTTTTGCTAAAAAATTATACTTACCTGGTGTAGGAGAAACGGTGATCAACGAGGCCGTTTTCCCAGAGTGAGGCCCTTCCATTGCACTCCGGTCGGGTTGACCTCTGCGATCGCCCCAAATGTGGGCGACTCGGACACGATATTTCTAAGTGTGGGGTCAGCGTCCGCGCTACCCCGATAATTTATCTCAAATACAGACTTTCCCCTTTACAGACATTACTTGCGGAGTCGGCAAATCTCAGTTTTTATGCGATTGATGCAATAAGATTTTCGGGGTTTCTTTTTAGTAAGTCCTTGGCAGGACCTAATTGACAACATCGAGTACACTCATAAATGGTTTAAGGGAATAACAGCTATAGTTTTCAGGGTCTAGTTACTGAATTATAGGCTTGCACAAACGCTTTAACAAATATCTTGATGTTAGATTTCAAAATGCATCATTTCATCATGAACAGAAAGCTTGGAATTTTATTTTCAAATACACTTTTATTATTAATGAAAAAGGTCAGCAATAAATTGATGTTAAGGATTACATCTTTAGCACGATAACAAACATTTTCTGCATATTTCATGAAATAATTGCAAATGATGATTGGAAACATTACGACAGCAAATTGGATAAGAATTCTTTCGAATATTATATAAAGAATAAAAAAGAAATACATTTTCCTGTGGTGCTAATAATAAAGGAACCGGAAAGGGTTTTTGGCCATCTGTGCAATTTTATATCTTCTCTTTCGAAAAGGACAAAACGGCACTCCTTCCATCTTCCAACGCATGGTATAGATACAGAGTTTACTTTGGTCGTTCCAACTCAGCGCAAAGCTGACTTGAGCGCGACTAATATAAACATTCTTATCATTAATTATTCTAACACACTCAGGGATGACGCTAGGATTTTACGCCACAACTTTCATACGAAGCACCCCTATCTACTAAATGCCGAGTTCAAAGGTTCCTAACCTGGGGTCCACAAACCCACGAAGGAATATTGTGGGAAATGCTAGTTTCAGCAGCGGTTTTTCTTCTTTTTGTACTTTTCTTCTACGTCAATTATATTGTCAATCATCAACTATAATAATCGATAGGGCCGGTGATTAATATAACAGATCTCTCAACCGCGTGGGGGCCCCATGCCTACTAGGGGAGGAAGTAAAATTGTTAATTTCAGTTGCGCTTATTTTTCAAAATTGAAAAAAAAAAGAAAACGGTACTAATATATGACAGGACTTGACGAATTTACTGTTTTGCTGATCGTTTGACGGAAAAAATTGCGCCAATTAGGGGTTTTTAGGGTTAGTTGAAGGCTAGGGGGTAGAACTTTTCCATAAACATTTGACGAATGTGATAATCTGAAATTGACATGGATACATGGTTTAGCGTCTCTTTCACCAGCTCCTGTTACGCACTATTTACACTTATTTAGGTATGTCCAATATTTCGCTAAAAAGTGGTATACCTTGACGACAAAAGGTCCCCAAATTGATAAAACAATTTTTAACGTTTAAATATTTATGTTGTTATTAAAGAGGAAAGACCAAAGTATTTTCTGAATATTTTTTCAGATTTTTTAATCCTTCCTATAAATGTTAAAAATTTTATTGAAAAATCTTGTTTTTTTTTTCGAGTCAAAAAATTTCGTAAAATCGAACTTATCGACATTTCTGTCGGAAAGATCATAGTTTGTTAGTTAAAAAATCATGAAAAATCAATTACACCTTTTTCTTTTGTTATCTTAGGAAATTTAGAATGATTAAAGTATACTTAATGTAATTTGAAAGAAACATTACTTACATTTTTAGCAGAACATTTTTTAAGAGAGATATTTCCAACCAGGGTGGTCTATTTTGAGTCATTTTTGACAGGCGTTAATTGATGTACGTCAATATATTCACAACTTACGGCACGGAAATTTATTGGACGGTAGCACCAAAGTGATATAATTCGTTCTAATTTTAAGTGAATCTGGTTAGTCGATTTTTTTTTTAAAAATTCACTTTCAAATTTTTTTTTTTTTTTACCTTACGTTTGAGGAAGAATTCTGCACTGAAAATAACATTTAAATTATGAAAGAAAATCAAATTTTACAAGTAAAAATAAAACAGTAAAAAAAATACATTTTTTTAAATTGAGGTTGATTATTTCAGTCATGAAATATTTTTCTGAGAATATAAAAATTACATGAAACACCATTAATTGAAACGGGTTAACTTAATCAAATGAGATTTTATTTCTTTTTTATTAAGGCAGATTTTTTTCTATTTATTAATAATTATATGGCAGTAATATGAGTTTTATTTTATTTATTAATAAAATTAACATGCCATGTTGGTTTTGTTTTGACTCAACAAGTATTTTTTAGTTTGAGTAGTAGCGAGCTAACTCCAGAAAATTTAAACTCCAAAAATCGTTTTAATTGATAATTTGTCGTGTGGATAATAATTCCAAAGTAATGTACAATGAATTTATGCATTCGATTTCAAACTTGAAAATTTGGGTGGACTTCCAAGGGCGTTTTTTTTTTTGTAATTGTAAATAGTCGATATTTTCTTTTATCCCACTCTATTCGATTATATTTGAATAGAAAAAGAAAAAAATTGAAAATAATACGACGATATTCAGAAAACTTGACAAGCGTTGTTTTGTTGTTACTGAACGAATCAAAGCCATTTCTGAAGTAAAAAAAAAACTTGCTTCTATCAAAGGAAACTACTCATGTGACATTATTTCAACAATGTGCATCCGTACTTTCGTTGTAGACGATTTTAAATACAATTTTGGAATATTAAAAATTATTTTTAAAATAATTATGGTTGTCAGATTTTAATAAGCTTTCAAAATTATGATCTTTAAAAAGTAGAGAACATAATATATCATTTCCATAAGGTTGCAGAAAGAACTTAATGTATAAATATATAACAACCTTTTGTCATATTGTGTATTTAAAATTGAAAAAAAAAAGAAAATTAATGTAAAAATTCATTGTTCATCAAAAAAAATTTTTTCTTTCAGATAATAATTACCTTCGTATATATTATTCAGAAAAGCCATTAAAATCTTTCTTAATTAAATATTGTCTTAGTTTTATTGGGTTTTGTATTTTTACAATTGAGGTAAAAGTTTGGACAATTTCGGACATTTTTTAACAAAAAAATCGATGATTTAGATTTTTCAGAGTTTTGTGCATTTAATTAAAAAAAAAATTCAGGTTGCAAATAAATTTTTTTTTGTGTTTTCATAAAATTAAGTTCGAGGGGGGTAACAGATATAAAAAAAAAAATATTTATACCATGACTTTCAAAGAGACAAACATTTCTAAAATAAGTTCATTCATTTCTGAATAAGTTCTGAAGTTTTCATTAAAATCCAACAAGTAGTTAATTTTTACAAGAATTTCGAAATTAATGTGTCTTTCAACTGACAAAAAAACAACTAAAAAAAACGCTAAAATGGCCAAGATTGGACATACCTACATTTATTCGAACTATTCTCCCCATCTTTGTCGCCATATTTATTACAACGTTTCTGCCGTTGTACGCTCCTGCCTTCTTCAGGTGGTTGGAATGTCGAACTGAACATGCATTTGCATAAAAAAGAAACTAAAAAAATGTTAGCTGATAAGCTAAATCGAAAAGCTTAGTAAAAATTACGTATTGTTTAAATGTAAAAATTAAACATCATTATATTTTTGTTGTGATGTAGTGCTTGTCAAGACAATACTTAACTCGACCGAGTTAGTCATAATAGTAGTGGTATACAATGCTCAGCTAGACAAGTCACAGATTGCGATAGAAATTTAATGCTGTGATATATTGTCTGACTATTTTTGAGCAAAGAACAAATTCTTCATTTACACCGGTTTCTTTAATTCCTATCTTTTGCTGAGAAAGTACGTGCTTTCTATTTTTAAACAATTAATTTTTTTTTAATTGCAATTTCTTTCAAAATTGGAAGTTTTATTGATTCCAAAATATTGTCAATCTTGAGAAAGAAATATCAAGTCCAACAACAACAGCAATTTAATCCTGTTTATTTTTCTATGAAAAGGTTTTTAAGATTCGCCCTGAAAAGGTAAGTTAGACGTATTATCACTGACTTCTTAAAAGTCCTACAAAAAAGGCATGTAAAATAATTTAAATGCTTTCTTCGAATTTAAATTTCGGTTTCATTTGAAAGATAAAAGCCTGGAAATAATGCGAATTAAAAGAAAAATTAACTTTCTTATATAAATAAGCTTTTTAAAGCATTTTAAAAAGATTGACACCTTTTCTCGTCATTTAAAATAATGTTATCGCGTAAAAAAACAGTAGCATTATGAAAAAAGACCCCAAACTGAATAAAAACAAAGTTTTGTCATTAAAATGTTTATGTCATTATTAAGAGGAAAGACCAAAGTATTTATTAGTATTATTTTTAATTTCTTAATCCTTTCTAGCACGTTCGAAATTTTAGTTAAAAATCTTGTTTTGTTTACGTCAGCAGCGGACAAAAGATAAAGGTTTTGGGGTTTTGGGGGGTTTTTTTTGTTTTGTTTGTTTTTTTCGCTTTTTCCGGTAAACGCACATTAATTTGGAAATTCTTGCAAAAATCAAATAATCATCGAATTTTATTGAAATATTCAGGGCATATTCAGAAATAAATGAAATTTTATTTTAATTTTTTTCTTTCAGAAAATCCTGCGAAGAAATATTTTTTTGCATATGTTACCACCCACTTCATAAAATTTCGAGAAATAAAATTTTGGAGTCGGGGATTTTATTTTATTTTATTTTATTTAGTTAAAGGCAGGACTCCTTGAAGAAAGTAAACCATCAATTTTTTTTTATTTTTTGTAAAACAGTTGTCTCTTTCACCAAAAATCTGCTCTGAATTGTAAAATAAAAAATGCGATAAAAATATTTTTAAAATTAATCTAAAATTTTATATTATTTTAAATTTATTATCTTTCGTAAAGTATCTTCAAACGTAATGAAAGTCAATAAAATATTAGATAATTGCTGAAAATATTATATTAATTTGTAAAAACTACTAAGTAGTTAAAAATAAAAAAAACATGTTTTCACTTAGATTTCGTGAAATTATGTCAATTCTGGTCATCCATACTAGCAGTCATCACATCAAAACTTATCAGAAAACGTCAATAAAAACATGAGCAAAAGGACCCGTTGTTAAGACATGCTTGCATACTATATTTTTTATTCTATGAATAAGTAATATTTGTTTCAAATCAGATTAATTTAACTTTAAATTTGCTAGTTTTACTCAAATAACGTTTCACAAATATGTATTTTATTTTTGGAAGATTTTTAAAATCGATAATTTTGTTTACAAATTTCTTAAAATTAAGAAAATGACCGCTTTTAAGAAAATTTTCTTAAATCATCCCAAAAATTGAGATTCCGATCTATATAATATTTTACTTGCTGGAAATAGTAAATTTAATCCTTTAAGGCTAAAATGAAATCTTCAATAATGCATTTTTCATTTTTTTTAAATTAATTTAAAACCTTAGATACCGAAAATTCAGTGGAGGTAACTAAAAAAAAATAGTGTCCATTATCTTAAAACTAAGACATTTTTTAAACATTAATAATTTAATGTAAACAAGATTTAAGTTCTGAAAGTTTCATTAATTTTTTTAATATTTGTTTTCCTTTTTTTCTGTCATTGACACTGAAAAGTCAATGAAATTTGGTTTTTGAAAATAGTCTGAAAACATTAAAATTTTTACATTTTAGTTTGAGGCGTGTTTTGATATAATTTTGTGTGAGTTGGATTTTTATAATACAAAGATAATCAATAATTAAGTGTTGCACATTTTATGCTAATAGTCGTACATCTCCACGGAATATGAATATTGTATGATTCTCCAAACACTTTAGTTTACAGGAGAAAGTCTTTTAGAGATAATTGTTTTTAATATTTCATATGTTTACCTGTAAATATTTTCAATGTCATTTTTATACAGAAGTTTAAAAGATTTTAAACATTTATAAATTATTTCAATGAAGTTTTTTAAATAGAAATAATTCTATTAAAAATTTATATCGATTGAACAATTAACCATTCAAATGTGTTTTATTGTACGTGCAACTATCTTCCCAGTGAGTATTTCATGCAGGGCTTGTGCAGACTGTGGATGATACTTATCAAGCAAAGTAGAAATTGACATATATTTCTGTTGCATTAGTTTTTTTCTGGATCAAGGCTTTTTCCCCTTTTTTTCATAAAAGCCTTTAAAAGATTTTTTAATTAAATAATGTCTGAGTTTTATTGGGTTTTGTATTTTGAAGTTCAGAGCTGTATTTTGGGCATTATCAAGTCAAAATTTACTAAAAATATTGATGATTTATATTCTTCAAAGTCTTTTGCTTTTGACTAATCACAAAATTACGCAGTTGAATTTTGAAGTTTTCATAAAATTAAGTATGGGGTGGAGGTAACGGATGTAAAAAATATTTCATTTTTGTGAAATTTCTTCACAGCGAAAATAATTGCCAGAGCTTCTTTCTCAATTTGACTATATTTGCGTTCGGTGGGTGTCAAAGACTTGGATGAGTGCGCGATAGCTTTTTCACTTCCGTCAGGAAAAATGTGTGATATCACAGCTCCGACTCCGTAATCTGAGGCATCAGACACCACAGTAATGTCTACGGTTGGGTCATAGTGAGTTAGTAATAAGTCCGAACTGAGAAGGGATTTTATCTTCTCAAACGATTCTTTACATGTATTTGACCAGTTCCATTTAGTATCTTTTTGCAAAAGATTATTAAGAGGTCCACGTAACTTGTACAGTTCTGGTAAAAAAGAACTATAATGACTTACGAGGCCCAGAAAAGAACGTAAAGTCAATACATCCGTTGATGCTGCCATTTGCTTTATCGCATGGATATTTTCTGGATCCGGTCTACGGCCATTTTTGTCAAATATAAATCCAAGGTATTTAACTGAAGTTTGGAAAAATTTGCATTTGTCTGACCTTAAGCGAAATCCATATTGTTGAATTCGATCCAGCACAGAAGTTAAGTGATGTAGAAGTTCCTCTGGGGTTGTGCCTGTAATAATGATGTCATCAATGTAGGCAGAAACTCCTGGTAATCCTGTGAGCATTGTATCCATTGTTTGCTGGAAAATTGCTGGTGCTACTTGACACCAAATGGAAGGCGACAAAATTGGAATAAACCCTTGTGTGTGTTAATCGTGAGAAGATTTTTGGAATCTTCATCCACTTCTATTTGAAAATATGCATCTGCAAGGTCCAATTTTGCGAAACAAGTTCCACCGTTTAGTTTTGTGAACAAGTCTTCCGGTGCAGGTAGTGGATACTGATGTATATCCAGTGCATCATTTAGTCCTGTGGAGAAATCTGCACATACACGTACCTTGCCGTTTGCCTTCTTCATCGTGACAATGGGTGCTGCCCAGGATGAGTAGGTTGTAGGCTGGATAACTCCTGCTTGTTGGAGGCGGTTTAGTTCCTCTTCCACTGTAGCTAAAGCTGCATATGGTACCGGACGCTTGGGTCTGAAAATTGGTTTTGCGTCGGATTTCAGTTTTAACGTGGCTTTAACTTTTGTGCAACATCCGAGACCCTCTTGGAAAACATTGTTAAATTTAGCTTTCAGCATGCTCTTAAAATGTTTTTCCGTGTCTGCTGCAGAATTAACTTGGCAGGTATTGAAAATGGTGTTCAAGGGAACCTTGAAAAGGTCAAGTTCCTCAATAAAATCAAGGCCAAGAAGATTCAAGTTTGAAGAGTCCGTAATGTAGCACACACCTGAAAAATGTTTGTCTTTGAAAGAGACATCACAAATTAATTCCCCATTTAATCGTATTTTATGCCCGGAAGCACTACACGCAACATGCGTTGTGTCTTTCAGGGGTGGTTTTCCCAGTGACTCCCATGTTGTACGTGAAATCAAAGTGATATCTGAAGCAGTATCGAACTGAAACTTTATCGGTTTTTGTTTATGGATACCACTATGTATTTCCTCCGAGCTTCAAAATTTACATTAAACGTAGCAAAAATCGAATTTGAAAACAACTTACGGGAATATCCTGTTTTTTTGTGATGAGGTTTTTCTCTTACAGGTGTTTTATTCTTTTTCGTAGCTTTGTTATCTTTGCGTTCACAGAATCCGTCCTTATGCCCACGACGTGAACAGAGTTGACACGTGTGTTTTTTGTATGGGCAAAATCGAGCATAATGCCAATCTCCACATGACCAGCAAGATGTTGGGTGTGTTTTCCTTTTAGTCGGGGATTTTTCCGTCGTTGTTACACGGCTGGAAATGGATGATTTAAAAGGCTCCTGCTGTATCGTTTCGTTGTCGCGTTTCATCTCCGGTTCGAATTGAAACTCGGTTATTGAGTTCGCTATGCTATCCGCAGAATTCGCATTTTTCTTGTCTGTTGTCAGTTGTGTTTGAAACTGTTGCGTTAACGTTTCAATTAGACGGTTCTGTGCCTGTAGAAACTGTTCCTGTTGCCAACTAAGAATTCTTTCCAACGATGCAGGGTCCATGACGAAGAAAGAATATTTTACTTTCTTTTTTTTTTAAGAATTTTTTTTTCTTACGAAAATATCTTTTATGTGACTGGCAGCACCCAAAAAAAGTTCATCAAAAAAGAATGTACGTTTAAATTCGTTTACCTTTGGGTTTTTTTTTTCTTTTCAAGAGGTATATCCAATGGAGAAAGGTAATCTCATCTCGTCGCCAAATGTGTTATGTTTGCGTGAGTTCTGAGGACCGAGCAATGCATTTGTTGATTGGAAATAATTACCAAGAACGTTGTTAGGTTTACAGCATTTTATTAAATACTAGATAAACTGAGTTAATACTACTCTATAAAAGAATTAGTGAAATATGGAGAGACGTTTGCCAAACGTGTGTCGGTGTAGTCCGCCATCTTGGATCTCTCCCTGTATTGCCACACGTGACGTCTGACGTCACGATGTCCAAAGCAAGTGGGATAACTCTTACAATACTTTGGAGTTTTCTCCCTTTATGTTTCCTTCCAACAAAAAGTTCGACAAAAATTTTTTTCTTTTTTTAATATATATTACTTAAAAAAGCCATTAAAAGCTTATCTAATTAAATAATTATATAGTTTTACTGCAGATTTTATTTTACAATTTGAAGTATTTTTTAGGAAAATTGGTAATACTTAGAAAAAAATTGATTTCTATTCTGCAAAAAGTCCTACTTTTAACTAATAAAAAATTTGAACATACAATATAATTTCTCAAAATTTTAGGAAGTAAGTGGGGTGTAACGTTTTCTAAAATAATAATTTCAAAAATAAATTCATTCATTTGTTAATAAGTCCTGAAATTTCAATTAAAATCTGGGAATTATTTAACTTTTGCAAGAATTTCCAAATTAATGTGCTATTTTACTGGAAAACAGGCATAAAAATGTCCATTAACTGCTGTTACACTGTTGACACAGAGGAAAAATAAGATTTTTAAACTGAATTTTCAAATGTGTTTTCTGCTATTTTGCCCATGGCCTGGACCCTAACTGGCATTACCACCATGGGTTAAGGTAGACCTGTGAACAGCTCCCACCTTTAAATCAAGGTGGGTATTGCCTGTGAGAATGCCAGGCAATAGCTGATCTTAATTTGACAAATGTCCAAAATTTAGATACTGATTGTTTTCTTTTCCATTTCACATATAATTATTGCCCTTTCAGCTAGGCATCTTGGGTATGACAATAAAACACTTCTGGTACCAAGGCCTCTGACCAGGTTTTTAGTAGCCTAGAACCATCTCTTAATTGATAGTCTTTTTTCTGTTTCACATAATATATCATTAAATCAAGTGGAAAATAGCAGATTAATTATGGAAATTATTTCATTATTCCTGTGATTTTTATCTCCAATTGATAACTATTACTTTAATAAATAGAATGTGGTATTAATAAAAGATCTCTTCTTCTTGCCACTGATGAAAATGATAGTCTGTTTTTATTGGGCAGAACAACTATCACCTCTTATGTTTCTTATGTTGTTGGCAGGCCCAAGAAGTGGGTCTTAGCAAAGCATCTTCTCTTCTGCTTGCCACTGATAAAAACAATGGTTTCTTTTTATTGGGGAGAATTGCCTGCAATAGATAATCCTTCAACAAATGGTGTCTGCTCTGACCTTCATCATTAGTGCAGATCTATTTTAGAATCATGGTATTGCACTCAATTTGAAAGTTGGGGTTTGATATTTTACACTGTAAATATTTTTAGTGCTTTTTGCTTTTATTTTTGTATCAATACATGTGACGATCTTAAATATTTTGAAGTTGAAACAAATCTCATCAAATTTTTCATATACTCGTTTATAATTTCTTCAGTTTAAATAAAATTATTTTTCCAGTAATATATAATTAATTTGAGCCCGCCATTATGAAAATTATTTCATTATAACGATGGATTTTTTATTCCAGTTGTTAACTATTAGTTTAATAAATACTTCTTTTGCTTTCCCAGATCAAATTTTATGTAGGGGAACTTAGCAAAGGATCTTCTCTTCTCCTAAGCTCTGGATTGTTTGTTTTTATCAAGCAGAGATGCCTGCAACAGATAATCTCACACCAGGTGGTGCAATCTATGGGGTTGGTCATGTTGCCAATGACTTCAGTCCAAGACAAAGTAAAAAAACTTAAAGATCAACAAATATTTTTAAGATCCATATTTGAATTGTTTCTGAATTAAAAATGTTCTGATTCTGATGGCATAATTTTCGTAAGGTATGATGTGAAGGTGAAGCAATTTTGTTTTACTTCAAAGTATTTGATATTCACTAGCAGCTGTTGCTGCTTTATTGAAAGAATAATTCCATGTTTCTCTCATCATATAGACTTCTTTCATATATTATTCACTGCTCAATTAACATATCATTTATACTTTTTTTCTTCACAGATGTTTTGGCTGTACAGTCGTTATTATTGAGAATTCCAATGGAGGAAAAGACAGTTCATGTTCTATGAAAGCACAGACAAATATATGCTACATGCATCATGTGAAAATGATGGATCTACATTGCCAAAATCATGGCAATGAAATTTACCTGGCAAAAAAATAATTTAATTTGAAATGTGTTGTTGATCTTTATGCACAAACATTTGGTGTTATGTATGAATAGGAAAGGTAGGCCAGATTCATTTGACATCTGCTAAACAGTTGTGAAGTCAGACATAATAGGCCAGATGGAAACACATAATACTAAAAACACATATCCTTGTGGATGTACATTTTTGCAGGAGCCAAATTTGGTTAATCATACATGTAAACGCGCTGAAGAGAAACCATATTCTTGTGAAAATTGTGGATCTTCTTTTTCACAGAAATCTCATTTCATGAGACACATGCGTACACACACTGGAGAGAAACCATATTCTTGTGAAGTCTGTGGTTCTGCATTTTTATGGAAGTCGCACTTAATAACACATACTCGTATACACACTGGAGAGAAGCCATATTTCTGTGAAGTTTGTGGATCTGCATTTACAATAAGTTCACATTTAGTGACACATATGTATACACACACTGGAGAAAGACCATATTCCTGTGAAGTTTGTGGATCTGCATTTTTTCAGAAGTCACATTTAGTGACACATACACGAACACACACTGGAGAGAAACAATATTCATGTGAAGCTTGTGGATCTGCATTTACAATGAATTCACATTTAGTGGCACATATGCGTACACACACGGGAGAGAGACCATATTCCTGTGAAGTTTGTGGATCTTCATTTTCACAGAAGTCGCATTTAGTGACACATACACGAACACACAATGGAGAGAAACAATATTCATGTGAAGTTTGTGGATCTGCATTTACAATGAATTCACATTTAGTGACACATATGCGTACACACACTGGAGAGAGACCATATTCCTGTGAAGTTTGTGGATCTGCATTTTCACAGAAGTCGCATTTAGTGACACATACACGAACACACACTGGAGAGAGACCATATTGTTGTGAAGTTTGCAGATCTACATTTTCAGAGAAATCAAGTTTGGTCAGACATATGCGTACACACACCGGAGTGAAACCATTTTCTTGTGAAGTTTGTGGATCTGCATTTTCGCGGAAGTTGAATTTAGTGACACATGTGCGTACACACACTGGAGAGAGGCCTTATTCTTGTGAAGTCTGTGGAACTGCATTTTCACAGAAGGTGCATTTAGTGGCTCATATGCATAAACACACTGGAGAGAAACCTTATTCTTGTGAAATTTGTGGATCTGCATTTTCCCAGGTGCAAGGTTTGTCCAAACATATGCGTACACACACTGGAGAGAAACCGTATCCTTGTAAATTTTGTGGATCTACATTTTCACGGAAGTCAAATTTAGTGACACATATGCATATACACACTGGAGATAAACCACATTCTTGTGAAATTTGAGGATCTGCATTTTCACAGAAGTTTTCCAAAGTGACACACATGCATATGCACACTGGAGGGAAACCATATTCTTGAGAAGTTTGATGATCTGCATTTTCACAGAAGTGTCATTTAGTGAGACATACATACACACACTGGACAGAAACCACATTCTTTCTGGCAGAGATTGGAGTCTGTGATCTCTTACCTCTAGAGCAGTATATCTTTTGCTTTTATGTGCAATCAAAACAGAATGGTCCATTATTTATGAGGTAATGGCAGATGTTAAACACTTCTATTGTCTCTTTTTTTTCTAGGCAAATTCCCATCTTACAAAAATATCTCTTAATAATAATTTGTCTAGTATATCCAACTCAATTATTCACTATGGTTCTTCTCCTTGTGTTAGCAATTTGCGAAAAAAAACAACATAGTTTACAAATTCAAGTGCCCTTTGGGAGATTGTATCTTGTACGGATTAAATAATAGTGATGTTGGTCACACGACAAACTCACTTTCACAATGCTTGACTCTACATTTGAATAATAACACTAACATTTTTAGGCATTTAAAACAACATGTCGGGCAGCATACACAATTGCAGAAATCCTTGTTGAAAACACAACTATACTTAAACATGAAAACAATAAACAAAAACTAAAAAATCTTAAAGCTATATACATAAACAGCTGAAAACTAACCTGAACAAAATAAACCATGAAATCTCCACAAATATTCTTAAATGCCTATAATTGATAACAGAAACCATTGGTTTATACCAACTGCTTCCCATACTGAATACTTCTCATTTTCACTCTCACTTAGTCATGTGTGATGTCATGAGCTGCAGTGCGATGTTTGCTTCCAGGATCTCATATGCACAAGTTTGTCATTGTTTGGAAATCTTCTATGCAAGCAAAAACAGACTATCATTATTGTTTTGTCCGTGTATTGTTTAATATATTGTAATATAATTGTCATCTTTGATAATGGCTTATGTAAGCCGAAAGCTTAGATAGGATTAAAAAATATGTATCAATATAGTGATTTTATTTTGTGTTTTAATGATAACGTTATTCATCTTATCAGACGATATGAAAAGAATTTACATAAAATAAATAGTCAAAACTTGTCTATATTATTTAATGAAACATGTATCAATATATATATATATATGCTTGTTAAGAAATAAAATCCTTTCAATTGCTTTGATAAAGCCCATCATATGTTAGCTAAGCTTTCCTTTTGTCTTTTTTCATATTGTCATTTTCCAGATATAATCTCTCTAAAACATTTACACACACACACAGACACACACTTCATGGTTGGTTTTCCTATGATATGCATTGACAGAGGACTCGGTTTTGGAGGGTAATGTTAGGAACGAATTCCCTAGCTTTACTGTGTCAGGTGTGGGATGGTTGCAAGTATCTGGTCAGCAGAGAGACTGTTTCCCAATGCCCATGTCATGGGAACCGGAGCCGTGCTTGATGTGCCATCGGCATGCTTCAAGTTTGGTTTTCCTATGCTGTGCATTGATAAACTCTCAATTTTAGTGAGAAGTGTTAAGAATGCCTTCACTAGCTTTACGATCACTCTCACCATTTTGAAGATTAAGTGCCATCATAAGCCTCAGAATCAATTTAGATTCATGCAAGAGTGTTAGGCAGCCTTGAGGGTGGGGCCATTCTTCAGTCCAGTAACCTTCCACGGCCTCATACACCATTGTATCATGACGTAGTTGCGAGGATCGTGACGGATCGTCATTGTGGTTGGCTCACTTTGTTGGCATCAGAGTTGCGCTCTTTTTGGTCTTGGCCCTAGCGGCAAACTATCTCACCAATCCTGATTTTTTTCGCTTGCATGGCAATTTATTCAGAACGTGCTACCTCTCAACGAAGTAGCCTTCAGATAACTTGGCCAGATTTGCCTGACTGTCATCAGTGCGACCTTGGCTTAGAAGAAACGTCTTCTACCATTATCTTCGGTGCGCCCTTTCTGGGATTATATCGGTGAGTTGACAGCTTGTATTGCTTCCAAGTGGCTTGTGTCCATCGATCTTTCATGCACCTGTGCCAATGTATCACCCTTGTTTTTTGGGGAGAAATGGATGGTGTTTCTCATGTTGATATCCATGGCAAGAACGGTGATGTGGAAGTCACGAATGGAGGGATTCTTTGGGTATCAACTCAGGATGAAGATCAGATCTGATACTGGTTGATATTGACAGATTTCAGCAAAAGTTAGGTGTCTGTGGTGAACCTGGTTTGCATGAACAGGGCTAGCCTTGATTTTCTCTTTTAAGCCCCCTTGATGCAACGGAACGGTTTCCTGTGAACCCTCCCTTGGTTAAGTTAGACACTATTTGTTTTCCTAGTTAATCTGAATAAGTATTGCCCCTGACCTTTTCCCAGCATACTCTTTTCATTTCAAGATACCCAACCACTCCAGTTTGTTTTTGCCCCCTTTTTCATCGTAACTGTGTCAGACTTTGATATTCCCATTCTGTCATCTATTTGTTATCCTTCCAACTCCATTAGCTTAGCATTATTCTTAACTCTGTCAAATGGCAGAATATGGCAGCCACTCTTATTATTTTGAGAGATGGACGGGTCCTACTATCATCTGTTTTCTTTTAGTTTGTTTCTGTTCCGTTGTTTACTTTTGTTTTGGGGTTCATCCCGTAACCCATCATTTCATGTTTCATGGAATTTTTAAAAGAAAAAGGTAATTATGTCAAAGTGACGAACGTTTATCAGATATGATGTTTTGTAGGCCTGTTGTGAATATGTGGTATTGTGATATATGTAGGATTGAGAGGTGATGGATAAGTTCTTGTGGTGATTACGTATATTGTAATGAATGAAAGGGTCATGATTATAATTAACTAGCACTAGAATAATCAGCAAAGACCAGCCATTCGTCACTTCCCTTTGGCCTTGTTCCATAATTTTGTAGTAAAATACAAAATAAATGGATATTCCTCACTGAATTGGGCCTTTCTTACACAAGATTTGAATAGTCCACTTTTTTCAGTTTTATTGGAAAATTCTAAGTGTTCAATTTTTTCCGACATTTGTCCCTGTTTTGTCCTGATTTGTACACCTGTTTTCTTGTGTCATCTTCGTTTTGATCTTTTTTGTGCATTTTGTGCTGTGGCCTCCAACCACAATGGTAGAGTCACCTAGCCACTGAGTATGCAGCTGGAGTCACCATCTCTGACTAAATCAGTATGGTACTTCAATAGCCCCCCCAAAAATAGCGCAAAGCTATTGTTGCAGCCACAATCAGAACCATTTACCTGCTGATAATGAGCATGAAAATCCGTAAATCGATCGACATCAATAAGGAAGAAGACCCCACTGTGTGCTCTTGGTGAAAATGTGGCCTGGCTGGAACCAAATACCACAACCGAGTACATCAAAAGAAGCAGAGATGGGTGGGGGCTACAAAACCACCAAGGTCCACAATGACTGGAAGGTGATGTGGAGGAGGGGATCGAAGTTAGATACCCCTTCACTGTCAGCCCAGCAGGATTTCCCATAGACTAGAATGCAGCAGCTGAAGTAAGAACAGCAGCATCAACAGTTGCAGCTAAATGAGCAATAATCGGTTTCTCTTATGGAGGTGGAGGAATATCCCCCACCTCGTGAAAAAGGGGGGGTGGATGAAGTAGAAGAATGGAAAAGGTTTTGACAAAGGAGGACGGAATGGATCTAGAAAATTTTATGCTATAAGTAAGTGATTTTTGCTTCAGAACAGATTAATTTAACTTTAAATTTGCTAATTTTACGAAAGTAACGTTTCAGAAATGTTTATCTTTTTTAGCGGGAATTTTAAAACTGAAAAATAAGTGTGTTTACATTTCACTAAAAAAATTAAAAATGGCCGTTTCGATTGTTTTTTTTTCGGAAGCATCGACTGAAAATCATTCAAATTTCTATTTGAAATAAACTACAATATTTTTTCTGGAATTAGAAAATTTAATCCTTTCGCCTTCAATTGAACCGGTTGGAAAGCTTCGAAAAGGATTTTTCCTTTATAAAAAATACATTTAAACCTTAGGTATATCGAATTTTTGGAGGTACCTACTTTAATTGAAAGCTAAATGATTAAATTTATTATTCCCATAAATAAAATATTCTGGTGTATTTGAGATAGAAATTATATAGATTGGAATGTCAAATATTTGCTTGATTTCTTAAAATCGGCCATTTTCTAAATTATAAGAAATTTGTAAACAAAACAAATTTATCGATTTTAAAACTCTTCCAAAAAATATATGTATATATTTCTGACATGTTATTTGAGTAAAATTAGAAAATTTAAAGTTAAATTGATCTGATTTGAAATAAATATTATTTATAGATTAAAAATTAATATACGACCATTTGTTATTGATCGGCCGTGTTTAACTGAAGCGATGTTTGATGGATGATTGAGTGACGAAGCGATGACAGCTACTATGGATGACTAGAATTGACATACAATTTATGAAATCTAAGTGAACGCATTTTTTCTTTGGTTTTAACTACCTAGTAATTTTTGTAAATGTACCTATTTTCGGAAATTAATAGTTAAAAAAATGATATCATTGAGGGCAGTTAAAATTTTATGACATCAAACAGGTAAGAAAATAAAAGAAATGAATTAAACTCAAAAGTATATAATTTAACTAGTTTTGGATTAATTTTCTTTCTATACTTTTAATCTCATATGAAAATAAAATTCATTATCTCTAAGTATCATAAAGCTAAAAGCTTATCAAATAAGAAAATTATGTTATTATAGATATGTTTATGAGATTGAAAAAATAGCATAGCATGCATAAATAGGGGCTTAAATTTAGTGAAAATAATTTTTTACTGTCTAAATATTTATATTATTACCAAGAGGAAAGATCAAAGTATTTTGAGATATATTTTTACATTTTTTTAATCATTGCTATCACGTTCGAAATTGTCATTAAAAATCATATTTTTTTAATCAACAAAATTGACAGAAAATCGATCGTCAGTCATTTTGTTTTTACTTTTGTTTACAAAGGTGAAATTCTCTGTTTAAAATTCTTTTAAAAATTTATTTTTTAAGAAAATTAGAAATTATAAAGTTTATATATATTTTGAAAGAAACATTACTTACTTTCTGTGCTGAAAAATGTACTTTAAAATAAGAAAATGTCGGTCTTATCAGCATTGTTGATTAACAAGTAACGTGATGATTTCATCACGTACTGTCATATTACGGGAGTAAAAGTTATCGGGTGGAAGGTCAGAAGTGACATAATTTAGCTTTAAGTGAATCAACTTATTTACCTTGTTACTTTTAAGGAAAACTATCAGCGCTCTAGTCTTTTGTTTGTTGTTGTATCTTGGTACTTAGCTTTCACCTTTTATGTTTACAATGCATTATGGAAAAATATAATACTATAAAAAATTTTAAATAAGACATGAAGAGCGATATAAAATTTCATAAGAAAGGTACTTATTTAATTAGTTAACTTTCTTATGAAATATTGTCAGTAGTGTACATTTTATGTACATTTGTTACATTTTACAGTATTATTTAGATTTCCACTCATTTTATTATTAAATTTGGTATTTCACTTATGAAAAAAATACGTAACTGAGATAATATAAAACTATGACTATATAAATTTCATAAGATAGGTACATAATACTTTGTAGGTATCCTTATAAGTTGAAATGCTATGCATTTTTTCCAAATATATTTTCTCTTTTGTTAATTTTTTAATCTTAAGTTATATGACAATATTGAAAAGGCAAATTTTTTCCTAATAATTACGTAATCACATACACGTTTTATTTTATTTTTCATAGCCAAGTAAGAACAGAGGTTTGAAATGAAATGCAACTGGTATCAAACTTTCATGGAACTTTTGTAGCCCTGAAGAGGACCTTTTTTCCGTTTTTTTTTTTTTAAGTAAAACTTCTCCACTTGAAGCATATAGATAAAATCTTGTGTAGTTTGCGGAAGAATAAGCTCAAAAGTAAAATAGAGACTCAATACCTGATTTCAAAGTCAGCGAGAAGGGGATACAGCCAGATTTGGATAAAGTCAAGACCATAAAGTCAATTTCGACCCCGACCACCGTTAGGAACGTAAGAACCTTCATTGGAATGTCCTCGTACTATCGCCGCTTTATTAGGAAATTTTCTGATATTGCCGAGCCGCTGATTAATCTAAAGAGGAAGTATGCGCGTTTCCAATGGGACGACTTTTGATAGCCTAAAAATGAAGCTCGCAGAGATGGTGATACTACCTTATCCCGACCCAGCAATGGACTATATAGACTGTATACTGACGCCCCCGATCAATCGATTGGCGCATGTTTGTCCTAACTAGTTTATGAGAAGAAAGAGATAGAAAAACAGTTTATTTTCTATCTCATAAGTAATAAGCAAACAACGTGGTCAACTATAGAGAAGGAGGCTTATGACATACACTATACCATTCAAAAACGATACCATTACATGAATAGCGCAACATTCATCATCTACGCAGATCATAGACCCCTAGAGCATTCATTCAATTCGCCCATACAAAATAAGAAAATACAGACATGGGCTTTGAGCACGACTGGCTACAATTGTAGCATACAGTACCACAAAGGTAAAGATAATGTTTGCGGAGATGCAAGTGGGGAAATTGACGATCCCCCGGGAGATGTAGACGATAGTAATTACATAATTAGTGCGATAAATTCAAATATTTTTGAACCGAAAGTGTTTGCATCCTACAAAAATGCCGACGACTCATCAGTGGCGTGTGAACGACTCACGTTGCAGGGAATGGACGTAATTAGAGAGCGTGAATCCGATAAAGACATTTTAGACCTGAAGAGCAGAATCAAGAATGGTAGGGCTACCAAAACAGAACAAAACAAGTACATAGTAATGTACAAAATAGTGCATTACTTCTCTCAGCCCGACGATGAACTTCTAGTCAGGCTATATGTGCCGTCTCACCTTAGATAAGGTGTACTGGCGCAATATCATGAAGACAATGGTCATATGGGCGTGGAGAAGACATTCCAGGCAATCAAACAGAAGTATTTCTGGCCTTGTTTGCATAAAGACGTAAATGAGTGTGTAAGTAAATGTATTCTGTGCCAAACAAGGAATTTGAGAAAGCAGCAACCTCACATACAGGAGTGCGATTTCCCTTCGCTAAGCTTGCTTTAGATATCTCCGGACCATACCCCTCAAACTCATTTGGGTAACCAATACAGAGTTATATTCTGTCGCGAAAAGAAAAAAGTTTAAAACTTATTGTAGCAATTCATTTCTGTAATCGGTTTTTTCTGTCTCTCTCTTCCAGGACACTTGTAGCCAATTCAACACAACTATCAACCGTCTTTTTTCCTCACTCACTTGTGGCCCCGTTTTCTCTATTCTTATCCGTTATTGACAGTCAAAATTTACACATGCGCAGAAATAATCTCGCAAAAGAGCATCTTACTCCAAGATTGAACTATTTTAAATATCTGACCCGCGAAGCCATCATTTCTTTCTCTTTTGGACAGTTTACACCGCTTTAACACTCATGTAGATCCGTAATTTATAGTTGAGTTAGTTCGTAGGCCGACGACAGGTTCTCGGAAGCAGATCTCGAGTAGTTTCAGTGGAGGGCCAACATTCCGTCTTTAGAGCCCAGCATATGGATTTCTTCCGTGAAACAGGATTCGAAGATGATTGGTGTCACTGTCGCCAACCTGATGTTATCACTGACGATGTCCAATACACACTGCTAAAGAGGCGCATATTCTCTGTATTTATCGAGATTAGAATGCTCAGAAATATCGGTAACTTTTCCTTCCAGAATTGCTATACACTTTCCCGGCCCATTTATTTGTCGGGAAAACTGCAAGTATGGCCTTTGGCATGTGGGTGTGAACGCTATTAATGCACCTCCGCCTTTCAACGTCTTATTTGGTGTAAACCACTGCTTTAACACCGTCCTTAGTTTTAAATCACTTCCACTCACCACCTCACTTATGACCGCCCACAATCATAATGCCTCCCTTTCACCACCATATTTTTTAATACATTTTTCGCATTGTCTGGGGATGACTGCTAACACAACCTTTGACCTGTGCGCGTAAACACTTACAAATGACCCCTTCCAGACCCTTAATTCTTTTGAAAGTCTGCTTTTGAACGTCCGCAAACACAACCTTTGACCTGTGCATGTAAATGCTCATAATGCCCCCTTTCAGACCCTTAATTCGCGTGAACATCTGCTTATACCACGTTCTTAGTTCTTACTCACCCCCCTCTATGCCCATGGCCTGTCAATAAGGGGTGAACTGTGAACATGACCTTTGACCTGTTCGCGTGACTACTACTAATTATCCAATATATTCTTTGACAGAATTTCATTGGTGGAATACTATTCACCTGATCAAGGTCAGTACCAATCCGTTATTATTGATTCGCTTTTGTGTACAGCTGAGACCTGCTTTGGCTTACAAATTAGGCCGACCATTTGACGTACATTATTGCATTATTTAATTGATTCTTGCTGTTGAACTTTTTCGTTACCCTCATTTGAAATTACCTCATACATTCGCCACCTTCCACGAATAAAGCATCAGGTTTTTTTACCTTACGTGTCGCTGAAAAAATAATTTATTCAGTGTCTTTGTGTTCACATCGCTAAATGTCCGTCCTTGCTTCAACTATTTTTAATAACGCGTTAAGTATGTTCAGTTTTTATAAGTTTTCCAAATTGGTTTTCACTGGCTGCTTTTCCCCATTTTTAAAAATCGCAATTTAGACGTCCTCCAATAATAACGCCATGCCACCTAAGAAAAGAACGCGCCTTAAACTGCCATTTCTTACAAGCATCGCAGGGTATATCTACGTACAAATTTATTTCATTTCCATTTGAAATTAATTCTCTCATTTTATAACTGTGAATATTTTTCAAAATAACCACTTTCATCTAAGAGACGAATGTATGCTACTCTTGACAAAATTGACTGAATGACGTTAATTATTTGAAATATTAATTGTGCCGCTACACTTGTTTAAAAAAGAAGTCTGTACACCAGAAGTGCGGTAATCAAGGCATTGATATATGTTTAGAAATATATTATTTAATTTTATATAACCAATAATTTCGGAATATTTTTTATTCTATACGATTTTTTGATACTTAGTAAATGAGAACGAATATCTTTTTATTTTTAAAATGACAAATAGTTTTTTGTTGTTTTTGTTAAATTACTAGATACATTTGAGTTTAATAAATTGCTTTTTTTCCAACCAGTTTGATATTAGAAAATATCTAATTCAACCCAATATGTTTTTTTTAATTATTTTGAAAAATTATGAATAAAAATACTTGAAAGTGCGAGACATGTTATGACATATTTTGTGCATTCAGACTATTTTTAAGCAAAGAACAAATTCTCCTTTTACACCGTTCTCTGGAATTCCTTTGTTTCGTTTGCTTTTTCTGTTCGGAATCTACGTGCCTTATATTTTCAAACAATTAATCTTATTTAATTGCAATTTCTATAAAAATAGAAAGCTTTATTTGATTACAAAATATATAGTCAATCTTGAGAAAGGAATATCAAGTCTAACAATAACAGCAACTAAATCCTGTTTTGTTTTTCTGTGAAAAAGTTGGGATCCGCCCTGAAAAGGTAAGTGAGACGTGAAGTATGGAGGGAAAATGACTAGGAAACATACAAGTGTTATATTTAATGAAACAAGGAATTTATTTACAAATTTACAGATTTGAAGTTGTTTGTTTCAGGAAAAGGAATCAAATATTTAAATAGGTACGTCCACTGAATTTTCGATATCTAAGGTTTCAATTGAGTCCAACAACTTCTTATCTTAATCCTGTTTATTTTTCTAAAAGGGAAGTTAATGGTTTTGTTAAAGAGATTTGCCCTGAAAAGGTAAGTGAGACAAATGGGAATAAATGTTTTCATCGTAATTTCTTAAATACAAAATTTTAAAAGATTTTAAATGTTTATAAATTATTCTAATGAAGTTTTTCTAAATTAAAATACTTCTACTAAAAATTCATTATTGATCTAAAAAATAGAGTGCATTATTTTATTCACAAAAGCAATTAAAATATTTTCTCATTATAAATGTCTCAGTTTTATAATAGAAAAACGAGTTGGATAGAAAGGATTAAAAACAAAAAATCTAAGACATTTTTTAACATTGACTTTTTTGCGCTTTTTTCCGTTGAAAACATTGATTTGGAAATTCTTGTAAAAATCAAGTAATTGTCCGATTTTAATGAAATTTTCAACACTTATTCAGAAATGAATGAAAGTATTTTTGAAATTATTTTTAGAAAATTTTCGTAAAAAATTTATTTTTTTTTTTTACATATGTTAACCCCCACTTACTTAATTTCATGAAATTTCTCAAAAGAAATTCTATTTCCAGATTTTTTTATTCGTTAAAAGTAGGACTCCTAGGAGAATCTAAATTGCCTAATCTTTTTTTCAAACTTACACTATTCTAACTAAAAATATGTTCTGAATTGAAAAATAATGAAAAAACTATAACATTATTTAATTAGAAAGCTTATAAAATTTTTCCGATGAATAATAACTTTTTACAATAATTTTTTCATTTTTATAAAAATCTTAATTATAATAATTTATTATAGTTTAAAATAGTATAGTAAAATTCTGTATATGGCTGTTTCCTGGATGAAAATTGAAAAGTTTAATAAATTTAGTTACGTTATTTTATTTTTAAAACAATTTTTCATTTCTTATTTTTTTACTTAATTTTTTTCCCTTTTTTCATCTATGAAAGTCTAAAGTTACATTATTATGAAACGGTCACGTGATCTAAGAGTTTTGTCTCTTTAGAGAGAAATTAATTTAAGAAAATTATATATTTTTTTAAAAACTTAATACCTTACACATTATTTTTTTTAAAATTGCAGCTATAAGTAATGGTGAAAAGACTTTCAGAAATATTTTGTTACCCTGAAAAGTGCCCTGAAAACCAGTTAGGAATTTCACGAAATAGGTTAAAAGTTTCTCCAGACAGGGTTGCATCAGCATCAAACAGGGTTGCAGTTTCAGCTGCAGTGGACAGGGTT
Source organism: Acanthosepion esculentum (assembly GCA_964036315.1). NCBI lineage: Eukaryota > Metazoa > Mollusca > Cephalopoda > Sepiida > Sepiidae > Acanthosepion > Acanthosepion esculentum. Next base: position 11,000,195 of record OZ038479.1, read on the forward strand.
GCAGTTTCAGCTGCAGCAGAAACGTTTGCACTTGTAGCAGACAGGGTTGTAGTTGCAACTGGGGTCATGGTCAAAGAGGCAATAGAAGATGTGGCAGTAGCAGATTTAACAACAGAATGAATCACCATTTTACATTCTTTTCAAATTTAGGGAAATTTCGTTCTATATTTCTTCTTTTTTTTGTAAAATTCAGAAAGTTTCCTAACTGAATTTATTCTAATATTAGGGAAATCATTTTTGGCATTCTCCAGGGCACACATTTGAAAATTATCTTTCAAAATGTTCCATATTTGTTGAGAAATCTCTCAAAAATAGGGTCACACAGAATCTGCTCTCCATAGTTTACGCAGTTGTAATTTTTAATATGTCTTCTGTTGTCACCATCTAAATGTCATAATATTAAAATAAAGTTAAGGGGGAAAAAACACATTGATTTGGAAAAGTTTTTATAATAATTAAAATATACTGTGATCTTAATACTAACTATTACTAAACAATTGCTAAAAGATTTAACAATTTTCTAAATAATTAATATTCAGTCAGTTTTGACACATGAAGCATACATTTTTAATTTTCTATTTTCTTCAGTACAAGAAATCAGTGTTGAAAAATGTCCACCACCAATTTTTTGTATTGTTTTCAATGCAAACTATTCACAATTAAAAAAAGAGAAAACTAATTTCAAATGTGAATGAAATAAAGTATAAAAATAAGAACTTCAAACAAAAATTGAATAAGTGAGATTTAATTTAAAAACGTAAAAAATATTTTTTGTATAATCTGTTTCATCTCTAGGTTCTTATTTAATAACTTAGTGTCTAAAACAAAAAAATATTTAATTAAAGTATGACCTAAACTAAAATAAATACATGAAATAAAAATATTGAAATAGTAATTAAAAAACTAAAACCTACTTTAAAATTTTGAAGGAATGTTTTGTAAAGATGTTAACAATGAAACAGAATTGAATAATGAAAGTGAAAAACTGCAGAGCACTAGGGGACTCTTAAATCACATGACATTTTAAGTGTGGCTTACCATAGTTAGAAATTTGGAACGTTTATTCACTAATTTTTTAAAAATGTTATGTACAAACGACTGTTAGTAGCTTTTCAATTTTTGCTTTGTAAATTTAGTTTTCACTTAATGACATTATCACCTGACCACCTTGAAGTAATGCAGATTTTTAAATGATTTTATATATATAATATTTGATTAAAAGTTTTGAAAAAATGAAAATAATTCTTGTAAAAATTCATTATTCATTTTCTTATTAATACAATACTGTCCTTAATAAATCTTATTTATAAAAGCAATTGTAAATTTTCTAAATAAATAATGTCTAATGTTTCTAAATAGTTTTATTGCATTATTTATTCTAAATAAAATAATTTATAAAAAAAAAATAAAAATTATTTTTCTAAATAAATAATGTCTAATGTTTCTAAATAGTTTTATTGCATTATTTATTTTACAATTCAGAGAAGATTTTCAGTGAATGGGGTAACTGTTTTACAAAAGAAATTATGATTTACAATTTTCAAGAAGTCCTAATTTTAACTAATAAAAAAATTCCTGCCCTAAAAATGTAATTTTTCGAAATTTCCTGAAATTACGTAAGTGTGTGGTAACATATGTAAAAAGTATTTATTTCATGATATTCTAAAAAAATTTAAAAAATAACCTCATTCCTTTTTTAATATGTCCTGAACGTTTCATTAAAATCCGACAATTATTTGATGTTTGCAAGGATTTTCAAATCACTGTGCTTTTCACTGGAAAAAACTGCAAAAAAACTAATCGTAATTATTACATCAACTGCTGACGTAAACAAAAAAAAAATTAATGAAAATTTCGGATGTGCTAGAAAGTATTTAAAAATTAAAAAAAAATAGTCTGGTCTTTCCACTTAATAATTACATAAACATTTGATGATAAAACTGTTTTTATTGAGTTGGGGGGCTTTTTTTCATCATGCTATGCTGTTTTTTCGGCGAATTATTGAATATACCTGAATAAGACATTTAAACAATAAAGACGGTCATGAATGTGTTGTGGAATGGTCATTTGTCATTCTAATATCTGTCTGTTTATCTGAATCAAGTTGCCGTCTAAACCCGTGAATCAGTATTGATGAAACTTTGATGATCCAGTTAATTACGAAGCTAATTGGGTTTTTTTTAATAAAAATCTATAATGTGAACACTAGGAACAATAGATAACAACAATCTACTAGGTCTTACGTGAAATACTGTTTTTCTCTGTGTGTAAGCAGGGGAGATAATTTGTCTCGCAAACTTTAGAAATTAACACGTGTTATGAAATAATAACTATTGTAAAGCTTAAAATTCCAGAGAGGTATTGATATTAGTTCAATTTAAAAAATTGAGGGGACAACATCTGAATGAATCGGAGGTTATTTTCCAAATAAAATATTTATTTGCTACATAATATAGACTGCTTCCATATATTATTCACTGCTCCTATTAATATATCATTTATGCGTTTTTTCCTCACAGATGTTTTGGCTGTACAAAAACTGCAGTGATTATTATAGAGAATTCAAATGAAGAAAAGACATTTCATTTTCCATGAAAACACAGACAAATATATGCTACATGGTTCATGTGAAAGTGGTGGATGTACAATGTCAAGAGCCTGACAATGAACTTTACCTGGCAAGAAATAATGTACTTGGAAACGCGTGGTTTATCTTTCTACAAAAAGACATTTAGTATTATGCGTGAATAAACAGCAAACATAGACCATATTCATGTGACATCTGCTACGCTTTTGTGAAGTTAGAATAGACCAGATGGAAACACATATTACAAAGAAATCTTATTCTTGTAAAATTACTGGATCAACATTTTCAATGTCTAATTTAGTGACAAATGTGCGTACACACACGAGAGAGAAACCATATGCTTGTGAAGTTTGTGGAAGTGTATTTTCACGTAATTCTCACTTAGTGGCACATATGCGTACACACACTGGAGAGAAACCATATTCTTGTGAAGTTTGTGGAACTGCATTTTCACAGAAGTCTCAGTTAGTGACACATATGCGTACACACACTGGAGAGAAACCTTACTCTTGTGAAGTTTGTAGATCTACATTTTCAGTCAAGGCAAATTTGTTCAAACATATGCGTACACACACTGGAGAGAAAACTTATTCTTGTGAAGTTTGTGGATTTGCGTTTTCAGAGAAGTCGGATTTGGTGAGACATTTTCGTAAGCACACCGGAGAGAAACCTTACTCTTGTGAAGTTTGTGGATCTTCATTTTCAGTCAAGTCAATTATGGTCAAACATATGCGTACACACACTGCAGAGAAACCATATTCTTGTGAAGTTTGCGGATCTGCATTTTCACAGAAGTCAAATTTAGTGACACATATGCATACACACAATGGAGAGAAACCGCATTCTTGTGAAGTTTGTGGTTTTGCATTTTCATATAAGTCGCATTTAGTGACACATATGCGTAAACACACTGGAGAGAAACCATATTCTTGTGAAATTTGTGGAACTGCATTTTCACAGAAGTCACACTTAGCAACACATGGGCGTACACACACTGGAGAGAAACCATATTCTTGTGAAGCTTGTGGAACTGCATTTTCACAGACGTCGCACTTAGTGATACATATGTTTACACACACTGGAGAGAAACCATACACATGTGAAATTTGTGGAAATGCATTTTCAGTCAAGTCAAATATGGTCAAACATATGCATACACACTCTGCAGTGTAACATTATTCTTGCGAAGTTAGTGGATCTGCATTTTCTCAGAATCATACTTAGTCATACATATGTGTACATACACTGGAGAGAAATCATATTGTAAAGTTTGGGATCTACATTTTTATGAAAGCCAGATTTTGTCAATCATATGCATAGACACACTGGAAAAAACTATTATTTTGTGTTTCTCCATTTTCATTTTATGGATATAGACTGTACATATACATTCTTTTGAAGTTTCTAGGTTTGCATTTCCACACGAGTCAATTATGGTCAATCATATGCATATACACACTGGAGAGGAAAAATATTTTTGTGATTTTGGGCTATATCTATTTTCAGATTAATCATTTGTGTATCATGTAAATACACGAGTGACAGAAACCCTATCTTAGTGCACGTTTAATTCCTGAATCAGTAGGAAATTCTTTTTTTCAGTGCATGATGTGAAAACCCGTAGAAATGAAAAACAATTTCAAATGCTGTAGTGGCTGCATCCCAAGATGAACTTTTGCAGCGTTTATTTTCTGTTTTCAGCCGCGATTCCAACAATATGGATTCCGTGTTAATGCTGAAAAGTGTGATTTTTTTCCGGGACAAAATCAAATACGTCGGTTTTATATTTGACAAAAATGGTAGAAAACGACACCCAGAAAATACCTCGGCAATAAAAACTATGCCAACACCAACAAATGTAAAAATCTTCCTTCTTTGGCTTTGTTAGCGACTACAGTGTTTTCCCTCCCAAACTTCATCGAGTTTGTGCACCTCTCAACAATCTTTTGAAATATAAAATAAGAAATGTTTTAAAGTACTTCCGCTGGAACAAAGAGAAAACATTTTTAATCAAAAGTTAGAAATGTTCTAAAAAGATGGAGATTTTTTAAATAATTAAAAATACTTTGTTATTTCCTATTAATAATAACATAAACATTTTGATGATAAGATTTTATTTTCGTCAAGTTTGGGGTCTTTTTTATCATACTATGCTCATTTTTAGCGATATCATGAAGGTACCTATGTAAAACAGCCCATTCATCGAAAATCTGCTCTGAATCATAAAATAAAAACATGCAATTAAAACTATGACATTATTTAATCATAAAAGTTTTTAACTGCTCTTATAAATAAGATTTATTAAGTACACTATTGTGTATAGAAGAACATTTTTTATGAATAATTAATTTTTGCAAGAACTGTTTTCATTTTTTTTTTAAATTTAATTAAATTATTTAAATCGCTTAAAAATTTGCATTACTTTTGCTATTGAATGAAATAACGTGCCCTTGTTTGAAAATATGGTTGACCATACACGACATAATCAGAGAATAAGTGTGATGACTATATGTAAATTCAACATTCCTAAAATTAGATTATGGAGAACATTTTCCACCATTTTTAAGATTATTGATTACTTAAAAATTATACAGAAAAGCGTTCAGCCGTCATTTTCTTGAATTATGTTTTAATAGATAAGGTCACCTTAGAAGAAGAATAAAATTGTTAGCACCTCATCAAGTGATTTACGATATGTTGACAAGCACTTAATCGTGCTACTGTTCGATTTAAAAATCCATTTCTCGGTTATTTTAAACTTAGAGTAATTAATTTTTTTTCAAAGCAAATTAATTATACTTTAAATCAGTTAAAATTTTTCAAATAAAATTTCATAAAAAAATATATTTTATTTTTGGAATAAAACCAAGAATAAAATTAAATTTTGTTTACAAATTTGTCAAAAATGGCTAAATTTAAACGATTTCAGAAAGCGAGCAAAATGTCGAGATTCTAATCAATATAATTTCTATTTGAAATACGCCAGAGTATTTTACTTCTTGGAAATAGTAAATGTCATTATTTAGTTTTCCATTAAAGCTAAAAAGAAAGCTTCAGGAATGCGTTTTCATTTTCCAAAATTATTTTTAAACCTGAGGTATTGACAATCTTAGTGAGAAAATGGAGGTACCTAGTTAAATAGTTTTCATTTAATAACACTATCACTTCGCATTGCTAATTAATACAGAATTTTATTGTTATCCTTAAAGATTTTAAAAGGGAATTGCTGATACATAAAAAACCTCCAATTTTACTTAAAGGCACAAAATTGTAATAATTTTCTAAATTTGGTAAAAACATATTTTAAATGTTTTTTTAAAACATTGATTTCTCACCTCCGTCCTTCATGTTGACATTTCTATAGAATTGCTTCCATTTGTAAGTTCGGTGGCCCTTATTAAAAAAAAACAATATTATATTTATTATTGAAGCCTTTGTTTTTAAGTTTATTATTAATCATAAAAAAAAATCTCCGATGTGCTATGTATGATTTAAAATTTTTTTTAAAATAAACAAAAAATATTTTGGCTTTTTCTCTTAATAATAACAATAAACATTTAGAGGATAAAAAATTGTTTTCATCAAGTTTGGAGCCGTTCTTCACAATTTTCTCTTTTTTTAGCAGGTTAATGGAGATTCCTAGACAAAACGGTGAAAAGAACAAATTTAAAAATCTCTTAAAAATCCACTATTGTAGAATGTGGGCTGTTAAGTTGTAGTGAGCTTTTATGATTAGTAAATAGTTTTAATTAAATAACAGTATCACCTCGCCTTGCTAATTAATAAAAGATTTTATATTTTACATGATTTACATTATTGTGAGCATTTCCATTTAGGATTAGTAAATAAATAGTTTTAATTTAATAACAGTATCACTTGACCTTGCTAATTAATACAGAATTTTGTCTTTAACAATTTTAAAATGTTTCTCTTAAAGAAATTGCCGATACATAAAAACGCTCCAACTTAAAGACACAAAATCATAATAATTGCCAAATTTCCGTTTGTAAGTATAGTGGATGGTAATAAAAAAAAAACAATATTTTATGTATTATTAAAGCCATTATTTTAAAGTTTATTCAGTCTTATATTTATTTTTATTTGCTGATCATCAATATTTTTTAAAATAGATCAATCATTACTTTCAAAAGGTTAATTCCTGAACACCTTCTGTCACATAAAATGTTGATTTATAAATTATAAAAAAAGTTATTCATTAGTCACATTCTAAGGAACAGTGATTGGTTTATATGACATATAAAGAGTTGGAAGAATCACTGTTTGGAGTCTCCCATTACAAAAAGTTTCGGGACTTCATTGACAGATTTGATTGTTGATAACATCGCAATAAGTACCCCTGCGAGATCCATCCTGGGTATGACGATAAACTACGTCCAACAGCAAAACCTCTGATCAGGAGGTTTTGAGAAGCGTGGAACCATCCCTTACTTACTGGTGTTCCCAGGTCCACCCTAACCCGGGGTGGTAGCAACTGCTAGGGCCCCAGCTATGGTCAAATAGTTAACCCCCAAATTGGGGTCAAAACACTATGAAAGTGTAAAAAGAGGTTTTAATACCAGAAATACTTTGTAAAAAATGTATTACCAACAATACATTTTTGAAAAACAAATATTACCAGCAATACATTTTTTGATTAAAAAAAAAATGACATTAGCAGCTATACAATTTTTTGGAAAAAAAAATTACCAACGTCCAAATATTTTACTTTTGCATGGAAAACCGAACACAATGTCAGTCGGCCGGTTGAAAGCGGCTTATATCGATTTATCTTGTAAATCACCTTCAGTTCCAGACCAGACATTTTCGACCCATACAACGAAGCTTACACCTTCAGTACCACACGCGGAAGTTACTACTAAGTCTGGCAGACATGTTCATTGGCCTAGTAGGATTAAAAGGTACATTACATATTGAGGAAATTTTCTCTCTTAAACTTTTACAATCTGAGGGGGAATTATTGTAGAATTAGATACTGCTAAAAGAGGATCGCAGATAAATATTCTCAATTTGTATTGAACCCATTAAAATCGACTCCAAAGTTCAGTACGAAACAATACTTTCTGATTGGTCAATAAATGATAATGCCATCTTTCTGCCTACGTCCGTACGGTTAACTTCGAGTTGACCTGTTCAGTGTTCAACGTGCCAAAAATGTAAATGTTCTCAAGCCTCCACGTGTTCAAGAAAATTCATAAATATGAAACTTCGACGCGACTTAGTGATTCCTTAAAATAATCAACTCGTCACACGAATCCATGAAACCCAACTTCCTCGTTAAAAGTTATTTTTTTATTAACATCAACCCGGTTTGTAGAATTCAGTTTCTTTTCAACATCAACTCATCTAGTGACGAATTCAACTAAGACGAGATTCAGAAACCATCTCACTCAATATCTTAACAACATAAACGAAATCATAACTATATCAGTCGAAGCGAGACAGCTCTACAGTAAGTCAAGCAATCTATTTCATTCAATTTCGCCATCAACATAAATTTCAACCAATGAAACTTTTTAACAATTCTAATTTTAAAATTGATAAAACTGAAGGGTTTCAAAAAAGAAGGGAATTAATAAAGAACTTCCATATAAAAATATTTTTTGTATAAATGATAAAGTAAAATAAAATTTTAGAAACATTTTATACTCAAAAATGTCATTAAGGAATTTGTAAACTGCACTGAAAAATACAAGTTATGCCTTTTTAATAATAATAATAACAATAATAACAACAAACGTCTTTATTTAATGTCAGATTTGAAAAATATACACAGAATTTAAACGGGAGGAGGGGGTCGTACCTGTAAGGTACTCTTCTGCCCAACTCCCTAATTTATTTTTTGTGACAATACGAGGAAGTAAAAAAAAAATGGAAACATAAAACAGAATTGTAAAACACATCAACAACAAATCAATAAAACAACAGTGGTACTTGTGCTCATTCCCATAAATACATTGTTATGATGAGCCTTGCTTGACTCCTGTTTTTGTTTAGTAAAATACAACATATAATCATAATACAACAAAAAAGTGAAATACTTAATACAAAGTCTTTTGTTGTACAAGTTCGGTGGTGTATGTTCTTTAACGTGGTTGTTAGTAGAATAGTTTCTCTTTCCGTTGGGGAATAATAGTTTTGTAAGTTATAAGTCTATCAGTAAATGCTATATTTAAGAAAAGAAGTGATTTATCCATGATATTTATTCCTGCAGCATCCGAATTCCACGTGCTCTACTTGCAAGAAGCCGATTGAAATAGAGGAAGTCTCTATATTCTCTGGCAATGGATAACTACCTGTGGCGGCCACCGGCGAACCACTGGAATACCGACCATTGGAGTACCGACGCAGGTGGTATGCAAGTGACTGCCACCAGAAGACCGCTGCCGTTGTCACCAGTGGGACACTAGTGGTTTGCTTGCTGGGATGGTACCTAATATCCAATCAATCTTCATTTGCATCATTTTTCACTTCAGATTATCTTTCTCTCATTCCTGTGTTACTATCAATGCTTCCATCAATTTTTCCTGTTCTTCAAAGTTTGTTTGGTTGGTAGGGAAGTAAAGAAAGTCCATTACTTCTGTACATGTACTAAATATTATCTGTCTATGTTTCTGCGTATTTTAACTATTTACATTATTTACATCATACAGCTTGTTATCCTCATCTTTATTGCCATGTTCACAACATTTCGGCTGTTGTACACGCTGGTATTCTTCAGGTGATATGCTTTGGAATTTCAAAGCAAACCCCTTATTTAGGCCACGAGGGGTAGAATGTTCTGTTTCTACGCGCCATGCCTTTGAGTTACTGTGGAGATCTCAGTATCCGTAAATTCTATTTCGTAACTCAACTTGCCAAGTTTTTTGTTCCCTCTGCTGTGACTAGGTATTGATCTCACAATTCTTCCGGTTTTTGGATTACTCAACCAATTCCTTTTATCCACAGGGGAATTAACTAATACTGAGATATCCAGAAAAGGCATGACAAGTTGAACGTCAAAAAATATGTACAAAGTTTTAACGTCAGAATCTGTTATGAATATGACGCTTAGTATTTAAAAATTAAATAATGGTTTTTAGATAAAATTTTGTTTGTCTTGCATCAAAGGGGAGACCATAAATTAGTATATTAAATTTGAGTGTATTTGTTGAAGTATGTGTACATTTTCAGATTCACCCATGCATTTCTGCAACAGTTTGGGTTTACTATTAGATAGTTTAAAACAACTGTTGGCATACTTCAATGAGTTCAGGTGCTTCAAATAAAAAAGAATGAACCAAGTAATTGTCTTGTGAGGCAACATTGATGTATATTTTCACAGGATGCACTAAAAAGAATGTTCCATTGTTTCAGAAAATAAATGTGAACTAAGAATCACCAGAACTGATTTGTCTAAAAATACAAACATCACAGGAATATTTTTTCTCTCCAGTGTATATATATAGATAAGTCACAAAATATCACTTCCATTTAAATGGAGAACACCCAAATTTCACCAGTGCGTGTACAATTAGGATTGACCTAATTTGGCTTTCATGAAAACACAGATCTACAAAATTCACTCGAAAATGATTTCTCTTCAGTGTGTGTACACATATGTGCCACTAAATGTGACTTCTATGAAAATGCAGATCCATAAACTTCACAAGAATATGGCTTCTATCGAGCATGTGTACGCATATGTTTCACTAAATCCCGCCTCTGTGAAAATGCAGATCCACAAATTTCACAAGAATATGGTTTTTCTCCCGTGTGTGTACGCATATGTATCACTAAAGACCACTTCTGTGAAAATGCAGATCCACAAACATCACAAGAATATGGTTTCTCTCCAGTGTGTATACGCATATGTTTGGCCAAAGAAGGTTTCCCTGAAAATGTAGATCTACAAATGTTACAAGAGTATGGTTTCACTCCTGTGTGTGTATGCATATGCTTGACCATAATCGGCTTGTGTGAAAATGCAGATCCGCAAACTTCACAGGTATATGGCTTCTCTCCAGTGTGAGCACTCATATGATACTCTAAACATATCTTCCACGTAAATGCAGATCCACAAACTTCACAAGAATAAGGTTTCTCTCCAGTGTGTGTACGTGTATGCCTGATCATATCTTGCTTTTGTGAAAATACAGATCCACAAACATCACAAGAAAAACATTTCTCTCCAGTGTGTGTACGCATATGCTTGACCAGATATGACTTATTTGAAAACGCAGATCCACAATCTTCACAAGAATATGGTTTCTCCCCAGTGTGTGTACGCATATGGTTATCCCTATTTGACTGCTGTGAAAATGCAGACCCACAAACTTCACATGAATATGGTTTCTCTCCAGTGTGCGTACGTACATGTCCTATTAAATGTGACTTCTGTGAAAATGCAGACCCACAAACTTCACATGAATATGGTTTCTCTCCAGTGTGTGTACGCATATGTGTCATTAAATATGACTTCTGTGAAAATGTAGATCCACAAACCTTACAAGAATATGGTTTCTTTGTAATATGTGTTTCCATCTGGCTTATTATGTCTGACTTCAGTTTAGCAGCTTTTATATGAATATGTCCTGACCTTACTGCTTATTCATACATAAGACTAAATGTGTTTTGTAGAAATATAATCCACACATTTCATTGTACATTAATTCTTGCCAGGTGAAATTCATTATTATGCTTTTGACCAAGTCGATCCATAACATTCACATGTACCATGTAGCATATATTTGTCTGTGTTTCCATGGTAAATAAAATATCCTTTCCTTCATAAAATTCTCAATAATAACCACTGCGGTTTTTGTACTGCCAACGCATCTGGGGAAAAAAGGCATAAATGATGTATTAATAAGTGTAGAGAATAATATATGAAAACAGTCTATATTCTGAGAGATACATGTAATTATTATTTCAGTAATGCAGCAGCAGCCACAATCAGTGTAGATCAAACATTTTACAGTGAAACAAGATTACTTCAACATCACGTCATATCTTACGAAATATACACGATTAAAATCAGAACATTGTCAATTCAGGAACAATTGAAATATAGATTTTGAAAAATTGATTTTAATTTTTTTAGACGTCTTCTTGGACTAATATCACTAGCAATATGATCGATTCCATAGCCAGCACCACCTTGATTGTAATAAGCTTTGCAATTTATAATCTGTAAAGATATATTTATTTAATAACGCCATTGACTAAATTGTACACCATTTTCACTAATTTTAGAATATTTGACAACTTTAATGTAAAAATAATAGAATAATTTTAGAAATAACAAGTAATTGTTTCAAAAATTCATTTTCATTGTAAAAGTTTTTTGCTTTCAGACAATATTATTCATATTCATAAATACAACAAATAGCAACTAAGAGCATTTGAAATTAAATAATATATTTGTTTTATTGAGTTTTGTATGTTACCATTCAGCGCTGATTTTCAGGTAGATGTGGTCCGATTAAAAAAAGTGATTTGCTTTCCTCAAAGCCTTGTACTTTTAACGAATATAATCACTAAATTGTACGGTAAAGAATTTTGAGAGTTTTCATAAAATTAATCAAGTGGGGTTTAATAAATATAAAGAAAGTTTTCCATGACTTTAAGAAAGAAAAATATATTTATAAAAATTTCCATCGTTTCTGAATAGTTTCTGAAAGTTTCATTAAAATCCGATTTTTGCAATATTTTCCAAATTAAAGTCTATCATAAAAAATGCGCTAAAAGTTGCTATCTTATTTAGTAGTTCCGCTGATGTAAAGAGAAACAAGGCTTTTTTAAAAATCAAATTAAGAATGTTCTAAAGAGAAGGAAAAATTTGAAAAAAATATTTAAATATACTTTGTTCTTTCCTCTTAATAATAACATAAACATTTTGAAGATAAAATTTTGTTTTCGTCAAGTTAGGAGTCATTTTCATCATGCTACGCTCTTGTTTTTAACGATCTCATCGAGGTACCTATGTCAATGCTTTAAAAAATGCTTTAAAAAGCTTATTTTTATAGAAAAGTTATTTTTTTCTTTTTATTCATATTAGCCTCAGGCTTTTGCCTTTGAAATGAAACCGAAATTTAATTTTGAAAAATCATTTAAATTATTAAAATGCATGTTTTGTGGAGCTTTTGGTAAATCCGGGATAGCAACCTAATTTACCTTTTCAAGTCGAATCTTTAAAACATTTTCATAGAAAAGCAAACAGGATTTTGAAAGAAATTGCAATTAAAAAAGATGAATTATTTCAAAATGGAAGGCACGTAGTTTTTGAACAGAACAAAGGAGTTACAGTAACCGGTGTAAAGAAGATATTGTTCCTTGTCAAAAATAGTGAAACAATATGCCAAAGCATTTATTTATCTTGTAATCTGTTTTTTTTTCCCCTGATTTTTCAAATTTATTATTGACGAAAACTAAACATTAAAAACCTCTTATAAATCCAATGTTTGTCCAAGAGATTTGTTTGAAAGGAAACAAGTAAATTTAAAAATTAATCAACAGAAGTTAGTAAATTGTTGTGGCAAGAGCCAGTTAGCCTCCTTAGTATCATAAATGGACTGATCTATTCATAAGTCGTCCTGGGTAATCGTCTAGAGAAAAAAGCAAATAATAGTATTACAGTGACTAGTCTAGCTGAGTACTGAATGCTACTAACAAATTTAATCATTTATCTTTCAATTAAAGCTAAAATGATATCTTCAATAATGGGTTTTCATTTTTTAAAATTCATTTTAAACCTTAGGTATTGAAAATTTTAGCGAAAACGTGACCGTAACTTTACGTTTTTTATTTTGACCTAAACCCATTGTCAGCTGTGCATAAATAAACATTACTCATTTTCGTTAAGTTTTAAGTTAAAACTAAAAGTAAACATTACTTTTAAGAAATCCAGTTAATCCATAAATTTACTAAAGAAAGTCGAAACATATCTCTAGGATAAATATTGGATTTTTAATAGATTTTCGTTTTCACTTTTTGTCTATAGTTGTTAGATTTAACATTTCAAATAACGTCATTCGGTCAATTTTGTCAAGTGGAGCATACATTCTTCTTCAATAGAAAAGTGATGATGTTGAAAAACTACTTATAATTATAAAATGAGAAAATTTATTCCAAATGAAAATGAAATAAACTTTTAAAATAATGAAATTAAAAATGTTGACTTTCAAACGGTTTAATTTATGAAACTGTAAGTTTCATGTTAAATTAAATAGAATAAACATAACAGAAATAAAAACTGTTTTTTATAAAATATAAAATAGTTAAAAATAAAAATAAGAAGAATTAAGAACTTTAAAAAGAAATTACAAAATGAGAGATAAACAAAAAAAGTAAGGACTTCATAAGGAAATTCAATAAAGACGAAATTGAAAGTAAAAGAAATTCATTGAAGTCTGACTCACAGTAAAACAGAAATTAAAAATATTTAGTGAAATAGAAATGAAAAAAACTTACTTTAAAATGTTCAACGGGTTTCTGTATTTTACTATCTATCGATTTATTTACGAATAAGAACGATAAGAACATAATAACTTATTTACAATGAGGTAAAAAACATGTCTGAACAATACGGCATCTTTATTGAAAGTGATATTTTTGCTTAATGTTATTAGGAGGTAGGAGGTAGCGTTGATGATGAGTGTTAGTAAGAGGTAACGTTTAAAGTGAGTGTTAGGAAGAAGTAATAGCAATATACAATAAAAACTAAAAGAGACATTTGTCACTGGGCGAGACCACCGTCATTGTTGTTAGACTGATTAATTTGCAGTTTAAGAACCAAAAGCTGACGGTAATGATAATGTTCCATTATGGTGTGAGTGAAATTGACTGATTATTTCGAAAATAGCATTGAAGCCTGTGCTCTATTACCGTTTAGGAGTTAATGACCGTTTTTCCCTGGTGAATGGAGATCAAGCGACAACAAGGTACATAGTTGGAGTATGGAGGGGAAATGACGAGGAAACACAAGTGTTATATTTAAGTTCAAAACAAGATTATCCCTCAATACTTCAACTATGAAACTTGTTGCCGCTTGATCTCCATTCATTCTGGTAGCTTAGTGTGTCACTGGTAGCCAGAGACGTAGTCGTTTGACAAGAATTGAAATCGAACAGATAGGGCCAGATGGAATCACACACCTTAAATAATGAGCTGTCCACTTCACAGCCATGCACAGAATGTAACACTTTAGGATATTAGGTTTCTTAGGGCAGTTAGATTCAGTTACTGCATATTGTCTGTACCTAATCTAATTTTGAGAAGGGGCAAAGTTTTCTTAGACACCGTTTATCGTAATTCCTTTGTTGTCTTCGTTGTTTGCGTCCAGAAACTACAAGCCTTCTATTTCCAAATAATTAATCTTTGTTAATAATTGCAATTTCTTTAAAAATAGGAAGTTTTATTGATTACAAAAAAATATTGTCGATCTTGAGTAAGAAATATCAAATCCACCAACGGCAACTTAATTCTGTTTGTTTTTCTGAAAAGGTTCTTTAGAGATTCGACCTGAAAAGGTAAGTAAACCCCCAAAAAAGCATTTTAAATTAGTTAAACGTCTTCTTTGAAGAAATTTGGTTACATTTCGGTTTTATTTGAAAGATAAAAGCCTAAAGTGAATAAGAATTAAAAAGAAAAATTAATTTCATATAATTTTAAAAAAATATTTTCATCATCAATATTTGTGACACGTTGAGTTAAATTAGCAAATTTAAAGTTAAATTAATGAATCTGATTTAAAATAAAAATTACTTATAGCATAAAAAATAATATACAAGCATTTCTTAACGATGGGTTCTGTTTTTCTCGTGTCTTTATTGACGTTTTCGATGTGTTCCCGGCTAGTATGGATGATCAGAATTGACATAAATTTACAAAATCTAAGTGAAGGCATTCTTTCTTTTTCGGTTTTGACTACTTAGTAATTTTTACACATTAATATATTTCCAGCAATTATCTAGTATTTTACATACTTTTAGTTACGTTGGAAGATACTTCATGTAAAAATAGTAACATTTTAAAATAATAAAAATAATTAAAAAAGCCTATTTTAAACGTTTATAAATTATTCTAATGAAATTTTTTATTAAATGAAAATAACTCTAGTAAAAATTCATTGTTGATCTAAAAAATAGAGTGCATTATTTTGTTCATAAAAGAAATTAAAATATTTTCGAATTATAAATGTCTCAGTTTTGTAATAGGAAAAAGAGTTGGATAGAAAGGATTGAAAACAAAAAAATTGTAAGACATTTTCAAGTAGGTTTTAAATTATCGATTTCAAAAATCTTCCAAAAATAAAATATATACGTGTGACATGATATTTGAGTAAAATTAGCAAACCTAAAGTAAATTAATCTGATTTGAAATAAACATTACTTAGTTATAGCATAAAAACTTAATATACAAGCATTTCTTAATGACAGGTCCTATTTTTCTCATGTCTTTATTGATGTTATCAAGATATTCCGAAGTGTTCACAGCTAGCATAGATGATCAAAATTGACATAAATTTACAAAATCTGAGCAAATGCATTTTATTAAATACCGAGTAATTTTTATAAATTAACATATTTTCAGCGATTATCTAATATTTTATTGACTTTTAGTTACGTTTAAGATGCTTTATGTAAAAATAACAAAAAATTTCATAGATTAATGTTAAAATTTAATGTGATGAAATATCATGATAGATGTAACTCAATAATCTATGAAACGTTATGGTATTTTGTTTATTATCAATTTATATTTTTAATACATATTTTTTTCATTTTATTCTTTCTTATTGTTATCATGATGGTTATTTTATCATTAAATTTTTATAGTACTTTAAATTTTATTATTAATTACATAATTGTTTAAACTTTTATTATTTTAACCCAATACCCTAAACAATATTTAAAAGAAATTGCTACTATGTATAATGATGAAAAGACTTTCAGCAATATTTTGTGACCCTGAAAAGAGCCGTTTTTGTCTTTCATTGCCTCTTCAATCATCATTGCTGAGCTGATTTTCAAAATACAAGTCTTGGATGAGATAGTCAATGCCAACTTTACATTTGTTCAATTGATAATAGCTGCATCATTGAGATATGAAATCATAAAAAAAGAATTGGCATAACTAATGATGTAGCCAACGTATTCATGGTTGGCATTATAAACTGTCCAAATGTGTTTTATTGTATGTCCAGCTATCTGCCCAGTGAGTATTTCATGAAGGGCTTGTGCAGACTGTTCAGGATTTGTTTTTTGAATGAATAATAAATTTTTACAAGAATTGCTGCTTTTTATACTTTTAATTAAAATAATAGATAAACTTTTAAATTCTGTAGAATTTTGTAGTATTCAATTGATTTTGAATTAAAACTGTAAATCAATATTGATGAAACTTTGACGATCCAGTTATGAGGCTAATTGTTGTTCATAAAAATTGATAATGGGTATTACATGAAATGATGTTTATCATAGTGTTTAAGCAAGGGAGATAATTCATTTCACAAACATTTTAGAAATTAAGATACACATGTTATGAAATAATAATTGTTGTAAAGCTTAAAATTCCAGAGACGTATGGATTTTTGTTTGATGTTAAAAATTTAGGGAACAACATCTGAATGAATCACAGATTATTTTCTAAATAAAATCATTATTAGCCACATAATATAGACTGCTTTCATATGTTATTCACTGCTCCTATATATATATCATGCCTTTTTTTCACAGATGTTTTGGCTGTACAAAAACCGCAGTGATTATTATCGAGAATTCCAATGAAAGAAAAGACATTTCACTTTCCATGAAAACACAGACAAACATATGTTACATGTTTGCTGTGAATGTTTCCTGTGACATCTACAATGTCAAAAGCCTGGCAAGGAACTTTACCTGGCAAAAAATAAAATACTTTGAAATTTGTGGTATATCGTTCTACATTTAGTGTTATGCATGAATAAATAGAAAACATAGGCCATATTCATGTGACATCTGCTAAACAGTTGTGAAGTTAGAAAAGACCAGATGGAAACGCATAATACAAAGAAACCATTTTCTTGTAAGATTTGTGGATCTACATTTTCATGGAAGTCGAACTTAGTGGCACATATGTATACACACAGTGGAGAAAAACCTTATTCATGTGAAGTTTGTGGATCTGTATTTTCATGTAAGTCGAGTTTAGTGAAACATACACATACACACACTGGAGAGAAACCTTATTCTTGTGAAGTTTGTCAAACTGCATTTTCACAGCAGTCAAGTATGGTTAAGCATATGCATAAACACACTGGAGTGAAAACATATTCTTGTGAAGTTTGTGGATCTACATTTTCAAAGAAGTCGGCTTTCATGAGACATGTGCGTACACACAATAAAGAGAAACCTCATTCTTGTGAAGTTTGTGGAGATCCATTTTCACGTAAGTCATATTTAGTGCTACATATGCGTACACACACTGGGGAGAAACCATATCCTTGTGAAGTTTGTGGATCGGCATTTCCACAGAAGGGACATTTAGTAGAACATATGCGCACACACACTGGAGAGAAACCTTATCCTTGTGCAGTTTGTGGATCTGCATTTTCACAAAAGTCAACTTTAGTGAGGCATATGCATACACATACTGGAGCAAAACCTTACTCTTGTGAAGTTTGTGTATATACATTTTCATGCAAGTCAGAAATGGTCAGACATATGCGTATACACACTGGAGAGAAACCATATTCTTGTGAAGATTGTGGATATGCATTTTTACAAAAGTCACAATTAGTGACACATATGCATAAACACATTGGAGAAAAACCATATTCTTGCAAAGTTTGTGGATCTACATTTTCATGGAAGTCGAACTTAGTGACACATATGTATAAACACAATGGAGAGAAACCTTTTTCATGTGAAATTTGTGGATCTGCATTTTCACGTAAGTCAAGTTTAGTGAGACATACACGTACACACACTGGAGAGAAACCTTATTCTTGTGAAGTTTGTCAAACTGCATTTTCACGGCAGTCAAGTATGGTTAGTCATATGTATAAACACACTAGAGTGAAACCATATTCTTGTGAATTTTGTGGATCTACATTTGCAAAGAAGTTAGCTTTCGTGAGACATATGCGTACACATGATGGAAAGAAAACTCATTCTTGTGAAGTTTGTGGATCTGCATTTTCACGTAAGTCAAATTTACTGAAACATATGCGTACACACACTAGAGAGAAACCATATTTTTGTGATATTTGTGGATCTGCATTTAAAAAAAAGACTGATTCATTAAGGCATATACGTACACATACTGGAGAGAAACCATATTCTTGTGTAGTTTGTGGATCGGCATTTTCACTGAAGGGGAATTTAGTACGACATATGCGCACACACACAGGAGAGAAATCTTATCCTTATGCAGTTTGATGATTTGCATTTTCAGAAAAGTCAACTTTAGTGTGGCATATGCATATACATACTGGAGCAAAACCTTACTCTTGTGAAGTTTGTGTATATACATTTTCATGCAAGTCAGAAATGGTCAGACATATGTGTATACACACTGGAGAGAAACCATATTCTTGTGAAGATTGTGGATATGATATGCATTTTTACATAAGTCACAATTAGTGACACATATGCATACACACACTGGAGTAAAACCTTATTCTTGCGAAGTTTGTGGATCTACATTTTTACAGATGTTGTGGTTTGTTAGATATCTATGTATACACACTGGAGAGAAACCTTACTCCACAAGAGTAAGATTTGTGGATCTGCATTTTCAAACAAGACAAATTCAGTGAGACATATGCGTGCATACACTGGAGAAAAGCCATTTCCTTGTGAAGTTTTTGGAGCTGCATTTTCACAGAAGTTGTATTTAGTGAGACATATGTGTACACACATTGGAGAGAATCCTTATTCTTGTGAAGTTTGTGGATTCAGTTTTTCACAGAAGACAGATTTGGTCAAGCATATGCATACACACACTGGATAGAAACTATATTCCAGTGGATCTTTATCACCATTCAATATAATGTCATTAAAGCACAAATTATTTCTAAAAAAAACTGACATTTCAAAGAAGGTGAATTTATTGGATTGTTTACATTATTATCCTCATTATCCTGTTAACCTCATCTTCATTCCCATGTTCACAACATTTCGGTCACTGTGCACTCCAGCCTTGGTTAATTGTTTGGAATTTTGAACTAAAATGTTTATTTCTTCCACTGGGATAGATTGTTCTAATTCCAGGTGCCATGCCTCTTCCAGATATATTGGCTATTTCCCTTTAACTCAAATCTCCAAGCTTTGGTTCACCACTGCTGTGGCCTTGCATTGAATATGAATCACTATCTGCTGTCCACCTGATTATTCTTTTCTCTTTCTCCTCATCATTAATGTTTCTGTTTTTAATTCTTCACAATTATGATTCAATTTGATTTCCCAGATCAAAGAGAGACTTTCCATCATTCGTTAAGATGGGTTCAGCAGCTGTAAGAATGAGAAGCAGTAATGAATGCTGTCCAGCATGAATTTTTAAGGCTCCCAGTTTGTGACAATAAGATAGAAAAGATTGAAAGCGATGAAACATTCCATCATTTTTTAAAATGGATTCACCAACAGTCAGAAAAAGTAAATCACTGTTCAATTAAGAAACTTTATTTTTTGAGAATTATGACAAGAAAATGTTTTTTTAAATGGACCAAAAAATGTTTTTATTATTTTTTAAATTTACATACAAAAACTGTCCAATGAAGAAACTATGTTTTGTGATAATTATAGCAACAATGTTTTTTTAGTAAATTGCATGTGTTGACTTTGGTTTCTTAACAAATTTTAAAGAATGATAGAAAGTCTTATCTCTTTAATCTGTAAAATCAGATTGAGTAATAATTTTGAAATAAAAATACTTTTGGAGCATCACTGATTAATTAATCCCATACGTCTAAGCAAATTCAAGAGACATTGATTAAATGTCACCTGATTTGATTTGCTTTTTTAAATCCACACATCTGATTTATTAAAAATGTATAATTTAATAGAAGTTTATATTTTTAAAATCTTTTTTTTTAATGGTGCCTAACAAAATTTCTGTGATAAATTGATATGTAAAAAAGGCAAGGCTAGAGATTCCTTTTACTTTTCATTTTTACTATTGTCCCAATAAACAATTTCAGTCAGTTCAAATTGACAGAACAACTTTGTTTTTTTTTAGTTAATAATTTAAATAAAAAAAGAGTATCCTACACATAATCACATTTCAATTAAGAAATCACATTTTGATTATGAATCATTACTGAACAAAGTTTTTACATTGACAAAAAGGAACTTAATTGTTTTTAAATTGAATTAATAAATTTAAAACAAAGCACAGTTCAGTAACTTATTGAATATTACATACAAAACTTCAAAACAAAAAGAGTTTGTTCAGTTACGAAACTATATCTTTTTAAGAAGTTTTGAATAGTATTTAATAAATTCAATAAAAAGCATTATTTACACTTAATAACATTTCAATTATATTTTTGTGAGAAATATTAAAGAACATATGTTTTCAATTGATTCAATAAATTTAAAACATAAACAGTATTTACCTTTAATCTCAGTAGAGGTGAGTCTAATGCATGTGAAGAAAACATTGCACAAATCCAAATAAGAAGAAAATGGTGATTCTCAAGCATAATTAGATACAAAATAATAAGGGAGTTGAATTCTCATGAATAAAATATTCACATCACCATGACAGAATCTATAAACTGTTACTAAGATCTTTTAGTCTGAAAATAATTATATCAACTGGGATTTAAATGATGAGAAATTTAATCCACTCAATCACTATGAAACATTTAGCATAGGTACCTCCACTGATTTGTTAAAAAATTAACACACTCTGAAGAAAAAATGGCTAAGGTGTAATAAAAACAAAGTTTTATTGTCAAGATATTTGTTATTATTAAGAGAAAAAAGCAAAGGATTTCTTTTATTATACAATTATATTTGTTGTGTGAGTGGATATGGTTCAATGTAAATAAATGGCAAAACTGCCTATGAAATATAACTGACAATATTTGCAATAAACAATAACAAGTAAAAGAAAACAGGGCAAAAAATGATGTGAAGGAAGCAAATATATTCAAGGCAAATTAACAATAATAAGGCAAAGCATCAGTAATATGGCAAAAAGTTCCCAAACTAAGAATTGGGGTTAACACATAAGGGCAAATTCACTTAAGCAAACATAGCATTCTGACTTGAAGTCAAGACAGACAGGGACTGAGTCAAATAAACCCAAGGACTGGCCTATTTTATTGGCTATGAAAAAATCCCAGTATGCATCTGTGAGTGTGTATGCTTATTAACTGGGTAAGGATAAGTATTTTGCAATCATTCCAATACAGATTGGAATCAACCACCCACCCACCTCAATGGTTGAGTGCACTCATTTGTCCTCCCCTAATCTTGCCCCATTTCTGTGGGGGTCAAGAAATACAGAAATAATACATGCAAACATTTACAATTGATTTACATTGTTCGCTCTTCATTAATGAATTGAGCACTATGGCTATTGGCGTCTGTTTACATCCGTATAGAGTACGTTAGAATTTCCCTTTCTCTCTGCCATTCAATGATAGCTTAGGGGTAAGATATCCAGCTGATGCCAAATCAGTCATGTTTCGATCATGGCTTGAAGCAATCAGATCTGTAACCACACTGATGAGCTGTGTGATACAGCGAATCAGGCTTGTATGTGGATGAACATATATATATATATATATATATATATATATATATATATATATATATATATTATTTTTTGTTACCGGAGGGACCAAAGATCAGTATGAGAAACATTAGCATCTATTTTGCAGATAGAGAACACACTGATTTGGAAATTTAAAGCTGGAAAGAATCTAAAATTCAATAAAACATTAGATTGCAGAGAATTTTGCATTTTTTAGATTACTGAGTACTTAAAAATTATATCACAATGACCAGCGTGCCAGCATTTCACCTCCTCTTCAGTTCAGCAAGAAGTCACCAGGTTATATGATGGGAGTGTAGCAACATCAACTTGGCCTGCAAAGTATAAAACATCTCAAGAAAAATAAATTCAGAGCTGCTACAAAGTACAAAAGGTATAAAAATATTCACAAATAATATTCAATCTAAGTTCGTAATACAGGAGCAACTAAAAAAGACATTAGGTTTATCATGAATCTAAATGAAATATATTAAATTGAAGGGTTTGTGGCAACACAATGAAGAAAAGGTCAAGGTCATGTAGATATATAACATCTGCCCATGATCATTTTTCCTGGTCTAAGGATCAACCGGTCTTCTCTTGAAAAGACTATATTTCCATTATAAATTCATGATTTCCCTTTTGCAAAAAGGCTTATCACTCACATTTTGATATAGTTGCAATATTGATAAGAAACATTTGACTGTTTTTCTTTCTTTGTAAATTCTCATGACATTTTCAAAAGAATATTGGAGAGATTTCCAGTGATTTTCCTTCTCTATCTCTCAATTCTTTTTCCTAAGCCTCCCATAGTGGATTGAAATGTGATGTCATATCATTCTCATCTGCACTCAGTGACACTTGTCTGCATTTGACTATGTTTCCCTATTGGAAGAATAATATGAAATACGATAATTCAATAACTCTTCTATTCATAATAAAAAAAAAAACATATTTAGTGCAGTTAGACATTTTTTGACATCAAAAAATTACAAGAATAAAAAATGAAAGCAATTTATTAAACTAAAAAATAATTCTATTTTTATTTTATAAAATCATACAGAATAAAATATTCTAAAACGAAAGTTATAGATTAAGGTTAGATGTAATATATTTTTAAACATCAACGCCAATGTCTTGGTTATTGCATTGTTGGTATTCCGTATATAATTTTTATTTTTTGTTGGCTTTTAAAGTAAGTGGTATGACATTTATTTTTATTGTTGAACTATGACCTCCGGCCCCATAAATTACAAAACATTATTTATTCCCATTAAGTTTTAAGTAATAAAAAAAAACATTACAGTTTTTAACTGAAGTCAGTTTACTTTTTAAAATGTATTCTTTTTTAATTTTATGTATTAACTGTATTTTGTAAATTTTTGCAAAATCCAATTAATCTGTAAACTTAGAGGACGTCGATACATATCGCTAAATATTAAATTTTTAAAATATTCATTTGTGCCCTAATTTGAAAGACATGAAAAATATATACGGTACACCAGAAATGCAATAATCAAGACATTATGTATCGATTTTTGTAGACGTGACTTTTTAAGGAGGATGTCATATGAAATCAGAAGTGACATCTTCCTTAAAAATAAAAAGTCAACGTTTTAAAACTCCTATTTCATAAAATAGTTTTTATTTCTTTTATTTATGTTTTTTAGTAACAGTTTCATTTCATATTTTGTTAAAAAACGTTTGAAAGGCAACCTTTTTAATTTTAATATTTATTTATTTTTATAAATTATTTCATTTCCATTTGAAATTAATTTTCTCATTTTATAATTCTGAATAGTTTTTCAACTCCATCACTTTCGTATTGAAGAACGTATGCTCCACCTGACAAAATTGACTGAATGACGTTATTTGAAATGTTAAATTGAACAACAATTATTGACAAAAAGTGAAAACAAGAATTTTAAAATAAAAATCTCTTAAAATACAATATTTATCCTAGAGATATGTTTCGACTTCCTTTAGTAAAATTATTGATTCAGCTGGATTTTGAAAATATAATCTTTACTTTTTACTTGAAACTTAATGAAAATAAATGATTGTTAATTTTGGATGTATAATCAGAACATTTGTTTAAAAAAAAAATTGTGACCAGAAGTGCAGTAATCAAAGCATTGGTATTTAATTTACATTTAAAAATATATTATATAGTTTTATATAATCAATAATTTCGGAATATTTTTTATTATATATGATTTTTTGAAATTTAGTAAATTCGAACGAATATCTTTATTTTTAAAATTACAAAATGTTTTTTTATTGCTGTTCTTTTGTTAGTTAAATTATACTTGATACATTTGAGATTAATAATTTTTTACAAACCAGTTTGATATTAGAAAATAAATGAACCGAATATGTTTTTTTTTATTATTCTGAATAAGTATGAGTAAAAGAATGAAATGTTGTGACATTGCATCCAGACGATTTTTCAGAAAGGAACAAATTCTTCTATTACACGGTTTCCAATCATTCTTTTGTTCTGTTTAGAAAATACACGCTATCCATTTTCAAATGATTAATCTTTTTTAATTGTAATTTCTTTAAAAATAATAAGCTTTATTTGATTACAAAATATTGTTGATCTTGAGAAAGAAGTATTAAGTCCACCACCAACAGCAACTTACTACTTTTTGTTTTTCTATGAAAAGAATGGGATAGGCCCTGAAAAGGTGAGACATGAAGTATGGAAGAAAAATGACGAGGAAACACTCAAGTGTCATATTTAATGAAACAAGATAAGGAATTTATTTGCAAATTTAAAGAATCGTATTCTATTAGAATAAAAAATCTAATTTAAGGAAATGATTAGACAAATGGTCTATCAATTTTTATTTGAGGTTGATAAGGAATTTAATTAGTTTACACATTTGAAGTTGTTTCCTGTTTTTCTAAGAAGAAATTGAAATCCGCCCTGAAAAAGTAAGTGAGATGTGAAGTATGGATGGAAAATGACGAAACACACAAGTGTCATATTTAATGAAACAAGGAATTTATTTACAAATTTCATTCATTGGGATTATTTAAAGATATTTTTTATTTCTGGGTAAATAGATGTTATTTCTAATAAAATAATTGAAACAAAACATGGTGATTCAAAGGCAACAAGAACTTACAACAAATATTTGTATTTAAAATTGGGAAAAAGAAAACAATTCTTGTAAAAATGAATTTTTAATCAGAAAAATACTTTGGCTTCACACAATAGTGTCCTTAATATATATTATTCATAGAAGCCTTTAAAAGCTTTTTAAATTCAATAATGTCTTAGTTTTATTGGGTTTTGTGTTTTACAATTCAAAGCTGCATTTTGGGTAATATCGGGTCAAAATTTACTAAAATAATTTATGATTTATATTCTTCAAAGTCTTCTGCTTTTAACTAATATAATCACAAAATTACACACAAGTCGAATTTTTCATAAAATTAAGTAGGGTGAGTGGAGCGGGGTGTAACAGATGTAAAAAAATATTTTTACCTTGATTTTCTAAAAAACAAACATTTCTAAAATAATTCATTTGTGAATAAGTTCTGAAAGTTCCACTAAAACCCACCAATTATTTAATTTTTGCAAGAATTTCCAAATAAATGTGTTTAACTGAAAAATGATACTAAACAACTAATGCTAAATATATGTTTCATAAAGGCACTAAAAAACTAACGGTAACTATTACATGACTGCTGACATAAAAAAAACAACAAAATTTTTAATCAAAATTTTGAACATGCCAGAAAAGATTTTAATTTTTTTTTAAATAATATAAAAAAACACTTTGGTCTTTCCTCTTAATAACAGTGTAAACATTTTCATGCTAAAACTTTGTTTTTGTTAAGTTTGGGGCCTTTTTTTTCATTATTTATGTGTCAATAGATGTTATTTCTAATAAAATAATTGAAACAAAACATGATGATTCAAATGCAACAAGAACTTACAACAAATATTTGTATTTAAAATTGGGAAAAAGAAATTCTTTCAGGGAATTATTGAAATAATTAAATAAAACATTTAAACAATAATAATTGAAATAAAACATGCTGCAAAGACAAACATAAACTTTATTAGTTTTATAATAAAATTAAGACATTTAAAAAGTAATAATTGAAACAAAATCTGATTCAAATACTGCAAGGACTTATAACAAATATGAACATTATGCAATACAGAAAAGAATTTCTTTAATAAATGAGTTGGATACAATGGATTAAAAAAGAATGAAAACAAAAATTACTTACATTTACTTTAAAATACCAAAGAAACACATTGATTGAACATGAAGATGCGTGTTTTCATGAGGTTTGACTGATTTATTGATAAGTTAATATTTGGCATTTTTAAGGAAAGGTCACAGAACTGTAAAAATTACTTGACGAATACCGTGTCAATTTCTTTCTTATATAATTTTAACTATGCAGTAATCTTAAAAATTTAAGAAAAACATTTTAAGTAATTTAGTATAGAATATTTACTACTTTGGCTTTATATAAGTGGTGGGGGCATAAACATATTTTTACCATGATTTTCTAAACAAACACATTTTAAAATAATTCCATACATTTGTGAATAAGTCATGAAAGATTCATTAAAATCCGACAAGGTAATAATAATGAATTTAAAATTTATTGGTAAGCTTTTATGTCATTGTTGCAAAAAGCATCTTTGCATGTAAGATTGAATATTGAAGAGATTTATGAATTTACTTACACTTTACATTCTATAATTGAATGCCAATGGCAGTTAGATTTGTCAAGGAAGGACTACAAAAGGTGCCAGTGTTTTTAAATGCCTGTAATCTATATATACAGAAATTAAATCTTCTTTTAATTGGAATTAGTTTTAGGCTATTACCTTACAAATAAAACTGAAAGTTAATTTCAAAGAATGTCATTTAAAATGCATTTTTAGTTTACTTTCAAAGTCAATGATGGCTCGTCTAACTTATCTTTACAGGACGAATCTCAACTTTTTCGTACAAAAACAAAGATGAAGTTGATGTTGGACTTGATATTTCTTCCCAAACCTAAGAATATTTTTGTAATCAATAAAACTTCCTATTTTCAAAGTAATTTAAAAAAAATTAAAATTATCTGAAAATAGAATGCAGCAAACAAAAAAAAATAGTGGTAACCAGTACAAAAGGCCAATTTGTTCCTTGCTCAAAAATAGTTTGTATCGCAGTCTTGTTGCGGGGCAGTCAAGCAGGTGCAAGGATAACAAAAGCGAGGGTTTTAAATCAAAGCCAAATTTTATTCAACAATTTGGCCAAAGTATGTACAGGTATTGTGTTTGAGTAATCAATATGAAGTCGGGGAGCGCCAATCGAAAGATCGTCTTGTTTCAGGGCAGCAGACCAGAGGCAGACAAGGCAGTGCTGAGGCAACCTGTTCGTCCTTAGGTTGATGGTCACCAGGGATGCAGCTTGGTAGTATCCAGAAGGACTATCGCATAAACATGTGGTTAGGTAGTCCTTAAAAGGACTACTGCATAAACATGTAATCAGGTAGTCCTTAAAAGGACTATTGCATAAACATGTAATCAGGTAGTCCTTAAAAGGACTATTGCATAAACATGTAATCAGGTAGTCCTTAAAAGGACTATTGCACAAACATGTAGCTGTTAGCCCTGAAAAGGGCTATCGCATAAGAATGTATGTGGGCTGCTGCTGCTGGGCTTGACCTGGCTGATCGCTGCTGCTGGGGGGCTCGGTCTGGCTGATTGCTGCTGGGCTCGACCTGGCTGATTGCTGCTGCTGCGCTCGCCCTGGCTGATTGCTGCTGCTGGTCTCACCTTGGCTGCTTGTGGTCAGCGGTGAGGGGAGCGTATCGCTCTGAAACCCCGATTCGAGATGTTTGGTGGAAAAAAAAATCGGCAGTGTTTATGTCGGCCGGGGTCAGCATCGTAGCTTGGTTAACGATGTCTTTTGGTTATTGACTAAAAATTACCTTCTACTTTTGAATGTACACATGGGTTTCATTTAGGCCCCATGTGTATATGAATTAGTTTCTGGTCATTATTTTAGTTGTGTATGTTATGTTTCGTTTTTGTATTTTGATGTCTGAAAATGCTGAGTCACCGGAACTTAATGGCGTTTGTTCCGTTTTCCGTGGTGTCGCTATTCAGACGTTTGAGTAGCCAGCAGTAACTTCCGGCCGGGTGCGATAGTCTCAATCTGTTTCTTTCATAAGATTTCACTGACAAAAAATGAAAACAACAAAATTAAAACACTAACATTTATTTTTTTATACATCAGTATATAATTCATAATGAAAAGGATATGTCCGTGTTGATGCTGAGGCAAGTCCAATACTACATCTTGGGTGGGAGAGAGCAAAAAAAAATAACATCTTTTTATAGGCCTAAACAGCACTACTTGACGGTGTTTGATGAAACCCATGGAGTAATGAGTGATCACTTCAAACACCTTCATAATCACCATTAAACTCATCCTATTGGAAATTTGTCACATGAAAAGGTTAAGTTTAAAGGTGACAGAATTGTTAAAAGCAACAACAGCTTGAAAGTTTAGAGTGGAAAATTCTATCATTTAGGCAGAAGAATAAAGACTCAAACTCTTGCTCGGGGCGTAACAATAGAAGAAAATGTTTATTTGCATACACAAAAAAGGTAAAGGCATATAACCAAAATATGAGAGAAAGAAAGGGAGAAGGAAATTCTTTGAACTTGAAGGTAGAAAAAGTGTTCATATAAAGGTTTGCTCAAAATATTTCTCTGGGTGCCTAATAGTTCTTTAAGCAAATAAATTGTTCTTAATACTTGCATTAGGTTTTTCAGAGATCTTGTTGAGAGGGAAACAATCAGAAGATCCATATTGTGTAGTTGCATGTGTTTGTAGTAGTGGCTGACAACAGGAATTTGAAGGTCCTATGAAGCAGATCTCGAGTAGTTTTATTAGAAGGCCGACATTATTTACAGCCCAGCATGTAGATTTCTTCCTTGAAACAGGTTCTGAAGATGACTGGTGTTACTGTCGCCAACCTGTTGTTATCACTGATGATGTCAAATATTCACTGCCAAAGAGGTGCATATTCTCTGTATTTATTGAGATTAGAAGGCTCAGAAATATTGGGAAATTTTCCCTACAAAATTGCTATAGACTTTCCCGGCCGTCTCATTCATAAGAAAAATCACCAAAAGAACATTTATAGTAAAAGGATGGGGGAAGCTATATTATGATGGTGGGTAAGTAACTGAAGGTAGGTTTATTGATAACCAAAAGGGTGGGGGAAGCTATATTATGATGGTGGGTAAGTAACTGAAGGTAGGTTTATTGATAACCAAAAGGATGGGGGAAGCTATATTATGATGGTGGTGGGTAAGTAACTGAAGGTAGGTTTATTGATAACCAAAAGGATGGGGGAAGCTATATTATGATGGTGGGTAAGTAACTGAAGGTAGGTTTATTGATAACCAAAAGGATGGGGGGGAAGCTATATTATGATGGTGGGTAAGTAACTGAAGGTAGGTTTATTGATAACCAAAAGGATGGGGGAAGCTATATTATGATGGTG
The DNA here is from genome assembly GCA_964036315.1 of Acanthosepion esculentum. Classification (NCBI taxonomy): domain Eukaryota; kingdom Metazoa; phylum Mollusca; class Cephalopoda; order Sepiida; family Sepiidae; genus Acanthosepion; species Acanthosepion esculentum. The sequence goes on from OZ038479.1 coordinate 11,030,070, forward strand.
GTAAGTAACTGAAGGTAGGTTTATTGATAACCAAAAGGATGGGGGAAGCTATATTATGATGGCGGTAAGTAACTGAAGGTAGGTTTATTGATAACCAAAAGGGTAGGGGAAGCTATATTATGATGGTTGGTAAGTAACTGAAGGTAGCTTTATTGATAACCAAAAGGATGGGGGAAGCTATATTATGATGGTGGTAAGTAACTGAAGGTAGGTTTATTGATAACCAAAAGGATGGGGGAAGCTATATTATGATGGCGGTAAGTAACTGAAGGTAGGTTTATTGATAACCAAAAGGGTAGGGGAAGCTATATTATGATGGTTGGTAAGTAACTGAAGGTAGGTTTATTGATAACCAAAAGGATGGGGGAAGCTATATTATGATGGCAGTAAGTAACTGAAGGTAGGTTTATTGATAACCAAAAGGGTAGGGGAAGCTATATTATGATGGTGGTAAGTAACTGAAGGTAGCTTTATTGATAACCAAAAGGATGGGGGAAGCTATATTATGATGGCGGTAAGTAACTGAAGGTAGGTTTATTGATAACCAAAAGGGTAGGGGAAGCTATATTATGATGGTGGTAAGTAACTGAAGGTAGGTTTATTGATAACCAAAAGGATGGGGGAAGCTATATTATGATGGCGGTAAGTAACTGAAGGTAGGTTTATTGATAACCAAAAGGGTAAAACTAAAATAGAAAGAAATACATATGGAGGCTTGAACATAAAACTGAGACGATTTTTCTAACAAACAGGTAAAGATGGTAGGAAGTTCTTTCTACAATATATATAAAGTTTTCTACAAGAATGCATTCCAATGCTGCAGTGAGTTCACAGAAAAGAAAGTTAAGAAGTTTACATTTTGCAACAGTGTAGGAAGATACATGTTGAATAGATTTTACATGCAGAGATACAAATGTAAAATAAATGTATGAAATAAGGCAACATTATACAAATGTTCAAATATTACCAGAGAAAGAAAATAGACAAATTTAAGGAGAAAATTAACAAAAGCTATAAACCAACGATGGTTAACACTGGCGATCTCTAAAAACTACCGACCAGATGTGAAGACTTTTTTTTCATTTCCTCATCCTAAGGGAAGTCACCGGAAGGTGTCAAAATGTTGGCCAACATGAAAAAGCACCTAAGCTGAAAATGGGACAAACAAAAGTGGAAATAAACAATGTAGTTTCTGCACTGTGTAACTGAACAACATATATATATATATATATATATATGAAATTTGCATTAACAAGAACACAAGATTGACACAATAATTTAACCAATTCATTATCTATATAAAAGGTGTAAAATTACATATACTCTGTAAATGTTTCTCTGAATGGATAAGTATGTCAGTTTTATATAGCTGCATGAAAATATTTTTACACTTCAAAAAAATGTAATATTGGTAATGTAGTTTCAATGTGAATTGTATGTGATAATATTCATCCTATAAAATTTTAAGATAATTTTATATAATTAATTCAATTTTAGAATTTAAGTCCAGCACTAGACTGGTGTAAAGATTTCATCAATTTATACTTGAGCTGGCTGGATGTAGCAATAAGTTCTATGCTAACAGTTTGCAGATCCACAAAATTCACAAGAATATGGTTTCACTCCAGTGTGTTTACGCATATGTTTGACCAAACTGGATTTCACTGAAAATGCAGATCAACAAACATCACAAGAATAGGGTTTCTCTCCAGTGTGTGTATGGATATGTGACACTAAATGTGACTTGTGTGAAAATGCAAATCCACAAACATCACAAGAATAGGTTTTCACTCCAGTGTGTGTATGCATATATTTGAACTAATTGGAATTCACAGAAAATGCAGATTCACAAACATCACAAGAATAGGGTTTCTCTCCAGTGTGTGTACGCATATGTTTTACCATATCTGACTTCAATGAGTTTCTCCCCACTGTGTGTACGCATATGTTGCACCAAATGCAAGTTCTTTGAAAATGTAGATCAAAAAACTTCACAAGAATATGGTTTCACCCCAGTGTGTGTATGCATATGTTTCAACAAAGTGGACTTTACTGAAAATGTAGATACACAAACATCACAATACTAGGGTTTATCTCCAGTGTGTGTACGCATATGTTTGAACAAATTGGACGTCACTGAAAATGCAGATTCACAAACATCACAAGAATAGGGTTTCTCTCCAGTGTGTGTACGCATATGTTTGATCATATCTGACTTCACTGAAAATGCAGATCCACAAACATCACAAGAATAGGGTTTCTCTCCAGTGTGTATACGCATATGTGGCACTAAAGCAGACTTCTGTGAAAATGCAGAACCACAAACTTCACAAGAATAGGGTTTCTCTCCAGTGTGTGTATGCATGTGTGACACCAAATGGAACTTGCGTGAAAATGCAGAACCACAAACTTCACAAGAATATGGTTTCACTCCAGTGTGTGTACGCATATGTTCGACCAAACTGGACTTCACTGAAAATGCAGATCCACAAACATTACAAGAATAGGCTTTCTCTCCAGTGTGTGTACGCATATGTTTGACCAAAGTATACTTCACTGAAAATGCAGATCCACAAACATCACAGGAATAGGGTTTCTCTCCAGTATGTGTTCGCATATGTGGCACTAAAGCAGACTTCTATGAAAATCCAGATCCACAAACTTCACAAGAATATGGTTTCACTCCAGTGTGTGTATACATATGTTTCAACAAAGTGGACTTCACTGAAAATGCAGATTCACAAACATCACAAGAATAGGGTTTCTCTCCACTGTGTGTACGCATATGTTGCACCAAATGAGACTTCTGTGAAAATGCAGATCCACAAACTTCACAAGAATATGATTTCTTTGTAATATGTGTTTCCATTTTGCTTATTGTCTGACTTCACAACAGTTTAGAAAATGTCACATATGTCCTATTTTTGCTGTTTATTCTAATATAACTTAAAACCATACATTTCAAAGTACATTATTTCTTGTCACATATATTTGTTCATGGAAAGTGTAATGTCTTTTCCTTCAATGAAATTCTCAGTAATACCCAATGCAGATTTGTACAGCACCTGTAAAAAAGAAGGCATAAGTTATATATTATTTGCAGCAGTGAATAATATATGAAAGCAGTCTATATTATGAAAGATATGTGCAATTATTATTTCAACAGCAGCAGCCATCAGTGAAGATCAAACATTTCAGTGTGTTAACCAGTGAAAGAAGATTGCTTCACATCACATCTTATGCAATATATGCAATTAAAATCAGAACATTGTCAATTCAGAATCAATACAAATATGAATCTTGAAAGATATCTGTTGATGTTTAAAGTTCTTTAGACCTCGTGTTGGACTAATGTCACAAGCCATATGATTATGCCCATAGCAGGCACCACCAGGTGTGAGATTATCAGGACAAGTGGAGATCTTTCATTAATACCACATTCTAATTATTAAACCAATAGTTAACAATGGAAAAGAAAACAGAAATAATAAAATAATTTCCACAATTAATGTGCTATTGTCCACTTGATTTATTATATTATGCAAAAAAATGTTTTGATTTAAAAATATTTTCTGTGCATAAACATTCTGACTTTTGTAAATATGGGTGTCCATACACGACATTATCAGAAAATAAGAGCAATAGCCTTTTAAAATTTACTGGGAATTTTCTAACATTTCATCAGCAAGTTTATTTGTAAGTAAGACTATAAAGCCAAAGTACCTAAAACTTAACAAGTCTGCATTGATTTCTTACTGCACAATCACAATGACACTATACACGCATGGAAGGGGAAAGAAATATTCGTACACAGACAAGTTTTTAATTTATTTTATTTCCAATTCATGAATAAACATAGTTTTCATATAATTGTACACAGATGCATAATACGTAAATATGCATAGAAAACAAAATATTTTGATTCAATAGAAAGAAATCACATTTTAACAAGTGAAAAAAGTATTTGTACAATACAAAAAAGAATACATAATCTTGATTTAACACTTTGTAGAATCGCCATTATTCACTTCTACAGCAACCAATCTCTTGTAGTTCTGAAGTAATGATTTGCAAATTTTAGTTGGGATTTTGTTCCATTCTTCTTTGCATATGGTCTTCAGATCTGGGATGTCTCCTGAAGCTCTCGATTGGATTTGAATTTTCAAATAATGTCACAGATTCTTAACTGGATTTAAATCTAGGGATTGACTTGGCCATTTCAGGATATTTAAACAAGCCATTTCTTTGTAGATTTTGCAGTGTGCTTAGAACCAATCAGGAGGAAGTTCAAGATTTTCAACTGAAATCATTAAATTTGCTTCCAGAATATTTTGATATGCTGCAGCATTCATTCTACCATCTATTATTGATATGTTACAAATACCTGTTTTCACAAAAACATCTCTAAACCCCGGCCATCAAAAAATTTCACTAGTGGAACTGTGTTCTTTTGTTTGAAGGCATTGCCATCTTTCCTCGAAATATTATGTCTAGAATTATGTACAAAAAATCTATTTTGATTTTGTCTGTCCATAATACTCTTTCCCAATAGGATTTTTCCTTGACTTCAAGTTCACAAACAAATTCCAACCTGGCATGTCTGTGTCTTTTCAAGAGCAGTGGAGTTTTCCCAGGTGTGCGTGACTTTAGATTGTTCCGATGAATTTCATTGCTTATTGTCCATTTAGTGGCACAGGTTCCTGATGAAAGCAAATTATCCAGCAATTCTTGATGAGTAATCATTGGATTTTTTTTAATTTGATGCATTAATTTTCTCAAAGATCTTGAAGAAATCTTCCAAGGAGTAACTGTTCTTTTGTTTTCATCAGTTTTGAGGGTTTTTTTATACCTAGCAATGAATGAATGAATAGTAGTAAATGGAATATTCAGTTTGTCTGAGATTTTCCTGTAACTTTTACCTTCTTTCTAGAGCTTAACAATCAGTTCTTTATGCAAATTTATCAATTCTTCACCTCCTTCCATGATGATAACCTTCTTGCATGAATATCAATTACAGAATGTTCTGTTTGTATCTTTAGACAAAAATAACTACTGATAACATTAATGAAACATTCTAAAATATTCCACTTGAATGATCTAGAGCATTAAAGCAATTTAAACGTTATAAAATATAAAATTTGCGCTGAAGAAATATTTTTTCACCCATTAAAATGGATAAATAGGATTTATTTGTATTAAATCAAATTTTTTTTATGCTTTCAATGCATATTTAGTTATGCCTCTGTGTACAGCTAATTATATGAAAATTATGTTTGTTCATTAATTGGAAATACAATAAATTAAAACTTTGTATAAGTATGAATATCTGTTTCCCCCACTGTCTATTTTTATATCTGCCACCCTCCCCCAACTCATTTAATGTAAATTCTGAGTAATTCTTTTTTGTATTGCTTCATGTTTATATTAGTTATATGCACGAGTCTTTGAGGAATGGAAATAATCAATTTCATTTTTAAAAAACAGGACCCACCTCAGTTACTGAAAATTTGTTCTGAATCGTAAAATAAAAATGCAATAAAACTAAGACATTATTTAATTAGAAAAGCTTTTGTCTTTGTGAATATGAAATACTATCATCTCTGTCTTAAGAAAAAAATTAAAAAATTTGATGAATAATGAATTTTTAAAGAATTTTAATTAATCTAATTTATAAAGTTTGAAATCTTTATAATTCTGCAGCAAATGTATACTGGTTATGTTGTACTGTTATTAGGTAAAATCTTAAATCATAATGAACAAGAGCCTACTACAATACAGCGACCCCCATATTTTAAAATTTTGAGTTGTGTGTGTATAAACATAGTGATTTATTAAATACTGGCATCACACATAACACTATCATAAAATTTGAGTAGGAAATATAGTAAATTTGAAGCCAAAGTAAGTAAAATCAATAAATCTTTAGATTATGCAGAATATTTTCAAAAATTTTTAAGATTACTGAGTACTTAAAAATTATATAAAAAAGGCGCTCACATCTTTTGTTTCAATTATGTTTTATGAATAAAGTCTGTGTAGAACAACATTAGACCTCTCATCAAGCTGCAACACAAAACAATTACAGAAATTTCTTCATAGGCTAAATCATTCAACATTTTGGGATAGACCAAGACAGACTTTTTATGACCTCATACCCCACTGAGGTCAAAAACAAATCCGTAACTTACTTCTCTCCCCCACTAGATTTGGCATTCTTTAACTTTTGCACTCTTGCTGATGATGTGAAACACCTCAGCCATTTCTTAATATATTCAGGATCCTCCATCATGTTTCAGGATTGTTTACTTTGAATTGTTACTTTTGTATGACCGATTTGATTGGTATTATGTAAGTCATGGTTTTATAATCTATTTATTGTTTGTTAGTTTTTTATATTTATTTAGGTACCTCCACAAAAAGTAAACAAAAAGAGCATAGCATGACAAGAACGGCCTTAAATTTGATGAAAAAATTTTTTATCTGCTTAAGTATATATATCATTATTAAGGAGAAATACCAAAGTATTTTTTGATTATTTTTTTTAATTTTTTTACGCACTCTTAGCATGTCCAAAATGTTAGTTAAAAATCTTGTTTTTTTTGTCAGCGAAATTACTAAAAAAACTCAATATCAGCCATTTTTTTAAAATTTTGTAAACTAAGTTAAAATCCTACTTCAAAATTCGTCCAAAAATCAATTATACGTTTTTCAAAATTTGACAAAAATTGTTGACAGGCGATGAATGAGTGGTTGTCATCACATATCGACAGCTAACGTGAGATTTGAGTTATTATATGGAAGGACATAATTGACGTAATGTTTTTTTTACTTGAACCAGCTTATGTAGTACCTCGTAATTATTAAATTAAAAAAAAAACTTTCAGCATTCCAATTTCTTTTATTTTGTTTTTTTATTACTGTAGCTTACACCATAAGTTTGTTGATATTATGTGTAGAATTTATAAATACTATAAATAAATTAAAATACAAGTGCTGCACAGCTTTTTGAGGGCAACTATAGCCCCCTAAAGTCAATACAGATCGGCTATGATAAAACATTTCTATCCCAAGTAAAAATCATCAATAACATATCAAAAGTTATTTTGTTACACTACTGCTCTGAAAAAAAAAAATATTGAAAAATGACTTTTGTCATCATATGAACAATAACATCAAGGAAACTTTTGATCTGCACCCCATGAAACTAGGCATTTCCTGAAAGCAAAGAATGCTCTTTCATTTCTAAGTGAAATTGGTTGGTGTAAATGATTATAAACATTTTTTCTAGGGATAAAATATGAAAAAATAGTTAAAATTGCTATTCCTAAACACTGGAAACCAGGATTTTTTTTATATGTGTTTTTTACATATATTTTTTTTTTTTTAAATCAGCGATAAGAAAAACAGTGTTGAAATTAAACCAAAACTGTCTTTGACATTGCTGAGTCAAAGGCCAGCCAGCCGACAATACCAAGCTGTCATCACCTTGTAAAAAATCGCAGTTTTTAAAAGCTATGTTTGAATAATGGCTTGATGTATTTTTGTTTTTTAACACCTTCTGAGCAAGGCGATGACAACAACACTTAAGGAATGATTATGAGCTGCAGGCACAATGGACAGAGAACTGAGAAATGCTCAACATGTGTTTTGCACAAAAAATTTGTAATAATGAAATCGACGTTCAGTGGAGAACACTTACACTCAAGCCACATGACGTTTTATTGATTGTGATCTTCCGTACTTTTTAATTAACTATTTTTATGAAGACAAAATTACATTTCTTAATTACTGCAGATCTTCTGATTAGTCAAAACGATACAATTTACAAAGAACTAAAAAAAAGATCTATCTCATAAGGACACTTAGGAAACCTGATGCGGCTTTTAACTAATTTTATAATATTTTAACAACTTAAATGTAAAAATCTATTATAATAAAAAAAATAATAAATAACTGTATTAAAAATTCATTTTTCATTGAAAAAAATTTTGCTTTCAGAAAATATTGTCCATATTCATAAAAACAGCTAAAAGTAAATAAAAGCATTTGAAATTGAATAATATCTTTGTTTTATTGAGTTTTCTTTTGTATGTTACATTTCAGAGCTGATTTTCAGGTACGTGGGGTCCAATTAAAAACAATAAAAAACATGATTTGATTTCCTCAAAGCCTTGTGCTTTTAACTATTGTAATCACTAAACCTGATGCGATAGAATTTCTAGCGTTTTCATAAAATTAGTTGGGAGGGGGGGGGGTAATAAATATAAAAAAAATAATTCTGCCATGACTTTAATAAAAAGAAACATTTATAATAATTTCGATCATCTGTGAATAGTTTCTGAAAGTTTCATTAACATCCGACAATTATGTTTATTTTTGCAAGATTTCCCAAATTAATGTGTGTCATACGATTTTAAACGTGCTAAAAATTGTATATGTTATTTTAGTACTTCCGGTGATACAAAGAGAAACAAGGTTTTTTTTAATCAAAATTTAGAATGTTCTAAAAAGAAGGAAAAATTAAAAAAATAATTAAAAAAAACTTTGGTCTTTCCTCTTCATAATAACATAAGCATTTAGATGATAACATTTTGTTTTCGTAAAGTTTGGCGTCTTTTTAAAAAATATTTTTGGTTTTATTTTCCGAGCGCTAAATATCTCATAAAATTTTACCAAAATCGTCATAATTCCGTACATGCTGAACTCGAATTAACAATTAAATTATAAAGAAACCTTACCGTTTTGGAGTTATCGACAAGAAAAAAAATCGGACTTCTTGTTGGTCTTTCGTCAGCCATTAACGGCTTATTTAGAAGTAAATCATTGCAGTATACTTTGCGGCGGAGTCATAAAATTTGGGTCTATTTACAGACTTTCCTTGCAGAAAATCACTACGCACTAACGTAAAGAAATGCAATTTTTTTTTTTTTTGGTAAATGTATTGTAGTTTTATTTATAACTAAAACAAATTAAATAATTCAACAGAACCTTTTTCCATTTCGAATAGCAATGACAAATTAAAAGAACAAATTAAATAATAAAAATAAAGCATTTTTTTATATTGTAAGATTGAAAATAAAACATTAATTAATGCACAAACTTGGTAAAGTAGAAGGTTTATTATTTCATTTGTTTTTAATTTGTCCCCTTTCCTACACAGAAAACCCCTGCCCTAACCTTAACACCTAAGCGGAAGCCTCAAGTTAATCTTTCGGGTTAGGTGATAAGGTCAGGGAGGGGTTTTCTTTCTGACAAATTAAAAAAAAAGAAAATAAATGATACAATCAAAGCCTGGTTTGCTATTCTTTCTTCGTATTAAGAAAAAAAAAAAAAAAAGAAATCCGGCTCAGAAAAAATTGTATCAAAACACGCCTCTAAAATGAAAAAAAGTTTTAATAATATTTTCAGATAATATTTTTAAAGACACAATTTCATTGACTTTTCAGTGTCAATGACAGCGAGAAAAGGAAAACAAGAGCAAAAAAAACTCAATGAACTTTCAGAACTTAAATCTTGTTTAAATTCTTATTTTTTAAAACATGTCTTAGTTTTATTATAATGGATATTATTAAATGACGATAAAAATGTCAATGCTTTAAAATTGCTTTAAAAAGCTTAAGAAAGTTAATTTTTCTTTTAATTCACATTACCTTCAGGGTTTTCATGTCGAACAAAAAAGTAAAAACCTTTTCATAAACAAACAGGATTGAGTTACTGCTGTTGTTGGACTTGATATTTTTTCTCAAGATCGAAAATATTTGGGAATCAATAAAACTTCCTATTTTTAAAGAAATTGCTATTAATTTTTTTTCTTTTGTTTTTTTACTAATCTATGACTTTTTTTAATGTGTGTAGGACTCAATGTTCGAAGAAGCGGAATTAAGATTTACGCGATTATCTCCCTTGATGCACTCTTTTGTCTCCAATTTCGTTGTTATTAATATCATAGAAACATTTTCTTCTCAGGCGAAAGATATTGTACAGCAGTAAGTTTAAATATTTATTTTAATATGGCTATTTAGAAACATTGAATGTTCGTTTAAAATATCTGAATTATTTTATTTTTTCACGATAAAAACTCATTCACCAGTGCGCTTCCTTGTTCAGCCTTAAAAATTATAGTGATATTCCAAGCTGCGCTTGGATGTGGCACAAGGCCGAAAGTAAGTGGCACCCAGTGAGGATCGAACTCACTACTCAGACGTAATTGTTCTAGCGAGACAAGCTTGCTAACCATTACACCACCTCGAGGCGCCCAAGCCTTAAAAATTATATGAAATTTTTAGGTAACTCCACGAAATCGCTAAAAAAAAATGAAACTTTCAGAAACTATTCACAGATGATCGAAATTATTATAAATATGTTTTTTTTTGTATTAAGGTCATGGCAGATATTTTTTTTTATATCTATCCACCCCCGTAACTAATTTTATGAAAACGCTAGAAATTCGTTAGCATCGGGTTTAGTGATTACAATAGTTAAAAGCACAAGTCTTTGAGGAAGGTGCTAAAAAAAATACATCAAGCCATTGTTCAAACAGATTAAAAAAAAAAAGAAAATGGGATTTTTTTTACAAGGTGATGACAGCTTAGTATTGTTGACTGGTTGGCCTTTGACACAGCAATATTTTGCTTAATTTCAACACTGTTTTCCGTTATGGCTGATTTAAAAAAAAAAAAAAAAAAAAAAAAAACACATATAAAAAAAAATCCTGGTTTCCAGTGTTCAGGAATAGCAATTTTAACTATTTTTTCATATTTTATACCCAGGAAAATGTTTATAATCATTTACAGTACACCAACCAATTTCACTTAGAAATGAAAGAGCATTCTTTGCTTTCAGGAAATGCCTAGTTTCATGGGGTGCAAATCAAAAGTTTCCTTGATGTTTTTGTTCATATGATGACAAAAGTCATTTTTCAATATTTTTTTTCAGAGCAGTAGTGTAACAAAATAACTTTTGATATGTTTTTGATGATTTTTACTTGGAATAGAAATGTTTTATCATAGCAGATCTGTATTGACTTTAGGGGGCTATAGTTGCCCTCAAAAAGCTGTGCAGCACTTGTATTTTAATTTATTTATAGTATTTATAAATTCTACACATAGTATGAACAAACTTATGGTGTAAGCTACAGTAATAAAAAAACAAAATAAAAGAAATTGGAATGCTGAAAGTTTTTATTTTACTTTAATATTTATGAGGTACTACATAAGCTGGTCATGTAAAAAAAACATTACGTCAATTATGTCCTTCCATATGATAACTCGAATCTCATGTTAGCTGTCAATATGTGATGACAACCACTCATTCATCACCTGTCAACAGTCAACAATGATAAGATCACCTCCTTTTTATTTGAAACAACATTTTTCTTCGAAGAAAGTAAGCAAAAGTTTTTTTCAAAATATATTAAATAATCTTTAAATTTCCTTATTTTTGTCAGATAAATTTTGAAAAACGAAATATAAAGAACTAACTAAATAGATTATAAAGCTGTGACTTACATAATAACAAACAAATCGGTCATCCAAAAGTAACAATTCAAAGTAAACATCCCTGAAAAAGGGTTTTATGCATTCACGGAGAATATAGCCTTTCGGAGGGTTCGTGTTAAATTAAATTTACAATAGATGTACAAATAGACTGATTTGTAGTTTCACAATATATCTGCAAATTGATTTATATAAAGATTTGAAAATGGAATAACATATAGATAAACAAATGTTTTATAACACTGACAAATAGTTCAGCTAAATCATAACCATCTAGTAGTGATATGTAATGAGGTACAGTAGAAAAGGTGGTATTAATATAGCGATGAGAGAGTTATCTTCTCTTGACAAGTCTACATCTCTCAGAATACCGATTATAACAATTGATTGATTACTTAAACATGATGGAGGATCCCGAATATATTAAGAAATGGCTGAGGTGTTTCACATCATCAGCAAGAGTGCAAAAGTTAAAGAATGCCAAATCTAGTGGGGGAGAAAAGGAAGTTATGGATTTGTTTTTGACCTCAGTGGGGTATGAGGTCATAAAAATATCTGTCTTTGTCTGTCCCAAAATGTTGAAGAATTTAGCCTATGAAGAAATTAATGTAGTTGTTTTCAATGTGTTTACAGCTTGATGAGAAATCTAATGTTGTTCTACAGAAACTTTATTCATGAAACTTAATTGAAACAAAAGATTATATCATTTTTAAGTACTCGGTAATCTTAAAAATTTTGAAAAATATTCTGCATAATCTAAAGATTTATTGATTTTATGTACTTTGGCTTCAAATTTACTATATTTCCTACTCAAATTTTATGGTAGTGTTGTGTGTGGATGCCAGTATTTAAAAAATCACTATGTTTATACACATACAACTCAAAATTTTAAAATATGGGTGTCGCTATATTGTAGAAGGCTCTTGTTCATTTATGATTTAAGATTTTACCTAATAACAGTACAACATAACCAGTATACATTTGCTGCAGAATTTTAATGATTTCAAACTTTATAAATTAAATTAATTAAAATTCTTTAAAAATTCATTATTCATCAAATTTTAAAATTTTTTTCTTAAAACAGAGATCATAGTATTTCTTATTCACAAAGACAAAAGCTTTTCTAATTAAATAATGTCTTACTTTTTGTATTTTTATTTTACGATTCAGAACAGATTTTCAGTAACTGAGGTGGGTCCAGTTTTTCAAAATGAAAATGATTATTTCAATTCCCCAAAGACTTGTGCATATAACTAATATAAACATGAAATAATACCAAAAAGAATTACTCAGAATTTACATTAAATGAGTTGGGGGAGAGTGGCAAACATAAAAATAGTGGAGGAAACAAATATTCATACGTATACAAAGTTTTAATTTATTGTATTTCCAACTAATGAATAAACAATTTTCACATTATTAGCTGTACACCAATGCATAACTAAATATGCATTGAAAGCAGAAATAAATTTGATTTAATACAAATAAATCCTATTTATCCATTTTAATGGGTGAAAAAATATTTGTTCAGCGCAAATTTTATATTTTATAACTTTTAAATGGCTTTAATGCTCAAGATCATTCAAGTGGAATATTTTAGAATGTTTCATTAATGTTATCAGTAGTTATTTTTGTCTAAAGATACAAACAGAACATTCTGCAATTGATATTCATGCAAGAAGGTTATCATCATGGCAAGAGGTGAAGAATTGATAAATTTGCAAAAAGAACTGATTGTTAAGCTCTGGAAAGAAGGTAAAAGTTACAGGAAAATCTCAGACAAACTGAATATTCCATTTACTACTATTCATTCATTCATTGCCAGGTATAAAAAAATTCAAAACTGATGAAAACAAAAGAACAGTTACTCCTTGGAAGATTTCTTCAAGATCTTTGAGAAAATTAATGCATCAAATTAAACAAAATCTAATGGTTACTCATCAAGAATTGCAGGATAATTTGCTTTTATCAGGAATCTGTGTCACTGAATGGACAATAAGCAATGAAATTCATAGGAACAATCTAAAGTCATGCACTCCTTGGAAATATCTACTGCTATTGAATAGAGACAGTGATACTAGGTTGAAATTTATTTCAAAACAGGAAGTTAAAGAAAAACTGATTGGGAAAGACTATTATGGACAGACAAAATCAAAATAGATTTTTTTGTACGTAATTCTAGAAATAATATATAGAAGAAAGATGGTGATGCCTTCAAACAAAAGAACACAGTTCCACTCGTGAAATTTTGCTGTTGCAGGGGTTTAGGGATGTTTTTGTGAAAAAAGGTATTGGTAACATATCAGTAATAGATGGTAGAATGAATGCTGCAGCATATCAAAATATTTTGGAAGCAAATTTAATGATTTCATTTGAAAATCTTGAACTTCCTCCTGATTGGTTCTAAGCACACTGCAAAATCTACAAAGAAAATGCTTGTTTAAATATCCTGAAATGGCCAAGTCAATCCCTAGATTTAAATCCAGTTGAGAATCTGTGACATTCTTTGAAAATTTAAATCCAATCAAGAGCTCCAACAGACATCCCAGATCTGAAGACCATATGCAAAGAAGAATGGAGCAAAATCCCAACTAACATTTGCAAATCATTAATTGAGAACTACAAGAGGTTGGTTGCGGTAGAAGGGAATAATGGCTATTCTATAAAGTATTAAATCAAGATTATGTATTCTTTTTTTGTACAAAGACTTTTTTCACCTGTTAAAATGTGATTTAATTCAATTAAATCAGAATATTTTGTTTTCAATGCATATTTACTTATTATGCATCTGTGGATGCTTATATGTTTATTCATGAATTGGAAATACAATAAATTAAAAACTTGTCTGTGTACGAATATTTGTTTCCCCTCCCCTGCATGTATAGTGTCATTGTGATTTTGAAGTAAGAAATCCTTGCAGACCTGTTAAGTTTTAGGTACTTTGGCTTTATAGTCTTACTTAGGAAGACACTTGCTAATGAAATGTTAGAAAATTCCCAGTAAATTTTAAAAGGCTATTGCTCTTATTTTCTGATAATGTCATGTATGGACACCCATATTTACAAAAGTCAGCATGTTTATGGACACAAAATATTTTAAATCAAAACATTTTTTTACATAATATAATAAATCAAGTGGAAATTATTTTATTTGTGGAAATTATTTTATTATTTCTGTGTTTTCTTTTCCATTGTTAACTATTGGTTTAATAATTATAATGTGGTATTAATGAAAGATCTCCACTTGTCCTGATAATCTCACACCAGGTAGTGCCGGCTATAGACTTAATAATATGGCTAGTGTCATTAGTCTAAGATGAGGTCTAATGAACTTTAAACATCAACAGATATTTTTCAAGATTCATATTTGTATTGATTCTGAATTGACAATGTTCTGATTTTAATTGCATACATTTCATAAGATGTGATGTGAAGCAATCTTCTTTCACTGGTTAACACATGGAAATGTTTAATCTTCACTGGTGGCTGCTGCTGTTGAAATAATAATTGCACATATCATTTATAATATAGACTGTTTTCATATATTATTCACTGCTGCAAATAATATATAACTTATGCCTTCTTTTTTACAGATGCTGTACAAATCTGCATTGGGTATTACTGAGATTTTCTTTGAAGGAAAAGACATTACAATTTCCATGAAAACACTAACAAATATATGCGACAAAAAATAATGTACTTTGAAATGTAGGGTTTATTTTTTTTTACAAAAACACATTTTAAGTTATATTCGAATAAACAGCAAAGATAGAGACTAAATTTAAAAAACTTATATTCAAACATCAAAATAACCTGAAGCTTTAAGAAATCGCATAGTTAAAATTTATAATGATGAAGAAGGCTATAAAATCTGTTAGCTGTCCACAAAAAGTAACAAGTGCAAGTAGAAATTCTAATAATTAACTGAAACCTAACTATAAGTCATGTAACATTTGCTAAACTGTTGTGAAGTCAGACAATAATCAAAATGGAAACACATATTACAAAGAAACCCTATTCTTGTGATGTTTGTGGATCTGCGTTTTCAGTGAAATCCACTTTGGTCAGACATATGCATACACACGCTGGAGTAAAACCCTATTCTTGTGATGTTTGTGGATCTGCATTTTCACGCAAGTCACATTTAGTACCACATATGCGTACACACACTCGAGAGAAACCATATTCTTGTGATGTTTGTGGATCTGCATTTTCACTCAAGTCACATTTAGTGCCACATATGCGTACACACACTGGAGAGAAACCCTATTCTTGTGATGTTTGTGGATCTGCGTTTTCAGTGAAATCCACTTTGGTCAGACATATGCATACACACGCTGGAGTAAAACCCTATTCTTGTGATGTTTGTGGATCTGCATTTTCACGCAAGTCACATTTAGTACCACATATGCGTACACACACTCGAGAGAAACCATATTCTTGTGATGTTTGTGGATCTGCATTTTCACTCAAGTCACATTTAGTGCCACATATGCGTACACACACTGGAGAGAAACCCTATTCTTGTGATGTTTGTGGATCTGCATTTTCATTGAAGTCCAGTTTGGTCAAACATATGTGTACACACACTGGAGAGAAACTCTATTCTTGTGATATTTGTGTATCTGCGTTTTCAGTAAAATCCACTTTGGTCAAACATAAGCGTACACACACTGGAGTAAAACCCTATTCTTGTGATGTTTGTGAATCTGCATTTTCAGTGAAGTCCAGTTTGGTCGAACATATGTGTACACACACTGGAGAGAAATCCTATTCTTGTGTTGTTTGTGGATCTGCATTTTCACGCAAGTCAAGTTTAGTGCGACATATGCGTACACACACTGGAGAGAAACCCTATTCTTGTGATGTTTGTGAATCTGCGTTTTCAGTGAAGTCCAATTTGGTCAAACATATGCATACACACACTGGAGAGTAACCCTATTTTTGTGATGTTTGTGGATCTGCATTTTCACAGAAGTCAAATATGGTCAATCATATGCATACAGCTATAGTTTCTTGAAATTTGTGAATCTCCATTTTTATGGAAATGATATTGATCTCTTTTTTTATACACATGAGAAAGAAAAAAATATTATCATGATGTTTGCTGATACGTATTTCCAAAAAGATTTTGTTGCATCATGTGTATACACAATAGACAGAAACCCTGTCATCGTCCACATTTAGTTTCTGAATCATCAGAAAATTCTTCTGTAATGCATCATATAAAAACATGTAGAAATGACAAATTGTATATATACCTTTTCTGAGAAGTTGTATTTTGTGTGAAATATGCATTACTCTATTGTAAAAACATTGCGATATACATACTGGACAGAAATCATATTGTATAGTTTGTGGATCTGCATTCTCATGGAAATGATGTCTAGTGAGAAATTTTGTTGCAGCATGCGTATACACAATAGACAGAAACCCTATTGTAGTTCACATTTAGTTTCTGAATCAGTCTTTTGTAATGTATCATGTAAAAAACTGTAGAAATAAAAAATGGTGGTTATATCTTTTCTGAGAAGTCATATTTTGTGTGAAATTTGAATCCTATTCTTGTAAAAACTGTAATGCATTATTTTCAAATAATGCAAAATACAATAGACTTTGCTGCAATGTTGTTATGTGCACATCTTGCATCACAATAGCATAAAAATATTTTACAACTGTATTAAGTTTTTTTTATTTTCTTTATGGAAAAAATATCCCTTTTGATGATATCTGTAAAATGTAAACAAAAAATTCAGAATCTTTTAAAATACAATATTTGTGCTCAACATAAGTTTCTAAATACATTTAACGATTAATTAAATGGATTTTCTAAACGTAATGATTATTTGTCTCTCTAAAAGAATATAAATAACCATTGAGGTCAGAGATATTTTCATATTTTGTTCAAGCCTTGTCTTCAGAATTGCGTGAAAATAAGTAAAAGATATCAACTGTTATCTTTTCTGTATGTCTCCACAATACAGAGGGAAGGCACGTTCCATCTGTGTAAAAATGTTACAGACCATTTTATGGTGCTTTTGCTATGTATTTAAGGATTCTTGATAAAATGAAAAGTTCAAGATACTCGGAGTCTGGTTCGGCCCCAACCTCCTGTTGGAAATGTATTGGTCGTGATATGGACGACGTGACAGAAGGAATTCCATGGGGACGAGAAGTTTACCTCTTCCCAACTGATCATGTTCTTTAAGCATCAGCGTAAAGTCAAGATCAGGATGGAAAGGAAGCGACTCCATCCATTGGAATTTGGCAAAAGGTGGGTGAGTCTTGCGCATCACTGCAGAGTGAGAGGTGCTGACTTGGAGTGGCATTTTGATGCCGGTTAGGCATTAAGAATTTTGAGATTGCTGGGTTGGACATTGGCAACCCTTCCACTGTATAGGTTAGCTTAGGTCGGTTTTGTTTTAGTTACCTTTTCTTTTTTTTCCATGTTAACTTAGCTAGGGTGTGTATGCTCATTGGACCCTTTTATTTCTGACCCTACTGTTTTCTTTTGTTTAATTCCCCATCCCACCCATCGTTAGGTGGTTAGTGATATCATTTTCTTCGTGGCTGCGGGGCGCCTTTCGTTTCGAGTGTGTCTTTTGTGTTTGTTGTCGTGTTTGAATGAGTGCATAGATTGTATGGATGTTTCATATTTTTGTTAAGTCCTGCATTGATTTCGTTCAGGTAACTGATGGTTTTTTGTTTTCGTTCAGGTAACTGATGTTTTTTTGTTTTTGTTCAGGTAACTGATGTTTTTTGGTTTTCGTTCAGGTAACTGATGGTTTTTTGTTTTCGTTCAGGTAACTGATGTTTTTTTGTTTTTGTTCAGGTAACTGATGTTTTTTGGTTTTCGTTCAGGTAACTGATGTTTTTTGTTTTCATTCAGGTAATTGATGTTTTTTTGCCATAGTTAGGGCTGTGGGGGGGTTACTACTAAGAAAATATTTTGTTTAGTTTCTTGTATATATTTGTACTCATTGTAAATATTCATTGGGGTTTTTAGATTTTTTTAAAGTATTATTTTATTCCCCACTCCCCACAGACGATGAATTGTATATATGGGGACTAGTTAGGACTTCATAGAGTCTCTGAGGCATTATGGTAGATGTAGTAAGAATGGTGTAATGGATGTGTTGTTTTGGTGAAAGGAATATTGTTTGTATGTTTGGGTCAGTGTTTGTGGCTAGCTAAGTTTAAAGTTAAGACAGAAGATGACCATCCTTTTTCCCCTTTCAGCCTTGTGCCACATTTGTACATTGTACAATAAATAATACACCGCTTACTGTAATTTGTTGTTCATTTCAGAAACTATGTGTTCAATTTTAAAATCCTTTTTTTAATTGAAAAAATTAAGTTTTATTGATTATGAAATCTTCCCGAAGTTGAGAAAGAAATATCAAGTCCAACAACAACTTAATTTTGTTTGTTTTTCTATGAAAAACTTTGGATTTCATCCTAAATGGTAACAATAAAATATTTAAAATTTCTAATTAATACAGAAATTTATTGTTATTCTTAAAGATTTAAAAATATTTTAAAGAATTGCCGATACATAAAAATTACTTAACTTTATTTAAAGCCACAAAATTGTTATAATTTCTAAATTTTGTTATTAAATGCTTTTTTTAAAACATTGATTGCTCGCCTCCATAAGTCGTGTTGACATTGCTTCAGTTTGTAAGTATGGTAGCTCGTAATGAACAATTAACAATATTGTATTTATTATTAAACCCGTTACTTTTCATTGTGTTTTCGATTTATTTTTGTTTATTGATCATCATTTTTTTTTAAATAGAACAATCATTACTTTCAAAAGGTTAATTCCTGAACACGTTTGATTTCATGAAATGTTGATTAAAGAAAGAAAAAATTCAAATACTATTTTTTTGTTTAAAGTCATGAATGATTTTTTTTAAATGATTGATATTTACAGAAATAAAATTTTCACTGTCAAAAATTTAGAGAGCCAGTGATAAAATTTGTGAATACCTATGTGACTTTTCTGTACTATCAGACACCAGGGATTGAACCCAGATTTTATTTAGGTCATGTGTCTCTTACGAGTATAATGAGAAAGATGGCAGCACATTGATCCAAATAATAAAGTATTGAAAAATCATACCTTATCAAAAAAAAATTCTGACATTAATTCATTTTGTTCATTCATCAAAAAGTGGAAAAGAATGGCATTAACGAACGGAAAAACTGAATGCAAATATAAATTGTCTGATAAACCTGATAAAAAGAAAGGAAAATATTGAAATCAATATAGAATTGTTTGGTTATATTTCCTCTACTGGAACTATTTTTGAACAAGGAACAAATTATTCTTTTACATCAGTTATTGTAATTCTTTGTTCTGTTCAGTGTTTGTTTTCAGAAGCTAAATGGATATTTATTTGATGCCCCACTGAGTCAGGATGTGACACAAGGTCAGTTTAACGTGGGGAACCCAAGTGTTTCCACTCAGGGCACTGGTCTAAGCTGGTCATTGCTTGTCCAAGCTGGTCAGAGCTGGTCTAAGCTAGTCATAGCCATGATACTAACAGCACACAGGCTAGAGCACAGAAACTAAATGTGTTCTGTTTTTAAATCATTTTTAATTGTATTCTGTATAAAAATAGAAAGTTTTATTGATTACAAAATATTCTCAAATTTGGGGAAGAAAAATCAAGTCTAACAACAATAACTTAATCTTGTTGTTTCTGTATGAAAAAGTTTAGACTCAACCTGAAAAGCTAAATTAAAATTTCTCCCCTCGGATTTGCAATATCTAAGGTTTAACATGAATTTTCCTAAATGAAAATTCTTGAAGCTTCTATTTTTGTTGTAATTTCAAGCTAATAAATTAAATTTAATATTTTCAATAAGCATAATATTTTGCTCTAATTCAAAAATAATTTAAATTGACTTGAATAAGGTTTTTTTATCATTGATCACAACGTAATTCTCTTTAAATTTATATATCTTATTTTCTGATTATGCCATGTATGGACATAAATTCTTTTTTAAATACTAGGGATCCTTAAATAAGGCTAAGTGATACTTTTATTATATTAAAACTATTTACAAATCTTAAATGGAAATATTCTCTACCATTCAATAGTCCAAAGTCTTTTAAAAGAAACTTGGCATTTATATATTTGTGTGGAATCATGTAAATGTAGTTTTAATAAGGACATCCAGACATGACATTATCAGAGGAAGCAATAATAAATTTTAAATATATTGTTAATTTATTGGTAATTTTAAAACATTTTCACAGCAAGCATCTTCATTAGCAAAGTTACAATTGTTTCTTCATGGACAAACTCAAACTAGGTACCCCCAAAATGGATGTTTTATTTCTGAAATAAAATTGAAAAAATTGCTACACCATTTATTTAAATATTTGCCAAAACTCAGTGAAGCTTCACATGTTTAAAAACATACTATATTTTAAACTAAAAATATTTGTTTCAATTAAGATTAATTAAACTTCAAAACAGCTAATTTTTCTGAATGTTTCAGAAAAGTATATTTTATTTTTGAAAGATTTTTTTTAATGCAGAGAATTATGCTGTCTTAAGAGATTTGTCAATATGGGCAATTTGACAGATTTTACTGATAATCAAAAAATGATACAAATTTCCTTCTTAATAAATTGAAGGTCATTGCATTGTAATGAGTTTTCCCATTATCATTAATAAATACAATCTTAATTTAATGTTATCACTTAGTCACTACAAATTAATGCAAAATTTTAAAAGCTTTTAAATTATTCTCATTTGAAGAATCAAAAATATTAACTCTAATATCATTTTCAAGTGTGAATCTTTTTATTTTTTAATTTACTTTTTTAAAATTTTGGTATGGATCTCATCAAGATTAGTTCAATAAAACTCAAAAATATAATTTTTCTAACAATTAGTGCTTCCATAATTTATTAAAACACATAATTTTCAAATTCAACAGACAAAGAATCTACATTTAATATTTAATTTTAAAGAAATTACATTTTATTAAATAAAGACATGAACGAAGAATCAAAAATATTAACTCTAATGTCATTTTCAAGGGAACTTTTTTTTTCTAATTTAAATTTCTTTTTTTTTTTTCGATCATGTTTGGTATGGCTGTTCAAAAAAGAATTAATTCTGAATTTCTAGTTTTCCTATTGGAAGCGTAATATGACATATGATAATTCAATAATTCTTCTATTCATAATTAAAAGACACCATATTTAGTGCAGTTAGACATTTTTTGACATCAAACAGATACAAGAAAAAATAAAAAGCAATTCATTGAACTAAAAAAAATAGTTATATTTTAAAAAATAAAATTATTCATTGTTATTTCATAAAATTTTAATAAAATCATACAGAATAAAATATTCTATAATTAAAGTTAAAGATTAAGATATTTTTAAACATCAACACCAATATTTTTTATCATTGTTGGTGTTTCATATTTAATTTTTATTTTTTGCTTGCTTTTAAAATATTGTGGTATGATTATACATTTATTTTTAACTTATGACCTCTGACCCCGATAAATTACAAAACACTATGTATTCTCATTAAGTTTTAAGTAAAAAGCAAACATTACAGTTTTTAACTGAAGTAATTTTACTTTTTAAAATGACTTTTTTAACTTTATGTATTAACTGAATTTGGTAAGTTTTACAAAATCCAGTTAGTCAATAAACTTAATAAATGACGTCAACACATATCGCTAGGATAAATATTAGATTTTTAAAATATTCATACCCTTATTTAAAAAAAACACAGAAACAATATATATTGCATCAGAAGTACAATAATGAAGACATTATAAATGTGTTGATTTTTGTAGATGTAACTTTTTAAGGAGGATGTCAAGTATGAAAGCATACAAGACACCCTCATGTCGTGTGTCTTAAAGGTTGTCTCACCTGATGGGATTAAAAACCCTCCTAAAATGGACACCTGTTTGTTTATGACTCCCTCGTTCATGTCTCTTCTCTTACCAGGTGGATGTCTTAACAGGCTTTGCAATTCATCCGTTTAACATTTTAAAGTAAGTTTTATTTTTTATTCCTATTTCACTAAATATTTTTAATTTCTCTGTTTAGTGTGTGTCAAACTTCAATGAATTTGTTTTTTTTTAGTTTCGATTCAGAATAAATAACCAATGTGAAAACCCAAAGCTTCTGTAAACTATTTTTCTTTAATTTCCATTTGAACTTCTTGCGTTTTTATCTGCCTCTCACTTCTTTTTAAAATTTTAAACTCTTCTTAAAAGTAAAAAAAACTTTTAACTCCTATTTCATAAAATAGTTTTTATTTCTTTTATGTTTAGTTTATTCTTTTTTGTAAGAGGTTCATATTTTGTTAAATTAAACCGTTTGAAAGGCAACCTTTTGTAATTTTAATGTTTTATTATTTTTATAAATTATTTCATTTCCATTTGAAATTAATTTTCTCATTTTATTATTATGAATATTTTTTTCAACATTGTCACTCTTGTATTGAAGAAGAATGTATGCTTCACCTGACAAAATCGGCTGAATGACGTTAATTATCTGAAATGTTAAATTGAACAACTGTTATAGACAAAAAAGTGGAAAAAAATTAAAAATCCCTTATAAATCCAATGTTTATCCCAGAGATATGTTTTGACTTCATTTTGTAAATTTATGGATTAAATGGATTTTTTTAAAGTAATGTTTACTTTTTACTTAAAATTTAATGAAAATAAATGACATTAATTTATGCATAGTAGATGATGGATTTAGGTCAAAATAAAAAAAACATGTATACTATTTGACCTGATTTCCAAAATCATAACTCTTACTTAGAAAGACAAAAAAAATATGGAACACCAGCAGTGAAAGAATCAAGACATTAGTATTTATTTTTAAATATCATTATATATAACTTTATATAGCCAATACTTTATGAAAATCTTTATATAACAATTGGAAATGTGATGGAAAGCAAAAGTGAAACATAAAATTTAATAATGAATTGTTTTTTAAACTTTCACTTCAGTCAATATTGAAATTTATATATATATATATATATATATATATATATATATGATCTATTAGTTGGGCAGATAGAAACTGGGGATAATATCTGCTTTCCCTATAATTACTGGGTATGTCAGCTTGGGCTAGAATAAATATGTTGTAGTTATCTGAAGTAAAAATGTTTATAGTCTATTCATTTTCATATTTTTTCTGTTCACCTATTAAAGTGGATTCTCAACATTTTGACAATAAGGTCTACATATGGGATAAGAAGCTCAAAGAATAATCAAAGAGGATATTTTTGCTAAAATAAAGGATCTATGAACATGATGAGTACAATTCCCAAAGCATAAATATAAATTTTTATCATTAAAATCTTTGTGTTTTTATTAGGATAGGTATCTCGACAGAAGCAGTGAGACCTAAGTTAGATAACCAAACTAAACACCTAAGGTTTAAAATGAATTTTTATTAATGAAAATTATTTCTTGAAACTTTTATTTTTACTTTCAAGCAAATTGATTAAATTTAATATTTCTAATAAGCAAAATACATTTCTGCATTTCAAAACTAATTTAGTTTCACTGACAGGGGTTGTAACTGCCCCCTCACTGGTGAACCTTAAGGGACATAATGCTACAATTTTCTCAGTAGGTATTGTAATGAAGCAGAAACAGAAATCCATACTGAAAATGGGTGTGTGGGGGTGGCGGAGTTCCCTAAAACTTGAAATGGAATTAAGGAAAATTTTAAATGGAAAATTGGTCCCTCTAAAATTGTCAGATGCTAATAATTCAATGTATAAAATAAAGTTGAATTGAAGTCACAGAAAAAGTAAAAAACTATTATTTTTGTTTAAAAGGAAGTCACAAACCATTTTAAAAAAGTCTTTGTTCATTTTGAAGGCAGAAAAATATGATTGGTAGCCAGGACGATTTTGAAAATTTTAGAACAATTCACCCCCATGGACTAAATAAATGGTTTGTTTTGAAATTCCAATGTATATCACCGGAAGGAGGTCAGAGTGTACAATGGCCGAAATATTTTAAATAGGACAATGATGAGGACAAAAGTCCAAACAATGTAAATAGTATAAATAATTACAATGCTACATCTCAGAATCATGGACAGATCCTGAAGAAGCTTGGAGCATACAGAGTCTAAAATATTGTGAATATGGCAATAAAGATGAGGACAAGAATCTGAATGATGTAAATAGTGTAGTTACAATATCTCATCTAAGAATTATAGACAAAGAATATCTACAGAAGTAATGTACTTTCTTCATTTACCTACCAACCAACTGTTTTGGCATTAATTACCCAGCGTGGTTGAAATGCTGGCAAAATAATCTTCATTTTCCTTACTTTTAACTTCAGATTACTTTTCTCTCATTCCTATATTACCATCAATGTTTTCAGCAATTTGACATGTTCTTCTTAATTTCCACAATTTCTTATTCTTAAATAAAAAACAATTTAGAAGGTGGTATTAACAAAAGATCTTCTCTTCTCCTTGGCACTGATGAAAATAATGGTTTGTTTTTATTGAGCAGACAAACTATCAGCTCTTATGTTTGTGATGTTGCTGACAGGCCCAAGAAGTGAGTCTGCACAAAGGATCTTCTTCTCTTCTCCTTGGCACTGATTAAAATAATGGTTTGTTTTTATTGGGCAAATCAACTATCAGCTTTCATTAGTGCAGGTCCATTTTGGAACCATGGTATTGCACTCATTTGAAAAGTTATGGCTTGACATTTTACACTGTAAATATTTTTATTGAGTTTTCCATCTAGATTTGTATCAATATATATAAAGTTATTAAACATTTCAAGTTGAAATAAATCGTCTCATCAAATTTTTCATAGACTTATATTAATTTCCTTAGCGGAAAGAAAATATTTTCCCATAATATATAATTAATTGGGGCAAATAATTATGAAAATTACTTCTTTTTCCTATATGTTTTATATTTCAATCATTAACTATTCATTTAATAAATACTTCAGTTGCTATCCCAGTTCAAATTACATCTCAGTTTTGGCTGTTGCTGACCGAGGCAAGTAAGGGGTCTTAACAAAGGATCTTCACTTCTCTTAGGCTCTGATGAAAATGATAGTGACAGCTGTGAACTTATGTTGCCAGTGACATTAGTCCCAGACAAAGTCTGAAAAAAATTAAAAATAACGGATATTTTTCAAGATCCGTATGTGAATTTTTTTCTAAATTAACAACTCTGATTTTATTCACATCCATTTAATAAGATGTGACATGATGGTGAAGCAATCTTGATTCACTTCAAAATTTTTGATATTCACTGGTGCTGGCTGCTGATTTATTATTGAAATAATAATTACATGTATATCTCATAATATACACTGATTTCATATATTATTCACTCCCCCTATTATATCATGCTTTTTTTTCTTTACAGATATTTTGGCAGTAGTCATTATTAAGAATTTCAAGGAAGAAAAAAAGACATTTGGCATTCCATGAAACACAGCCAAATATATGCTACAAAGTTCGAATGAAAGTCATGGATTTACATCATCAAAAGCATGTCAATGAACTTTATCTGGCAAAAAATATTTTACTTTGAAATGTGTGCTTTATTTTTCTGCAAAATCATATTTAGAATTATGTATGAATAAACAGGTAATACGGACTATATTCATGTGACATCAGCTAAATTCTGGTGACATCAGATGTAATCACCAAATGAAAACACGTATGACATGGAAACAATTTTCTTGCAAAATTTGTGGATCTTCATCTTCAGATAGGTCAAATAGGGCAAAACATGCGTACACACAGTGGAGAGAAAGCATATTCTTGTAAAGTTTGTCAAACAGCATTTTCACAGAAGTCAAGTATGGTTAGTCATATGCGTAAACACACTGGAGAGAAACCTTACTCATGTGATGTTTGTGGATCTGCATTTTCACGGAAGCTAGATTTGGTCACGCATATGCGTACACACACTGGTGAGAAACCATATTCTTGTGAAATGTGTAGATCTGCATTTTCACAGAAGTCAATTTTAGTGACACATATGTGTACACACACTGGAGAGAAACCTTATACTTGTGAAGTTTGTGCATCAGCATTTTCACTAAAGTCACATTTAAGGAGACATATGTCTAGACACACTGGAGAGAAACCATATTCTTGTGAAGTTTGCGGATCTGTATATTCACAGAAGGAGTATTTAGTCAATCATATGCGTAAACACACAGGAGATAAACCATATTCTTGTAAAATTTGTGGATCTGCATTTTCAGACAGCTCATCTAGGGTAAAACATATGCGTACACACACTGGAGAGAAACCATATTCTTGTGAAATTTGTGTATCTAACTTTTCACAGAAGTCGCATTTAGTGTCACATATGCATGTACACACTGGTGAGAAACCTTATTCTTGTGAAGTCTGTGCATCTGCATTTTCTTGGAAGTCAGATTTGGTCAAGCATATGCGTACACACACTGGAGAGAAACCATATTCTTGTGAAGTTTGTGGATCTACCTTTTCACATAAATCGATTTTAGTTACACATATGCATACACACACTGGAGAAAGACCTTATTCTTGTGAAGTTTGTGTATCTGCATTTTCACAGAAGTCACATTTAAAGCGACATATGTGTACACACACTGGATTGAAACCATATTCTTGTGAAATTTGTGGATCTGCATTTTCACAGAAGTCATTTTTAGTTAGACATATGCGTACACACACTGGAGAGAAACCTTATTCTTGTGAAGTTTGTGGATCTGCATTTTCGGAGAAGTCACATTTAATGAGACATATATTTACACACACAGGAGAGAAACCATATTCTTGTGAAATTTGCGGATCTGCATTTTCACAGAATTCCTTTTTAGTTAGACATATGCGTACACACACTGGAGAGAAACCATATTCTTGTGAAGTTTGTGGATCTGCATTTTCACAGAAGGCAGTTTTGGTCAGGCATATGCGTACACACACTGGAGAGAAACCATATTCTTGTGAAGTTTGTGGCTCAGCATTTTCAGATAAGTCAACTATGGTCAGACATGTTCGTACACACACTGGAGAGAAACCACATTCTTGTGAAGTTTGTGGATCTGCATTTTCGCGGAAAGTGTATTTGTTCAGACATATGCATACACACACTGGATAGAAACACTATTCTTGTGATGTTTATGGATCTGCATTTTCAGTTCAGAAAACGAGTCTGTAAAAAGATTAATTTTGTCTAAAAAAAATTTACTTTTCAAAATAGATGAATTCATCTCCAAAGCAATAAAATTGTATTCTCTACCTATCCTATTCTTTCTTCTTCTTTGATCTTTAACTCACCTTTTGAATTTCTGATGATGTCTTTCTAAGCAGAGAGAGGAAATCTCCCCCTTTCCTTTCCATAAGTTAAAGCCTTTCATTTTACAGGCATTAGAAAAAAACTGCCTTTCTTTCATTTTAAACATTGCATTTAGGAATGGTAAAATTTCTCAGAATTACCTCAGCGATTTTGTGATATTCAGATTGAGTTGAACCATAGGTCGCACTCCAGACAAGAGCCCTTTTTTTCTTTACTGAAGAATAGCTAGAAAATTTATATGAATGCGACCAAGGGAAAAGATAAAACTCATTACCGGTCAACAGACTATTGTGGCTGCATTTTCTGTTATTTTTACCTCTGAATCCCTTGCAGAGCCTGCCCAGTCCTCCGAGAGCAACTCAATACAACCTGTATCTACATCTGTCTCTTCTTTAACTGTCTATTAAATATAGCAAAACAGGCGCATAAATGCATCAACTTTTGGCACCCCACCCTCACTCACCATGTTTGAAACGAAGAGCATTAATCCTGTCTCAGTATTCCTACTCTGCTAAATGACTTAAAGTAAATTAAATTTGAACAGTCAGGAAGAGAAATGAACCTTTTTTACCAGTACTCATATTGCAATTTTGCTGTTATCATTGCATGTTTTTACCAGATCTCATATTGCAACTTTTTTGTTATCATTGCTGTTCTCTGGCACTCCTTATTACTGGTTCCCATATCGTATTTATTTCTATGCTTGGCCGACTCAGGAGATTTTTGTGGCCTAGCATATGTGCTGATTCCTTAAGTTTACGAATTTTCCAATGGTGTTCCCTATCTATGATCTCAACCTGATCCCACAGGGGACGGTGATCTCCCTTCTCTCTCCATATGTGGTCAGCCATGCCTGATTTTTCTACTTCCCCTCGCGTTACAGCTTTCTGGTGTTCTTGAAGCCTTACCTTGAGGGGGCGGCCTGTTTCTTCTTTATATTCCTTTCCGCAGCTGCACGGGATAGCGTACACACAGCTCCCATCCTATCCAACCAGATGGTGAGCTTGGACGTGGTGAGTTTGTTCACCAAGGTACTCACGGAGGAGGCACTCTCGGTAGTCAGAGATAGATTGACCTCTGACTCTTCCCTAGAAGAACGGACCAGTATTCCAATAGATAATCTGATGGAGATGTTGACTTTCTGTACACAAACAACACACTTCGGAATGGGATCACACATATATCGACAGGATGAGGGCTTAGCAATGGGCTCGCCATTATCACCAGCAATGGCGAATATATACATGGAATACTTTGAAGAAATGGCATTAGAATCCATATCTCTAAAGCCAACTATATGGTTAAGGTACGTAGACCACAAAAATCTCCTGAGTCGGCAAAGCATAGAAATAAATACGATATGGGAACCAGTAATAAGGAGTGCCAGAGAACAGCAATGATAACAAAAAAGTTGCAATATCAGATCTGGAAAAAACATGCAATGATAACAGCAAAATTGCAATATGAGTACTGGTAAAAAATGATTGCTGAAAAATTAGGTTTATAATACTCAGAAATTCATACCCAGATGTCCTCAGGGACACATGGCACAGTGGATAAAGGCGTTGGTTAGATCCAGTGACAGACCCAAAGAGTGTGAGTTCAATACCCGGTTCAGGCAGTGGAGAACTGATAACTGACATCCATCAAACATGGCTCGTGGAACTAGAACAGTCTACCCCAGTGATCGAAATAAAGGGTTCGGTTCGAAATTCCAACCACCTGAAGAAGGCCGGAGCGTACAACGGCCGAAACGTTGTGACAAATATGGCGACAAAGATGAGGACAATAGTCCGACTAATGTAAATACTGTACATAATACCTCATCTCAGAAATATAGACAGACTCAAAAGGATTTAGATTAGAGAAAAGGATAGATGACAAGCGTCTCTTTCTCTTATAGTTAAAAACAATTCGACAGAAATTGACAAGTTGCAGTGATGATAAAAGAGGAAGAGTGAATAGGATAAGTAGAGAATACATTTTTATTGCACATGAGATATGCAAACATCTAAAATTAATAATTGACTATTCTGTTGCAATAATGACAAAAGAGGAAGATTGAACAGGATAAGTGGGGAATACATTTTTATTATACAGTGGATACGCAAAAAACAAAAATTAACTTATTGACTGAAAATGCAGAACCACAACTTGACAAGAATCCGGTTTCGCGCCAGTTTTTAGATGCATCCATGCGTTTCTGCAAGAGTTTTAGTTTTGCTGTCCCTCAGAATGTTTAAAACAAGGGTGACGAATTTCAATAACTTAGGTGCTTCAAATAAAAAATGAAGTAAGAAAATGTTACGTAAGGTAACATTCATGTCTATTTCATGCCACACATACATCCCACTGCCCAAAGAAAGAAGGAAAGAAAAAGTGAAAAAAGGAAAGAAAACTATAAAAGAATATTTGAAACTAATAACACCAAATGATTTGTGAAGTATTTACTAAAAGTTAGCAAAAAAAAAAATACAAAATATCTATAGGAACAAAATATCTACATATTAAGTACCGTCAACATCGTCTCCATCTAACAAATGATTCAGATTTGGTTACTGAAAGAATATATAAGTTACATTTGCAAGTATATTGATGGGGTTCACTTAGTATCGACCAGCAATCATTTCCTTTAACTATGACATAATTGTTATGGCTTGGTTTTGTGCAATGTTTCCTGGGACAATTAAGTTACTCCCCTGGGATGCAGAGATGGGGAAGATTTTTATGCAACTGCAATGCAAGATGTGCACTTATTAGCATCACTGCACGTCTATTGAATTTTATAGTATTTGAAATTAATGCATTAGTTTTAAAATAATATGATCCATATTAATCACAAAACAGGACTATCCACAAACCTAACAAGAATTTTTTTCATTTCAATAGGTTTTTACATGATGCACTAAAAAGAATTTTCTACTCATTCAGAAAATAAACATGCTCTAAGACAGGGTTTCTAGAATACATATCAGCAAACATCTCAAGAATATTTTTTCTCTCCAGTGTATATAGACAGATGGTTCACCAAACGTCACGTCCATTAAAATAGGGATCCACAAAATTCATATAATTGTGTCAATGCATACGATTGACCAAATTTGGTACACATGAATATCTTGATCCACAAACTTCACAAGAATATCGTTTCTATCCAGCGTGTGTACGCATATGTGTCACTAAAATCGACTTCTGTGAAAATGCAGATCCACAAACTTCACAAGAATATGGTTTCTCTCCAGTGTGTATACGCATATGTCTTGCTACATGTGGCTTCCTTGTAAAAGCAGATCCACAAACTTCACAAGAATAAGGTTTCTCTCCAGTGTGAGTACGCATATGTGTCACTAACGGTGACTTATCTGAAAATGTAGCTCCACAAACTTCACAAGAATAAGGTTTCTCTCCAGTGTGTGTACGCATATGCCTGACCAAATTGGTCTTATGTGAAAATGCAGAACAACAATCTTTACAAGAATATGGTTTCTCTCCAGTGTGGGTACGCATATGACTCACTAAATATGACTTCTGTGAAAATACGGATCCACACACTTCACAAGAATATGATTTCTCTCCAGCATGTGTATGCATATGTCTCACTAACTGCAACTTCTGTGAAAAAGCCGATCCACAATATTTACAAGTATATGGTTTCTCTCCAGCATGTATACGCATATGATTGACCAAATCTGTCTTCCGTGAAAATGCAGATCCACAAACTTCACAGCACGGTTTCTCTCCAGTGTGTGTACGCACATGTCTCATTAAATGTGATGTCTGTGAAAATACAGATCCACAAACATCACAAGAATATGGTTTCTCCCCAGTGTGTGTACGCATATGTCTCACTATATCTGGCTTCCGTGAAAAAGCAGAACCACAAACATCACAAGAATAAGGTCTCTCTCCAGTGTGTGTTCGCATATGTATTACTATATTTGACTTCCGTGAAATTGCAAATCCAAACACTTCACAAGAATAAGGTTTCTCTCCTGTGTGTCTACGCATATGATTTACCAGGTCTTGCTTCTGTGAAAATGCAGTTTCACAAATTTCACAAGAATATGGTTTTTCACTAGTGTGTGCATGCATATGTGCCACTAAATGAGAATTCTGTGAAAATGCAGATCCACAAACTTCACAAGAATATGGTTTCTCATCAGTGTGTGTATTCATATGGGTATCCCTATGAGACTTCTGTGAAAATGCAGATCCAGAAAATTCACATGAATATAGTTTCTTTGTAATATGTGTTTCCATCTTGCTTATTGTGTCCAACTTCAGACATTTAGCAGCTTTTATATGAATATATTCTGTCTTTCCTCTTTATAAGAGGAAATGTGTTTTTGTAGAAAGATAAACCACACTTTTCAAAGTACATTAATTCTTGCCAGGAGAAGTTCATTATTATGCTTTTTACCATATCGATCTAAACATTCACGTGAACCATGTAGCATATATTTGTCTGTGTTGTCCTTCATAAAATTCTCCATAATAACCATTACGGTTTTTGTACAGCCAAAACATCTGTGAAAAAAAAAGGTATAAATGATATATTAATAAGGGGAGAGAATAATATATGAACGTAGTCTATATTATGAGAGATATACGTAATTATTATTTCAATAATGCAGCAGCAGCCACCATCAGTGAAGATCAAACATTTTACAGTAAAACAAGATTGCTTCACCATCACGTCATATCTATGTAATCTATACAATTAAAATCAGAATATTGCCACTTCACAAACAATTGAAATATGGATCTTGAAAAATATCTGTTGATTTTTTAAAGTTTATTTAGACCTCGTCATGCACAAATGTCCATAGCGATATGATCGATTCCATAACCAGAACCAACTGGGGTGAGATTATCTGTTCCAGGAATCTCTGCCTAATAAAAGAAACATCAGTGCCAAGAAAAAGAGATCTTTTGTTAATATCACCTACAATTTCTTAAAAATAATAGTTAACAATTGAAAGAAAAAACACTGGAATAATGAAATAATGTCCACAATTAATGTAGAATTTTTCACTTGATTTAATTATGTTTTATGTGAAAAATGGTTTTATTTAAGAATAGGGAAGTGTGGAAATTAAGAACATGACAAATACATAAAAACATTGATAGTAACACAGGAATGAGAGAAAAGTAATCAGAAGTGAAAAACAAAAGATAAAGATTACTTTCCCGGCGTTCCACAAACACTATGAGGCATTAAAGTTAAAACTGTTGGTCATTTGGTAGGGAAATGAAGAAAGTACATTATTTCTGTAGATATAGTAGATATTATCTGTTTATATTTCTGAGATGAGGTTTTGTGCCTATTTGTACCTTTCAGATTATGGTCCTCATTTTTATTGCCATAGTCACAATGCTTCAGCTCCTGTACGGACAGACCTTCCTTAGGTGATATACATTAGAATTTCAAAACAAAACCTTTATATAGTCCACCAAAACAAAATATACATGAAACTTGGAAGACCTCATGAGAAATAATGTAAAGAAAGATAATGAAATCAGATAAAAAATCATTGTAGATACTACTCAAGAACAGGGACCACTTCCTACCTCAGACAGTAATCTACTCAGGACAATTGTTAACTGCCAATGGTCTGTTTACCACCCTCAATGGATATAATTGAGTCGTTAATAGGAAAGTCACTATCATATGTCTGAAAATCTGCCAACTTCGTGGAAATATTCAAAGACGCTCCAATCCCAACCAACCAGATAGTGAGCCTGGATGGAGTGAGTTTGTTCATCAAAGTAGCCATGGAGGAGGCATTCTTGGTAGTCAGGGATAGACTGGCCTCAGACCCAGGAGAAATGACCAATATACCAATAAACCCTATGGAGATTCTGATTTTCTGTAAACAAACAACACACTTTGGAATGGGATCAGGATGAAGGCTAAGCAATGAGCTCGCCCTTATCACCAGCAATGGCAAACATATATATTGAATACTTAGAAGAAATGGCATTATAATCGATATCACTAAGACCAACATTTTGACTGAGATATGTAGATGGCACCTTCATACTCTTGCAAGAGGTTCAGATACTACTGGACCACGTGAACTCAATAAGACCATCGATACGGTTCACAATGTAGGAAGAAAACGACAATTCATTGCTGGATGTACTAGAATCTCAAACAGAGCATGGGTTCAAGACATCGTTATATTGCAAGCTAGCATTCACCAGATAATACAACAACTCCCATCGCCCATACAATTTAAAGAAAGAAATCACCTACTGCTTACAACATTGAGCAAAAGTCATAAGTGGCGTCCCAGAGAGATATGATTATTTTTTTAAATTTTCAAGTTTTAAAACTTTGTAGGGATGATGTGAAAAATCTGTTGAGACTTAAAAATGCAGTGAATAACAAATTGCAGACAAATTTCTCTGAAAAAGAACAACAACTCTTGCAACATGAGACCTTTTAATAATAATGTCATATATAGACTCTCACTCAAGGAAAAACTGGTATGTTTAAAGTAAAAAATAACTAAAAATTATTTTGAAAAATCTTTGTGCAAAACAGCTTATATTAACCTTTTCAATTTTTGATTCGTAAATATAGTTTCCTCTTCATCACAATATCACTTAAAATAAAGGAAGTAATGCAAAATTTTAAAAGATTTTAACTATAAATTATTTTATTTAAAATTTTACAAAATGGAAAATTCTTGTAAAAATTCGTCATTCATCGAAAAAAATACTTTTTCTTCAGAGAAGAGTGTCCATAATATATCTTATTTATAAAAGCAATTCTCGTTAAATAATGTCATAGTTTTATTATATTTTTTTAGTTTACCATCTGGAGTAGATTTATGCAAAAACAGCAGTAGTTTGAAAAAAAAATTGGAAAATTTACATTCTCCACGGAATCCTACTTTTAACTAAAAAAAATAAATGAAAATTCCTTTCTGTAGCTTTACTCCAGCTTCAATTAAACATTAAAGGAATTTTATAATTCCAGAAAACAAAGTTTTGTAGTGTATTCCGAATAGAAATTATAATCATTTTCAGATAAACCAATCGAAATAGCCATTTTTAATTTTTTGAGAAAAATATAAACAAAACTTAATTCTTGGTTTCAAAAATCCCGCAAAAATAAAATATACATTTCTGAAATATTACTTTCATAAAATTCGCAAATTTAAAGTTAATCTGTTCTGAAGCAAATATTACTTACTTATAGCATAAAACTTTCTAGACAAACATTTCTTGACCACATGGTCTTGTTATTCTTACATCTCCATCGATAATTTGATGGCCAAAGCAGTTGACAGATTTAGTATGGTGAACTAGAATTAACAGAATTTTACGAATTCTAAGAATGGTTTGTTTTTGTTTTGTACCTACCAGGAAATGTTAAAAAATGAACAAAATATTTTAAGTAATTTTTTAATATTTTACTGAATTTTTTCAGGTAAATTTGAAGATGCTTTCTTACTATAATTTAAAATACTATAAAAATTTCTTAAAATAACTAAGATAATGATAAATAATTTTATTAACTATTATATTACAGTTTATTATACATTTAATTTAATAATTGAGATAATTAATAAAATTATTAATTATTATATTAATAATTAAATTATCTTACTCAGTTCTTAAATGTTTAAATTGACAAATGACATCATAATTTTATTATCTCAATTTAATTTTTAATAACTGTGATAGAAATTATACAATCTGTTATCAATTCAATAGCTGAGAGTGTGATAATTTAATAACTATCTCACTCTCAATTATTAAATTTTTAAATTGATACCCGAGATAATATAATAATTTTAATTATGCTATCTCAGTTATTACATTAAAAATTAAATTATTAACTCACTCTCAGTTATTAAATTTTTAACTCGGATAATATATTTATATTCGTCATTATTAATTGCTATACTTTGATGGTTACGAATTGTGAAAGTTATTTTATTTAACTCGAAAAAAGGAAAGAATCTTAAACTAAAAATGAATTATTTTTTTTAACTAAGTAAAAGACTAATAAATAAAACCAATTATTTGATGCAAGGCACACACTAAAGTAAGATGACCTTTTAACCATAATATCACGAAGGATACACCATACTTAAAAGAAAAGAAAATTTAAACGCAGAAAAAATTATTTCTAATTATGGTAAAAAGTTCTGGTAGGATGATTTGTATTAATCTTTTAATTTTCGATTAGCAAATATAGTCTTCACTTAATAACCTACTTCAGATGATGTTTGGAAGAATTTTAAAACATTTTTGAAACTTGATTAAAGAATTACGTTCAAACAAGAAAAAATGCAAACGATTCTTGTAAAAATTCATTATTCATTAAAAAAAATGTTTTCTTTAGACAATAATGTTCTTATGTATATTATTTATAAAAGCAAATAATTAGCATATCTAATTAGATAGATTTATTGCACTTTTTATTTTACGATTTGAAGCAGATTTTTGAAAAGCTGGTGATAGTTGGGGAAAACTATTGATGATTTATAATATATTCTGCAAGGAGTTCTGCTTATAAGTAATATAAAACAGTTTTTAAACGATTTGAAATTCTAGAAAATTTCATAAACTTAAATTACGGGTAAGAGATTTAAAAAAATAATTTTACCTAAACTTTCTAAAAATAAGACTTTCAAAAGTAAATTCATTCATTTTTTAATAAGTTCTGAAGGTTTCATTAAAATCTGACAATTATTGAATTTTTGCAAGAATATCCAAAATAATATGTCAATTTACCGGAACCGGCTACACAAAAATGTCCATTACCACAAGTCTTACACAGTTGTCAAACCAAAAAAGTTTTTACCCAAATTTTATGTGTAAGGAAGGCTGAATTTTTTTTTAATAATTAAAAAATACTTTGTTCTTTCCTCTTAATAATAATCATTTTGACGATAAAACTTTGTTCTTATTAAGTTTGGGGCCTTTTATCATCATGCTATTGTTTTTTAAAGAATTATTTTTGCCGACGAAAAAAAAAAATTTTAAACAAAATTTCGAACGTGTTAGAAAGGTTTAAAAATGTTTTAAAATAATTTGGTCTTTCCTCTTAATAATAACAAACATTTAGACGATAAAACTTGTATTTTTTATTAAATCTGGGGTCCTTTTTTGATATGCTGCTTTTTCAGTGGATGTTGTACCTTACCTATATATACGGAAATTAATTTTTCTGTCAATTCGTATTAACTTTAGGCTATTATCTTTGAAATAAAACCGAAATGTAGCTAAATTTCTTTAAGAGAAGACATTTTAATGATTTTAAATGTGTTTCTTCCGCAGTTTTAGTGGCTTTTAGGAAGAAGTCCGTGACGGTTCGTCTCGTAACTTACCTTTTCAGGGCGAATCTCTTTAAAAAGCTTTTTATAGAAAAACAATCGGGATTATGTTGCTGCTGTTGTTGGACTTGATATTTCTTTCTCAAGCTCCATCAATAAAACTTCCTATTTTCAAATGAACAGCAATTAAGAAAGGATTTGAAAATAGAACGGATGTAGTTTCCCAACAGAAGAAAGGAATTACGATAACCGGTGTCGAAGAAGAATTTGTTCCTTCTCAAAAATAGTCTCGGTACAGACAATATGTCAAAACATTGTATTTGTATCGCAATCTGTTTTTCATATTTTATATAAAATTTTGTAAAATGTATTCGTAATATTTCAATGTGATTTTCCATTTGCTTATGAAAAATGAGATCAATATTATTAAATACTGTTTAAATGTTTGAAGAAAGGAAAAAATTAAAAATTTCATGGTATTTTCACATTAGAAATATTTTTAAAAGAATTCAATTTTATTATTCTCACAACTGTCAGATTATTTTTGCATGGAAGAACAAATAGGTAATAGTACTGAAAAATCTCCTTTTAGATTACAAGCAATACGAGAAATTATTAGTTTCATAAAATGTCTGTGTCCAATATTTGCATATGTGTGTTTGCTGCCTATAGAGAGGCGTGATGGTATAATGTTCAGAGTTCAAATTGTACTTGAAGCTGCGTTTCTTTTTACTAATGTTGTTGGGAAAACAGAAAACAACTTTATGTTTTGTTTGTCAAACTTTAACGCATCTTGAGTGACAAAGTATGAATTTTTGAAAACATTTGACCAACAGGTTTGAAAGGAGGAAGATTATTCCCATGTACTTATTCATGTCTGGGTGCTAGAAAATCTAAATCTTACAGAGTTTACAGCAGGGATTACTTAATTCTGTCTTAGAATTATTTTAAAAGTAAATATTTTACGACAAATCACAAGTAACTACCTATACATAGGTGTATAAAATAGAGCAGGTTTATTTGCCATTTTTTTAAGAAAATCAACGCTGCTTTGGTGGCAAAAGCTGGGGTTTTGGTGTGATAAGAATCGATAACAAAAATTAGATTCCTAACTTTAAAATTTAACTGAGAATTTACTTTTAAAGATCATTTGCAAAAGTGTACAGAAATACCTAATTTCCACAGGATTTTGCTGACACACTGACTCCTAAATTTCTCTTTTTCACTAATAATTCTGGATAAAATTGATTTTTCTTATTAGATACAATGAATGGAAAATTTATTCAAACCAGAATTCTAAGAATTCTAGCAAAACAATTCATTTTTACTTTATTTCATAAACAATAATTGTAAAAATTGTAAAAGATTACAAAAAAATCTAAACACTTGCTAAGTCTCTTACATTTCTTTGGTCATAAGTAAATTAACAAATATATCATTTATAGTGTATTATACAATAATACTACTGGGCATAAATTATACGAACAAATGTTTTAAATTTGAATTGTTTATTGAACATCATGATAAAACCTACTGCACTATACAAAATTATGTCATAATAGAAGTAAACTGTCTTCTGTAGTTTCCCTTCAAAGTAAATAATTTATTTGGTCGCACAATGATTTGGTTATAATGTGCTTGTACCTTGCTTCCTGTCCATACACAATTTTACGAAGCTTTGGTAATTAATTTGAAAGATCTTTCTACAAATTGTGGATGTGCAGAAATTCCAATATTATTCCATCCACTGAAGATTTTAGGAGTTTATTGTTTCAAAAACATTCTGCAAGCATAGGTTCACAGACCCCACTTTGTGAGAGGTCAAAGTTGATTATGTGTGGCTTCAAAACTAATGGCAATAATTTTCTTAAACATTTTCTTTGGTAGTTCACTACTTCTGAAACAAAAAAATGTTTTTATTATAAAATCTTTCCTCTACTTAGTAATATTTTTGATGCAATTTGAATGAAACTCAAAATTATTCTCGTAAATTGACACAACTAATTAAGTATAAATAAATGTTTACTTAAAGGACAAAATCTTTTTATGGCCTCTTTCCTTACTTCCAATTCATTCAAATTCAACATTGACAAGCATCCAGGAGTAAAGCAAAAGCATTAGACTCAATTTCTTTTTAATGCAATATTCTGAATTTTGGCTGGCTGTTGCTTTATTCTTTGGTTCATATTGAAGATATACAGTTGTTGGTTAAAGAATATACTGTCCCTTTTCATCTGAAACCCACTAAATGCATACACACTTCAATTATAAATTTGATAAATGATGTGTAATTTATATGAGAGATCTGGTGGATAGACATGCCTGGTCCACAAACACATTAAGCTGATGGCTAAAGTTGATGACTTATACGCTTTTATGCATTTGCCAGTTCATTTACATTCATAGAAGAAAAAGAAAATTGTTGAATAAATTCAGTTTTTAAAATCTAACAATATTTTATTACAAAAAATTCTTTCTTCCTGCTGTTGTCCTCCTAACAAGAAGAAAAAATTGGAAAAGAAAAAAATTCAAAATTTAGCTTTACTCATTTAAAAAGCAACTTACTGCAGTGAAATGAGGTTCCAAAGATTTAAAATTGCTTCAGTGGAACTGAAAATTTGAAGTAATGATGTCCTCTGATATCAAAGAATTGCTGCGAGGAAAAGCTTGGTTTTCACATTATTGATAAACTGCCTTCTAATCAAGGAAAAAAGCGTCCTGGGTATGACGATAAACTACATCCGCGTCCTGGGCATGACGATAAACTACATCTGCGTCCTGGGCATGACGATAACCTACATCCGCGTCCTGGGTATGACAATAAACTACGTCCAACCAAAAGGCTGTCGATCCAATCAATCGGCTGGTCATGTCATGCCCCATCACATCTAACCCATCCCAAAACAACTACAACTTACAATTAACTTTCCCTCCCAAACCCTACACTAAATATACTAACACCTTACCCCTAAAATGTGATGGGAAACAATGATGTTGCCAGCTATACGTTTTTGAAACAGTTGCCAGCTATACGTTTTTGAAACAGTTGCCAACTATACGTTTTTGAAACAATGATTTTGCCAACTATACGTTTTTGAAACAATGATTTTGCCAGGGTTACATGTTGCCAACTATACGTTTTTGATATATCTAGTAAATGCTGGATCTGGCATTAAATAACTCATAGTGGTTGATATGCCATAAAACCCCAAACAAACAAATCAAGGAAAAAATAACTATTTTTTCATTGGAACCTTTGTACTGAATTTTCTTGTGAATTTTTATTTTTAAATTCAATTGCTGTGATTTTCCACTGTTAGAAACTCATCCAAAATGATTTCAGTCTCACAATATACTTTAAGAATATATATATATGTGTGTGTGTGTGTGTTTGTGTGTATCTAATAATTAGAGATATTTATTTAAAATGGTACATACATGTTCATTGACATTTCCACTTGATTATAGATCAGAAATTCTCTCAATACTTGTCAGCTGTCCATTGTCAAAAGAGTAAGATTTTCTAAGTTGCCCACCAAGATGGAAATGAGGTAGGGCTGTCATTGGTTCATTTATTGACCAATCAAATAACTCATTACATGCTGATTACACCAATACACTTAAAGAGAACTATGGATTGGCCATTTCCTTTATTTACTTAAGAGAAGCCATTGGAGATCCGCCACCCTTGAGTAGAATGTGCTAATCTCAAAAATAATCATTCTATTTCTTCCAAAAAACTGTACTATCTGATTTAGTTTTAGGTTTACTGGAAGTGTGATCTACCTTCTCTTCTTTGTTTGGTGTAGGGTCGATTTTTCGTTATTATGTTTCTCTGAAACATGCATCCCTGGTATTTAATGTTTTGTTTCTGTGTTTAAATAAAGGCTTTTAATTTATGAACTGATACTTTGGTTTGCATGTCATCATTCATTTTTATAAGATAATGTTTTGGCATCCATTCAAGATCTTTAAAATGACCTGTACATGGTGCTTCTAATGGCTTATGGATTCTGTACGCCTGAATCTAAATTTTACTCTAAGATTCAAATTTGTCTGAAATATATGCATGTTGTCGATTGATATAATAATTAGTAAAATTTTCTAAGTTGATCTGTGATATTGTTTTGTGTAGCTCTCTGGTGAACTATTGCATTACATTTATGTCACTAGTATTCTCTGCAGTGTGTGTTGCCTCACAGAATCTGACCGAGAGATTCCACGACCTCTGACTTCACCTATCCTACCAATAGCAAATTATACTGACGAACAAAGCCAAGCCAGCACCTAAGAACTAAATCAGTTGACTTAAGATACCAAAACTTGCTTGAAACATAGAAATGTCACATTCCGTAGGAAACGGGCTGGGAGAGAATCACACTCCTGTATATAACAGACGGATAAAGTTAATTTGTTATTTCTTAACATACTTGAACCTCTTTGGTTTTTCTTTTATTTGCTTCTTTTTTCTTTACACTTGTGCGATATCACCTTCAGTCTGGACTCAGCTTACACTACGGCCCGACGTCTGATTGATCTCGTCTACCTAAGATCAAAATCACAATGTGGGTAGGTTAGACTCGAGATTGAAGCAGTTACTCCAGACGTTGGAAGTGAGCTGGGAACAACGAAGTTGGTATTGAACCGATTGCAGCTGGTATAACACCGTAAGCATCGATGACCAGAATTCGACCCTGCACGGGCCAGTGTCACATATTGGTACGCTGACCAAGGGATTCCGCTGGGTAGCGAAAACCACCGATCGACCGGGACACAGGCTGGTGGCAGCGACTAGGAGTCAACCACAAAATGCCAGTGGAAGAAACATTACAGCTTCACGCCGTGACTGGGAGTTGACTACAACAGCTCAGTGTCACACATTTAATTATAGACATTCATTGGAAAAGGAACACTTAGATTGAAAACAAATTACCTTTAACCAAAATGCTCTTTATAAGCACTGGTTTTTCATTGGTTTCTTCCATTGCTGGCAATGGGAAAACATTTTATTCAAAATCATAACCTCTCACCAAAACTTTGCTATAATTAAAAATTCATGTCCTCATTTACAAACCTCACTACCAGTGGCAGGAAAAACTCAGTGTGCACAGACACATATTTGTCCACAGACATTCTCTACTTAAAAATTGTTTCCTGTTAGTACAATCAGATACATTTCTAAAACAATTCAGTAGCTAATTGTATACAATTGAGATGTCACTTCAGATGTTGTCAAAATTCATCAAATTTAGCAGAAAAATGACTTGCTTCATTCTCAATGCCATATTTATTTTTCTTTTCAAGAGATGCCATAAAATAGCTCCCCCACAAAAAAAAAAGCAAGGAAAGCAGTTATTAATGCTTTCATTCTGTAAACTTCATTGAAGAGAATCAACAATGACTTTGCATTGAGGAAAGCTTCCATTAAATTTACATAGAGAAATATTTATTCAAAACAAAATTTGTTCTTCTATGCACATTACAGCATGATCATAATTGGGGAATTCAAACTGAAAATTAGGCTTGGAGAAAGAAAAAATGTAAATTTAGAATTATTCTTTTAAAACACATTTTACTGCAGTGAAAATGAATCTACAGAGATTTAACATTTATTCAGTGGAACTAAAAATTAAAAGTAATGAAGTCCACTGATATGAAAGAATTACTTAGAAGAAAATATTTTTTTCATTAGAAACTTTGGTCTGATTTTAGAATGGATTTTATTTTAACTTCAGTTGCTACGATTGTCCCAAGATAGAAACTCATGCACAATCATTTCAGTTTCTTAGTAACATACAGGTACCAGATTACAAAGAGTGTATTCAGGTGTTGTCACAGGCTTGTGAGTATATGGTATACCAAATGTCACACAAAATTCACATTCTCCACCCCTACCTTAACTTCCCTCCAAACATCAGAACAGTGTGGGGCTATGAGAGCAGAGAGACAGGTTCCAGCAAATGAAACTACCAAAGGAAATGAAACACTAGCATGACTGTAGACTTCTACTGGATGCTCCTGTGCAACATATCAGATGCAATCTACACTAAATCATCCAAAAAGCTCACTTCTGCCTGCTGTAGTATGATGTGACTGTATGGTATTATCCAAGTAATGTAGTTCTGCCAATGCTCTGTATCTAAGCATTTGTACTATGATGTGTCTGTATGGTATTATCCAAGTAATGTAGTTCTACAATGCGCTGTATCTAAGCATTTGTACTATGATGTGTCTGTATGGTATTATCCAAGTAATGTAGTTCTGCCAATGCTCTGTACCTAAGCATTTGTACTATGATGTGTCTGTATGGTATTATCCAAGTAATGTAGTTCTGCCAATGCTCTGTACCTAAGCATTTGTACTATGATGTGTCTGTATGGTATTATCCAAGTAATGTAGTTCTGCCAATGCTCTGTACCTAAGCATTTGTACTATGATGTGTCTGTATGGTATTATCCAAGTAATGTAGTTCTGCCAATGCTCTGTACCTAAGCATTTGTACTATGATGTGTCTGTATGGTATTATCCAAGTAATGTAGTTCTGCCAATGCTCTGTACCTAAGCATTTGTACTATGATGTGTCTGTATGGTATTATCCAAGTAATGTAGTTCTGCCAATGCTCTGTACCTAAGCATTTGTACTATGATGTGTCTGTATGGTATTATCCAAGTAATGTAGTTCTGCCAATGCTCTGTACCTAAGCATTTGTACTATGATGTGTCTGTATGGTATTATCCAAGTAATGTAGTTCTGCCAATGCTCTGTACCTAAGAATTTGTACTATGATGTGTCTGTATGGTATTATCCAAGTAATGTAGTTCTGCCAATGCTCTGTACCTAAGCATTTGTATATGCATCTACACATTTGTAGTAGATGAAATAAATATTAAATATTTTACATTTATATGTAGTATAATCAAAATGTGATATGAGAAAGCAAAACTTCAGACATTTGAGTTCACCAATTAAAATTAGTAAAAAATAGAGAAAAAATATCTATTCACATACTTGCATCAGATTAAAAATACAATTCCACAGACAATATGATGTATCAGCAGCCCAAATGGCCAAGGGAGGTAATTAATATTGTATTATTGCATATAAGTATATTGTTATTGGTAGCTTTCACTGGGAGGTTGCTGACAATTCTTCTGTTGCATGGAAGTTCCCCCAGA
Organism: Acanthosepion esculentum; assembly: GCA_964036315.1. Classification (NCBI taxonomy): domain Eukaryota; kingdom Metazoa; phylum Mollusca; class Cephalopoda; order Sepiida; family Sepiidae; genus Acanthosepion; species Acanthosepion esculentum. The sequence continues at coordinate 11,074,396 of OZ038479.1, forward strand.
AATTTTTTTTTCTGGTAAAAAATGATTGCTGAAAACATTAGGTTTATAATACCCAGAAATTCATACCCAGATGTCCTCAAGGACACATGGCACATAAAGGCGTAGGTTAGATCCAGTGACAGTCCCAAGGAGTGTGAGTTCAATACCCGGTTAAGGCAGTGGAGAACTTTCAGAGGGAAAATTAGCAGGAGATAACTGATAACTGACATCCATCAAACATGGCATGTGGAACTAGAACAGTCTACCCCAGTGATCGAAATAAAGGGTTCAGTTCAAAATTTCAACCACCTGAAGAAGGCCGGAGCGTACAACTGCCAAAACTTTGTGACAAATATGGCGACAAAAATGAAGATATTAGTCCAACTAATGTAAATACTGTACATAATACCTCATCTCAGAAATATAGACAGACTCTAATATCCTGATTTAGATCTTTTGGATTGAAGTGACATATTTGCAGATTGTCGTTGCTTTTGCGCATACACATAATAACATGCTGGGTTCATGTACTTTGCGGATGGTGTCTTGTTTGACCATGCCATCTAGATACAGGGTGCAATGGGTAAATTGTCCCCATTTCAGATTTTTAATTTCACTTACGTGCTTTGTTTGTTTTGGATTTTGTCAACTGCACAGTACAAAAGGGTAAGTTGGGCGTCATCTATATGAAAAAGAACACCATGCTGCAAATTACACTTCCAGAAATTTGGAAATGGCATGCTGTATTTGCAGGAGAAACTCTAATATGAACATTTCAGAGATTTGGGGAATCAATCTCAGGACAGTGCAGGGGATTCAGAAAAAGCTCGATGAATCTGATGGTGATTATGAAGGGACGACCACTCAGAAAACTCACAAATTTGTTGGGAAGGGCTCAGACTTAAGATGGAGGCCTACATAATGTGCCTTGAAGAGGTAGTGCTGCCTAGGGTTACAAGGACCGCAGCTGGAAGACACTGTGTTTGGCAAGAGGACTCTGCAGTATGTAACACAAGCAAGAGAACACAGCCATGGTTGTCAGAAATTTTCTGTGACCACATCTCTCCTTACTTTTGGCCAACTCCCCAAACTCCAGCGCCCTTGATTATTAAGTCTGGGGTTCAGTTGAGTGAGAGACCAACAAAACTACTTGTAACACAAAAGATGAACTGAAAGCAAGGATTATGGTAGCATTTACCAATTTAACCATACAGAAGTATTGCAAGAAAACTAGAGGCTGTAGTTGAAACCAGTTGCTATTTTACTGAATAAATTTACTCTTTAGCATTTCAAGATATTTCTGCATAATTTTGCATAAATATATCTGTTAAAAATGGATGTCAGTGTTATTATCATTTAGACATAAATTAAGAAAAAGTTTGACCATCACACCCTGTATAAGCAGATGTGTGTGTGTCTATATATATATATATATATATATATATATATATCTCATACTGAGATTTACTCAGCATAGGACATACATGTTCATTGATGTTTCCACTTGATTATAGATCAGAAAGCATCTCAATATATTTTAAAGTCCATTGTCAAAAGAGAAACATTTTTTAAATTGTCCAGCATGATGGAAATGAGGCAGTCATTGATTCCACTTTTGACATGTCAGATTTTGTTTATTCTGATCCATACTTTCATGCAACTTTCAAGTTTGTCTGGAATATATTCATTCTGTATATTGGTAAAATTTTCTAAGTTGATCTTTGATATTGTTTGTATCACTCTCGGTTGAACTATTGTGTTGCATTTGTGTCATTAGCATTTTCTTCAGTGTGAGTTAACATGTGTTGATTAAGACATGAATTTTGTGAAAATTTAAATCCACAGATATCACAGTGAAATGATTTTTCACTAGTGTGTGTTAACATGTGTCTTTTGAGATTGCCATTCTGGGAAAATTTCATTCCACAGATTTCACAGTGGAATGGTTTCTCTCCAGTGTGAGTCAGCATATGTTTCTTAAGATTTGAATTGTGGGAAAACTTATATCCACAGATTTCACAGTGAAATGGTTTGTCTCCAGTGTGTGTTAACATATGCGGTTTGAGACTTGAATATTGAGAAAAATTATTTCCACAGACTTCACAGTTGAATGGTTTCTCTCCAGTGTGTGTCAACATATGTTTTTTGAGATTTGAATTGTGGGAAAACTTATATGCACAAATTTCACAGTAAAATGGTTTCTCTCCAGTGTGTGTTATCATATGTCTTTTAAGAGCAAATTTTACGGAACACTTATATCCACAGGTTTCACAATGGTAGGGTTTCTCCCCCGTGTGTGTTAACATGTGGGTTTTGAGCTGTGAATTTCCAGTACATTTATATCCACATATTTCACAGTGGAATGGTTTCTCTCCAGTGTGTGTCAACAGATGTTTTTTGAGATGTGAAGTTTGGGAAAACTTATGTCCACAGATTTCACAATGGTAGGGTTTCTCTCCAGTGTGTGTCAACATGTGTGTTTTGAGAACAGAATTTTGGTAACACTCATATCCACAGATTTCACAGTGGAAGGATTTCTCTCCAGTGTGTTGCTTTATATGTGTTTTAAGAGCAGAATGTTGGGAACTCTTATACCCACAGATTACACAATGGAATGGTTTCTCTCCAGTGTGTGTTAACTTGTGTTTTTTGAGATTTTCATTTATGGAACACTTATATCCACAGATTTCACAGTGGAATGGTTTCTCTCCAGTGTGTTTTAACATGTGTGTTTGGAGATGTGAATTTCGAGAACACTTATATCCACAGATTTCACAGTGGAATGGTTTCTCTCCAGTGTGTGTCAACATATGTTTTTTGAGACTCGATTTTCGAGAACATTTATATTCACAGACTTCACAGTGGAATGGTTTCTCTCCAGTGTGTGTCATCATATGTTTTTTGAGATTTGAATTATGAGAACACTTATATCCACAAATTTCACACTGAAAGCATTTCACTTCATTGTGTATTAACATGTGAGTTTTGAGATTTGCATTCAGGGAAAATTTCCTTCCACAAATTTCACAGTGGAATGGTTTATCTCCAGTGTGTGTCAACATATGTCTTTTCAGATTTGAATTTTTGGAAAACTCATGTCCACAAATTTCACAGTAGAAATGTTTCTCTCCAGTGTGTGTTAACATGTGTTTTTTGAGATCTGAATTTCCAGGAAACTTATATCCACAGATTTCACAGCGGAAGGGTTTCTCTCCTGTGTGTGTTAACACATGTCTCGAGAGAGATGATTTTGTGGAAAATTTTCGTCCACAGGTTACACAGTGTAACAGGTTCTTGCCTGTTTGAATTTTTCTGTTCATATTGATATTTAAATTCACTGAAAATCTAACATCGTATATTTCATTCAATGCGGTTTATCCCCTTCTGCTATGTCTATTCTGTTGGGACTTAAACAATAATACACAAATTTCACAGCATTAAAATACCTTCTTCCTCATGAATCTTCATTTTATCAGATACTCCCAAAGATGGAACCTGCAAATAAAATATATAATAATTGAGCACTGCAATAAGAAAACACATTATATATAATAATTATATTTATATAGAGTATGAATATTTTTATAAAGAATGCATTGATTCATATTTTCTTAAAGCTAATCATGAAATTATAAAAAATGCATGATTATACCTATTTAATAAACAAACAGAAATATGCATAATGAATTAGAATTTAAATCTGACATACTATACAGTTTATTTTGTATTAGTCAACATGGCTGTGTGGTACTGGAATGGGCAATGGAACAGAAAAACAAAATCAGCAAGCTGAGTTCTAGACTAGGAAAAGGAAAACTTTGAATACAAAAGTATGTATGCTATTATGACAGGTACATGCTACATTCAAATTTCACACCTGACCATCAAATGAATTCAGGTGCTGACTCAATTAATTACTCATGGCCATGGTTCAGTGGCAAAAGTATATGACCTCACACCTGCATCCAGTACAGCAGGCAAGAGAACATGAATGTTGTAGAGGTGGATATATAAACAGCAGCCATAGAGATGATTTAGACAATCTCTCATATACAGCAGAGAGGGAATATCATCTGTACATCAGTACATTTTATGCATGTATGTATATATATCTAATAATTAGAGATATTTATTTATTCATATACAGCAGAGAGAGAACATCATATATGCATGCTAGACTTTCAGCATACCACAGAGTGGCTGAGAATAAGTGATGAAATACTGGCATGGATAAAATGTAAATTAATGAAGATTCAAGTCTTGTGTTATCATTTAATTTGCAAACCCCATTCATTATGCATTAACCACTTATCAAGCATGGAGATGGAAAACCACTGGAAACTTCTCAAATATCTTTATAAAATATGTCATCCCTTTTATACATAGAAAATGAAACATGAACAGAAAACCACCTGAATTTATATTGTCCCTGTGCCATTGAGCATTTCGTACAATTGTAAATATATTTTCGAGTATTGCTGATTTTCTAAAAAAATCCTTTTTACAAAGATTTTTGGTAGAATTTTCTGCAGCAGGACATTCTGTTTAAATAAAGAAATATGATGCTTTAAATTTCAGATTAAGCCTGTTTTGATATTCATTTTTGTGCTTTGACCTTGTTTTAATACATAATCAATAATTAAGTGTTGAATATTTTTGTACTAATCATCTTACATCTTCAAGTAATGTAAATGTATAGATTCTATAATTCAAGACATCTCACTTAAATTTCCAAAACATCAGACCATCAAGAAGTCGCTATACATGTCAGAAAACACAAGCTCTCCATGGTAAAAAATATACTTTCTTGTTATATTTTAAACTAAAAGTTGCCTTTGTTTCAATTAAGATGAATTACACTTGAAAACGGCTAATTTTTCTCATTGATTCAGGAAAGTATATTTTATTTTTGAAAGATTTTTAGTACAGAAAGTTATGTTGTCTTAACAGATTTGTGATAGATTTTAATGATAAGAAAAAATGATACAAATTCAAATATTTTTTTTCTTATTAAAATATTGATTTGTAATGCGTTTTTCCATTTATTTTTTAATACATACAGTTTCAATTTAATATCACTTGATCACTACAAATTAATAGGGAATTTTAGAGGCTTATTAATTATTCTAATTTAAAGTTTAAAAAGTTTATTATTCATCTTATCACAAATGAAACAACAACTGTTTCTTCATAGACATACTCAAATTGACTAGGCATCACCAAAATGGATGTTTCATTTTGAAAATGAAAGGAATAAATTGCTACCCACTATATTTAAATATTAGTAATAAATCAGTGAATTATCTGTTTCAAACAGAATTTACAGTACTTATTCATACTGAATAAGTTTTTTATTAGAAAATATTGTGGAAATATTTTTATGATGTCTGTTTCCCCTATTTGATATCTTGTGTTTACTTTTTAATTTGGGGGGAGGGGATATTCAAATTCTTTTACAGAAAATCCCTGACAATGTTATTTCAATAAAAATTATGCAATATCCAGTGCAAACAAACAGAAAATGTATCCTGAATCCAACAAAAAGTAATTCCATTAGAAATAAAAAAAATAATTTTTTCTAACAGTTGGGGTTTTCATAATTTAACAAAACATGTAATTTTCTTTCAGACTGAAGAGAAACAAAAATTACACTTAATATTTTTTAAAAATCACTTTCAATTAAATAAAGCCATGAATGATGAATCAGAAATATAACTTTAATGCTATTTTTGAGTGTGCTCCTTTTTTTTTTCAAATAATTTTTTTTTTATTTTAGAAAATGTTAGATTATTTTTTGTATGGATGTTCAAAAAGGAAATAATTTTAAATTATCACATTTGAGTACTTGAGTGTAAACTGATAACTCATTAAATCTTAAATTCCAACCAAATTTAAAAACATATTTGGTGCCATTAAATATTCAAGCTAGCAAGTAAATAAAAATATAAAGAAATTTATGAAACTCAAAAGTATCATTTAATTAAAAAAAAGAAAAAGAGAAAAGTTTATTTTTCATTTTAAAAGTAAAATTATTCATTCTACTAAATTTCATAAAATCATATATAACAAAATGTATTTTGAAACTATTTGTTATATAAAGTTAAATAAAATGTATTTTTAAACATAAATACCAATGTCTACATTGTTTCAATGCTGGTGTTCTGTATATTTTTTGTGTCTTTTTTAAATAAGGGTTATCATTATAGTATACATTGTTTTTAATTTTGGTCTATTGTGTGTAAATAAATGTCATTTATTTTCATTAAGTTTCAAGTAAAATTAAACATTACGTTTATATAGGTACCTCTACTAATTTTCGATAGCTAAGGTTTAAAAATAATTTTTAAAAATGAAAATAATTCTTGCAGATTTCTTTTTAGCTTTAACTGAAAGATAAGTGATTAAATATACTATTTCCAGTAAGCAAAATACTGTGATAAATTTCAAATTGAAATTGTATTGATTAAAATCACCATTATTGGTCGCTTTCAATTGAAATTGGACATTTTCAAATTTTTACACTTTTGTAAATAAAGGTTAATTCTTGGTTTTAAAAATCTTCCAAAAACAAAATATACTTTTCTGAAACTTTACTTAAGTAATATGACCCTATTTGAAGTATAATCAATTTGATTTGAAAAAATATTAGTTAAGTAAAAAATAACAGAGAAATGGATTTTTAAAACAAACAGTAGCAATAATTATATACTTATATCACACATCAATCACATAACAAGTACTGAAGGGAAACCTGTTGAAATATTTCTAGGGAGACTTTGTTAAAACATAATTTAAGCCAATGATGAGTGAACCCCTTTTATACAGTGGCCTAAGAAAAGTTTTAGCCAGGAGAAATAAATTACATCAAGTTTCAAAATTTAATTACATAAACCAAATTCAACATAAATAAACAGTATTTGGAACTTGTTAAGGGGTCTGCCCTTTTCACACAAATGGACTCAAACGAGATATACATATACTACTACCAGTGAATACCCAGAGAGTATTATTAGAGTAGTAATAGAGAAGGGTAGCACAAGAGTCACCGTCACGAGCACCTAGACCCAGGAAGGAGTCATACTGCAATACTTCAATACCAAGACTGTATATATATCATTGCTACTAACCCGCATTCCTGGATCTACAAACCAGTGTTACCAGTTTGTATTATTACGTTGATACATTTATTTTTCTTATCTATTCCTGGCGTTTGTTATTCATTGATATCGGATTCATCCCGGAATCCACAACAGAACTAGTATGGAGTAGGTCCTCCTTTTGCTAGTTTCAGAGCTTGTATTTGATTTCTCTTGGATGTGATCCAGTCATCAACAATCGCCTGATCCCTATTCTGCCACTCCTTTAGCAATGTTACTTTAAGAGCTTGTATTTGATTTCTCTTGGATGTGATCCAGTCATCAACAATCGCCTGATCCCCATTCTGCCACTCCTTTAGCAATGTTACTTTAAGAGCTTGTATTTGATTTCTCTTGGATGTGATCCAGTCATCAACAATCGCCTGATCCCCATTCTGCCACTCCTTTAGCAATGTTACTTTAAGAGCTTGTATTTGATTTCTCTTGGATGTGATCCAGTCATCAACAATCGCCTGATCCCCATTCTGCCACTCCTTTAGCAATGTTACTTTAAGAGCTTGTATTTGATTTCTCTTGGATGTGATCCAGTCATCAACAATCGCCTGATCCCTATTCTGCCACTCCTTTAGCAATGTTACTTTAAGAGCTTGTATTTGATTTCTCTTGGATGTGATCCAGTCATCAACAATCGCCTGATCCCTATTCTGCCACTCCTTTAGCAATGTTACTTTAAGAGCTTGTATTTGATTTCTCTTGGATGTGATCCAGTCATCAACAATCGCCTGATCCCTATTCTGCCACTCCTTTAGCAATGTTACTTTAAGAGCTTGTATTTGATTTCTCTTGGATGTGATCCAGTCATCAACAATCGCCTGATCCCTATTCTGCCACTCCTTTCGCAATGTTACTTTAAGAGCTTGTATTTGATTTCTCTTGGATGTGATCCAGTCATCAACAATCGCCTGATCCCTATTCTGCCACTCCTTCAGCAATGTTACTTTAAGAGCTTGTATTTGATTTCTCTTGGATGTGATCCAGTCATCAACAATCGCCTGATCCCTATTCTGCCACTCCTTTAGCAATGTTACTTTAAGAGCTTGTATTTGATTTCTCTTGGATGTGATCCAGTCATCAACAATCGCCTGATCCCTATTCTGCCACTCCTTTTGCAATGTTACTTTAAGAGGTGCCACTGGCGGGATTTCGGTTGCACAGTTTCCAAGTTTGCAGTCAAGGTGCTCCCAAATGTGCTCTGTTGGATTAATTCATGTCAGGACTTTGGGCTACCAATGGCAGTCACTTGATTCCTTGTGGTTACTTCCAGGCATTTGCTACTTTGCTTGTATGACATGGCACTCAATCTTCTTGAAAAAAAAGAGACATTCTTGTCAATCTGATTGGCTTTAAATAGTGGGTGTAGTCCTTTCTCTAATATTTGACAGTATTTTGGACCATTCAACTGTTCGTCAACAAGAATCCGCTCAGATTTCCCTCTAAACCAGACAGCGCATCACACAATTACTCCAATCCCTCCATGTTTCATGGTCACCTGCAGATTTTCAGTGTTACAAGTTTCATTCTGATTTCTCCAAACATAAACCTGTCTCGAATTTGAATATTGACAGAATTTACTTTCATCTGACCAAATTACATACTGCCAAAACTCATGATCTTTGCTATCAAATTCTTTTGCCCAGTCCATATGCCTGTTCCTGTTAATCTCTGAAATCAAGGGTTTCCTTCTTGCAAATTTTCCTTGATAGCATAGCTCTTTCAGAGTCTTTCTCACTGCATATGGCAATATTTCCATGCTGTTGGCCACATCTTTGATGCCCTAACAGCGGTTTCTAATGACATCCCTCTTCAGCACCCTTTTTGTTTGCTCAGACATGCTGCTTGGTCTTCCTGTACATTGTTCCACACGACAATAGCCTTTTCCATGAAATATCCCGACAATATTATTAACCATTTATTAACCTGCAAAAACCTATCAATTTCTCTATTTGACTTGCCACACTGACGTCATCCTATTATTTGCCCTTGTTGAAGTTCACTAATTTCCTTACTTCTGTGAACTTTTATTGCAAAATATAAGACAAGTATTGATGAGAGTAGCTTCATACTAACATGGTATTTTCTGAAAAAAAGAAGAGACGTTATTACACGACCCAAAATGCTGTAATCAAGGGTGGCTAAAAACTTATCATAGCCCACTGTATATAATTTTTAAGAATTCAGTAAACTTAAAAATGTCGGAAAATATTCTCTGTAATCTAATTTTAGGAATGTTGACTTTAAATTTACTATATTCATTACTCTTATATTTTGACAATATCATCTACCATACTTTAAAAAAGGGAACAACTAAGACAATAATGTCCTTCATAAATATTATCTATAAAAGCTAAAAGCCCTTTTTAATTAAATAATGTCATAGTTTTATTGTATTTTTTAGTTTACAATTTGGAGCTGGTTTTCTGGAAATGAGTCATAGTTTGAAAAAAAATAAAGAACAAAATATGATTCATAAATTTAATTAGTGAGGGATAAAAAGAATGTATATTTTTATTAAAATTTTCTAAAAAAAAAAATTATTACATTCATTTGTGATAACACAAAGAACATAACAAAAGAAAAATAAGACTTTTTTAACCCAAATTTCGAACGTGACATAAAAGATTAAAAATTTAATTTCACTACAAAAAATACTTTGGTCTTTGTTCTTGAACATAAACAATTTGAGGTTTGACGATAAAACTATGTTTTTATTAAGATTGGGCCTATTTTTATCATGCTATACTCTTTTCGAAACATGTCTCTAGGATGAATATTGGATTTTTAAGAGAATTTTAAATTTATTGTTTCCATTTTTCGTCTTTAATGGCGATTCAATGAAGGAAGAGAAAATGTGTTAAAAGTAATTTTAAAAAAAAATGTCTGAAATATTCATTAATAGACGGAAATTATTTTTTTTTAATTCACATTTAGATTTAGGCTGTTAACTTTCAAATAAAACCGAAATGTATTTGAATTTCTTTCCAAGAAGACATTATTAGTCAGTGTCGGCTCGTCTGACTTACCTTTTCAGGGCGGATCCCAACCTTTTCATAGAAAAAACAAACAGGATTAAGTTGCTGTTGTTGTTGGACTTAATATTTCTTTCTCAAGATCGACAATATTTTGGAATCAATAAAACCTCCTATTTTGAAAGAAATTGCAATTAAAAACCATTAATCATTTGAAAATGGATGTCGTGTATTTTGTAAACAGAACAAAGAAATATTACAGGAAACGGTGTAAAAGAAGAATCTGTTCCTTGCTCAAAAATACTCTGGATGCACAGAATATGTCACAAAATTGTATCGCAGTCTCAATTTGATTTCTTGGAGAATGTTTTCATCGCGGTATGCTGATTTTTTCGTAGAGGTACCTAAATTATTATTGATTTATTTGAAAGATAATGGTCTAAACCGAATCAGAATCAACAAGAGAAATTAATGTTCGTATATAAATAAATTAATAATACAATTTCAGGAACAAAAGATTAATAAAATTATCATTTGTAAATTAAATCAAATTCTTGTATATTTTTACTTGAAAGTAGCGCATTCGAAATTATCATTAAAAAATCTTGATGTTTTTGCCTTATCGGTCAGCATATAGTGTTTTTAAAATCAATGAGAATTAAAAAAAGAAAATTAATTTCCTTGTATAATAAATATTTCTTTTCAACAGGCATTTTTAAAATACATATCAATACGTTTTTTTTCTTGTTTTTCATATTAAAGGTCATTGTGCTTCTCATAAGTAAAAATTGGCAATGTTTATAATACAATAAAAAAAATTTTATTTTTAAAAAACATATTGGCTCAAACGATTCTTATGAGCTTTTCAATTTTGATTCGTAAATGTACTTTTCACTTCACAATATCAGCAAACCGCCGGTTTGAAAGCACTGAAGAATTTTAAACGATTTTTTATCCTTATAAATTGTTTAATTATAATTTGTAAAAAAAGAAAACAATTATTGTAGAAATTAATTATTCATCGAAAAAAAAATTCTTAAAACAACAGCGTCCTTAATAAATTATCAAAGTAATTAAAAGCTTTGCTAAATAATGTCATATTGCATTTATTATTTTTACAATTCAGAGCAGATATTGGTGAAGAAAGGATAACAGTTTAAAAAAACAAAAACAAAAACATGATGTTCTGCTTTTAACTAATAAAAAAAATCTCCGCCCTAAAAATTTAATTTCTCGAAATTTTATGAAATTAAGTGGGTGGTAACAGGTAACTGAACATATTTAAAAAAAATATTTTTTACCAAGATTTTCTAAAAAAAAAAAAAGAAAGTTAAAAAATAAGTTAATTCATTCCTGAATATGTCCTGAAATTTCCATTAAAATCCGACAATTATTTGATTTTTGCAGGAATTTCTAAGTCAGTGTTTTGTTTTTCATCGGAAAAAACGCCAAAATAAATAAATAAATAAAACTTTTTATTGATTCGGTCGTAAACAAAACAAGATTTTTAACTAAAATTTCGAACGTACTAGATTCTAGAAAGGAGTAAGAAATTTAAGAAAATAATTAAAAAAATACTTTGGTCTTTCCTTTTAATAATGATATGAACATTTTAATGAGAAAACTGTTTTTTATTGAGTTTGGGGCCTTTTTTCATCTTAATGCTGAATTTTTTCGCGAAAAAAATTAAATTGAATAAAGAAATTGAAAGTAAAAGAAATTCATTGAAGTTTGACTCATACTAAAAACAGAAATTAAAAATATTTAGCGAAATAGAAATGAAAAATAAACTTACTCTATGTTGAACGGATTTCTGTATTTTTCGATCTATTTATGAATAAGAACGAGGTAAAACAGAATGAGGAAAAAAAACAAGTCTAAACAATGCGGCATCTTCGTTGAAAGTGATAGTTTTGCTTAATATTATTAGGAGGTAGGAGGTAGTGTCGATGATGAGTGTTAGTAAGAGGTAACGTTTAAGGTGAGTGTTAGTAAGAGGTAACGTTTAACGTTTTATATTCTTTTACACCGGTTACTGTAATTCTTGTAATTCCTTTGTGTTTTGTTCAGAAAATACGTGCATTTTATTTTCAAATAGTTAATCTTTTTAATTGCAATTTCTTTAAAAATAGGAAGTTTTACTTTTATTGATTGCAAAATATTGTCGATCTTGAAAAAGAAATATCAGGTCCACCAACAACAGTAACTTTTTTAATCCTGCTTGTTTTTCTATGAAAAGGTTTTTTTTAGAGATTCGCCCTGAGTGAAGGTAAGTTACTATCACAGACTTTACATTCAAAATCCCCACAAAAGGCACATTTTAAATAATTTAGATGCTTTCTTCCAATTTAAATTGCGGTTAAATTTGAAAGATAAAAGCCTGAAGCTAACGTGAATTAAAAAAAAAAATAACTTTCTTATATAAATAGGCTTTTAAAGCATTTTAAAACATTGACACCTTTTCTCATCATTGAAAAAATATTAAAACTAAGACATTTTTTAAACAATAATAATTTAATGCAAACAAGATTTAATTTCTGAAAATTTCATTATTTTTTTTATTTTTTAAAATATTTGCTTTCCTTTCCTCTTTGTATTTTAGTCAGAAAAGTGTTTTGATATAACTTTTTGTGATTTGCATTTTTTTTTATAATACGAAGATGATACTTAAGTGTTTTATGCTAAGTAGGTACCTGCATGAGATCGCTAAAAAAAAGTGCATAGCATGAATAAAAAGGGCCTTAAACTTGATGAAAATAATTTTTATTGTTTTAATGTTTATGTTATTATTAAGAGGAAAGATCAAAGTATTTTGGGGGTATGTTTTTACATTTTTTTAATCGTTACTAGCACGTCCGAAATTTTCGTTAAGGGAAAATTACTGTACGGAAGTACAGAAGTGACATAATTATTTAGTTCTAAGTGAACCAATTTATTTACCTCATTATTTTTAAGGAAAACTTTCAGTGTTCTCATATTTTTTTGTACTTAGTTTTTTTCACATTTGCGTATACGATGCTTTATGGAAAAATATAAAGAAATTCAAAGAAGACTGTTGAGGGTGAGATTAAATTTCATAAGAAAGGTATCTAATTAATTTATAGGTACCTTTCTTATGAAATTTTATCAGAAGTGTACATAAAATACTATAATTTTATGTACATTTATTACATTTTAATGTGTTATTTGTATTTCCATTCATTTTTATTATTAATTTTGATATGTCATTTATGGAAAAATTTTATAACTGTGATTAATATAAAAATAAGATCATATAAATTTCATAAGATGATACTGATACTTGTAGGTACACTTCTCAGTTGAAATTGAAAAATCAAATTAGCTTCTCCACATGTGTTTCGCAAAAATAAAGGCCCTAACAGCAGAGAACAATGCTTAACTCTAATAACACAACTTTTTATAGTATTCTTGCTGGTCTTCCATACATTTGAATTACAGCTATTTTATGAACACAAAAGCCATCTGGAATTAGTTTTTTTATACTGTTCAGCTCTTCTTATAAGATATACAACTTATAATGCTAAAAGATAGATCTATTTAATAACACCATTGACTAAAGTTAATACCGTTTTCACTAATTTTAGAATATTTAACAACTTTGATGTTAAAATAATAAAATAATTTAAGAAATAAATAATTGTTTTGAAAATTCATTTTTCATGGAAAACATTTTTTGCTTTCCAACAATATTATCCATATTCATAAAAACAACTAAAAGCAAATAAAAGCATTTGAAATTAAATAATATCTTTGTTTTATTGAGTTTTGTATGTTACAATTCAGAGCTGATTTTCAGGTTGGGGGGTAATTAAAAAATACATGGTTTGCTTGCTCAAAGACTTGTGCTTTTAACTAATATAATCACTCAACTGAACGGTGTTGAATTTCTACAGTTTTCATAAAATTAGATATGGAGTGGGGGTAATAAATATATAAAACATTTTTGCCATGACTTTAAAAAAAGAAAACCTATTTATATTAATTTCCATCATTTGTGAATAGTTTCTGAAAGTTTCATTAATAACCGACAATTATATTTATCTTTGCAAGATTTTCCAAATTAATGTCTGTCGTACAGAAAAAAATGTGCTAAAATTCTGTATGTTATTTAGTAGTTCTGCTGATACAATGAGAAACAAGGTTTTTTAATGAAAAGTTAGAATGTTCTAAAAAGAAGGAAAAAAATTATTTTAAATAATTCAAAAATACTTTGTTCTTTCCTTTTAATAATAACATAAACATTTAGACAATAAAATTTCGTTTTTGTCAAGATTGGTGTCATTTTCATCATGCTATGCTTTTTTTTTAGCAATCTCTCATGTGGGAGGGAATTAAACTAATGACAATGGTTATACATCTCTAGGGAATATGAATAATTTATGATTCTCCAAATACTTTAGTTTACAGGAGAAAGTCTTTCAGAGATATTGTTCTTAATATTTCATTAAATATTTTCATCGTCCTTTCTTATACGGAAATTTTTAAACCTTTTATAAAATATTCTAATGAAGTTTTTTGAAATGAAAATAATTCTAGTAAAAATTTATATTGATCGAAAAAATAGAGTCCATTATTTTATTCATAAAAGCAATTAAAATATTTTCTGATTATAAATGTCTCAGTTTTATAAGACATATGTAAAAATAATAATTCCAAAAGTGATTTAATGCAAAGAGCAGAGGGAATAATAATGTAACAATAACAACTTCTCTACATTTATTAACATCCTCATCTTGATTTAAAGAGCAGAGGGAACAAAAATCTTGGACAATTGAGTTACTAAAGAGAATTGACTAATACTGAGATATCCAAAAAGCAACTCAAAGTCATGACACATGGAATTAGAACAATCTACCCTCATGGACTCAATAAAGGATTTAGTTTGTAATTCCAACATATATAACCTGAAGGAGGCTGTAATGTACAATGGCCAAAACATGAATATGATAGTAAAGATGAGGACAAGAGTCCAATCATTGTAAATAGTGTAAATAGCAACAGTACCTCATCTCAAAAATATAGACAGATCCTGAAGAAGGCCGGAGCGTACAACTGCCAAAACATTGTGAATATGGCAATAAAGATGAGGACAACAATCAGAACAATAATTACAATAAGTCATCTGAGAAATAAGATCTACTATATCTACTGAAGTAATATTCTGTCATCATTTCCCTACAAACTAACCATTTTGGTATTAATGACCCATAATGTTTGAAATCCTGGTAAAATAACCAATCAGTCTTCATTGGTGGTATTTTTCAATTTAAATTACTTTTCTCTCATTCTTGTGTTACTATCAAATGTTTTCATCAGTTTTCTTGTTCTTAATTTCCACACATTACTGTTCTTAAATAAAATCATTTTTTCACATGATATATAATTAAATCAAGTGGATAATAGCACATTAATTATGGAAATTATTTAATCATTTCTGTTTTTTTTTTCAATTGTTATCTATTATTGGCAACCCAGCAAAAATAGTTGCACCTAGGTTGGGATGTGTTAACCCATATTCCCTATTCACCATATTCTCCAGACATTGTTCCTTTGGATTTTCATTTATTCACGTCCTTGCAAAATAATCTCAGTCATAAAAATTTAATTTTTTTGAATGAAAATAAAACACCTTCAAATTTAATTGCAACATCAATCATTATCTTTTATCAAGAATCTCTCACTCTCTCTCACTCTCTCTACACATATATATATATATGTAATGCGTGTGCGTGTATGTGGTAACAATATTCCAAGCAGGGAATAATGGTAGACTTATAAAGAAGATGTAAAAGCATAGCCAAGCAGAAATGATTTGGTCTTTTGCCACAAAGTAGAAGCATATGTCAAAGTGAAAAATCTTTCCTATATTGTATTTTACATTGACAATGTTGTTAATCTTAGTTCAGTAATTTCTACATATGTACATCATCTTATCATGAAAAGTGATACATTACACAAAGTCAACCCATAACTATTATGACAGAGTTAAAGGAATTTGTTGGTGGTTTAAACTATGTGAACATCATCGATTTAATTTCAAATAATATAATAATATATTTTTTCTGCAACCAAATGCATATCATTTGTCTGATGGGCAAGATATTAATCGTCAGTAGTAAACAGATATTTATTTTTTTAATATAATATTTTGTACACAGATATTTATTTTTTTAATATAATATTGTATTTTTGTTAACTTTTAATAAACATTACACAAATCATTTGATGTTATTCTTTCAAATACCAGTTTTTGTCTTTCTTTGGGCAGTGGAATGTATGGATGCCCAGTTACCCAGCCTATATGCCCTTCTACACCTGGACTGGGTTGGACTCCATATGTCGGGCTGGAGGCTCGTGAAGGTCTTTCTGTATGGAGAAGTGGTCACTAGCAAGAGCCGCTATCAAGACAGATATGCTTACATTCCCAATAAGACCACAATTCAAACTATCTCTTGAGAAAGAATTGTTGTCACTTTTGCATCCCTATGAAAATGCAAGATTATCAAGTGCTTTTGAGAGACTTGATCCTTTTTTTACCATAAAGGCAAAAATACCTCACTGTGCTGTGCTGTGTCCAGTGAAGTTTTAGCTGACAAAAATGTACAGAAGGGGTTCACTAAGTTTAGAGTTGGTGATTGTAGCCTTATTGATGAAGAATGCTCAGGCACCCCCAACATCAACTACAGATGACAACCCAATCAAGACATTGATTGAGAATAACCCGCATCACATCATGCAGTAATTAGCAGACACAAAATCTATTAAAATCTTCTCTCCAAAAGCATTTTGTAAAGCTTGGGTACTCAAATCAATACAATGTTTGGGTACCACATGATTGGAGTTAAAAGAATTTTTGGATTGCATTTCGCTTGTGATTTCCTGTATAAACGCAATGAAAATGCACCCTTTTTGAGGAAAATTGTGGCAGGTGATGAGAAATGGATCATTTACAACAATGTTCCGCGATAAAGATCCTGGGTAAGTGACATGAGCCAACTCTAGCTACCTTAAAAGTAGGTCTTTATCCTAAGAAAGTTATGCTGTGCATAAACCTGTCAAATAATACTATACCATGTGCTTCTGCAAAGTAACTAGTCAATTGATTCTGAAAAGTACTGCCCATAACTGATTGTAATAATGGCAGCAGTTCAAAAAATGTCCAAAATTGGTGAACAGGAAAGATGTTGTTTTCTATCAGGCTAGTGCCAGGCCTCACATTTCTTTGGCGACCCAGCAAAAATAGTTGCACTTTGGCTGGGCTGTGTTAACCCATTTATACCCAACATATTCTCCAGACATTGATCCTTTGGATTTGCATTTATTCAGGTCCTTACAAAATAATCTAAATGGTAAAAAATTTAATACTTTGGATGAAAACACCTGTGACACTATTTAGTTGTGGTAATTGGTTAACTAATTAACCACAAATTAAAACAAGAAAATACGGAGGACGGAAAAGAAGATACTCTGAAATCTTTATTTTTTTTATTTATTTAAGAATAAAATTGAGTTACTTTCTCAAAGACCCGTAAATTGGTGTAGACAGTAGACTTGCAGAAAGGCCATATGTGAGCTTTTGACAATTGATTAATGATGTTTGTAAAAGTGCTTGCCGAGAAAAACATGAGATTCAGAAAAAGTGTTGAGATATCAGGCAGCAGGCCATATGTTGATTATGAAAATTTTGGCATGAGAAAGTATTCCAAAATTATATTCCGATACAGAGTAGAGAGAATCAATATTATTTATCTTCCTAAGATATCATTTTTAATTGCCGTCAAGCTGAGAGGCCATATGTTCATTATGAAAATTTCGGCATGAGAAAATATTTCAATACGGGATAGAGAGAATATTATTTACTTTTCCAAGATGTATTCAGTACTAACACGTTAAGTAGCCATATGTTGATTATAAAATCTTGGCATGAGAAAAATATCTCAGAAAAATTGCCGATTTGGAGGTAAAGAAATTTATTTTTTCTCAAGAAGCCAAGGGTTCCAGCAAACGTTAACTTCATGAAGGGACCACATAGCAGACTTTGACAATTGGTTGATGGGGTTTGTAAAAAGTGCTGCTTAAGAAGACGCAGAGTGACCAAAAGATCTGAGAGATTTTAAGTGGCAATGTGTGATTCGTCAAAATTTTGGCTGATGGGAAAAAGAATTTTGTAAACAAAAATTCTGGGTTATAATTTTAATGAGACCAGCTGAGCCACACCCGCACGGCCAAGAGGCCATTAGTCAAGTGGTAGCAATGATGATAGGCGGAAGTAATTTGATGAGAAGGACGGGGAAGTTATTAACGCCAACTGACGGGATTGGTACAAGGTATCAATATGAGAAGGGGGGAGTTTAGACTGGGAGTTGACCACGGGCCGACATCTCAGTGTCACAACCTTCAGATATATATATATATATATATATATATATATATATATAGCTCCATTCGAATGTGGCTTGATAAAATCTACCGTCTTGGAGTTATCGACAGTGAAATTCTAGCTTAATTCGCGTCATTGTCGGCAGTCATTACTGGCCTTGTTTGCATACATTTTCTGCTGAAAGCTAAGCGCGGAAGAGAACTTAGTTAACGGCCTTGTATACTGATCTTAGATGTCTCAACTAGTCACAATTACTGCGCAAGAGAACTATATTGCATGCGTAATTCTTTCTTCTTAATAATACCATAAATATTTTGATTATAAAATTTTGTTTTCATCAGTTTTGACGTTTTTTTTAGCGAAACAGGGAAGGACCCTAAGTTAAATAAATAAATACAAGTTAAATCCACTTCTCCGTGGACAAAACAGCACAGCATGATAAAAATAGCCCCCAAAAAACTCAATAACAACAAAGTTTTAACCGTCAAAATGTTTATGTTATTAATTAAAGGAAAGACCAAAGTATTTTTTATTATTTTTTAAATTTATTAATCCTTTCTAACACGTTGGAAATTTTGATTGAAAATATTTGTTTTGTTTGCGTCAACGGTTGACAAGAGAATTTTTTTTTTCCGGTGAAAAACATTGATTTTGAAATTCTTGTAAAAATCAAATAATTGCCGGGTGTTAATGAAACTTTGAGAACATATTCACAAATTAATTAAATTATTTTAGACTTTTTTAAGAAAGTCATAGTAAAAAAATATGACAATAAGATGACAATAAGTGACATTAATGTCACGTATTTTAGGAGTATCGAAAATTCAGTGGAGGTACCGAAATTGTTGTTAGGCCATTCTATCTTTCCTTTTTTCTAGCCAAATCTCCATCTTACGAACATTTCTCTTAATAATAATTTTAAAATAATTCAGTAGATGATGTTATTTAATTTATGGTAACTGCTTGTGTGTTGATTACCTTAATCGGGTTTCATCGTCCGATACGAAACGTCTGGAAAATAAGGCAGTTATTTGCAGTCGCCATAGCCTTTGGACAAAGATCAAAGTGTAGTATCTCTTCTTATCAGCTTAATCTGATTATCTCTCTCTCTCTTTATTTCTATTTTAATTTTTTCTTCGTTCTTACCTCCATGAATTCGTCATACCTAAAGATTAAAATATATTTTAAAAGAAGAAAAATCTTTCTTTCAGCTTTAAATTCAAGCTAATAGATTAAATTGAATATTTATTTACAATAAGCAAAATACTTTGCTTATTGCATTGTTTTTTTTTCAAAACTAATTTAAATTGACTGACACAATTTTTTATTTCGAAACTGCTGAAATTTTTTTATTTTAGTGACATTTTTAGTGATCTTTCACCACAATATAATTCTTCACAATACAGTGTAACTCGGATATAAGAGAGTTGTCGGGACAGAGAAGTCTCTTATATCCAGGTTTCTCTTATATCCGGGTTTTGTCTATTATATATACATTAACACAGGCTCTAATTTGGGACCAGAGAAAATATATCTTATATCCGGGTTTCTCTTATATCAGGGTCTCTTATATCAGGGTTACACTGTATAATAATACCGTGTAACCCGGATATAAGAGACACTCTGATATAAGAGAGATTTTTATCTGGTCCCAAATTAGAGCCTGTGGTAATAAAACAAAATAGACCAAACCCGGATATAAGAGAAAACCGGATATAAGAGACTTCTTCTCCGGTCCCGACAAATCTCTTATATCCGGCTTACACTGTATTAAAAAAAAAATGACCTAAAAATAAAAAATACTCTCCGGAAACTATTAGATGATTTAATGTTTAATTAATCTTATATGAAACAAATATTACTTAAGTTAAAATATCGAAGAATTTTTTTGCCACAGTGGAAGTTGTTAGTTTAAGTTGGTGACAGCATGTATGGCAGATGCAATTTTAATGTTTTTCTATGGCATTATACCAGCCGCAACAACATTATCCTTTGTTATCGTCCTCTCACCATCTCTAGCTCTCACTTTTTATACATGTGTGTGTGTGTGTGTGTGTGTGTGTGTGTGTGTAGAAATGTTGAAATGACCTAAAAAAAGAGATATGATCATCAACCATATGTGAGCGAAGAATTATAATTTAATGGTATAGACAAAAAAACAGTGGTCAGTGTAGCTAAACAGAAAGTATATAATTAATTACGTATATATACCTGCATTTATAGTACGACTCGGAGTTTTATGGCATTCCCATTCATCAGGTACCAAAAGTTATGAACTGTTTAATACAGTTTTATTATTATTATTATTATTATTATTATTATTATTATTATTATTATTATTATTATTATTGCTCTCATTGGTGCATATATAAATTTTCATTTTCACTATATTTTTTATAAATTTTGAAAAAACAATTAAAAATAAATTCTCACCAAATTATGTTAATTCTTAAATTTACTAATTTTCTTTTAAAGAAATCACTCGGATAAATATTGGATTTCTAAGTGGTTTTGATTTTTTTCCCCCAATTTTGTCAATAATGATATTTTATTAAAAACAAAACAAAACAAAACAGAAAAACAGACTGAAATAGCGATAGACAGTGTTCTGACTGTTCGATCTATTTTTGAGTAAGGAACAAATTCTTTTACACCGTTTCAACTAATTCTTTTATTCTTTCCACTGTCTGTGTTCAGAAACTATGTGCCATCTATTTTCAAATAATTTAATCTTTTTTAATTGCAATTTCTTTCAAAATAGGAAGCTTTATTAATTACAAAATATTGTCGAGCTTGGGAAAGAAATATCAAGTTCCAAAGCAACAGCAACATCTTCTTGTTTGTTTTTATATGAAAAGCTTTTTTTAAAGATTCGCCCTGAAAAGGTAAGTTAGACGAACCGGCTTCTTAACAAAACTACCACAAAGAATTTTAGATAATTTAAATGACTTTTTTTTAAAGAAATTCGGTTACATTTCGGTTTTATTTGAAAGCAAATGAGAATTAAAAAGAAAAAATAATTTCTGTATAAATTTCAGGCATTTTTAAAACGTTGGCATATTTTCTCGTCTTTCATCAGTCGTCATTTTAGTTAGGTATGTCCAATTTTGACCTTTTTAGCGTTTTTATTTAGTTGTTTTTTTGTCAGTTGAAAGACACATTAATTTCGAAATTCTTGTAAAAATTAACTACTTGTTGGATTTTAATGAAAACTTCAGAACTTATTCAGAAATGAATGAACTTATTTTAGAAATGTTTGTCTCTTTGAAAGTCCTGGTATAAATATTTTTTTTTATATCTGTTACCCCCCTCGAACTTAATTTTATGAAAACACAAAAAAAAATTTATTTGCAACCTGAATTTTTTTTTTTAATTAAATGCACAAAACTCTGAAAAATCTAAATCATCGAGTTTTTTGTTAAAAAAATGTCCGAAATTGTCCAAACTTTTACCTCAATTGTAAAAATACAAAACCCAATAAAACTAAGACAATATTTAATTAAGAAAGTTTTTAATGGCTTTTCTGAATAATATATACGATGGTAATTATTATCTGAAAGAAAAAATTTTTTTTGATGAACAATGAATTTTTACTTTAATTTTCTTTTTTTTTTCAATTTTAAGTACACAATATGACAAAAGGTTGTTATATATTTATACATTAAGTTCTTTCTGCAACCTTATGGAAATGATATATTATGTTCTCTACTTTTTAAAGATCATAAATTTGATAGCTTATTAAAATCTGACAATCATAATTATTTTAAAAATAATTTTTAATATTCCAAAATTGTATTTAAAATCGTCTACAACGAAAGTACGGATGCACATTGTTGAAATAATGTCACATGAGTAGTTTCCTTTGATAGAAGCAAGTTTTTTTTTTACTTCAGAAATGGCTTTGATTCGTTCAGTAAGAAGAAAACAACGCTTGTCAAGTTTTCTGAATATCGTCGTATTATTTTCAATTTTTTTCTTTTTCTATTCAAATATAATCGAATAGTGGGATAAAAGAAAATATCGACTATTTACAATTACAAAAAAAAAAAAACGCCCTTGGAAGTCCACCCAAATTTTCAAGTTTGAAATCGAATGCATAAATTCATTGTACATTACTTTGGAATTATTATCCACACGACAAATTATCAATTAAAACGATTTTTGGAGTTTAAATTTTCTGGAGTTAGCGCGCTACTACTCAAACTAAAAAATACTTATTGAGTCAAAACAAAACCAACATAGCATGTTAATTTTATTAATAAATAAAATAAAACTCGTATTACTGCCATATAATTATTAATAAATAGAAAAAAATCTGCCTTAATAAAAAAGAAATAAAATCTCATTTCATTAAGTTAACCCGTTTCAATTCATTCATGTAATTTTTATATTCTCAGAAAAATATTTCATGACTGAAATAATAAACCTCAATTTAAAAAAATGAATTTTTTTTACTGTTTTATTTTTACTTGTAAAATTTGATTTTCTTTCATAATTTAAATGTTATTTTCAGTGCAGAATTCTTCCTCAAACGTAAGGTAAAAAAAAAAAAAAAAATTTGAAAGTGAATTTAAAAAAAAAAAATCTACTAACCAGATTCACTTAAAATTAGAACGAATTATATCACTTTGGCGCTACCATCCAATAAATTTCCGTGCAGTAAGTTGTGAATATATTGACGTACATCAATTAACGCCTGTCAATTCCTTAAAAAAGGAACGACTACGGTTGGAAATATCTCTCTTAAAAAAATTTCTGCTAAAAATGTAAGTAATGTTTCTTTCAAATTACATTAAGTATACTTTAATCATTCTAAATTTCCTAAGATAACAAAAGAAAAAGGTGTAATTGATTTTTCATGATTTTTTAACTAACAGACAGAAATGTCGATAAGTTCCATTTTACGAAATTTTTTGACTCGAAAAAAAAAACAAGATTTTTAATAAAATTTTTAACATTTATAGGAAGGATTAAAAAGTCTGAAAAAATATTCAGAAAATACTTTGGTCTTTCCTCTTTAATAAGAACATAAATATTTAAACGTTAAAAATTGTTTTATCAATTTGGGGACCTTTTGTCGTCAAGGTATACCACTTTTTAGCGAAATATTGGACATACCTATTTTAGATGAAAGGCGAAAACAATCAAATTTTAAAATCTCTTAAAAATCCAATATTGTACAGGGTGAACTGTTCAAATCTACTGAGCATATCCATTTAATATGATTAATTAAATATTGATACCTCCAGTTCTCCGCGAAAAAACAGCAGAGCATGATAAAAAAAATGACCCAAAATCAATAACAGCAAAGTTTTAATCATCAAAATTTTTATATTATTATTAAAAAGAAAGATTTTATGATAATTTTTTAAGATTTTTTATTCCTTTCTAGCACGTCTGAAAATTTAATTAAAAATTTTGTTTTGTTTACGTCAGCGGTCGACGTAAGAATTACGATTTTTTTTCGATTTTTTTCTGGTGAAAAATTTGATTTGGAAATTCTTGTAAAAATCAAATAATTGTCGGATTTTAATGAAACTTTCAGAACTTATTCACAAATGAATTAAATTATTTTAGACGTTTTTTAAGGAAGTCAAAGTAAATATATATTTTTTACATTTGTCCCACTCACACACACACCTTACTTAATTTTAGGAAAACTCGAGAGATTCAATGGCATGAATTTTAGTGATTAAATTAGTTTAAAGCAGGAAATTTTGAAGAATATAAATCATCAATGTTTTACAATATCTAACTACACAGCTACCCAAAATTCAGTTCTGAATTATAAAATACAAACCCAATAAAACTCAGACATTAATTAGCAAAGCTTTTAATGACTTTTATGAATAATACATGGTAAGGGCACTATTGTCTGAAGCCAAAATATCTGTCTGATAAAAAATGGATTTTTATAAGAATTGTTTTCTTTTTTATTCAATTTTAAATACAAAATATGATATATGTGTTAAATATTTTAAAATTAAGTTTCAATCTGTGTATTTTAGGACATGCTATTATTAAGTAGATGTATTTTTACAGATCATAAATTTGAAAGCTTCTTACAATCTGTGACACACAGGTATTTTTAAAAGAATTTTACACTGCTTTTCAGTCTGTATAAAAACGTTTTTACATATATAATTACCTTAATGTCACGTATTTTAAGAGTAAGAATAATCTGACCTCCGAAAATGTTAGTTACTTTACATACAGCAAATGTTTTGAATTCTCTGATTATGACCAGCATCATCGTATTTTCAAAAGTTTTATTTTTTATATCACATTTTAATAAATATTTTGATTTAATTTTTTAAATATAATTAATTTATTGTTTTTCATCAATGAGAGCCATACTGCAATTATTAATTATTTTCTTTTTTAGTTTCAATTCTACAATTGGAAACAAAATAATTATCAAAAATAAGGAGAATTAAAAATAACATAAAAATGAAAGAGGTACTTATAATTTCTTACTAAGTATTATAATGATGCAAAAACAGAAATCTATACTGAAAATGAGAGAAAAATATTGAATTCCCTAAAAATTGAAAAAGAAAATTGGTCTCTCTAAAATTAACAAAATACTCAATTGTAAGTTTTTTGAATTATGATTAGTAAATACAGTTCTTAATCAATAACAATATCAACTGACTGACGCACATTAATATGGAATTTTAAAAGATTTAAAACTCAGTAAAGTATATTAAAATTAAAATCTTTCAAAAATGAACACAAATATAAAATTTCATTCTTCAAAAAATTTTCACTGCAAAAGAAACTCAAATTTCCTACATTAATTTATGGTCCCAAAGACAAAATATTAAACATAAAACATGATTTAATTTAATACAAATAGTCAAAAAATGCTTTGGACTTTCATCTTAATGATAGGCTTTCATGTTAAAACTTTGATTTTATTTAAGATTGGGACATTTTTTCATCATGTGTTCCATGTGCCATACATTTTCTGGGTATCTTGGTATCAGTTATTTTCACTGTAGATAACAGTATTGGTTGACTAATCCAAAAAGTCACTTAACCAAGAGAGGTGCAAGTTCAATACCTTCAATACTTTCTTCATTGCCCTACAACCAACCAACCATATCGGCATTAATGACCCATAGTGGTTGAAATGCCTGTAAAACCAATCAATCTTCATTTGCCTTATTTTTTTTACTTCAGATTGCTTTTCTCTCAATCCTCTGATACTATAAATGTTTTCGTCAATTTTTCATGTTCTTCTTAATTTCCACACTTGACTATTCTTAAAAAGAACATTTTTTTCACATAATACATAATTAATTTCAAGTGAAAAACAGCACATTACTTATGGAAATTATTTCATTATTCCGATGTATTTTTTCAATTACTAATAATTATTTTAATAAATAGAAGGCAGTATTACTAAAAGATTATCTTTTCTCCTTGGCACTGATGAAAATGATGGTTTGATTTTATTGGATAGGCCGACTATCAGCTTTAAACTTGAAAGTTGGTGTTTGACATTTTAAATTGTAAACATTTTTACTGTTTTTTGCTTCTGTTTTTTATCAATATATGTAAAGTTATTAAACAATTTGATGTTGAAATAATCATCAGATTTTTCATAAACTTATTTATGATTTCCTCATTTGAAACAAAAACATTTTTCCCATAATATATAATTAATTCAAGCAGATAATTATAAAAATTATTTCATTTTTACTATAGGTTTTATATTCCAATTGTTAACTATTAGTTTAATAGATACTTCAATTGCTCCCCCAGATCAACTTACATCTCTTAGGGTTGTGCTGTTGCTGACCGTCCCATGAAGAGGGACATTGCAAACCGTATTCTTTTCTCTTAAGCCCAGATAAAAATGATGCTTTGTTTTCATTGGCAGAGATGCTTGTAGTAGATAATTTTATACAAGTTGCTGCCAGCTATGAACTTCATCATGTTGCCAGTGATGTTAGTCCAAGGCGATGTCTGAAAAGGTTAAAAATCATCATGTTTTTCAAGATCATATTTGAATTGTTTCTGAATTGACAATGTTCTGATTTTAATCATATACATGTCATAAAATATGACGTGATAGTAAAGTAATCTTGTTTCACTGCAAAATATTTGATATTCATTGGATGTGGCTGCTACTGCATTATTAAATTAATAATTACATTTATCTCTCATAATAAAGACTGCTTTCATATATTATTAACTGCCCTTATTAATATATCATGCCTTTCTTCTTCACAGATGTCTTGGTTGTTGTGAAATCGGATATAATAAGCCAGATGGAAACACATATTGCAAAGAACCTTCATCCTTGTGAAGTTTGTGGATCTGCATTTTCAATAAAGTCAGATTTAGTGAGGCATATACGTACACATACCGGAGAAAAACCATATTCTTGTGAAGTTTGTGGATCTGCATTTTCCCAGAAGGCGAATTTAGTAAGACATATGCATACACATACTGGAGAGAAACCTTACACTTGTGAAGTTTGTGAATCTGCATTTTCAGAAAAATCAGGTTTAATGAGGCATATGCATAAACATACAGGAGAGAAACCTTACCCATGCAAAGTTTGTGGATCTACATTTCCACGCAAGTCAGAAATGGTCAGACATATGCGTATACACACTGGAGAGAAACCATATTCTTGTGTAGTTTGTGGATCTGCATTTTCAAACAAGTCATGTTTAGCTAAACATATACGTACACACACTGGAGAGAAACCATACTCTTGTGAAGTTTGTCGATCTGCATTTTCACAGAAGTCACATTTGGTCAAACATATGTGTACACACACTGGGGAAAAACCATATTCTTGTCAAATTTGTGGATCTGCTTTTTCAACAAAGTCAAATTTAATGACACATATCCATAAACACACTGGAGAGAAACCATATCCTTGTGAAGTTTGTGGAATTGCATTTTCAAACAAGACAAATTTAGTAAGACATATGCGCATACACACTGGAGAAAAACCATTTTCGTGTGAAGTTTGTGGATATACATTTTCCAACAAGTCGTGTTTAGTTAGTCATATACGTACACACACTGGGGAAAAACCATATTCTTGTGAAGTTTGTGCATCTAGATTTTCACGGAAGTCGACATTAGTGATACATATGCGTACACACACTGGAGAGAAACCTTACTCTTGTGAACACTGTGGGTCTGCATTTTCAGATAATTCACTATTAGTGATACATATGCATACACACACTGGAGTAAAACCTTACTCTTGTGAAGTTTGTGGATCTACATTTTCAAACAAGTCATGGTTAGTCAGTCATATGCGCACACACACTGGAGAAAAACCTTACTCTTGTGAAGTTTGTGGATCTAAATTTTCAAACAAGTCATCTTTAGTTAGTCATATACGTACACACACTGGAAAGAATCCTTAATCTTGTGGATCTGCATTTTCACAGAAGTTGCATTTACTGAGTCACATGCATAAACACACTGGAGAAAAAGCATAATTCAATGAAGTTGTGGATCTGTATCATCATTCAAGACTGTCATTAAAAACACAAATTATTTCTAAAAAAATATTTTTCAAACTGGTGAATTTATTGCATTATTTACATTATTATGCTCGTATCCTCGTCTCCATTGCCATATTCACAACATTCTGACCATTGTTCCACGATTCATACCTCTTCCGTATGTCTAATAATTTTGAAATAAAGTTACTTTCTGCACATTACTGATTAATTAGTTCCTTATATCTAATTAGATTCAAATGGGAGTAATTAATTGATTTGATTTGCTTTTTATAAGAAACGTATGTGAAGACATCGGATTTATTAAAAAAAAATATAATTTAACAGAGGCTTATAATTAAATGTCTTTTTTCAATGGCTCCCAACAAAATTTCTGTAATTGTTGTGTAAAAATGGCAGGGCTACGTATATTTATTCATCTTTACTATCATTCCAATAAACAAATTTAATCAG
This sequence comes from Acanthosepion esculentum, assembly GCA_964036315.1. NCBI lineage: Eukaryota > Metazoa > Mollusca > Cephalopoda > Sepiida > Sepiidae > Acanthosepion > Acanthosepion esculentum. Next base: position 11,102,852 of record OZ038479.1, read on the forward strand.
GCTAGATCATTTAAACTAATAGAACAATTTTTTTTTTATTAATAATTTAAATAAAATCAGTATCCTACACATAATCACATTTTGTTTGAGAATTATTACAGGACAAAGTTTTTACATTGACAAAAAAGAAGTTGTATTTTAAATAAATTTAAAACAAAACTGTTCAAATAATAAACTTTATTTTTTGAAAATTGTGACTTAAATGTAATAAAAACAGAGTTTAATTTTCAAAATATTTGTTATAATTAAGAGAAAAGACCAAAGGATTTTTTGATTATTAAATTATATTTGTAGAGTGAGTGGTCATGGTTAAATGTAAATAAATGGCAGAACTTCCCAATAAACAGAATTGACAAAGTTTGCAATAAACAATAACAAGTAAAAGAAAAGGGCTAATGATATTTATATAAAGCAAAAAACAATATATGCAAGGCATATTAAAAGTAATAAGGCAAAGCAACAGTAATGTGGCAAAATTTTCCAAACTAAGAATTGGGTTTAAGACACAAGAACAAATTCAGATGAGCATACGTATTATTCTGACTTCAAGACAAGATGGACCGGGACTGAGTCAAATAAAACCAAGGACTGGCCTATTGTCTAGGAAAAATCCCTTTATGCATTTGTGTGTGTGGGCCTATAAATTGGGTAAGGAAAAGTATGAAAATGTTCACAAAGAGTATTCAGATTAAGTTTGTAATAGTGAACCAAGTAAAAAGACAATGAATCTAAATGAACTTAATATATTAAATTGAAGGATGCGTGGCAATGCAATAAAGGAAAAGTCAAGGTCATGAAAATATATAATGTCTGCCCTTGGTCACATGGACAGAGTAGCAAAGGGCAATGATAAGTGTGATGATGTATGGATTGATTGAAATAGATATCGAGGAGTGCTTATGAAGAGATGCCAAAATGATGAGATATTTATTAAGGTGGACATTGATTTTGTGACCATTGTTCTACTGTCAGTCTCTAGGTACCAATGAATAGATATGAATAAACTGATAGTGAAGTGTGTAGCAGACCCACTGGAGGGGTGGGTGATATAACATGACCTGTGTGCCCAAATAAGGCATTGGTGTCACAGGAGGCCAGCTAACATTTAAAAAACTAAAAGACAGGAAATCTGACAGGTCAACAAGAGGAAAACAAGCTGAAAATTGGTGCTATATTTATTTACATCATCCTCAGAAGTACTTGTTTGGAGTAAAGGAACACGAGCAAAGAATGAATAAAGTAATGGAGGCAGAATTAATTAAATTGAGGAATAATGACCGGCCTGAAGATCTTGATAATGTAAATCTGACTAAATGTTAAAAGTAGACTTCCATGGAAGTTAATTTGGCATGTAAATTGGAAAGTTCAGTTCACACGTCTGACGAACGTGTTGAAAAGTTGCTGGTTAAGTCTGTAATATCTTAAGCAAAGTGCACGGATTACGTTATTTGATACTTGTTCTCTTGCCTGCTGTACTTGATCGAGATGAGAGTTCACATTTTGATTTCATAATTGCAATATTAATAAGAATCATTTCTCTTTGTAAATTCCCGTGACATTTTCAAAAGAAGATTGGAAAGATTTCCAATGATTTTCCTTCTCCGTCTCTCAATTCTTGTTCCTAAGCCTTCCATACAGGATTGAAATATGACGTCATATCCTTCTCGTCTGTAGGGGTTGAATGTGGATATGTTCAAACTCCTACGTATTTTAATTCACAAATGCAACAAAATGAGTAAGCAACAAGAAAAATAATAATGTAAAAACAATGTATCGGTTTAACAATTAATAAACATTTACATAAAACAATAAAGGTAAAAATATTTCTTGTTCATGTAATCTAAATTGTTCCAAAGTTTTGTTTTGTTTAGTTTGTAGTGTTATTAAAGTTTTGGTTTGTAAGATTTTAAGTTGTTGAACTGTGTATACGAAAATGAGAAAGTATGCTTAAGTATTATTGTAATTGTGGGAAAATTAAACAGTTCTGTTTTTGTATTAAATTACAAGTATTCTTCTTGATTTACTGTGATTTCTACAAATTTGTTCTTTGACTAGAGTTTTAGCTTGAAACTACCTGCGTCTCTCGTTTCTTGCGCATGTGTAGACATGACAACATCAAGAAAGAATGAAATCCTAACGGGTGAATCGCGTCACAAGAAACCGTTGCAGTTTTTCATATTTTTCTAGATATCACCATGAATTATGGATATTGAAGATGAAATAAGCATTCTTGAGGAATTTATTCCGAAGAGGAAAAGATGCAACAAAACAACGCTGAATTTTCTCGCATTTCAAATTTTATGGCATTTTTTATGAAATCTCACATTCAAGCAAAATTATCCATGGAACGGATAAAGGACACTTTAAACGCAATGCATTACAACAAAACCGACCTTACATCATTAATTAGAATATAAAATGAATTTTAAACTTTTAATATTTTTATATTAATTTTAATCTAGAAACTATTTTCAATACAGCAAGAGAAAAAATAAAAATAATAAGCAAATTCACGGCTAAGCTCACTACCAGTAATTTACGAATACTAACCAATACCTAAAGTTACAATAAGTCACTGAAGATAACATCAAAATGTTTATGTAAAGATAACAAAAGAGGAATGACTACTGAGTTATGAAGTTTAGCAGGATTGTAAGGTAAATTCTTTAATATGTTTACAATTTACTGTAGTTTCATATCGTTGATTTATGTCACTATTCAAGAACTTAATTATTTCCATTTTCTGCTGCAGACAGAGAAAGTATGGTTCGTTCACCGATCTGGAGATTCTATCTAGTCTGAGAATTTTCCATTTACTTTTAGTTTTTTTTTTTTCTCTGTCAATTTCCAAAAATATTGTCTTTGTGACTGGCTTGACCTGTTAGCATCAGGTTTGTGAGTTTTCTGGTCTTGGGCGCCAGGAGCAAACTCTCCCAGCAGCTCTGATTTTTTGCTTACCTAACGTAGCCTTTAGATAGGGCGGGCGGATACGCCCGACTGTTATCAGTGTGACCTTGGCTTAGAAGAGAAAGCTTCGCACGCCTTCTACCATTGTCCCCAGTGCGCCATTTCAGGGACTCTATCGGCGAGTTGACGGCTCGTATAGCTCCCGATCAGCTTGTGTCCATCGATCTTGCGTACGCACGTGACAATGTGTCGACTCCGTTCTCCGGAGTGAAATGGTTGGTGTTTATTATGTTGCTAGCCATGGCAAGAATGATGATGTGGATGTTACAAAATGGAGAGAATCTTGCGATATGAACTATTCTCATCAGTATCTGGTCGGATTCTTTGAATCAGGATGAAGATCAGAACTGATAGAATGTGGTTGATATTGACAGATTTCTGTGAAAGTTGGGTGCCTATGGCGAGCCTGGTTTGCGTTAACGGGGCTAGACTTGATTTTCTCTTGTATGTCCCCTTGATGCAACGAGGCGGTTTGCTATGAACATTCCCCCGGTTAAGTTAGACACTATTTGATTTCCTAGTTAATGTGAATAAGTGTTGCTTCCGGTCTGTTCCCGGCATGCTCTTTTGTTTTGATTCATTGCAAGATACCCAACCTCCCCTCTCCCAGTTTGTTTTTGTCCCCCTTTTTTCATCTCGGCTGGGTCAGCCTTTGATTTTCCATTACTATTTATTTATTTTTTATCCTTTCTACTCCATTCGAGAGCGTGTTTTTTGATTCTGTCAAACAGCAGAATATAGAGGCAAATCTTATTATTTTGAAGCGCAGACGAGTCTTCTTAACAACAGTTTCATTTTTAGTTTATTTTTGTTGCATTGTTTAGTTTTGTTTTTGGGTTCATCCCTTCCCCCGTCATTTCACGTTTCATGAAATTTAAAATATTTTCGAAAGAAAAAAAAAAGAAAAAATATTAAAAAAATGAGAAATTTGAACATGTATCAAATTTTTATATCACGTGATGTTTTGTAGGCCTGCAGTGAATATGTTGTATTGTGGTATATGTAGAATTGAACTAACCAGGACTAGAATAGTCAGCAAAAACTAGCCTTTCCCCATATCCTCTTTGGCCTTGCACCATAATTTTGTAGTCCACTTTTTACAGATTTACTAGAAATTATAAGTGTTCAATTTTTTTCCGACGTTTGTCCCTATTTTGTCCTGATTTGTACAACTGTGTTCTTGTGTCATTTTTGTTTTGAACTTTTTTTTGCATGTTGTGGTATGGCCCCCAACTACAGTGGTGGAGTCACCCAGCCACTGAGTATGCAGTTAGAGTTGCTTCTCTGACTAAATCAATATGGGCCTCCAATAGGCAAAAAAGGGGTGCATCTTATTTTGACCGGGTTCAAAAGGAGTACAAGGACTTCCTCAATGGAAATAAGCAAAGCTCTTGTTGCAGTCACAATCAGAACCATCTCCCTGCTAATAATGGACATGAAAACCCGTTGACTGATCGACGTCGACAAGGAATAAGAAGCAACTGCGGGTTCTTGGCGAAATGTGGCCTGGCTGAAACCAAATCCCACAACCGAGGATATCAAGCGAATCAGTGGGGGAGGACAAGACCAGCAAGGCTCCAAATGACTGGAATGTTGGTGGGGAGAAGTGGATCTAAGGTGGATACCCCTTCACACTATGGACAGCAGGATTTCCCACAGATTAAAATGCAGCTGCAGCAGCAACAGAAGGAGCAGCTGAAACAGGAACAGCAGCAGCAATAGTTGCAGGTGAAGGGGCGATAATCGGTTTCTCTTATGGAGGTGGAGCAATATCCTCCAACTCGACCCACCTCATGAAATTCGGGGAGGGTGAATGAAGAAGAAGAACAAGAGAAGAATGAGAAAAGGTTTGGACGAAGCAGGATGGAACGGGACATGGAACAAGCCAAGGCCCAATCCACCCCTGCTTTGCCAGCCAGAAAGTATGATGTGACTATTTTCAGAAGGTTTTCACCATCGAGCCCAGTCTGAGAGTCTCAGTTTAATAACTATTTGGCTGTTTGCGAGGGTTGCATAATAGAGGAGAAGCATTGGGAAGCATTGAAGGCCTGGAAGAAGACGTGTACTTGAGACTAGGGAGGAATTTTGTTCCATATAGCCTTGGATGATGAGGCATCATTTACCTCAGATTCAGATTCAGAATGTGCTCTAAAAATTCCAAGTTTTCCTTTCCGATGCTGCATATAGCTGACCTTTTTCATCCCTATTTTTTTTTTTATTAGTTAAAAACAGGACGCCTTGGAGAATGTAAATCATGAATTTATATTTTCAAACTGCTCTAAACCGTAAATAAAAATGCATGATTATTTACTTAGAAAAGCCTTTAAATGCTTTTTTAAATAATATTTAAGGAACTAATGTCTTCAGAAAAAATTGATGGATAATGAATTTTCACAAGAATTTTTCTCAATTTTTATATTTTAATTATTTTTTAATTTTAATTATAATAATTTATAAAATTTCAAATTTTTAAAATGTCAACTTTAATTCGATTGCGTTGTTGTAGCGGACCGCTGGGGTGAAGATGTGAAGAGATATCAGAAGGTTAAAATTTCCTGCTAGCCGGTCCAGCTACTTGGGAATGTTGGACTTTAATTAAGTCCAAAGAAGACAAAGAAAACAAACAAGACCGATATACAAGAGTAAACAAATATATATTAATAACAAGTTACACAAAGACATGAACAGTTACATAGTGTTTGTATGGAGAAATTATGTGTGTGTGTTGTGAGTGTTCGTACATACGTGTATTGTTCTTAGCGCGTTTCCAGAAATTGGGAAACGCTGTATCTGTGAGAGGTCACATATTGGTGTAAGTGGAAAAAGAGAGATTTTACCTCATCTCCACGCGAGGTGGCGGCCCAAGGCCTGAGTCGGAAAAAGAGAGTGAGGCGAAGGGGCAGCCAGTATTTATAGCCAGGGGAGAGAGAGACCCCTGTTGAAGGATTAAGGGACTGAGTAGGAGCTAACCGCGACATTGTCATTAAGTGAAAACTATACTTACTAAACAAAAATAGAAATGCTTAATAGAAATTATCACGCCCCACAATTTTAAAAACTAATTTTTTATGTAAAATATTTTTATATTCGATAAGAACACTGCGATTGTTTGCATAAAAATACATTTTTGCGGTATTTTCAACTTTTAAAGTAAATAATATTTGTTTCAAATCAGAACTATATTTTAATTTTAAATCAGCCAATTTTGTGTTGGTAGATCTTATGTTATTCTACGGAAATTTTATATGTAGAACATAATTGAAGAAAATGATATCGGCTCATTTTTTTAAATCTAATATTTAAATTACTCAGTAAAATTTCAGGTAAATATTCTCCGTAATCTAATGTCTTATTAAATTATTATGACAAGGAAACGTACACCGCTTTACACCGCCTCCTTAAAACGCATGCGTCATTGTAGCAGCAACTGCGTGGCAAGAAAACAAGAGGTAAGCACATGTGAACTTCTCTCTCTATCAATTGAAATTATTGTTTTTATATCTGACAAGTTTTATAGAAAACTGTTTATGTTTAGTTTTACGTTGAAGAAACGACGAGTTTTGTAATGGCGAACACAACTTGCGAAAGAAACACAAAATTCTTCAACAGTCAATCTCTCGCCAGTTCCTGTTTTCGCGCCGTTCCACACTTTTAGGTATCTCCACTTAAAATAAAGGTTAAAAAATGTGAATTTTTGAAAAAAAATGAAAACGCATCGTTGAAGATTTCATTTTAGCTTTAATTGAAAGCGAAGGATTAAATTTATGATTTCCAGTGAGTAAAATATTCTGGTGCATTTCGAATAGAAATTATACAGATTGGAATGTCAAATATATGCTCGATTTGTTAGGAAATTTTAATCTGATTTGAAATAAATATTACTTATAGCATAAAAAAGTAATATACAACATTTCTTAACGAAGAGTCCTGATTTTCTTTGATTTTGATTGACGTAAGTTCCGAGGTGATGACAGCTCTTATGGATGACCAGAATTGACATAATTTACGAAATCTAAATGAACGCATTTTTAAAAAAATTTTAACTACCTAGTAATTTTTACAAATTAACATATATGCAGCAATTATTTAATATTTTATTGACTTTTAGTTAGGTTTCAAGATGCTTTGTGTTGTGTCTCTAGGTTCATAGATTTACTAACTTAAACAAAATATTAATTAATTGAAGTATGACCCAAACTAAAATAAATACATAAAATAAAAATAATTAGTGTAATAGTAATTAAAAAAAAAGTAAAACTTACTTTAAAATTTTGAAAGGATGATTTGCAAAGACGTTAATTATGAAACAGAACTGAATAAGGAAAGTGAAAAAATTGCAGTGCGTAAGACGACACTTAAATTACATAATCTTTTTAAGGATTATATCATGTATAGCTTCCCATAGGTAGAAATTAGGAACTTTTATACACTAAAAAATTTTTTTTTTAATTTTTAAAAAAATATTTGGGTATGAACGACTTTTATGAGCTTTTCAATTTTTGATTTGTAAATGTATTTTTCACTTAATAATATCACCAAACTGCCGGCAATGCAGAATTTTAAATGATTTTTTTAATATTATAAATCATTTAATTAAAATTTCTTTTTAAGACAATAGTGTCCTTAATAAATTTTATTTATCAAAGCAATTAAAAGTTTTTCTAATTAAATAATGTCAAAGTTTTATTGCATTTATTATTTAACAATTCTGAGCAGATTTTTGGTGGAAACTTTTTTCCAAACAAGAACTGAAGTCTGGCTTTTAACTAATAAAAAATGACCACCATAAAAATTTAATTTCTTGAAATTTTATGAAATTGAGCAAATGGGTTGTAAAATCAGTAAAAAAAAAAACAACTTTGAAAAATATTTTCTAAAAAAATTCAAAAATAATTCATTCATTTCTGAATACGTCCTGAAAATTTCCTTAAAATCTGACAATAATTTGCCTTTTTTTTCAAGTCAATGTGTTTTTCACCAGAAAAAGTGCAAAAAAAAACTTTTATCTTTGGTTCAACCAATGACATAAAAAAAAGATATTTAACCAAAATTTTGAACATGCTAGAAAGAAGTAAAAAATTTTAAAAATTAATAAAAATAATACTTTGTTCATTTTTCTTAATAATAACATAAACATTTTGATGACAAAAATTTGTTTTTATTGAGTTTGGGGGCTTTTTTCATCATGCTATGCCGTTTTTTTGTAAAAAAAAATTAAATAGAATGAATGTACCTATTTACAATATATTTAGATACGTTTTTTCATCATGCTATGTTGTTTTTCCCACAAAAAAGTGGAGGTACCTACTTAAGACATATTCAGGTACCTCCTGCAAGATTTAAAGTGAATTTCTTAAAATTAAAACGGTTCCACATAACATAAGCATTTTGGCAATAAAACTTTGCTTTTATTAAGCTTAGGGCCTTTTTCATCATGCTATGATTTTTTTAGGTCCCTCCAGTAATTCAGTATAAACTTTTGAAACCTCAGGTTTAAAATCTGTTTTTAAAAATTAAAACGGTTCCTCATAACATCAGCATTTTGGCAAGAAAACCTTGTTTTTATTAAGTTTATGGCCTTTTTCATTGTACTGTGGTACATCCACTGAAAAAACAGCATACCATGATGAATAAAATGCTCCAAATTTAATGATAAAGAAGTTTTCTTGTCAAAATCTTTGTTATTATGAAGAGAAAAGACCAAATTATTTTAAAACATTTTTAATCCTTTCTAACATTCAAAATTATGTTTAAAAATCTCGTTTTTTACATAATATTTAACATTAGATTTTTAGTCAGTGTCTCCAATAATATTAGATTTTTAGCACCTTTTTAAGCTGAAAAACATTGATTTAAAAATTGTTGTAAAAATCAAATAATTGTTGGATTTTAATGAAGCATTGTGATACCCCACACTTACTTAATTTCATAAAATTTCAAGAAATCAAATTTTCTGCACCAATTTTCTCTTTTGTAGTTAAAATTATGACTTTTGCTCAATGTCGTAAGCAGCAGACACTCTTTTCTTTACACTGGGTGATGGAAGTTGAAATTTAGGTTTTGTTTGGTGAATATTGGCTTGTGGCATCAGGATGTCTTGCACCCATGCTCTGTTTGAGATTTGAGTCCATCCAGGAATATGAGTTGTCATTTTCATCCTCCATTGTGAATTTTATCCATATTCTTATTGAGATCATATGGTCCAGTAGTAGCTGGATCTCTTCCTGGAGTGGCATGAATATAAAAGTTATTGAATGTCATCTACATATTTCAGTCATAGGGTGGGCTTTAGTGATATGGATTCTATTGAAGTATTCCATGTATATGTTTGCCATTGCTGGTAATAATGGTGAGCCCATTGCTAAGCCTTCATCCTGTCAATAGATGTCGGATCCCATTCTGAAGTATGTTGTTTGTTTACAGAAAATCAGTATCTCCATAGGGTTTATTGATATAGTGGTCCATTCTCCTAGAGTTGAGTCTGAGGCCAGTCTGGCCCTGACTATCAAGAGTGCCTCCTCCGTGGGTACCTTGGTGAATAAACTCATCATATCCAGGCTCACCATGCAGTTGGATGGAATGGAAGCATCTTTGATTATTTCCATGAAGTGGGCAGATTTTTGGATATCTGATCATGACTTTCCTATTAATGACTCAGTTATATCCAGAGATTGGTGGCACGCAGAGCATAGGCAACTCACAATTGTCCTGAGCAGATTACCATTTTAGGTGGGAAGTGGTTCTTGTTCTTGATTAGAGTCTACAAACGTTTTTCTTCTGTTTTCCTTATCTTTTTTTACTATATTTCTAATGAGGTCTTCAGGTTTCTTGTATATTCTGTTTTGTTTTGGTGGACTAAATAAAAGCTTTAGTTTGAAATTCCAGTATATCACCTGAAGAAGGCCTGTGCATACAATGGCTGAAGCATTGTGCATATGGCAATAAAAATGAGGACAACAAGCTGAAAAGTATAAATAGAGTAAATCGGCACAATACCTCATCTCATAAATATAGACAGATAATATCTACTATATCTACAGAAATAATGTACTTTCTTCAAATTTCAGCTTCAGCATTAATGACTCATAGTGGTTGAAATCCCAGTAAAATATTTACATTACTTTTCACTTCAGATTACTTTTCTCTCATTCCTGTCTTACTATCAGTGTTTTTATCAGTTTTCATGTTCTTAATTTCCACACTTTCCTATTCTTAAATAAAACCATTTTTTTACATAATACACAATTAAATCAAGTGGAAAATACTACATTCATTGTGGAAATTATTTCATTATTCCTGTGTTTTTTCCTTCAATTGTTAACTATTATTTTAATAAATTGTGGGTAAAAATAATAAAAGATCTTTTTCCTTGGCACTGATGAAAATGATGTTTTATTTTATTGAGCATATTGCTAGTGACATTAGTCCAAGACAAGATCTAAAAAAAACTTAAAAAACCAACAGATGTTTTTCAAGATCCATATTTCAATTGTTTCTGAACTGACAGTGTTCTCAGTTTAATCATATATATTTCATATGATGTGATGGTGAAGCAAACTTGATTCACTGTAAAATGTTTGTTCTTCACTGATGGTGGCTGATGCTGCATTATTGAAATAATAATTACATGTATCTTTCATAATATAGAATACCTTCATATATTATTTTCTGCACCTGTTAATATATAATCTATATCTTTTTACTTCACAGATGTTTTGGCAGTACATAAACCGCAGTGGTTCTTATTGAGAATTTTATGAGGAAAGGACGTTTCATTTACCATGAAAACACAGAAAAATATATGCTACATGGTTCATGTGAAATCATGGATCAACATGGTCAAATCATCATAATGAACTTCCCCTCTGTAAGAAATAATGTACTTTGAAATGTGTGGTTTAACTTTCTACAAAAGCACATTTTTTATGCATACATAAGCAGGAAACTATAATGTTGTGAATTCGGACATAATAGGCCAGATGGAAACACATTACAAAGAAATTATATTTTTGTGGATCTACATATTCATGCAAGTCAGCAATGGTCAAACATATGCATAGACACACTGGAGAGAGACCATATTCGTGTGAAGCTCGTGGATCTGCATTTTCAGGGAAGACAAATATGGATATGAATATGCAGACAGAAACTGGAAAGAAATATTGTGAAGTTTGTGGATCTGCATTTACACATGTCACATTTAGTGATACATATGCGTACACATACTGGAGAAAAACCATATTCTTGTGAAGTGTGTAGATCAGCATTTTCAGTTAAGTCAAATTTGGTGACACATATGCATACACACACTGGATATAAGCCATACATTTGTAAAGTTTGTGGATCTGCATATTCACAAAAGTCTCATTTAGTGGTACATATGCATGCACACACTGGTGAGAAACCATATTCCTGTGAAGTTTGTGGATCTTCATTTTCACATAAGTCTTATTTAGTGATACATATGCGTACACACACTGGAGAGAAACCATATTCTTGTGAAGTTTGTGGATCTGCATTTTCAGTTAAGTCAAGTTTAGTGATTCATATGCACACACACACTGGAGATAAGGCATACACTTGTAAAGTTTGTGGATCAACATTTTCACAGAATTCTCATTTAGGGGCACATATGCATACACATACTGGTGAGAAGCCATATTCTGGTGAAGTTTGTGCATCTGCATTTACATATAAGTCACTTTTTGTGACACATTTGCGTACACACACTGGAGAGAAACCATATTCTTGTGAAGTTTGTGGATCTTCATTTTCACATAAGTCTTATTTACTGATACATATGCGTACACATACTGGAGAGAAACCATATTCTTGTGAAGTTTGTGAATCTGCATTTTCAGTTAAGTCAAATTTAGTGGCACATATACATACACATACTGGAGAGAAGCCATACACTTGTGAAGTTTGTGGATCTGCATTTACACGGAAGTCTAATTTAGTAACACATATGCATGCACACACTGGAGAGAAACCATATTCTTGTGAAGTTTGTGAATCTGCATTTTCAGTTAAGTCAAATTTAGTGGCACATATGCATACACATACTGGAGAGAAGCCATACACTTGTGAAGTTTGTGGATCTGCATTTACACGGAAGTCTAATTTAGTAACACATATGCATGCACACACTGGAGAGAAACCATATTCTTGTGAAGTTTGTGGATCTGCATTTTCAGTTAAGTCAAATTTAGTGGCACATATGCATACACATACTGGAGAGAAGCCATACACTTGTGAAGTTTGTGGATCTGCATTTACACGGAAGTCTAATTTAGTAACACATATGCATGCACACACTGGAGAGAAACCATATTCTTGTGATGTTTGTGGATCTGTATTTTCACAGAAGCAAAGTATGGTCAGGCATATGCGTATACACACTGGAGAGAAACCATATCCTTGTGATGTTTGTGGATCTGCATTTTCACGTAAGTCATCTATGCTAATTCATATGCGTACACACACTGGAGAGAAACCATATTCTTGTGAGGTTTGTGGATCTGCATTTACACTGAGGCGGGGTTTAGTGAGACATATGCGTACACATGTTGGATAGAAACCATATTCTTGTGTAGTTGATCTGCATTTTCATAGAAGTCACATTTAGTGGCACGTACATTTACACACACTGGAAAGAAAGGTTTTCTTGTGAATTTTGTGGATCTACATTTTCATGGAAGCCAAATATGATCAATCATAATTGTATACACATTGGAGAAACTATAATATTGTTGATTTGGCTGTTCTCTATTTACATGGAATTGATGATTTTCACCCACCTAGATATATATATATATATCTATATATACATATATATATATATATATATGCACTGGAGAGAAAAAAGTTCTTGTGATATTTCTATGTATTTTCAAACAAATCAGTTTTGGTGACTCATGTGAATATGAGGTGGACAGAAGCCCTATCTTAGTGCACATTTATTTTCTAAATCAGTTCAAATTCTTTTTAGTGCATCCTGTGAAAGTATACAACAATGTTGTCTCACAAGACAAATTCTTTGTTCATTCTTTTTTATTTGAAGCACCTGAACTTGTTGAAGTATGCCAATATTTGTTTTAAACCCAAACTCTTGCAGAAAAACATGGATGAATTTGACAACTTAGTGACACTGAAGAGAAACCGTATTCTTATGATATTTATGGATCTGCATTTTCAGTCAAGGTAGACTGTTTAAAAAACTTTTCAAAATAAGTGAATTTTTGATATTTGACTCCTGGACAATAAAAATATATTCTCAATCTATCTTATTCCATCCTCCTCTTTGATCTTTACCACAACTTGTCAGTTTCAGTGAAATTGTTTCTATGAGAGAGGGAGGGAGAGGGGGAGAGAGGGGGGAGAGAGAGAGGGGAGAGAGAGTGAGTGTGTGTGTGTGTGTGTATCCTCAACTTTCTTTTTCCCTGAGTAAAATCCTTTTGATTTACAGACATTTGAACAAATTGACTTTCAGAGCCGCTCAACACAATATGTACCTACATCTGTCTCCTCTTTGACTGATCCTGAGGAGTCATCTGTGGCAGAGTTGCAATCCTCTTCATCTTCTTCCAAATGAATGCAAACTTTTTTCCAGTTGTGTCTCACAAAATACAAATGGCTATGCTTTTCAGATGAGAACGTCATGTACTGTGACATTTGTATTAAATATAACAAAACAATCACATCTCTGCATAAATCAAAAGCATCAACATTTGGCACCTCACTCTCACTCACCATGTTTTAAGCAAAAAGCATCAGTCCTATTTCAATATTCCTGCTCTTCTAAACAATTTCAAACAAAGTAATTTGTTGATCAATCTGCAAGACAAAGTAGCATTGCTGGTATAACAAATCACTCACCAGATGACCCAGGAGAGAATCACTCTAATGTCTAACTTTGAGTCGTTACACAACTTTCTGATAGTGATTGGAGTCACAGATCCCTTACCTATACAGTAGAATGTCTTTTGTTTTTCTACACAATCCAAATGGAATAGACAATTATTCATGAGGTATTGGCAGATGATGTTAAACATTTCTATCTTCCCTTCGTTTTTTCTAGCCAAATTCCAATCTTACAAACTTTTCTCTGAATAAGTTAAAAATAATTCAGTAGGCAACATCATTTTATTTAGGTCCATGGAATTTTGTTGATTACGTTATGCATATTCCTTCATCCAATAATGTGGATCTGGAAGAGGGGTCAGTTGTTATTCTGTTTCTATCAGATTAATCTGATTCTCTTTCTCTATTTCTATCTTCCCTTCATTCTTATTTCCACAGATTCAACATACCTATGGTTTAAAATACATTACAAAAATGAAAAGATCATACCTTATGCTTCAGATGAGATCCCTTTTTTTTTCACTGAACAACAAGAGGAAAAGTTATAAGTATGCTACTTCTACATCTTCCACAGCCTGCTTAATCCTTGGAGAGTAAATCAACACACTCTTCACCTGCATCTGTATTTGAACGTGAAGAGCCAGCTGTGGAAGAAAGGACAAGAACTTAGTTGACTGGAACAGTACCACCAACACGATACCAGGGACAAAACGAGTCATGCAATAACAAGTGAAGAGCCAGATAAATGGTTGCTGCTGTCTAGGGCCGACAATGGGTAGATCGTCTTGGGCTGATGACAGGTGTAGATTATTCGTTACTGCTGTCTAGGACTGATGACAGGGATACATTATTGGTTACCGCTGTCTATGGACGATGACAGGAGTAGATTGTTGTTTACCACTGTCTAGGGGTGTGACAATTTTTCTCTCCAGAATTAATCTTACATATCTTTACGTCTACAATTCATCCATCCTTAGAACATTGCTGACATTGGCAGATGTTAAACACTCCTATTATCCCTTCTTTCTTTTTAGCCAAATCTCCATCTTATGACCATTCCTCTTAATAATTTTAATATAATTCAGTAGACAATGTAATTTTAATTATAGTGACTGGATTTTTGATGATTACCTTACTCGGGTTCCATCGTTCAATACCGTGCAGCTGAAAATTGTTGCAATACTTAATTCCAAATGACACATTTAGCTTTGGTGAAATTTCATAGAATTACTGTGGCAATTTTCTATTTTCACATTTGAATCCTTTCCAGAGCCTGGCTCAGTCCTTCGAGAGTAAGTCAGCACAACTAACATTTGTCTTCTCTTTGACTGAGTCTCAGGTGTTAACAGTTGCAATCCTCTTCTTCCAAAAGAAAGTAAATTGTTCTCGAGTAGTGGCTCACAAAATACAAATGGCTATGCTTTTCAGATGAAAATTTTATGTATTGTGACATACGTACTAAATATAACAAAACAAAGATAAATCAACATAAATCAAACTTTTGGCACCCCACTTTCACTGACCATGATTTAATCTGTATTGGAATGATTGCACATTACTTTCTCCTCCCCAATTTATAGGGAGAAGTACATGAATGCATACTGTTATTTGTTACTAGCCAATAAAATATTTCCATTCACAGTTTCATTTGACTCAATCCCGGTCTGCCTTGTCTCGTACTCAGAATGCTATATTTACTTCATGGAATAAGCTTGTGTATGTCAACCTGAGTTCTTTGTTTATGAATTTCTTTTGCCATATTATTGTTGCTTTGTCGGATTGCTGTTAATATACCTTGTATATATTGTTTGCTTACAATATGTCATTTTTTTACCCTGTTCTTTTCTTTTTTTTGTTATTGTTTATTGCAGACTTTGTTAATTCTGTTTGTTGGGCACTTATATTTCACCATGGCCGCGCACTCTGAAAATATAATTCAATAATCAAAATATCAAAAGGCATTTCCTCTTTTTGAACAAATATTTTAACAACAAAGCTTTTTTCTTATTACATTCGAACCATTTTTCATCACAGTTTTCTAATCTTTTAGCAAATCAGTGGATGTACCTATGCTAAATGTTTCAGTGATTGAGTGGATTCATTTTCTCATCAATTAAAATCCCCGTTGATGTAGTTATTTTTACTGATTTTATTTTTTTAAACTTATATATATGTTTTAAAAGTTGATACTGAAACAATACATTGTAGAGGAAAAACAAACAAGCAGCATCTATCAATGTAAAAACATTGTTCTGAAATAATTCCCCACCAAAATGGAGTTTTGTAATTGATTAATTGTAAACTACTTTTCTTGTAATTATTAATTTAATTTTAAAAAAATTGTTTCGTCAATTTAAGTCATTTGGCCCGATTAAAATTTAGTGGAGGGTAAAAAAACAAAGAAAATGGAATCTGTAGCCCTGCAGTTTTTACACAATTTATTATAAAAAACTTATTAAGGCCTATTGAATTTCCCAGGAACACACGGAAATCATCACGTGTGGGCCCCAGGAACTATAATATTGCACACCCTGTTTCCACTGAATCCAAGTTTGCACTACCCAGACTCACAATTAATATGTCACCAAATTCACAAACCAAACTTTAATTCAGCAGGTTATTGCCCCAAACTTGGAGCCTTAAAATTAGTGCTGGAGTGCATTCAGTCCAACTTCTCATTTTAAAGAACGGTCGAAAGTCTCATCTCTTTAAACCCTTTCTACCTTATAGTCCCAAACTTGGAGCCTTAATACTTCATACTGGACAGCATTCAGCCCCGCTTCTCATTTTGACTGCTGCTGAACCCATTTTAAAGAACGATGGAAAGTCTCATCTCTTCAAATCCTTTCTACCTTATTGTCCCAAACCTGGATCCTTAAAACTTCATGATGAGCATAATTCAGCCCCGCTTCTCATTCTTAATGCAGCTGAACACATTTTAAAGATTGATGGAATGTCTCATCTCTTTAAATCCTATCTTATTGTCCCAAACTTGGATCCTTAAAACTTCATGACGAGCATAATTCAGCAGAACTTCACATTCTGACTGTTGCTGAAACCTAATTTGAAATCTTATTTCCTTTCAGAAAATAAAACCTGATGTGACCGTATTTCCACTACTGCCCAAAGCAATGATGAAGAAGCAAAAAATGCAAATCCAATTCAATTATACGATGAAAAATCATTATTACTAATCCCTTAAACATGTGTGCTTGCAAAGATTTGTCCCTTTTTCAGAAGAACGGAATAACCCATTCTCTCACACAATGAGAAAACATACCAGGAAAAGAAAACGTAAAAAATTACAATGCTTAAAAGAAAATAATAAAAGGTTGGGCCAACCTGCTGTGTAAATAATAAACAAAAAGAGCCTTTGCCCTACAGTACAAACTTTCTGTTTTTTCAAAGTTCAACATTTCTTTTCTTTATATAGTTTTCTTTTTTTTCTTTTGGTGACCAAGTTTCCCTTTATTTTCTTCCTGCCCAAATGTAAAGTTTGTCTTTCTTTTACTATATGGTCATGGAAAGGGTGAAAATTTCCTTCCTTAAAAGTTCCGGTAATACAACTTCTAGTAACAGAGCATGTGTTCACTTCTTCTTCTTCTTCATTGTAAATGACTTTATCCTCAAACAAAACTGAGGAACTTCCCCATTTCTTCTTTACACTAAACTTTGTAACATCCACCTCTTCTATCCTAGGGCCTTCTTCGAGATGGCTTCTTTTTAAACTTTCTTTGAAGACTTAAATCGAAACTTTGTCTTCAGCAAATTTGTTTCCCCATACATCCTTTAACTGAAAAATACTTCCTGCCATTTCAGCAGGTAGTGAGAAACGAATCTCCTCTTCCTGGGAGCTCGCTTCCAACTATCCAATAGCAGTTCTCCCTTCCCCTTTGAAAGGAGATGGTTGACATTTGACCTGTTCAATCACAGCCCATAAAGAAAACATCAAAAGGTTCTTAGGGCCAGAGTCATTTTTATTTCCTCGTATCACCTCAAAATTTTGAAACCCATTTTAAAGAATTATGAAAAGTCTCATCTCTTTAAAGATTTTCTGCTGTATTATCCCAAAACTGGAGACGTAAAACTTCATTCTGGACAGCATTCAATCCCACTTCTCATTCTTACAGCTGCTGAACCCATTTTAAATAATCATGGAAAGTCTCATCTCTTTAAATCTTTTCTACCTTATTGCCTCAAAATTGGAGCCTTAAAACTTCATGGTGACAACCTTCAGACCTCCTTGTCATTCTGACTGCTGCTGAACCCATTTAAAAGAATGATGGAATGTGTCATTTCTTTAAATCTTGCTACCTTATTGTTCAAAACTTGGAGCCTTAAAACTTCATGGTGGACAACATTCAGCCCCACATATTCTTACTGCTGCTGAACCCATTTAAAAGAATGCTGGAATGTGTCATTTCTTAATATCCTTTCTACCTTATTGTCCAAACCATAGAGCCTTGAAACTTCATGCTGAACATAATTCAGCCCTGCTTCTCATTCTTACTGCTGCTGCTGATGGAAAGTCTCATCTCTTTAAATCCTTCCTATCTTATTGTCCCAAACATGGAGCCTTACAATTTCATGCTGAACAGCATTCAGCGTAACTTCTCATTCTGACTGCTGCCGAATCCATTTTAAAAAATGATGTAGAGTTTCATTTCTTTAAATCCTTTCTACCTTATTGTCTCAAAATTGGAGCCTTAAACTTCATGCACAGGCCAAGTCTTACTTAATTCGCCACTGCTTTGCCAGCCAGAAGTGACACAGCCACATGTCTTTCATTCTTCTCCTCCCAATTACTATGTCACCAAATTCAGAAACCAACACTTGAATTCACGATCTTATTGTTCCCAACTTGGAGTCTGAAAACTTCATGCTGGAAAAATTATTTTGCTCTCAGTTTATAAAACTGGCCCTAAGAACCTGCTGATATTTTTTTATATAAGAGTTTAAAATATACATATATATATAAGCTTTAATATAAGCATATAAATAAATGAGCTTTAACATAAGCATGTAATATACAGGAGGAATCTGTCAGTCTTAAGAGTTATGCTTGTGCTGATCGTGGTGCAACATGTTATGGCTAAACAGGCCCACACTAGGATAACGGACCAGATAACAATAGATAAATTGATGGAGATGCTGATATTCTGTATGCAAACAACACACTTCACAATAGTTTTTCTTCACTGTGTGCACTGATATGTCTCACTAAATTTGTCTTGTTTGAAAATGCAGATCCGCATACTTCACAAGAATATGATTTCTCTCCAGTGTGTGAACACATATGCTTGACCAAATCTGTTTTCCATGAAAATGCAGATCCACAATCTGTACAATATGGTTTTTCTCCAGTGTGCACACGCATGTGTCTTACTAAATTTGCCTTCTGTGAAAATGCCAATCCACAAACTTTACAAGAATATGGTTTTTCTCCAGTATGTGTACGTATATGCCTCACTAAAGTCATCTTTTCTGAAAATGCAGATCCACAAATTTCACAAGAATATGGTTTCTCTCCAGTGTGTATACGCATATGACTCAATAAACATGACTTATGTGAAAATGCAGATCCACACATTTCACAAGAATATGGTTTCTCTCCAGTGTGTGTACGGATATGTATCAATAAATGCGACTTCTGTGAAAATGCAGATCCACAAACTTCACAAGAATAGGGTTTCGCTTTAGTGTATGTAGGCATATGTATGCCCATACTTGAATTCTCTAAAACTGCAATTTGACGAACTTCACAAGGATATGGTTTCTGTTCAGTGTGTGTATGCATATGTCTCACTAAACTCGACTTCTGTGAAAATGCAGATCCACAAACTTCACAAGAATATGGTTTCTCTCCAGTGTGAGTACGCATATGTCTAGCCATATTTGATTTGCATGAAAATGTAGATCCACAAACTTCACAAGAGTATGGTTTTTCTCGAGTGTGTGTATGCATTGTCCAAATCTGGCTTCTGTGAAAATGTATATCCACAACCTTCTCAAGAATATGGTTTCTTTGTAATACGTGTTTCCATCTGGTCTACTGTATCTAACTTTACAACAGTTTAATAGATGTCACATTGGAACACTCAATAATAATCACTGTGGTATTTGTACAGCCAAAACATCTGTGAAGAAAAAAGGCATAAAAGATATATTAATAGGAGCCGTGGATAATATATGAAAGCAGTGTGAAATAAAGATTTTATTTAGAAAACATAGTGAAAAACATCATTTTGTATAAGACACAGTAAAGTGATGTGATCTAGTGTCCCTCTCGTTCCCATTATAGATTTATATAAAAAAAAACGGCCTTGTAAGCAACTGGATCATCAAAGTTTCATTAATATTGACTCATGGGTTTATGCAGCAACTTGATTAACAAGCAGAAATTTAATTTCAAATGTTTTTAGTTGCTTTTGTTTTTTATGAATATGGATAATATTGTCTGAAAGCAAAAAACTTTTTCAATGAAAAATGAATTTTTAAAACAATTATTTGTAATTTCTTAAATTATTTTTACATTAAATCTTTAAATATTCTAAAATTAGTGAAAATGATGAGCATTTTAATCAATAGTGTTATTGCGTAGTTCTATCTTTACAGATGATAAATTGTAAAGCTTATTACAATCAGAAAAGCCAACCATGTACAGTAGTCCACTGATATAGCGCGGGTCTTGGGGTTCAAGTTGGTCGACCTGCACTGCAAGTGATTCGCAGTAATTGAGTATGTGGGAGGGGGATGATAATTGAAGGTTGAACCTATCTGATTTTGGGTCCCTATTTGCCCTATTTTGTGATATATACCATAAATAGCTTGAAAAGAACCTCAAAAAATTATACTAATTTATGCCAATGGTTCCAAAAGAAATTTCTGGTAATTTGCTTTTTAAGCCCCATGCTGAGTATCTAATAAAAATTTTCCAAACAGTTATTTTTTTATTCTAAATTTACATGCCTAATTTGGAAATAACAAAGAGATTTTAATAAAATCTACCGTTTTGGAGTTATCGACAATAAAATTTTGGGCTCATTCGTGTTGTTGGCACAGCAGCCATTATTGGCGCTGTTTGTATTAGTGCATGCGCAATACTCAAGACAAGTGAATGTCTATCCTGCAGCAAATATATGCAAACAATGCCAGTAATGGCTGCCACGAACGAATTCAAACTTTTATTGTCGATAACTCCAAAAAGGTAGATTTTATGAAAATTTCTTTGTTATTTTTGAATTAATAATAACATAACCAAACTTATGTGAAAATGCAAATCCACAAAGTTTACAAGGTTTCTTTTCAGTGTGTGCATGTATATGTCTCACTAAACTCAACTTTTTTTTATCGATTTTCATGTAGGCACCTAAGATAACCTCACCTAGTAATATGTTAGGTTTGACTAACAATTTTTATTTTTTATTTTAATTTTTCCTCTATAATGGCGCTTTGGGGAAAGATGAGAAAAAGATTTTAAAAAGGTTTAAAAATTTGTTTTTATAGACAAAATGAAATGTTTCTTTTAATTCACATCAGTTTTAGCCTATTATCTTTCAAATAAAACTGAAATTTTAGTTCAAAGAAGATTATTTAAATGATTTGAAATCCTTTTTTTTTCTAAAGTCTGTCACAGTAGCTCGTCTAAAAAAGTAACATTTTAGAACTTGATATTTCTTTCTCAAGCTCAACAATATTTTGTAATCAACAAAATTTCCTTTAAAAATGATTAAATTATTTGCAAACAGAAGTAACCAACGTAGTTACCGAACAGAACAAAGAAATTACAGAGAACAATCATTTTAACTCATAGGTATCCAAAAATCAGTGGACGTACCTACAAATTTGATTCCTTTTCTTGAAACAAGCTACTAACAACTTCAGATGTGTAAATTTGTGAATAAATTCCTTATCTTCTTTCGTTAACTTCCTCATCATTTTTCCTTCATACTTCACATAAATTACTTTAAAATTAGAAGGCATGTAGTTATTTTAAAATGACAGTAACCGGTGTAAAAGAAGAATTTGTTCCTTGTTCAAAAATGGTCTGGGTGCACACACTATGACTGAACATTTTATTAATTTTTAAAGAGATCTTTAAATTTGATTCTTTTCACTCTTCGTCTAAATACATATTTATATAAGGAAATTAATTTTTCCTTTTAATTCTCATTCATTTTCAGCTAAAACTGAAATGTAACTGAATTTCTTTCAAAGACATTCAAATTATTTCAAATACTTTTTTTCGGGCATTACATTTTCTTTTCATGTTGAATCTTTAAAAACTTAAAAAAGAATTAATTTGCTGCTGTTGTCGGACTTGATATTTCTTTCTCAAAATCAACAATGTTTTGTAATTAATAGAACTTCATTTTTTGAAGAAATTGCAATGAAAAAAAGATTACATTATTTGAAAATAGAAGGCATGTTGTTTCTGAACACAAACAGTGAAAAGAATAAAAGAATTAGTTGTTATGGTGTAAAAGAAAAATTTGTTCCTTGCTCAAAAATCCTTAGCGTAAAAACAATATGTCAGAACAGTCTATCACTTGACATTATATTTTTCTTGTATTTTCTAATGGTTTATTATTGACAAAACTGAAGAAAAAAAATTAAAACCGCTTAAAAATCCAATATTTATCAGTGATTTCTTTAAAAGAAAATTAGTAAATTTAAGAATTAATTGACATAATTTGGTAAAAATTAATAAAAATATAGAGGAAAATGACATTTATTTATGCACGGCATCGCATGAGGTTTCATCAAGATTATACAGAAATAACATTAATTTCTCCAAATAATAAATTTAAACATTTAGCTTTCAATTAAAGGTAAAATTAAACTTTTAATTACTTTTTATTACTTTGAAAATAAAGGCATATAATTGCTGAAAATATATTTATTTGTAAAAATTACTAGGTAATTAACCGCCCCATACATCAAAAAAATCGTTCACTTAGATTGTGTAAATTTATGTCAATTCTGAGCATCCATAGTAGTTGTCAACCCCTCGTAACATATCGACAACATGAATAAAGACATGAGAAAAACAAGACCCCTCCGTTCATTAAAATCCTTTAAAATTCTGTATTTAAGAAATGACGACGAAAATATTTACAGGTAAATTATATGAAATTATTTTTTTCTTTTTAATTCTCATTCATTTTAGGCTTTTATCTTTCAAATAAAATCGAAATGTAAATAAGTTTCTGTAAAAGAAGAAAACATTTAAATTATTTAACTTACCTTTGTAATCAATAAAACTTCCTATTTTTAAAGAAATTGCAATTAAAAAAGAAAGATTAATTACTTAAAATAGGTTAGCATGTATTTTCTAAACAGAACAAAGGAATGGCCGGAACCGGCGCAAAAGAAGAATTTGTTCCTCGCTCAAAGATTGTCTGGATGCGCACAATAGATGTTACTACATTTTCTCGTAATTTCAACTTGTTTTACTCATAATTATTCAGAATAATTGAAAAAAAAAAATAAAGCATATTGGGTTCAGTTAGATATTTTCTAATATCAAACTGCTTTGAAAATAAAAAAAGAAGCGATTCATTAATCTCAAATAACAATTTTTTAACTAAAAAACAACAGAAAAACGATAGTCATTTTAAAAAGAAGATAAAGTTCTGTTTAGAAAAAATCGTATATAATAAAAAATATTCCGAAGTTATTGGTTATATAAAGTTAAATAATCTATTTTTAAACATATAGCAGTGACTTGACTTGATTATTGCACTTCTGATGTACAGTCTTTTTTAAAACATGTGTTCGTTAACAAACAATAATACATCAATTTTTAGTCTCATCATCATCATCATCATCATCATCATAACTGTTTCGATTTGATAACATGAATTATGTTCTCTCTCATCTTCAGTGACATTGTTTCCTGATACGACAATATTTTGCCACCCTTCTTTGCTATCTGTGAGTTTGCGGATTTCTTTCTTTGAATAACTTGCTTCAGCGATGTGACTATGGTGGTTCTTGGATGACCTCTGAAC
Source organism: Acanthosepion esculentum (assembly GCA_964036315.1). NCBI lineage: Eukaryota > Metazoa > Mollusca > Cephalopoda > Sepiida > Sepiidae > Acanthosepion > Acanthosepion esculentum. Next base: position 11,126,695 of record OZ038479.1, read on the forward strand.
TTTGTGAAGTCGGTTTCATTCTCCATTTGGTGGTTTGCGGGCAATAACGTCATTTATTTTCATAAAGTTTTAAGTAAAAAGAAAAGTAAAGAAAGATATATATTTTTGGGTATTTTAAATAAGGGTATGAATATTTTTAAAATCTAATATTTAATCCTAGAGATATGTATCAACGTCATTTACTGATTAACTGGATTTTGTAAAAACATTTTTTACAAAATACAGTTAAAAATTTTTAAAAAAGTAATACATTTTAAAAAGTAAAATTACTTCAGTTAATGTTTACTTTTTACTTAAAACCTTATGAGAATAAATAACGTTTTGTAATTTATAGGGGGTCATAGGGCATGATTATTTTAAAAGGAAGCAAAAAAATAAAAATTAAATACGGAACACCAACAATGCAATAATCAAGACATTGGTGATGATGTTTAAAAATAATTTATTTTTAACCTTAATATTTAATTTTAGTTTTAGAATATTTTATTCTATATGATTTTATTAAAATTTTAATAAAGTACAATGAATAATTTTATTTTTAAAAATTGAAGTATTTTTTAGTTTAATAAATTGCTTTCATTTTTTATTCTTGTTTGATGTCAAAAAATGTCTAACTGCACTAAACAGTGTTTGTTTTAATTATGAATAAAAGAGTTATTGAATTATCATATATCATATTACTCTTCCAATATGGAAACATAATCAAAGGCAGAAAAGTGTTGATTAATGTTTAATCACAGCCACTGAGTACAGATGAGATGGATATGACGTCACATTTCAATCCAGTATGGAAGGCTTAGGAACAAGAATTGAGAGATGGAGAAGGAAAATCACTGGAAATCTCTCCAATATTCTTTTGAAAATGTCATGAGAATTTACAAAAAAGAAATTAATATTGCGACTATGATATCAAAATGTGAGCGATAAGCCTTTCTGCTAAAGGGAAATCGTGAATTTATTATGGAAATATAGTCTTTTCAAGAGAAGACAGGAAAGTTGTAACTTCTGTTAGAAAAAATGTTTCTCACGCACATTTATTAATTATATTGTATAATGACTAAGCAGAAATAAGTAATTTGTTAATTTAAAGGGATTTCTGATTGTAGCGGACCGTAGGGGTGAAGATGTGAAGAGATATCAGAAGGTTAAAATTTCCTGCTGGCCCGTCCAGCTACATGAGTATGTCGGACTTTAATTAAGTCCAAAGAAGGCAAAGAAAACAAACAAGACCGATATATATGGGTAAGCAAATATATATTAATAACGAGTTACACAAAGACATGAACAGTTACATAGAGTTTGTATGGAGAAATTATGTGTGTGTGTGTGTTGTGAGTGTTCGTACATACGTGTATTGTTCTTAGCGCGTTTCCAGAATTTGGGAAACGCTGTATCTGTGAGAGGTCACATATTGGCCTAAGTGGAAAAAGAGAGATTTTACCTCACCTCCGCGCGAGGTAGCGGCCCAAGGCCTGAGTCGAAAGAGAGGGGGGGTCAGCCAGTACTTATAGCCAGGGGAGAGAGACCCCTGTTGAAGGATTAAGGAAAATGAGGAGGAGCTAACTCCGACATGATTATCTAGAATTTTATGAAGACAGAAACACTGATATGTATTTAAATTTGACACATTATGCAGTTTATTCAGACTAATATCAATTGTACAATGAGTTGGATATATTTTATATATACTGACATGAAAACAAGAGCAAATTTGTCATCGGAGTGTGTGGTTGTTGGAATATGCAATGGAACAGAAAAACACAATCAGTACCAAGAGAACAAGTATCTGAATGAGATAGATATAGAAACAATAGCCACAGAGATCATTTGGGCAGTCTCTTGAACACAGCAGAGAGAGAATGTCGGGTCAACATGCTAGACTTGAAGTGTTGGATGAAAACATGGTCTTTATACCACCGACTGGCTGAGAGGAAGTGGTGAAATATTTCTCATTTAATAGGCAACCCTGATTCATTATGTAAAAAACCCTAATTATGTATGGAAAATGTCAGATTGGCATGTTAGATTTGGGGTGTGGGCTGAAAACAAAGGCTGTATACCACAGACTGGTTGTAAGGAAGTGATGAAATATTGGATTTATTTGTTTACTTCAGAAATATCAATCTAATGGTGGATTGCGACGAAGTGACATAAATCTTTCATAATGGTTCCATACTTTTTCCACATTTCGTTGACTTTAAACATCTGCATGAATTTCTAAATCATTCAAAGGTAAAATGTATTGAAAGGCAATTAATATATTATATCACAATACATAACTGCATTTAAATTTCTCACAGATCCATCAATGGAAGCCAGATGCATGTGTTTGCTGATTTGGGGCTATTCCTAGCCAGTGAATGTAGACAGATATGATCTCACACCTGCATTCAGTATAACAGGTAAAAAGAATATTATTTCCGACTAAGTGACTAATATAGTCTTACTTTTGGTATGCTTGGCCTTCGTTGATTCCAGTCCTTCGTTCAACCCTACTCATCTGGTAATTCGGCATTAATGGACCGACTTACAACAACCACGAACATCTGACTACTTCATGGTCCCTACTTCCAGCTTTCCTAAAACCTAACTCACCTGGTTTGGGAAATTGCTGCACGCATATCGTCCAGATTCAAACCATATTCTCTGTACACTTCAGTTAAAATACATCAGAAGGGTCACCATTGAACTTGATCAGCAACTATGCAATGCCAGCACCTGATATTTAAAGGGCAATTTCTTCTCCTTGGCTATATCACCCAGACTTTAAATAACGTATTCCGTACACTTTTGTACAGTGCTAGAATCACCTACATCCTCTAATGGTTTGTGGCTCTGTCTGGACTGTGATATTGCTGCTGTAGGTACAGTGCTAGAATCACCTCCATCCTCAATGTTTCTGTCTTGACTGTGATATTGCTGCTGTAGGTACAGTGCTAGAATCACCTCCACCCTCTAATGGTTTGTGGCTCTGTCTGGACTGTGATATTTCTGCTGTAGGTACAGTGCTAGAATCACCTCCATCCTCAATGTTTCTGTCTTGACTGTGATATTGCTGCTGTAGGTACAGTGCTAGAATCACCTCCACCCTCTAATGGTTTGTGGCTCTGTCTTGACTGTGATATTGCTGTTGTAGGTACAGTGCTAGAATCACCTCCATCCAAACAGGATAGCAAACAGTTCCTTCTAAATCTCTTCAAAGATCCTTTCATTTTGATTGGATGATACGGATGTATATGCATTCGTTTTGTCTTCTTGTAGGGGTACAGCACCAAGACCATCTTTGGAAGTATCGCCCAGTTCAAACTCCTCCCCAGTCTTTTAAACACGAATACAGGTTTATCCCTTGTTTCGTGTTTAGAAATAGTTTTCCAGTTCCTTCAACTCTGTACTTCTTACGTCTCCACCTGCTACCTGAAATTATATTCAGTCATTATTTTTTCCTCTTCAAATAGGTGTAGATAGGTTTTCATATCGTCCAGTTCAAACACTGCCCCGTTCTCTTGAACAGGAATAGAGTTTAATCCGTTGTTTCCGCTTTAGGATTGTGTTTCCGGTTCCTTTTAAAGTTTACTTCAACTTCTATACACCTAACGTATCTGCCCGAACTCTTGACGTCTAGAATTAGCTGTCTTTCCTGTTATCTTGCACTAATACATCTGAACACGGCAACCCTCTACTTTGAGTGGCTCTTTGGCCTTGTATTGGTGGGAAGATTAGTGAACAAAATATCAACTTGATGAGTTATGGACTTGGAGATTTCAAAGCATTTAAGGGCCTGGCCAGGGTTTGACATTAGCGTGCCCTTGACTTTTTTTTAAGGAGATGGAGATGGGATACTTCCCATACAAAAGGGCATCTTTTACTCGCAGCTGACGCGTGAGGCCCCTGATTAAGTCTGAATCGAATAACTAATCCTAGATTTTGTCAATTGATTTAATCGCAACACCACTTATTTCTTCCATAAATTCTTCGCCCACTTGTACACCAGGATGTGTCGTAGCAAAAGACGGCTGCTGCGTCCGGTTGTTCCTCACTTATGTCTGAAAGAGGTCATTAATAGGAACATCGATAGTTCGCAGTTGACTCTTTATAACAGCCAGTTGCATTTCATGCCATTAGCTTGTAATACAGCTGTCAGGGGTTATGAGCAATAGTTACCGGAAACTTCGGAAATAAACGAACAGAATCAAAGGTATAAACAAACAACATACATTGATTTATTTGGATCGTAGAGAGTTCTTTGTAATTCGGGGTAGTGAAAGTTCGTTTATAAATCAGATCTTGGTAGCAAGCGGATTTTGATATCAAATTTTAGGGGGAAAATACGTCTTGTTATGGTAGGATTCAAGTTACATCTCCTTCTCATTCTCTCTACATACCAGCAGGATGTGAACGACAAGAACGCAAAACCAAAATATTTTTCTTCTGTTCACAAAATATAAAACAACATAAAATATGTTTCTACCAAAGACAAAAATGGGAAAAAAATAAATTTATGAGCCTTTACATTTACTTTTAAGAACTTTACATGCAAACCACTAGTGGCTTATCAGTGGCATGCCCCTGGCATTTACCCCTGGTGGCCTGTTGTCGGTCCGCTGGCATGTTCGTCTCGGCAATGCAGATCTTCCATCAGTTTATTTGCCACTGGCGGACCGCAAGAGGACCGCTGGCGAAGAACTGACACTTGCTCGTATTTGTATTTATCATTACACTCGACTCTTCGCTGCTCCGGTCACGTGATCATGGGCAGACATCTATATTTCTTCATGACCTTGCCCTTCTCCTTCGTTGCGATATAATGAGTCTATTAAGATTTATAATCAACCTAATTTTTCCTTAGTTGCTTATTTCTGACATAATCTAGATACACTTAGGGAACATTGTGTAAAACTTTTAATATTTCATAACAACTCGGGATTTATTTTCTTTTGATTTTAAGTAATTAGAAAGCCCTGGAGTTTTTACGATACACCATTGCCATATACACTCGCGGTTTTTCACCGCTTAGAACGACGAAGAGAAGGCTTTCTCTACTTCTCTTGTTGAACTTTTTGCCTCCGGTCGAAGAGGGACACAGACGAGGCATGCCGAAGGCAGAATCTCATTTAGAGAGGCCGACATACCCCAATTTTTGCCCGAGCCTACGTTAAAAGCTGACCTTATGCAACATCTTGCTTAGTGGGGAGGTTAACAAATAGAGAGGACGAGGGAGAGGCGAAATGCAAGCACACTGGACTTTGTGAGCAGGGGGCCTGGATGGGTTATGTATTTACATTTCCTTATATTTTTGTCGGCCAACTGAACGCTAGTTGGGCTTTCCTGTCCAGTGTTACGCCCGGCATTCTTGTCCTTAGTACTTACGACTATCACGGACCCTTATCTTCCGGCATTCCACGCCTTTATTACTTCTAGCCCTTACTTCAACTTAATTCACCTGGTTGCTCTGCGTTAATGGACCTGCTTACAACAGCCCTGAACTTCCAGCTATATATTGGTCCCTGCTTCCAGCTTGCCTGTCAACTCATCTGGTTTAGGAAATTGCTACCTGCATATCATCTAGATTTCAAACAACCTATCACGTACACTTCAGTCAAACACTACGGAAGGTTCATCATTGGACTTAACCAGAAAACCACCTAGACATTAACATGACATTGGCTAATATTTTTCTGCTGATACATCATGGATTTCGTGAAAGCTTGCATCGGACAATACAATTTGTTCAGCATAGCTTCAACTATCAGCTTCCCGCGTTTCCTGTCAACCTAACTCACCTGGTTTAGAAAGTTGCTGCATACATATTGTCCAGGCCTCAACCAACCTATTCTGTACACTTTGGTTAAATACTACGGGAAGTACACTATTGGACTTACCCAGAGAATATTCAACACTTTCGCCGGACATGTGAACTGAACTTTTGAACTGTGGACTTAGACGCCACCTTAACATATATGGACTATAATTTTAACAGTTACACTATCGAGATGTTTTGGTCGGTCAGTCTTCCCCGATTTACTTAATTCTGCCTCTATTACTTGATTCATTGTTTGCTCATTGTTCCTTTACTACAAAAAAGTACTTTTGTAGATGATGTAAATCAATATAATACCAATTGTTAGACAGTCGATAATTTCCCTCTTGTTGACGTGTCAGATTTCACGTCTTTCATTTTAAAATGTTAGTGGGCCTTGTGACTCATCCTTATTCTGGGCCCACAGACCATATTGAATAGTGTCCCTCTTCAGGGCTCCCCTACAAGGACTCATTACCTGCTGGTTACGCCGATGCTGTTAAAAGGCATTTCTTGATTGGCTGCTTTACTTTCTTATGATTGGCGATTAAAAATCATTTAAATTTAATTAAATACGACATTAAAAGTATAGAGTGAAAATAATTAAAACCTATATTTTAATTCAATTATTTTATTATTTTCTTACCGGCTTCATGTCATAAAATATTTAAATGCAAACAATGAGATTTTTTAAACTCTTCTGATTTTAAAATGTATGAAACTGAATTGCTACAAATAAGAAGGCATTTAATAAAGAACTTCCTTATGAAAAAATAATAACACTTTTTATATGAATGAAGAAGTAAAATCAAATTCTTTAGAAAAAGTGAATGCTCAGGCCCTTCTGCTTATTAATTAAAAGTATTTTCATTTTATTGTAAGATGTAAATTTGGTTCTGTTATGATAGTCATGAAAGTAAGAAAACTTGTAAGAATTCACTTTTTAAATGATTAATTCATATTTTTGGAAGTGATATAACATTTTCTTTGGCGGTTTCTTGCCTGATTAAAAGAAATCTAGTAATGCTCTCAAATATGTATCTACACACAAGCACTTTTATATGCATGTAATGGCTGGTCGCTCATATCTAAGTATGCCTGTCATCTTCCCAACAAATTAACTCTGGTGAAATTTGAACTTGGGTCTCAAAGTTGGGACGTTTCACACCCTCTTCATAAGTAACCTTCAAAACCTTCACACAAGTACATTTTCACCATGTTAATCACGGCCATCTCATCTAAAACATTCAAATCTTCCTTTTCAGTCTGCTAAGAGTGGAACAAACTTGACAGTTATGTACATATTGGCAAATAATACATTTCTCTTGGTCTGGAGAATTCATATGGGCTACCTGACCCCCACATGGCTTTCCCAAATTCACTGAGACATTGTCTTTAGGTGGTACTGTTCTAACAGTCTTCTTTCTCTCTAACATCCGATAGAAGTGACACCAGTATGGGACTTGTTCCAGGGCATGGAGATATTTTTACCCTGAGTGACTGAATGCTTACACACACATACACAGGCATCTAACACTCACATATAGAAAAAATTCATAATTGCTTAATTTAATTATTTTCCTTCCTTTCAGCTATGTTTGCATCCATCCTATTGTATTTCCTCTCCTTTGTTAATCAAGTTAAATGGGATATAAAAATACATGGAAATATCAACTCATTGAAATTTCTTTTCTTTCATCTCTACTGACAATGAGGACATGTCATTTACATATGTAAATTTTGTTTGCCATTACTTATAGCCCAAGTGAAATCCACCTAGCACATTACAACATTCTTCTGACCAACAGGTGCATATTTTCTATACATTATTACAGAAAGTTCATGTTTTAAGATTAGAAAGACAATTTTAATTGATGAAAAGTGAAAACAAAATTAAAAATCCTCTTAAAAGTCCAATATTTGTCAAAAAGATATTTTTGGCAAGAAAATTGTTAACTTTAAGAATCAATTAACAGATATTGTTAAGTATGCAATGCTTGTTAAATAGAGCAAAAATAATAATGCAATATTTGTTAAATAAAGGAAAAAGAATTAGGCAATGCCCATTAAATAGTGCAAAAAAGAATCATGCAATGTTTGTCAAATAGAGGAAAAAGAATTATACATTGCTTTTTAAATAGAGCAAAAAGAAATATGCAATACTTGCTAAATAGAGCAAAAAGAATTATGCAATGCTTGTTAAATAGAGCAAAAATAATTATCCAATGCTTGTCAAATAGAGCAAAAAGAATTGTGCAATGCTTGTCAAATAGAGGAAAAAGAATTGTGCAATGCTTGTCAAATAGAGGAAAAAGAATTGTGCAATGCTTGTCAAATAGAGGAAAAAGAATTGTGCAATGCTTGTCAAATAGAGGAAAAAGAATTGTGCAATACTTGTTAAATAGAGCAAAAAGAAATATGCAATACTTGTTAAAAAGAGCAAAAAGAATTATGCAATATTTGTTAGAGCAAAAAGAATTGTGCAATGCTTGTCAAATAGAGGAAAAAGAATTATGCAATGCTTGTCAAATAGAGGAAAAAGAATTATGCAATGCTTGTCAAATAGAGCAAAAAGAATTGTGCAATACTTGTTAAAAAGAGCAAAATGAAGTATGCAATGTTTGTTCAATAGAGCAAAAAGAATATTTATGCATGCTAACACGAGGTTTCATTAAGGTCACAGGTCATTAATAAGTCTTTTACTGTCACAAATCAGGCCGTGTTTTATTTTTCCTGTTATCACAAAGAATGCGAAAAATTGTAAAAAATATGAAGGATCAAATGGGCTACAATCTAGAAATTGTTTTTTAATGCTTTAAAAACTTATATCCACAGATTTGTCTTGAGAATGTAAACATGTATCATTTGGGGAAAAACTAACTCCAAAGGCACTACAGTGGAAATTTTTCTCTCCAGTATGTATAAACTTGTGTTGAGAGTGGAACATTGTGAACACTTAAATCCACAAATTTCACAGTGGAAACATTTCTCTCCAGTATATGTTAACATGTGTTTTTTATGTGATACACTTTTCTGAAACATAATAGGATGAATTTTATTTCCTACAACATTAAAAGTATAAAATAGAAATTAAATTAAAAAATAGTTAAATTATATTTTCTTAGGTGGAAATGTTTCTCTCCAGTATGCATTAACATGTGCCTTTGCAGTGATGATTTTAAGGGAAAACTTACTCAGCAGTGGAGTGATTTTTCTCCAATCTTTTGAGCTTTGGATTTTGGGAAAATTTAAATTCACAGATTTCAAAGTGGAAAAGTTTCTTTCTTTCTGCTAGCATTTGTATTAAGAGATGAAGTTTGGGAACATTTAAATGCACAGATTTCACAGTGGAATGGTTTCTCTCCAGTGTGTGTTAACGTGATTTTGGCAGGATGATTTTAAAGAAAATCATAGTTCATAGATTTGGCAGGTTTTGAAGGATTCTTTCCAGTGTGTGTTAATAGGTGCATTTTGAGATGCACATTTTGGCAAGTTTTATATCCACAGATTTCAGTTAAAAAGTTTCCCTCCAGTATGTAAGAGCACATTGTTTTTTTATATATTTGAAGTTATGAACAATTTACCTCCACAGTTTTCTTGGATGTATGTACTCTCTTGTGCAGACTGAGTTAACACCTATTCCAAGAATTTTACAATGTAAGAATGCTTCTTTGTTTCAGAAATAATCATCATGGTTTTAGGCTGTGTGATGAGATTTGAATTCACAATGGAAACTTTTCTCACCTGTGCTTGTATACATATATTATGTGAGACTTAACTCTTGCATGTGTTAACGTGTTATTTTGGATGTGAGTCTTAGGAAGACATACTTCAAATTTCAAGTGGAAACGTTTCTATCCAGTGTGTGTTAACACGTGTTTCTTAAGGGATGAATTTTGGGAAAACTTACGACCACAAACTTCACATTGGAATCGTTTCTCTCCTGTGTGCGTTACCATGTGTTTTTTGAGATTTGAATTGTGGTAAAATATATGTCCACAGACTTCACAGTGGAAACATTTCTCCCCAGTGTGTATTAACTTGTGTTGTTTGAGATTTGAATTTTGGGAAAACTTACTTCCACAGATTTCACAATGGAAACGTTTCTCCCCAGTGTGTATTAACTTGTGTTGTTTGAGATTTGAATTTAGAGAAAATTTACTTCCACAGATTTCACAGTGAAAACGTTTCTCTCCAGTGTGTGTTAACATGTGTCTTTTGAGCATTGAATTTTCGGAACATCCATATCCACAGATTTCACAGTGGAATGGTTTCTCACCACTGTGTGTTAACATGTGTCGTCTGAGATGTGAATTTCGGGAAAACTTACCTCCACAGATTTCACAGGAGAAAGGTTTCTCACCTGTGTGTGTTAACATGTGTTTTTTGAGAGATGAATTTTGGGTAAACTTACAACCACACATTTCACAGTGGAAACGTTTCTCCCCAGTGTGTATACGAATGTGTTCCTTGAGAGATGAATTTAGGGAAAACTTACATCCACAGATTTCACAGTGGAAACGTTTTTCTCCCGTGTGTGTTAACATATGTCGTCTGAGATGTGAATTTTGGGTAAACTTACTACCACAGATTTCACAGCGGAAACGTTTCTCTCTTCTATGTGTTAACATGTGTAGTTTGAGATTTGATTTTTGGGAAAGCTTACAACCACAGATTTCACAGCATAAACGTTTCTCCCCAGTGTGGATATGCATGTGTTTCTTGAGAGATGAATTTAGGGGAAACTTACATCCACAGATTTCACAGTGGAAACGTTTCTCATCTTTGTGTGTTCCCATGTGTTGTTTGAGATTTGAATTTCGGGAAAACTTACAACCACAGATTTCACAGTGGAAACGTTTCTCCCCAGTGTGTATATGCATGTGGCTTTTGAGAGATGAATTTTGGGAAAATTTACCACCACAGATTTCACAGTGGAAAGGTTTCTCTCCTGTGTGTGTTAAGAAGTGCTTTTTGAGATCTCCATTTTGGCTAAACTTACAACCACAGATTTCACAGTGGAAACGTTTCTCTCCTGTGTGTGTTAACATGTGCTGTTTGAGATGTGAAATTTGGGAAAACTTACAACCACAGATTTCACAGTGGAAACGTTTCTCTCCTGTGTGTATTAACATGTGTTGTTTGAGATGTGGATTTTGGGAAAACTTACAACCACAGATTTCACAGTGGAAACGTTTCTCTCCTGTGTGTGTTAATATGTGTTGTTTGAGATGTGAATTCTGGGAAAACTTACAACCACAGATTTCACAGCGGAAACGTTTCTCTCCTGTGTGTGTTAACATGTGTCGTTTGAGATTTGAATTTTGGGAAAACTCACAACCACAGATTTCACAGTGGAAACGTTTCTTTCCAGCGTCAGAATTCTTCTTCTTTTCATGAATATTCTTCATAGTTTTCAGGTATGAAGATGCAAACTGCAAAAAGAAAAAAATTAACTCATAGGAAATGCAGGAAGTAAACATACAATGTACTATGATGAATGTGCTTTAAAATCAATTGTACAATGCAATAGGATATATTTTATTATGGCTGGCATGTGAAACTATAGCAAATTTAGAAAAAGATTATTATTAAATCCTGTATCAGTGGACATGGATTGTCAGTGTTGGAATGGGTATACGAAAAGAAAAACAAGACCAAGCAAGCTGAGTTGTAAACTAGGAAAAGGACAACTTTGAATTTAAAACTATGTATGGTATTATTCCAGATAAATGCTACATTCAAATTTTACACATGACCATCAAATGAAGTAATGTGCAGGGGTTGATTTAGGGTCATTCACAGCCACTGAGTGCAGCCCAGAAGGAGGTGACCTCACATCTGCATCCAATATAGCAGGCAAGAGAACAAGAATATTGGAGATATACAGTGGGAAAAATAAACATTTCATCTCCTGCTGATTTTCTGAGTTTGTCACCTTACAAAAATAGGAACGCTCGATAATTTTCAGGTTAGGTCCAGCATGAAAGAGAGATATAGAATATAAAAATTTTTTTAGAAAATCACATTATATTAATTTTTGAACATTTGTTTCTATTTTTATTGAAAAGTATTTAATCAAAAACAAGTGTTTGTCAGTGTCAGACAGTAGTTTCATTAATTTGAAAGTTCTTTTTTTTACCACAATGAAAATCACCTGTTAGTAAAAGGCACAAAGGTAATATTCTATTGAAATAGAGATGATGAATGATGAGAACACAGATCTTGCTCATTGCAATGGCATTTAGAGCATTCTTCTTTGACTAGGCATCCACAAATATGATTTTGGTGAATGGAGATTGTCCATTGATAGTTCAAAACGTAATTTGAAATGTTTTTTGCTCCATAATACCAACATGCATGTGCCAATACCTGCAGGTCATTCAACAACATTGAAAGGAAAACGTGATGCCATCAAACAGATTAACGACACCAAACATAAATTGGTGTTATGTGTCAATTTGAAAATGATAAATTTCCTGCTTGGTCAACAAAGTGACGACATGAAATTCCCATGTTTTTTTGTGTATGTGGGACAGTAGAGCAAAAGCGGAGCACTGGAAAAGATTAGCCATCCCGAGAGTTGAAGGCCAATGAAAAAAACGTTATTAGTGCAGTGCAGTGCTAGTTCTGAAAGAAAAAAAAATCATCTACCCTCCCTTGCATATAAAATTGGGATTAATGAAACAGTATGTAAAATCACTCAACAAAAAAGAAAATGTTCTGAGCATGTATGTAAATTGTTTCCAGGACTTAGCACAAAAAAAAATCTCAAAGCAGGAGTGTTTGATGGTCCTGATATGAGGAAACACATTAAGGATGATGAATTTATTAATTCAATGAATTACTTGGAATTACACACTTGGACATTGTTTGTTGACATGGTGAAAAACTTCTTGAGCAATCGCCAGGCCCAAAACAACAAGGAGTTAGTAGAAAAGCAGTTGAAAAGACTACAGGACATAGGCGCTTGGCTAATATGAGTATTAAGGTTCATTTTTTACATAGCCATTTCCAGATAACTGCCGTGATGAGCAAAGAGAACAATTCCAACAGGATATCAAAACAATGGTAGAGTGCTACCAGGGAGGGTGGGACAAACAAATGATGGCTGACTACTGCTGGAGTATCAAAAGAGACTTAAATAACATTGAACATGGCAATGAAGAAAGACAAAATTTTTACCATCGTTCTTATGTTCACAAAGGTTTTATTTCTTCTGGTAGTTTATTAAATGATTTGATGAAAATAATTCTCAGTCTTGCTATATTAAATTCTTATTTTTAAAGATTTAGTGTGTGTTATTACAAAAATAGTAATTCTCAATAAGTAGACCAATATTTGTTGGTTTAAATATGAATTGAGAGGTTTCTATGATTTTACTTTGAGAAATATTGCTGTTGGTCAATATCACATATACAGAAAACAAATTAAAAAATGCTTTTTTTCCAAACAGGAGGCATTTCTGTACAGTAAAAACGGTAGCTAACCAAGAAAAAGTAAGGTCATTTTCAGATTCGGTTCCTTCAAATTAGCTAAAAAAAATGTTTGGTGTCTCAACACTATTTCAAATTTCTTTTGTTGACCAGTGTAATCAACATTTCAAGCAATAGAATGTGTTCAGGAATTAATGTTTTGAAAGTAAGGATTTAAACAATATTGATGATCAACAAACAAAAACAGAGAATAAACAAAAATAATAGCTTCAGTAATAATAATTCAGTGGAGGTGGCAACTTTAATAATGAATAAAATACTTTTTTTATCAAAATCCCCCATACTTAGAAAGAGAAGCAATTCTATAGATATGTCAACACAAATTTATGTTGCTATAAGTTAGGGACTTCCATGAGATCACTAAAAGAAGAGCATAGTATGAGTTAAAACAGCCTTAGACTTGGTGAACACAAAATTTTATCATGAAAATGTTTATGTTATTATAAGAGGAAAAAACTTTTAATTATTTAAAAAAAAATTTCCATCTTTTTAAAACATTCTAACTTTTGATTAAAAAATTCTTTATTTCTCTTCATCAGAGGAAATACTAAATAACAGCAAATTTTTGTGCATTTTTTAATGACAGACATTAATTTTGAAAATCATGTAAAAATAGAAATAATTGTCGGATTTTAATGAAACTTTCAGAAACTGTTCACAAATGATGGAAATTATTATATGTTATTTTTTTTAAAGTCATGGTAAAAATATATATATATATATATATATATATATATATATTACCACCCCACATAACTAATTTTATGAAAACTCCAGAAATTCAATGTTGAAATATTTAATTGATTATATTAGTTTTGAGGAAAATAAATCATGTTTTTTTTAAAAATTGGATCACATCTACCAAAAAATCAGCTATGAATTGTAACAGACAAAACTCATTAAAACAAAGATATTTAATTTCAAATGCTTTTACTTGCTTTTATAAATATGGATAATATTGTCTGAAAGCAAAAAAATATTTTGATGAAAAATGAATTTTTAAAAGAATTGTTATTTCTTAGATTATTTTATTACTTTTACATTAAAGTTGTTAAATATTGTAAAATTAGTGGGAATGGTGACATCTTTGTTTAATGGTATCATTAAGTAGATCTATCTTTACAGATTATAAATTGTAAAAGCTTTTTACAATCAACAAACAATCAGTTTGTAAAAATCTACTGTTCCTTGACTTTTGTGTCCATAAAATGGCTGCAATTCAAATGGATGAAAGAAGAAGAAACATGATACAATAAAAACATCACAAGATTTGATTTTGTATATAAATGTTCTTCAGCACTGTAAACATTTTTACATTGGACAAAACCCAAGTGGAGAAGTTTTACTTAAAAAAAAGGCCCTCTTCAGGGTCACAAAAGTTCCAAGCAAGTTTGATACCAGTTGCATTGCATTTGAAACCTGTTCTTACTTGGCTATGAAAAATAAAAAGTGTATGTGATTACGTAATTAGAAAAAAATTTGCCTTTTCAATATTGTCATATAACTTAAGATTAAAAAATTAACAAAAGAGAAAAAATGTATAGCATTTCAACTTATAAATGTACCTACAAAATATTATGTACCTATCTTATGAAATTTATATAGTCATAGTTTTATATTATCTCAGTTATGTAATTTTTTCATAAGTGAAATAGAAAAATTAATAATAAAATGAGTGGAAATCCAAATAATACTGTAAAATGTAATAAATGTACATAAAATGTACACTACTGATAATATTTCGTAAGAAAGGTAACTAATTAATTAGGTACCTTTCTTATAAAATGTTATCTCACTCTTCATGTCTTATTTAAAATTTTTTATAGTAAATTTTTCCATAAAGCATTGTACACATAAAAGGTGAAAGCTAAGTATCAAAAAACAAAAAAAAAAGACCTAAGTGGTGATAGTTTTCTTTAAAAGTAATGAGGTAAATAAGTTGGTTCATTTAAAGCTAAATTATGTCACTTCTGAGCTTCTGCACAATAACTTTTACTCTTGTAAGATGTGATGAAATCATCACGTTACTTGTTAATCAACACCACTGTTAAGACCAGTTTTCTCTTATTTTAAAGTACATTTTTTCAGTGCAGAAAGTAAGTAATGTTTATTTCAAAATATATATTAACTTTATAATTTCTAATTTTCTTAAAAAATAAATTTTGAAAAAATTATAATTGATTTTTAAAAGAATTTGAAATGGAGAATTTCATTTTTGTAAACATAGATTTTCTGTCAATTTTGTGGATTAAAAAAAAAAAAACAAGATTTTTAATGACAATTTCTAACATGCTAGGAATGATTTTAAAAAATGTAAAAAAAAATACCCCAAAATACTTTGATCTTTCCTCTTGATAATAAAATAAATATTTAGACAGTAAAAAATTATTCTCATCAAGTTTAAGGCCTTTTTTATTCATGCTATGCTATTTTTTTATCAATCTCATAAATATACCTATAATATAGGTGCATCCACGAGATTGGTAAAAAAAGAGCATAGCATGAAAAAGATGCCAAACTTCACGAAAACAAAATTTTATTGTCTAAATGTTTATGTTATTATTAAGAAGAAAGAGCAAAGTATTTTGGGGGTATTTTTTTACATTTTTTAAAATGTACCTAAAAATTTTTGGTAAAAATCTTGTTGCTTCTGTGTCAAAAAGATGTAATTTGAAAATAAAATAAAGCATGTCATAACATTTTGCGTTACTTGACAGGTGATGAATGACATATTGACGGATTATGTGAGGATAATTCCTTCTACAGAAGGAGAGAAGTGAAGTTATTTACATTTAAGTGAACAAATTATTTACCATGTTATTTTTAAGGAAAACTTTCAGCGCTATAAATTTTTTTTGTACTTAGCTTTCACCTTTACATTTATGATGCTTTATGGAAAATATATTATAAAGAAATTAAAATAAAACTTTGTTAAGTGCGAGATTAAATTTCATCAGAAAGGTATCTAATTAATTTATAGGTACCTTTCTTATGAAATTTTATCAGAAGTGTACATAAAATACTATAATTTTATGTACATTTATTACATTTTACTGTGTTATTTGTATTTCCATTCATTTTATTATTAATTCTGATATTTCATTTATAGAAAAATGTCATAACTGAGATTAATATAAAAATAAGATCATATAAATTTCATAAGATGCTACTGATACTTGTAGGTAGCCTTCTCAGTTGAAATTGAAAATTCAAATTAAGTTCTCTACACGTGTTTCGCAAAAGGAAAGGCCTTAACAGTGGAGAACAATGCTTAACTCAAATAACACAACTTAATTGTATTCTGGTTGGTCTTCCATACTTTATAATTACAGCCCGAGTATAAACACAAAATTACATTTCTTAATTACTGCAGATCTTCTGATTAGTCAAAACAATACAATTTACAACGTGCAAAAAAAAAAAGATCTCATAAGGACACTTACGAAAGCGGATGTGGCTTTTATTGTAGTTTTTATTTTACGATTTGGAGAAAATTTTAAAAAGTTGGGGAAAAAATGATATTTTACATTCTCCAAAGAGAATCCTGCTTATAAGTAACATAAAAAGATTTTTAAACGATTTAAAATTCTAGAAAATTTCATGAAATTAAGTTATGTTGGGTGCGGGTAACAGTTGTAAAAAAATATTTTTTTTACCAAGATTTTCTAAAAATAAAAATTTCAAAATTAAATTCATTCATTTCTGAATAAGTCCTGAAAGTTTCATTATAATCCGACAATTATTTGATTTTTGCTAGAATTTTCCAATTAATGTGTCATTTTACCAGAAATGACTACAGGAAAATGTCTTACACAGTTGACAAAAACAAAACAAAAAAAAGAAAAAAATTTGTTACCCAAATTTAGAGCGTGTTAGGAGGAATTTTAAAAAAAAATGTTTAAAAAAGTATTTTCTTCCTCTTAATAACAAAACAACATAAATATTTTGATGATAGAACTGTTTTTATTAAGTTTGGGGCCTTTTATCATCACTGTTTTTCAGCTAATTATTGAAGGTATCGACTAAAAAAATCTAATTTTCAATTTATAACGTCGCCTGCTGACGTAAAAAAAAAAAAAACGAGATTTTTAACCGAAATTTCGAACTGTTAGAAATGATTTAAAAATAATTTCCGCTCGATTACCGTTTATGAATTCTTTTTCTATTATTAAATTGGTTCAAATTTGTTATAGAAACGATTGAAAGCTTTTCTAATGTCAGGGGTAAACCCTTTTTAAAAAAAAAACAACATCGTGGAAAAAAAAAAAAGGAAAAGATATTTTTTTTTACCTTTCTTTCATGCACGTACATAATTTCTATTTTATTTTAACCCTAACCAGGCAGCCTTACTTTCATTTGGACCATTTGTTTTCAATATGCTGTTTTTCCAGCGAGCAAGTGGATGTACGTAAAAAAACTTACCTTTTAGGCAGAGTGAATGCAAGTTTCATAGAAAAACAAAATGAAGTTGTTGGACTTGATATTTCTTTCTCAACGTCGGGAATATTTCATAATTAATAAAACTTCTTTTTTTTTCAAAGAGATTGCAATTAAAAAAGGTTAAAATTGAACATATAATTTCTGGACAAAACAATGAATAAGAGTAACCGGTGCAAAATAACAATTTGTTCCTTCCTTAAAAATAGTCCAGGTACAGACAATATGCCAGTTCTTCAATCTGTTTTTTTCTACTTTTTCATAACATTTATTAACGGTAAGTCAAAAATAACAAAATTATAAACTTTTTAAAAAATCCAATATTTTTCAAAGATTTGCTTCAAAGAAAATTAGTAAATTTTGTATTAATTAACAATGATTTGATAAGAAATAATGCTTATTGATTCAATTTAAAAAAGAAAACAACACTTCTTTTGTCATTGTAATGTAATAACTTGATTCTATCATAATTCTCAAAAACATACAGAATCTTAATTGAATTGTGATTAGGTGTAAAATAAATCATTAATTGTTCTTGTTTTTCTGTCCATGTCTGAGAATGTCTCATGTTGATCTTATTTAGTATTGTTCAGATATTGCTCACGATGTTTCCACTGAATCCAAGTTTGCACTATCCAGCCCAGGGATTGAACTCACAATTACTATGTCTCTTGTTCAGGTATTTCTCCTGCTGATTCTATTAATCATTATATCACTTTTTCATAATAAATATTTTTATTATATAATAAAAATGTAAACAAAATCAAAAATAGGGTAATTTCAAAATCTACACTTACTAAAAATGATTTCAGAAGGGGGTTTATAAAAGACTGTGCAGCAGGAATAGCCTCCACACAATGGTAAGACATTATTAGTAGCTATGGTGTTTTCATCTGACTAATACCTTATCAATATGCACCATGTCAAAATAAATTTATTAGCCATTAACATCATTTGTTACATATTTTCATATCATTCTATCTTAAAATCTATTTGCTGTATAATAGAAATGTAAACAAAACCAAAAATATGGTTGTTTATTTTCTATCAAATTGATCAACATTTAGGCAGAAATTCTGGTGATTTTCTCATCATACTTCTTATGTGAATATTAATCAGCATTCAAAGAGCTTTCTAAAGATATACAACTTGTCCATATTGGGAAAATTGAAAATGTTAGCATATAGTGGCAAATACCAAAATCAACTATTTTGAATTTAGACCAACTCAGTAAAACCCTTCTGACTCAGGCGACAGTCAAAATTTCAGAACCGTTTGTAAATATCTTGCCATAAAGCAGACGATAAATTTGTCAAAATTTAAACAAAATGAAAGATACGTTTATTGATAAATTAAACGACAAATGTCAAGGTCAAATCATTTTATTTGACATTTTTTTAATTACCAAAATATGCCATTTAGATTTTTGGACCAACTAATTAAAACCCTTTTGTACATACTGACAACTGACCTTTAAACAGAAAACTGCATAGATCACATTTAGACCTACCAAAGTACTTTAAAATGGTATATAATTTAGCTTTATAGGTGAAAACTTACCTGTTAAGATATCATTTAAGAAAATGACAGATGAGTGCCTTTTTTGCTACATCTCATAGGCAAGGGCCATATGATCTCTATGAAGAGATTAGCATAAAAAAGCAGCCAGCAGTAACCCTTTAATGAACAAACAATGACACCAGGGCAGTTGTTTGTTTATGCAAGAAAAAACATTTCAGGCATAAATATTTTGCATTCCTCGACAAATGAAGAAAACAAATCTTAGAAAAGAGACTAAAAAATGGGAAAAATGAAAATGTTAGCATATAGTGTCAAATACCGAAATCCGCCATTTTGAATCTCAGTAAAAACTCAGGTTAGAGTCAAAAGTTCACAACAGACGGCGATAAATTTACATTTTCTGAAAAATTAAAGGATAAATGTTAAGGTCAAGATCAAATTATTTTATTTGACCTTTATATACCAAAATCTGCCATAGTGAATTTGACCATTAAATAGATAATTAAATACAGCACCTTTTAGACAATCGATATAGCTGATAGACAAAATAAATCGTCTTCAGAAAGACTATTTATAAATGAGGAAATAATGCCTTTATTCATCAATGAGAACATGTCAACAAGAGAAATAAATATGATTGTCAAGTGAAGGAAAGAACAAACAAATGCTGGTGTCTTCTGGATGTAAACACGAGGAAACATGTCACTTTTTTGACAAAATGAAAGCCTTCTTAAAGATTTTGATTCTTATTGCACCCCAGAACTCCTCAAGGACTAATGACAGTTAAAGTACGTTGAATTATCTGTGTATTTTTTAATGTATTTGTTTTTATTTTTATTTCAGGTTTCAATTTTTTTGTTTTCAACATCAAAATATGCATGGAAAATGTAAGGCATTACATCAACATATTATTCATTCATTCTTTTATTAGTGCACAAAAAATACAATACAAAGAAAGTTATAACAATTTTAAAACAGTAGCTGTTCATGTTTTTGCACCCTCAAAAAAAAAAAATGTAGTGGCAGGGGAAGAATTCTAGAAAGAAATTAGCATGGTAAAAGTTAAAATGAATTTAACTGCTGTCAAAAGGAATAGGCAGAGATTTAAAATTGCTTTGTTGGAACTAAAATTTAGAAATAATGAAGTTCACTGATATCAAAGAAATACAAGAAACTTTGTACTGGTTTTACTGCAGATTTTTGTTTATAACTTCAGTTGCTGTGATTGTCTCTACTTAGAAAGTCACCCGAAATGATTCTAGTTTCTCAGTATGCTTTATGGATGTATATATATGTACTGTAAAAGCCAGAAGGTGTGATGAATTTGCTACCTTGGTTTCAATTTTACAGTATCCTCAGGCAAATTTTACCAAATGACTTCTTAACGCTTATTTATTTAAAAAAACAAAAAATGCTACATTATTATTTTCAATAATAAATAACAAAATAAATGCACATCATTGGCTGCAGTAGAAAAAGAAGAGGAGGATGTGAAGAAGAAGAAGAAGAAGAAGAAGAAGAAGAAGAAGAAGAAGAAGAAGAAGAAGAAGAAGAAGAAAAGCAGGTAAACTGTAAATGTATTGATGGCGAGTTAATTACTTTTTTAATCCAGCCTCATGTGTGCTTAAGAAAAATTTTCTAATATGTAAGCAAGGACTTAAGACTTTGGATTTCTGGTTTAAAAGGTTATTTGTACCCAGAAATATCATAATCACTAATTTTTCCTGTTGAAGAGGTTGCAAATATTGCTATGATTGTTGTAAGGCTTTGCCTATTTTAAAATTTTCCACCTTACAAACAGATCCCTATTGTTTTTTCTTTTAAGTCCCACACATAGCTAGCTAGTTTGGTAAAGTTCTTAAGAGAATCAATAACAACTTTGCATTAAGAAAAGATCCCATAAGGTTTACATAGAGAAACATATATTCAAAGCACATTGCAAGATGATCACATTTGAGGAATTCAAACTGAAAATTAGGCTTGGAGAAAGAAAAGAATTCAAATATAGCTTTATTCATTTAAAATGCATTTTACTGCAGTGAAAATGAGTCTGCAGAGATTTAAAATTGATTCAGTGGAACTGAAAATTAGAAGAAATGAATCCACTGATATCAACGAAATACTAATAAGAAAATATTTATTTTTACAATATTATTGTTAAAATGCCTTCAAATGAAGGAAAAATATAACTATTTTTTCATTGGAAACTTTATACTGATTTTAGTATGGATTTTTTTTATAAATTCAATTGCCCCAATTGTCCCCAATTGTCTCATGCAAAATCATTTCAGTTTCACAATATACTTTTAAAAAAAGTAGCCATTTAAAAAATTGTTTCATGTTAGAGAGTTGAAAAATTTCTATTTCTTATGATATAAACATTTTAAGGAGTAAATAGAAATAAATCAGAAAAAATGTGCCTCTTCCTCACCTTCATAATAAATTTGGTCTAATGATGGCCCTGGAGAAAGATGATGCTGCATTTCAACACGTGTGTGTTCTATTCCCAACTCTCTGTTCTACTATGTTCGAGCATTTCTGTTGGATCTCAGATCTGAGAAGTGATGAACGATAAGGTATTTCAGGAGATTCATAGTTTAAATCCCCTGAGAGCATGGGAATTATTTAAGTCAACCTGCCATTATCCATATAAGCAGGAAGTCAAGGAGAAGGAGTTCAGTAGTCAGTGAGGAATCAGCTGTCACCGAGATCACAGGCAAGTAGGTATAGTGGCCAGTGAGGACGTGACCAGTGGAAGTTAGGAGACAGCAGTTCAGCCGTGGGTAAACATAGACAGCTAAGAGAGAACTCATATTGTTGCTATTTCCCAACCAGTGTCTTGAAAAGCATTTGTCATATTTTTTGTTGAATACAATCAGGGCTAAGGAGACAGATCTGTGAACACAGTGAGTTGGGTATATATGCAGACACAGCCAACCTTGGATGTCATCATAGGTGCAGTGAACAACAGATGAGCAGAGGATGTCGTCACTGGAGCAAAACTGTTCAGAAATTTGAATTCACTACATGAAAATTAGTAAAAAACAAAAACATCTATTCACATGCTTGCATCAGATAAAAATAAAAATAAAGCCCAATGGTTAGTAACATCAAAATTTGTGACTTGTCTATATAAAGATATTTCATATACAATGGTCAACAGACAATATGCTGTATAAGCAGCCCAAAAGGCCAAGGGACGTAATTAGTACTGTATTATTGCACCCTCACCTATTTCATATCTGGTTTGATATCTTTAAGTGTATTGTTATTGGTAGCTTTCACTGGGAGGCTGCTGAAAATTATTCTGTTGCATAGAAGTTCCCCCCACACCAGAAATGGAATCACATTGTGCCATCAGTTTCTGCTACTTTCATCACATTCTGTAGGTTCTGGTCATGCTCAGCTCTGGCATTGCCATAGACAACTACATCATCTATGAGTCATAGAGTTCCAGGACATTTCTTGACTCCATTTTCTGCTGAAACACATCTTGAGACATGAGAAGACCAAAAGTTACTAAATGCAAGCAATAACTTCCAAATGGAGAAGTGACAGTGGTCAATAAGGATGAATTTAGTATCGGTATAACGCACACGTGGCCATTTATTTTTATCAAGTTTTGACAAGAAATTTGCTTCAGCTCGTTTGTGCCTGAGATCCTCCATTGTATGTGTTTTGTGATGACGTCTACTAAAAGCCTGCTTCTGGATCAAGGTGGCATATTCACAGTTTGCTGTTACTTTTGTGCATGTACCTAATAATACTGTTGGTTCATGTACTTTGCAGATGTTGTCCTGTTTGATCATGCCGTCTAGTTCAGCTGTAATTTCATCTTTCATGCGGATGGGACATGGTTGGGGAGCACGAATGATGGGCTGGCTGTCAATGTCTTATTCCCCTCTAAAATGACCAGTTTGGTTAAATAGGTAAGAGTACATTTCCATCAGATCCTCTGTGGACTCAAGTGGAGCCCACTATGTCTTTGTGATATGACAGTGTAGTGTCACCATTTTTAGGTCTGTTTTTGAATACTATCAAACAACATCTGTTCAAGTTTTCCATACATCCTCATTGAATATTCATTATTCTTATGCTTCAAAACAGGTTTTTGCTGATAAAATTTTTTTTAGTCTTGGCTTCCATTTTGGGTACTTTTGTTGCACATTTATTTGTTTTCTTGTTGCCAAAACACATGCTAGCCCAATGAGTTGGTCACCTACATGCTGAACACGTTTTGCTCTTAGCAGGGCATTTTACTTTTTTGTCTGGATGAATCCCACTCTAACTAGAAGAGAAACAGTTATCAAGATTGTGCACCTGAATTTCCTGAATAGACCAGCCTTGTATTTCCGCTAGCTGCTTCATGTGGCTTTGTAAAACTTCATGGGTCATACAAACATTGAGAGTTTCTTGAATGTGAGTGTCTTACCTTTTCACAGTAGCTGTTTTTGAAAACACGAGATGTCCGATTCCTGCAATAATTTTTCCAATTAGGCACTCTTCAATTACTAGACTATCCTAAAATTGGCATATTTTATCTATAGTCAGCATCTTGCAAAGAATTCATAAATGTTTTCAATACCTGAGAATATTTTTGTTGTCTTGTGCTTTGTTTGTTGCATTGTTGTTGGAAGAATTTGGATGATTCCACCACATTTGACATCATCCAAAACATTGTCACCATTTCATATTTTTAATATCACTTATGTGCTTTGTTTTGGACTTTGTCAATTGCACAGTATAGAAGGGTGAGTTGGGCATTGTCTGTGAGAAAATAACTGCATGATGCAAAATTACTCTTCCATAAATATGGAAATGGCACGCTGTATTGCATGGCATTTGCACCAGAAACTCTAATTTGAACATTTCAGAGAGTTTGGGTATCAATCTGATGACAGTGCAGGGGATTCAGAAAAGGCTGGATGAATCAAATGATGATTATGAAGATACAGCTACTCAGAAAACTCACAACTTTGTTGATGAAGCCTCAGCCTCAAGATGGAGGCCTACATTAAGTGCCTTGAAGAGATAGTGCTGCCCTGGGATACAAGAGTCGCAGCTGGAAGACACTATGACTGGAACAGGACACTGCAGCATGCCAAACAAGCAAGAGAACACAATCATGGTTGTCAGACATTTTATGACATCTGGCTACCTAACTCCACAGACTGCAGGGCCCTTGATTATTAAGTGTGGGTGCAGTTGAATGAGAGACCAACAAAACACCTTGTAACACAAAAGATGAACTGAAGGTAAGGATTATGGATGGTAGCATTTACCAATTCAACCATACAGAAGAGTTGCAAGAAATCTAGAGGCTCTGGTTGAAGCCAATGGTGATTTCAGTGAAGAAATATACGCTTTAGCATTTCAAGTTATTTTTGCATAATTTTGATACATATATGTTAAAAAAAGATGTCAGTGTTATCTTCATTAGGCATGAATTAAAAAATAAATTTGTCCATCACACCCTGTATATACACAAATGTATGTATGTATATATAAGTAAAACTTAGTGATATTGAAAATTGATGTTTCCACTTTATTATAGATCAGAAAGCATCTCAATACATTTTAATGTTCAGCTTCTAAATTTTCTGCAAATATGGAAATGAGGCAGGGCAGTCATTGATTCCTCTATTGACCTATCAGATTCTGTCAATTCTGATCCAAATTTTCATGCAAGTTTCAAGATTGTCAGAAATATATGCATTCTGTATATTGGTAAGATTTTCTAAGTTGATCTTTGATATTGTTGGTATAGCTGTCAGTTGAGCTATTGGGTTACATTTGTATCACTAGCATTTTCTCCAGTGTGACTCAACATGTGTTGTTTAAGACTTGAATCTTGTAAAAATTTAAATCCACAGATATCACAGTGAAATGGATTATCACAAATGTGTGTTAACATGTGCTTTTTGAGATTTCCATTCTGGGTAAATTTCATTCCACAGATTTCACAGTGGAAGGGTTTCTCTTTAGTGTGTGTTAACATGTGTCTTTTGAGATGTGAATTTCGAGAACATTTATAGCCACAAAGTTCACAGTGGAATGGTTTCTCTCCAGTGTGTGTCAACATATGTGTTTTGAGATTTGAACTTTGAGAAAACTTATGTCCACAGATTTCACAATGGAATGGTTTTTCTCCAGTGTGTATTAACATGTGTGTTTTGAGATCAGAATTTTGGTAACACTCATATCTACAGATTTCACAGTGGAATAGTTTATCTCCAGTGTGTGTTAACATGTGTTTTTTGAGATGTGAATTTTGAGAACACTTATATCCACAGATTTCACAGTGGAATGGTTTCTCTCCTGTGTGAGTCCTCATGTGTGTTTTGAGAGTAGAATTCTGGGTGCATTTATATCCACAATTTTTACAGTGGAAACGTTTCTCTCCAGTATGTGTTAACATGTGTTTTTTGAGATTTGAATTTACAGAAGACTTATATCCACAGATTTCACAGTGGAAGGGTTTCTCTCCGGTGTGTGTTAACAGGTGACTTGTGAGAGATGATCTAGTGGAAAATCTTTGTTCACAGATTACACAGTTGAAAAGTTCCTTGCCTGTGTGAATTTTCCTGATCATTTTGATATTTAAATTCACTGAAAATCTAACACCACAGATTTCATTCAGTGTGGTTTTATTCCCTATGCATCCTCTGTTATGTACACCAATCCACAAATTTCACTATGGAAGAATGCCTTCTTTCTTATGGATCTTCATTTTTCAAGTACTCTCAAAGACTGAAACTGCGAATAAAAAATATAATGATGGCAGTAAGAAAACATAGTATATAGTTATGAAATAGGTTTACAAAAAATTAATTCACAAATATTTTCTTAAAACTAATTGAAAATCATAAGAAATCCACAATTATACTAACTGTAAATCAAATAGAAATATGTTTGATTAATTAGAGTTTAAAGTTTATTTTGTATCAGTGGATATGGCTGAATATGGTGTTGAATAGGCAATGGAACCGAAAAACAAAATCATTAAGCTGAGTTCAAGTCTAGGAAAAGGAAAACTTTGATTTCAGAAGCATGTACGCTATTATGCCAGACACATACTATACTCAAATTTCACACATTCCCATCAAACGAAGTCAGGTGTTGGAGAACAATTAGGGTTACTAATGGCCATTGTTCAGTGGAGAAGGATGTGACCTCACACCTGCATCCAGTGCACCAGGCAAAAGAACATGAATGTTGTATAGGTGGATATACAATCAACAGCCGTAGAGATGATTTGGGAAATCTCTCATATACAGCAGGGATAGATCATATCTGCATACCAGAATTTGGTCCTGCATACCAAAGAGTGGCTGAGCATAAGTGATGAAATATTGACATGGATAAAATGTAAATTAGTGAAGATTCGAGTCTTGTGTTATCATTTAACTGGCAACTTCCATTCATTATGCACTAACGCTTGTCAAGTTTTCTGACTGAATATCGTCGCATTTTCAAAATTTTCCTTTTTCTTTTCAATTTTAAAATATAAACAATTTTTCTTTTTTCAGTGTGAGACAAACTGCAAATATTATTTACTTTTTTATTATTTTATATTCAATTTTAGGGACGAAAATAGCGCAATGGCTTTGATTCTCAGAAAAATATTTTCATAACTGATACTACAGCTATTTAAAAGGTTTGTTTTATTTTTGTCACATGAAAGACATGTGGCGAAAAAAAGGAATGTTATTTACTAAGTGTTGTTGTCATCGCCCCAGGTCTAAAAAAAAACAAAAACACAACACATCAAGCCATTTTTCAAACGTCAAAAACTTATTGTCGATCCTAGTGTTGACCCCCTCGTTTTTTTTTTTGTTTTTTTCACTCTTTGTTCTTATCTGAGAGTGGTGGGTTTTTACAAAACGTTTATTGCTAGTTGGCTGACCTTTGGCCCAAATATATCAAAGTCAATTTGGCTTAATTTTTCCTTATCGCTGTTATTTTTTTGAGAAAAAAATGACACACTCCTGGTTTCCGATGGTTAGGAATTGTACATAAAACTTTCAACTTTTACTAAAGATTTCTGTGGCCGGGTTCAATTTTTTTAACCCCCCGCGGCCATATAATTGAAATTACCAATGAACTTTGTTGCATTTTGACCCCCTAGGAAAGTTGTTTCCTTCAAACTCAACTTTAATGCCTGATATATAGTTTGATTATGACTTAGGTTTTCTGATTTTCCAAAAATAAAAATGGTTAATTTCCCTTTCCCTCAAACGTAAGGTAAAAAAAAATTTGGAAGTGTATTTTATACACTAACCTGGTTCACTTAAAACTACAACGAAATATATCACTTCTGCTCTACCGTCCGATAAATTCCCCTAAGTTGTAGATATATTGACGTACATCAGTTAACACTTCTCAAACACGCGCAAAAACAAGCACCACGGTTAGAAATGTCTCTCTTAAAAATTTTCTGATAATAAAGTAAGTAATGTTTCTTTCAAATTACATTAAGTATACTTTAAATTTTCTAATTATCCTAAAATAACAAAAGAAAAAGGTGTAACTGAATTTTACAGGATTTTTAGACTAACTTTGATTTTGTTTACAAAGTCAGACGATAAGGCCGAATTTACGAAATTCTTTTGAATAAAGAAAAATCAAAATTTTTAAAATTATAGGAAGGATTAAAAAATCTGAAAAATATTCAGAAAATACTTTGGTCATTCATCTTAGTAGTAACATGAACATTTAGTCGTTAAAAATTTTTTTTTATCAAGTTAGCTTTTTTTCTTCGTGCTACGCTTATTTTTATTTATTTTTTTTTTTGCGAAGTGTTGGACAAACCTAGTCTTAAGATTTTTTAAAAATCTTTTCTATCCAATTCCTTTTTCTATTATAAAACTGAGACATTTATAATTAGAAAATATTTTAAATGCTTTTATGAATAAAATAATGGACTATTTTTAAAAACTCTATAATGAATTTTTACTAGAATCATTATCATTTAAATAAGAAATCATTAGAATAATTTATATATAAACCTAGGTACTTCTACGAAATGTAAACAAAAAGAGCATAGCATGACAAGAACAGCCTTAAATTTGATGAAATTTTTTTTTTATCTGCTTAAGTATATATATCATTATTAAGGAGAAATACCAAAGTAGTTTGTGATTATTTTTTAATAGTTTTTACTCATTCTTAGCATGTCCAAAATTTTAGTTAAAAATCTTGTTTTTTTTTTGTCAGCGAAATTACTAAAAAAAACTCGATATCAGCCATTTTTTAAAATTTTGTAAACTAAGTTAAAATCCTACTTTAAAATTCCTCCAAAAATCAATTATACGTTTTTCAAAATTTATTTGACGAAAATTAGAAAATTTAAAGATTATTTAATATACTTTGAAAAAAACTTTTGCTTAATTTCTTCGAAGAAAAATTTTGTTTGAAATAAAAAGGAGGCGATCTTAGCATCGTTGACGATTGACAGGTGTTGAATGATGACTTATCATCACATATCAACAGCTAACGTGAGATTCGAATTATCATACGGAAGGACATAATTGACGTAACGTTTTTTTTACGTGAACCACCTTATGTAGTACCTCGTAATTATTAAAGTAAAAAAAATTTTCAACATGCCAATTTCTTTTATTTTGTTTTTTTTATTACTGAAGCTTACACCATAAGTTTGTTGATACTATCTGTAGAAATTATAAATACTATAAATAAATTAAAATACAAGTGCTGCACAGTTTTTTAAGGCAATTATAGCCCCCTAATTCAATACAGATCTGCTATAAAACATTTCTATCCCAAGTAAAAATCATCACAAACATATCAAAAGTTATTTTGTTACACTACAGCCTATTTGCTCTGAAAAAAAAAATTATTTGAAAAATGACTTTTGTCATCATCTGAACAAAACATCAAGGAAACTGGAAACCAGGATTTTTTTTATACGTGTTTTTTATTTTTATTTTTTTTAATCAGCGATAAGGAAAATAGTGTTGAAATTAAACAAAAATTGACTTTGACATTGCTGGGTCAAAGGCCAGCCAGCTGACAATACCAAGCTGTTATCACCTTGTAAAAAAATCCCATTTTTTTTTCAAATCTGTCTAAACGATGGCTTAATGTATTTTTGTTTTTTAGCACCTTTTGATCAGGGTGATGACAACAACACTTAAGGAATGATTATGAGCTGCAGGCACAATGGACCGAGAACTGAGAAATGCTCAACATTTGTTTCGCACGATGAATTTGCAATAATGAAATCGACGCTCAGCGGAGAACGCTTACACTCAAGCCACGTGACGTTTTATTGCTTGTGACCTTCCGTACTTTTTAATTAACGATTTTTATGAAGACAAAATTACATTTATTAATTACTGCAGAACTTTTGATTAGTCAAAACGATACAATTTACAAAGCGCTAAAAAATATCTATCTCATAAGGACACTTAGGAAACCCGATGCGGCTTTTAACTAATTTTATAATATTTTAACAACTTAAATGTAAAGATAATTAAAGAAATAACAAATAACTGTATTAAAAATACATTTTTCATTGAAAAAATTTTTTGCTTTCAGAAAATATTGTCCATATTCATAAAAACAGGTAAAAGCAAATAAAAGCATTTGAAATTGAATAATATATTTGTTTTATTAAGTTTTGTATGTTACAATTCAGAGCTGATTTTCAGGTCCAATTGGTCCAATTAAAAACAAAAAAAAATGATTTGCATTCCTCAAAGCCTTGTGCTTTTAACTATTGTAATCGCTAAGCCCGATGCGACCGAATTTCTAGCGTTTTCATAAAATTAGTTATGGGGGGGGGGTAATAAATATTTAAAACAAATATTTCTCCCATGACTTTAATAAAAAAAAATATATTTATAATAATTTCGATCATCTGTGAATAGTTTCTTAAAGTGTTATTAACATCCGACAACAATTATTTTTATTTCTGCAAGATTTTCCAAATTAACGTGTGTCATACAAAAAGAAACGTGCTAAAAATTGTGTTATTTTACTAGTTCTGGTGATACAAAACAAAGAAAAACAATGTTTTTTTAATCAAAATTTAGAATGTTCTAAAAAGAAGGAAAATTTTTTTTTAATAATTAAAAAAAAATTTGGTCTTTCCTCTTCATAATAACATAGACGATAAAATTTTCTTTTCGTAAAGTTTGGCGTCTTTTTCATCATGCTATGCCATTTTTTAAAGCGATTTCGTGGAGTTACCTAAACCGAAACGTATAAAATCTTTTAAAATTAGGTATTTAAGAATTAACAATTTTTTCTAATTCGATAAAAAAATGAAATCTTCAAGAATGACTTTCATTTTTAAATATTCATTTTAAAGTTTGGTAATCGAAAATTTATACCGAATTATTTTATTAAAAATAACATATTTACCCATAAATAAAATATCTTTAAATAATCACAAGGAATCAAATTTGTAAATAAATTCCTTATCTTGTTTCATTAAATATAACACTTGTGTGTTTCCTCGTCATTCTTCCACCATTCTTCACGTCTCACTTACCTTTTCAGGGCGGATCCCAACTTTTACATAGAAAAACAAACAGGATTCAGTTGCTGTTGTTGTTCGACTTGATTTCTTTCTTAAGATCGACAATATTTTGTAATAAAATAAAACTTTCTATTTTTAAAGAAATTGAAATTAAAAAAGATTAATCATTTGAAAATGAATGGCGTGTATTTTCTAAACAGAACAAAGGAATGCCCGGAAACGGTGTAAAAAAAGAATTTGTTCCTTGTTCAAAAATAATCTGGATGTACGCAATATGTCACAACATTGTATCGCGGTTATAATTTTTACTCATAATTATTCAGAAAAAAAAACATACTGGGTTCAATTCGATATCTTCTAATATCAGACTGGTTTGAAAATAAGTAAACTAAAAAGCAGTTTATTCAACTCAAATGTATCAAGTATAATTTTTAACTCTAAAACAACAGCAAAAAAAAAAGAAAAGATTGGCCATTTTAAAAATAAAGATATTCATTTTAATTTGCTAAGTTTCAAAAAACTCGTGTATAATAAAAAATATTCCTCATTATTGTTTATATAAAATTTTTAGACATAAATACCAATTACTACACTTCTCGTGTACAGTCTTTTTTTTTTTTTGAAAAAAAAGTATTACATCCGAGCATGAATAAACATATCTCTACAGTGTAACAGGGATATAAGAGAGTTGTCGGGACCGGAGAAGAGGTCTCTTATATCCGGGTTTGGTCTATTTTGTTTAGGTAAGTATGGCTCTAATTTGGGACCAGAGAAAATCTATCTTATATCCGGGTTTCTCTTATATCCGGGTTACACTGTATAATAAATATTGAATTTTTAAATTTGTTGTTTCCACTTTTTGTCTAAAATGGCAGTTCGTTTATTTCATAGGAACGTCATTCAGTCAATTTTTTCAGGTGGAGCATACATTCTTCTTCAATAGTGACGATGTTGAAAATACTATTCATAAAAATAATTCGACATTGGTTTGGACATTTTGAGTATACATGGCCCAGTGGATGAAGACGTTGGTTACTTAAATCCAGTGACTATACTCATGAAGTTGTGAGTTCAAAAGCAGTGGTGAATCAGAAATTTAAAAAAAATATATATTGTTAAATTTCCTTATTATTATCTAAAAAAAAAACTTCTCTTAATTTTTAAAGATTGTATCTCTTTATATAATTTCTCATTTTGAACAAAAGTTAAACATCCTAAATATAGGTCAATGTCAGCCCATGTCTAGATAAATTTAAAAAAATTTCAGATTAGTTTCTCCTCTCGTATTTCTTCTTATTTTTCTCTCTTTATCTTTCTATTCCCACCTCCCATTTTAAATATATTTTCTCTGGGTTGTAAATTTCCCTCCTCTTTCTTCCTATTTACAAAAAAAAACAAAAAAACAATATGATTCATCTTTTATCTAACTCCTTGAAATAGCCATTTATCATATGGGGTAGTGTATTTTATCTCTAAATGTAATTCATGTATATTAAGTTCTCTTCTGTGGATCAGTTGTAATATTTCATATTACTAGGATTCACTTCGATCACTTACGACGGATTTTTACCTATATATATATTATATATATATATATATATATATATATATATATATATATATATATATATATACGAGAAACAGTTAGTCTTAGTTGGCCATTATATCAGATTATTATAATATATATACATGCTCTTGTGGTGGACTTCACCAGATTTATTTAACTTAGATTAGGAAACCAAACTAACGTGAAGAAAAAGTGGATAAGCCAAAGACATCATTACACATAAAATTTGTATTTAACAAGATGTACAAATAAAGATGTGAAAGAAAAGCATGCATTGAGTAAAACAAGAGTTGTCTCTCTTTAACTATCAATTGTTCCAAAGTTTACTGAAAGAAATAAGGTTGTAATAGTTTCTGGTAATAAATATTTTCAGCAGTTTTGCTGTGTAAGAAAAATAGATTATGTGAGTATAGGGAATATTCAGCATGTGAGTGGTGGTGTGAGTGAGAAGATTGGCGAATGGTTTCAACTGTCGTGGTTCCGTGTGGCAGTTGAAGTCTCGCTAATTTATTAAGGATATTCTTTGCTTATATAGCTGGCTCCGAAAACGCTGACCGGGAAGAATCACTCTTCACGTGCAGACAATCTGATTGGTTGGCATTGACCAATCAGCGAGCAAGCTTTGGGGAGACTCACGAAAAACTTCTGGGATCCGATTCGCCCAAAAGTGCACGGAATCGACTACATGAAAATATAGCGATTATAAAATTGTCGCATAGCTGCGATTATTAAATTGTCCATTACACAGTAGTGTTGATTTATTATCCAATGAATGGTTGTTGTATAATTTGAATCTGCATAAGTATGTATGTGTGTATGTGTGTGATGATGATGACTGTCACACTCTCTCATTTCTACATTCGGTACTTATTTCCGATGTATCATTTTAGCATACTCCTTCGTATCATATTCTTTATGTTTTAATATGGATATTCAGTGGTAGACGGATGCTTTAGACCTGGTATATTGATTCGGGTTGTAGGATCCTTTGCCATGGTCCAATTAGCCCTCTGAAATCGAGCAGACTTGTAAATATATTCCAATGTTTTGAGGTTTGCTTTGCTCAACTAGGATTGATTTTTCAAGTATTAGATTTGTGGACATAGTATTTTCCCTGACTCCTATTGTATATATTTGCAAGCCACCTTCATTTTTATATTCTGGGTTAGGCAAACGGGCATAAATGTCCATATCAATGATCGGAGTGGTATCTAAAGTCTCAAGACTATGTGTAATGTGTGGAAGTATCTGTTAATCATGGTTGATCATGTGTACGACAGATTATTATAAAAACATAACCAATTTTATATAGCTTATCCAGTATGTCCCTGGTTTATAAACAGTGAAAATTGTCATGCAAATCCCTCAAGAGTTATGCCACTTGTATTAGGGTTCAGTTTTGACAGAAAAAAAAGATGGCTGAACAAGTCCTGATGTACTAAAAGTGTCTCCTGTCTTCATTAAATACAATTAAATGGTGGCAGCGGTGAGATGAAAATATTCTCAACAGAAAAATAATACACTACCGGACAATAATAACCAGGAAAAAGTTATGCCAACAAAATGGAATTAAGACCCATTTTTAAGCTTTATGAGTGAAAGAAGTAAAAAAAACAAACTACTACTTTCGGCCATTTGCGAAAATTAAAAAAAATAATAATAATGTTCACAGTAAAAATTGTTCACTGAAACAAAACAAGTAAATGTGTCAAACGTCTTATCATATTGTGTTCCACTTAT
The DNA here is from genome assembly GCA_964036315.1 of Acanthosepion esculentum. Taxonomy (NCBI): domain Eukaryota; kingdom Metazoa; phylum Mollusca; class Cephalopoda; order Sepiida; family Sepiidae; genus Acanthosepion; species Acanthosepion esculentum. The sequence goes on from OZ038479.1 coordinate 11,160,759, forward strand.
TTCAATAGCTTTTGTTATTTGCATAATGGATAATAACGCTTCAGAGCCAGTGATGCACTGGGCTTTTATAAATCTGGTAGATTCCTTCAGATTTTTTAAACAGCGATGTCGCCTCTATTTTGTAGCAGGTTGTAGGCAAAGAAAATGCAAGTTCTGGGATGCAATAGACACCGAGGAACGGTTACTAGAGCAGGTCATCTCCAGAACTAAAAACCTGAAATTGCAAACGCAGTTATGCACAAAAGGAGAATGATTGCACTTGAGGAAGCCCTTAATATGTCTAGGGTCCACGAAGCTTCAATAGGCCTTATGAAGCAACTGGCAGAAATCCAAGACAGAAAGTGCCAGGAAATTAACTCTGTAAATTATAGCAGCTGCAAACGATGTGGCAGTATGCATTCCCACCAGAAAGAAAAGTGTCCGGCATGGAATACTACATGTTCAGAATGTGGACGAAGAAACCACTGGGCTAAAGTCTGTAACAACAGACTAGGAAGGAAAGGAAAATGGCCACAGACACACATCACGTAAAATAGACACAAATTTAAACCTGGATACCGGGAAACCGATGGAGACTAGCAGTACAGGTATCAGGGCAAGAAACGTAGCAACCATGTCTATTCACTTAAAGCCTGTCAAAGTGACGATTTATACAAACAATTTGCACAAATGATTATTGCAAAATAAAAAAGACACGAGGACTGAAATTTTTGCAGAACATGACATCAAGCTTTCTAACCTCCCAGGCACCAAGAACCTAAAGCCAAGGTTGACACAGGAGCTGAAGGCAATACCATCCCCGAATGTGTTTTCCACATGATGTTCCCTCGCAAAGTTGGCACCACTGGACAGCCACTGCCTGGTGCAACGCATAAAGAGTCAACTGTACTGACTGCATATAATGGATCCAGCATCCCTCATCAAGTTCTTCATGGTAACCTCAGAGGGACCTACAATAATATGACTACCATCACTCAGAGACCTGAAACGCATTACGATGCACTGTGTCATACATGAAAAACAGGCACAGATCAACTGTGTGAAGGGACCTGAGAGACATATGCCCGGATCAGTTCGACCACATAGGCAGTTTCACAGGTGAATACCATATTGTCCTAAAACTGGACAACCATCCTGTCATCCACACACCCAGGGAATGTCCTATCCATATGAGAGATGAGATTAAATCCGAGCTGGATGACATGATGAAACGGAATCATTCACAGAGTAAGTGAGCCTACAGAATGGGTTAACAGCCTAGGGTATGTTCACAAGAGTAATTGCAAACTCTGTCTGTGCTTGGACCCCCAAGGATCTAAACAGAGCCATCATGCAATGTCACCACAAAACTCCCACAATGGGGTAGTTTGCGCACAAACTCTCTGATGCCAAGTACTTTTTCAAATTGGATGCAAAAAATGGATACTGGTTGATCAAGCTAGATTCTGAATCACAGCTACTGACCACCTTCAACTCTCCTTTTGGAAGGTATTGCTTCCAGAGAATGCCTTTTGGCCTGCTCATGTACCAGGATGTATTCCAGCAGAAAATGGATATGATTCTGGCATGCCCTGGTACATTAAGTCTAATAGACGATGTTTATGGCAAAACCAAAGAAGAACATGACAGAAATATGCACAAACTGATGAAGATAGCGCAGGTTGAAGGGCTCAGGTTTAACAGCGAACAATGCACAATAGACCAAAAGCAGATACACTTCTTTGGAGCCATATATGACAAAAATGGAGTACGCCTTGACCCCCAAAAGGTGGAGGAAATCAAAATGTTACCCATCCCGAAAAGCATTGCAGAGCTACAAAGAGTGCTAGGAATCATTACCTATATGGCACCCTTCATTCTACATCTCACTGATCTCATATCACTGATAAGAGATCTACTAAAAAATGAATTGGAATACAGGTGAACTGAATGTCATCAGAATTGCTTGCAAAAAATCAAAGACCTGATTTGTAAAGAAATCCTACTTGTCCATCAGGGAATCAAAAAGTGCAGGTTAAGAGTGAAAAGTAGTGTGTTCTGGCACAGCATCAACCAAGACATTGACATGTTAATCCAGCGATAAGATGCGTGCCAGGAACACCAAAAGATGCAGACCCTGATGCCATATGAGATCCCAGTAAGACCATGGCAAATAATAACCACAGACTTGTTCCACTTTGATGGATTAAATTATATCCTCATTGTGGACTATTACTTAAAATACCCCTTTGTGTGGAGTTCAAACGATTTCTCCAGCCAGGAAGTGATAAACACAACCAAGCAAGTGTTTGGCGAACAAGGAGTCCCAGAGAGGGTGATCAGTGACAATGGTCTGCATTACAACTCAGCTGCATTTAAGCAGTTTGCAAAAGAATGGGGATTTGAACATTGCACATCATCTCAAAAATATCCACAGTCCAATCGTCTTGCAGAAAGTTGCATGCAGTCGATGAAATCTGCCATCAAAAAGGCTAAATCAAGCAGCCGTTATATTGACATGGTATTGCTGTGCCTCCAGACAATTCCAATAGACCACACAATACTATCACCATGGAAACTGTTATTCAACAGAAAATTGGTTAGCAACATGCTAGTAAGATGTACTAACCACAATACACAAAAAGCTGAAATAGCAGCCCGGTTATACAAGAGACAAGCTGGGCAAAATGCATACTATGACCAGCATGCGAAAGATCTCCCTGGCATCAAAATAGGATAACATGTTAGGATGCACAACAAGGACACAAATAAATGGAGCCCTGCAGTTGTCATGGAAACATGCATGGAACCAAGTTCATGAATATGTCAGACCCCGTCTGGGCAGGTCTTTCGCAGGAACCGAAAACACCTAAGGGAAGACCCATCTATTAGGTCATCCCATAAGTTCTGTCCGAATTTTAACTTTTTGTTAAAATGAACGAAATTTAAAGAGTATTTTATAATGTCTAATGGAGCTGAACATTATTTTTATGTTTAGATGCATTTAAACTGAACAAATTTTATTTCAGAGAAAAATAAAATAAAATTTTGTTTGATTAAAACTCTGCTAATATTGAAGTACCCAAGAATCATTTGAGGCACATAATGCTTTATGAGTTCAAGAAAGGAAACTCAGAAGCCGAAGCGGCTAAAAACATTCACTCAGTTTATGGAGAGGAATGTGTGAATGAAAGAACTTGCAGAAGATGGTTTGCAAAATTCAGAGGTGGAGATTTCACCCTTGAAGATCGAACCGGACGTCCAGTTGAGTTTGATGAAAAGCTTCTTGAAGCAGCACTTGAAGAAAATCCTGCTTTATCAGTTGAGGAATTGGCAGTGGTTCTCAGTTCAAACCATACAACTGTTCATCATCTTTTCAACAACTTGGAAAAGTTTCTAAACTTGGAAAATGGGTGCCTCATGAATTGTCTGAAAACAATCTCAAATCCTGAGTTGACATCGGCTCTTCTCTCCATTCTCGCCAACTTGTTTCACCTTTTTTGGATAGACTTGTGACTGGCGACAAAAAATGCAACTTTTATCGAAATGTTAAGCGTCATAGACAGTGGCTTGGTAAAGGGGAAGAACCCCAGCTACAGCCGAGAAGAAACTTGATGGGCAAAAGGTTCTTCTTTCAATCTGGTGGGATTGCCAAGGAATAATCCACTTTGAATTCTTACCACCTAATGCAACAATTAATGCTCAAATATACTGTCAGCAATTAGAGCATTTGAACCAAGCTTTGATGGAAAAAAAGATCTGCTCTAGTGAATCGAAAACGGGTGATGTTTCATCAGGACAATGCGCGACCACACACAGCAAGAATCACGTCACAAAAGATCGAAGAACTTGGTTGGGAGAAAATTCCTCATCCACCTTATTCTCCCGACCTTGCTCCTTCAGACTACCATTTGTTTCGTAGCTTACAGAATCATTTGGAAAACAGCTTTTGTAACACAGGAAGAGGTTAAAACTGACATTTGTGAGTTCTTTGAATCAAAGCCAAAAGAATTTTACAGTAATGGAATTAGCAAGCTTGTTAATAGATGGAAGGAAGTCATAGATAATCAGGGAAAATACATTGTTGATTGAATTTCTAATTAAATGTAACATTTGGTAATTTGTTTTCTTTATTCAAAATTCGGACAGAACTTATGGGATGACCTGATAAAATCACAAGGTATCCACTGGAAATCATAACAGTCAGAGTGGAAACCAACCCACCTAAACACACATGGCATCCACCATGGACCACTACATCCAGAGTGGAAACCAACCTATTACCAAGTAAATAAACAGAAATACTAAATACACCATCCCAAACTTGCAATTATCATGCCAAACACATCCCTCATGAAACACATCCACGCAAAAACACTACAGCAAATCTGGCCAAATAATAAGGTCACCTGAAAGATTCAGAGACTAAAACACAAAAACTTTTTAATGTTGTATTTCTTATAAAAAAAAAGAAAATCTGTGTGAATACAAAACATTTTTGTTTATTTTTTGTACTTATAAAAAAAGAAGAATCTGTGTGTGAACAGAACATTTACTTTGTTTATTTCTTGCATTTTATAGTATGAAATAAAATTTTAAAAAAGAATAAAAAATGTATTAAATGATCAAGAAAAAACCTTCTTGTGTAAAAAAGGGCTGTCATTATAATCCATCAAGAGTTATTCCCCTTGCATTAGGGTTTAGTGTTGACAGATTAAAAAGATGGCTGAATAAGCCCTGATGTCTTAAAATGCCTCCTGTCTTCATTAAATATTATTACACTAATCTGTAACGTTTTGTATTTACAACGCAATCTTGTTTCAAATTATGTTGTCTGCCTTGTACATCTGACGCACAGGATGTGGCAGAAGAATACATTGTGTGACAGAAAAATACTTCGCCCTGAAGCACGAGAGTGAGGAAGGTGGCAAGATGTGTTCCTGGTTGTACGCCATATTGGATTGTTATGAATTCACACTCATTCACTTGTGTTATGTTTGTGAAACCTTATTCCTGTTTAGTATGAATCCCCAGGACAATTCAGCCACTTTTGATGGCAGTGCTTCTAAGAAAAGGGAAGCCATCACCATGAACGTTAAATAAGATATTGTTAAATACTCTGAAAACAGTGAAAAGGGAGAAACATCGATGAACATTATCTGCTTGCTTGGCTTACGTCATTGGACTATTGCTTAAAGCGTGTACATCTGTGTATACATTGTGATGAGTCCATAGTTTGTATTTATCAGTGACCCTCATAACACGCTGGCTTAGCCAAGCTGGTATAAATGCCCATTTCACTGAACAGAACTGAACCAAAATACTGTGTGAAGAGTGCACAAGTAACTGTTAAACATGTTTAGTCTTGTGTACACTGGATTATTCTGATAACTATTTCAGAGATCATTTGCTGAAATCCATATAAATGTTCATTTTCCTCATGATTTTTATTACTCTTTAACTAAAATGGACAACTGACCATTCCATGATGCAGATCTGACCATCTTATTTTAGCTACACATAAATATATGTTCACAATGATTTCTATATTAGATCTATGTTACATGATTAATATATACACTGAAAATAAGCAGTTTTAAATGTAAATATGAAAAACTATTGCAGTATAAAATGACAAAGATAATTTGGCACAGTTTAACAAATGTACTCACAAAACCCCAGAGTGTTAAAAGGAATGTTCCTCTTAACACCATTACTGCTGTACACAAGGCACCAGCAAATGATTTTTTTCTGAAGTGAAAACAAATAAACATTATCTCTTCTTTGAAAATGCAACAAAATTCAGGGAATTATGAGAAACAACATTTTTGGCAATTATTCATTAATGAAAAAATTAGAGACAGAAGAACCTATTTTATTAAAAAAAAAACAAAAAAACATGTAAATATTTGTGAAGGGTGTCAGTTTCCCCACCCATTTCAATACATTGGGAAGAATTTTAATTTTTGTGGTTGAAGACAAATATTTATTTTACAGTTTTATGAAGAAAAATCCTTGAAGATTTGACTTCAGTAAAATTTGTTGCAATATTAGAGTAGCTAATCATGAAAATCTGCACTGAAAACTTACAAAAATAATTCAAAATTATGATAAAATAATTTTTATTGCAACATGGTGCTTGTGTATTTTAATAAAATATTATTTGCTTCCAGATTTCACAAGGAAAAATTTTTAAATATTAATTTTTGTAAAATTTACTTTTAATATTTCAGTGTGATTTTTCATTTTGTGATAATCAATGTGATATTTTTTTAAAGATGTGTATGAAGAAGGAAAAACGTAAAATTTCATATGTTCATGTTAGAAACATTTTTAAAATAATTATCACAAATGTTAGATCATTTTTTGTATGGGAGATCAAATAGGTAATAATTCTGAAAAATCTCTTTTGAAAAATGTTTTGTTTGGTGAATTCTAAAAAAAAAATTTTTGTCATAAATCTCAAAAGAAAAAGTTTTGTAATTGAACTGTGATTTTCTTTTTCTGACTGCTGCTGAACCTATTTTAAAGAATGATAGAAAGTCTCATCTCTTTAAATGCTTTCTAACATATTGTACCAAACCTGTGGCCTTAAAACTTCATGCTGGACAGCATTCAGCCCCGCTTCTCATTCTTACTGCTGCTGAACCCATTATAAAGAATGATGGAAAGTCTCTCTTTAATCTGTGAAATCAGGTTCAATTACAATTGTGAAGAATAAGAAACGGAAACATTAATGTTGAGGAGAAAGAGAAAAGACTAATCCGCTGGACAGTCGATAGTGATTCACATTGTCTTTAACTTTTTGAGGATTAAACTTGGCTGGAATGCAGGAGCCCAAAACTGCAATAATAACAGAAAAAATTCCAATATGAGAAGTGACAAAAACGGTTCCTGAGACATTAGATTTATAAGTCCCATTAATTCACACACAGATATCCTCAAGGACATATGGCCAGGTGGATAATGATGTTGGTTGTTCAAAGGGAGGCGAGTTCAATACCAGGCCACAGCAGTGGCAAACCAAAACTTGGAGAGTTGAGTTAAAGGGAAATAATGGGGATATCCAGAAGAGGTATGGCAAGTGAAACTAGAAAAATCTACCTCGGTGGATGAAATAAAGGGTTTAGTTCAAATTTCCAAACAACTGAAGAAAGCTGGAGTGTCCAAGGGTTGAAACATTGAGAATATGGCAATGAAGATGATGATAAAGATACTGTAAATAATGTAAGAAATTCAACTGCTTTGGAAAGTAATTTTTTTAGACATTATTTATGTTTTTTATGACACTATCTTGAATGACAATACAGATCCACAAACTTCACTAGAATATGTTTTCTATCAAATGTGTGTACGCATATGTTTCCCAAGTCTGTCTTACGTTTAAATGCAGATCCACAAACTTCACAAGGGTATGGTTTATCTCCAGTGTGGGTACACATATGTCTAATTAAATCCAACTTTTGTGAAAATGCAGATCCACAAACTTCACAAGAAAATGGTCTTTCTCCAGTGTGTGTACGTATATGTCTCACTAAATTTTCCTTGTTTGAAAATGCAGATCCACAAACTTCACAAAGAAAAGGTTTTTCTCCAGTGTGTGTATAAATATGTCTCACTAAATTCCAACTCAGTGAAAATTCAGATCCACAAACTTCACAAGAATATGGTTTTTCTCCAGTGTGTGTACGCATATGACTCTCTAAACGTGACTTCCGTGAAAATGCTGATCCACAAGTTTCACAAGAGTAAGGTTTATCTTCAGTGTGTGTACGTATATGACTAACTAAACACAACTTTTTCGAAAATGTAGACCCACAAACTTCACAAGAGTATGGTTTATCTCCAGTCTGTGTACGCATATGTTTGACCATTGCTGCCTTATCTGAAAATGTAGATCCACAATCTGCACAAGCGTAAGGTTTTTCTCCAGTGTGTGTACGCATATGCCTTACTAAATTTGGCTTCTGCGCAAATTCTGATCCACATACTTCACAAGAATATGGTTTTTCTCCAGTATGTGTACGTATATGCCTCACTAAATCAATCTTTTTTGAAAATGCAGATTCACAAAGTTCACAAGAATATGGTTTCTCTCTATTGTGTCTACGCATATGTACCAATAAATGCGACTTATGTGAAAATGCAGATCTACACATTTTGCATGAATATGGTTTCTCTCCAGTGTGGGTACGCATATGTCTGACCATGCTTGTTTTCTGTGAGAATGCAATTTGACAAACTTCACAAGAAAAAGGTTTCTCTCCAGTGTGACTGCGCATATGTCTCACAATATGCGACTTAGATGAAAATGCAGATCCACAAACTTCACAAGAATATGGTTTCATTCCAATGTGTTTATGCATATGACTGGTCATACTTGACTTCAATAAAAATGTAATTTGACAAACTTCACAAGAATATGGTTTCTCTCCAGTGTGCGTATGCATATGTTTCACTAAATGTGATTTCTGTGAATATGCAGTTCCACACACTTCACAAGAATATGTTTTCTCTCCCGTGTGTGTACGCATATATATCACTTATTTACACTGCAATGAAAATGTAGATGCACAAATTTTACAAGAATGTTTTTGTAATATGTATTTCCATCTGGTCTATACTTCACAACAGTTTAGCAGATGTCAAATGAATATGGCCAATGTTTGCTGTTTATTCATGCATAACACTAAATGTATTTTTGTAGAAAGATAAACCACACATTTCAAAGTTCATCATTTCTTGTCAGCTAAAGTTCATTGTCAGGCTTTTGAAATTGGAGATCCATTATTTTCACATGAACCATGTAACATATTTGTATTTTCATGGAAATTGAAACATCTTTTCCTTCATTGGAATTCTCAATAATAATCACTGCAGTTTTTCTGTGAAGATCTGTGAAGAAAAGAAAAGGCATAAATGATATATTAATAGGAGTAGTGAATAATATATGAAAGTAGTCTATAATATATGTCAAATGAAGATTTTATTTAAAAAATAACCTGCGATTCATTCAGAGGTTGTTCCATATATCTATAAAATCAAAGATCCATATCTCTATGGAATTTTAAACTTTACAATAGTTATTATTTCATAACAGGTGTATCTTTATTTCTAAAAAGTTTGTGAAATGAATTATCTCCCTTGCTTAAACACCATGATAAACATTATTTCAAATAAGACCCAGCAGAGATGTAGTTACCTCATGTTCACATTATAGATTTAAAAAAATAAATTAGCCTCGTAAGAAACTGGATCATCAAAGTATCATCAATATTGGTTCATGGATTTAGGTGGCAACTTGATTCAAATAAACAGGCAGAAATGGCCATATATATATATATATATATATATAGAGAGAGAGAGAGAGAGAGAGAGAGAAAGAGAGAGAGAGAGAGAGATTTTAATTCAATATCTTTTGACCACTATAAAATTTAACATAATTTAAAAGTTTATTTCCTTAATTAAAAGTTTAAAAAGTAACAATTCTTGTAAAAATTTATTATTCTTTCAAAACAAAAAAAAATCAAGCAAAAATGTCTCATGATAATTGAAAAAAAATCGATTTCTTCATGGACAAATTCAAACTGACTTAGTATCACATGATAATTTTGGGAATGAAAGAATTGCTATCCCCTATATTTAAACATTAGTCAACAATCAGTGAACTATCTTATTCAAACAGCATTTTCAGTACTTATTCAGTAACTAATTAATTTTATACTGAATAGATTGTTTTATTAGAAAACATTGTGGAAATATATTCATGGTATATACTTCCCCTCTTTGATATCTGGTGTGTACTTTTTGTTTTGGGGAAAGGTATTCTTCAAATCCTTTGAGTTATATAAAGAAAAATTCCTTCTTTTTGCTCATTGTTTTTCTATTTCTTTCACAAAATTTCAATCTGCTTTTGATATATTTTAATATTAGAATGACAAATGACCATTCCACGACGCATACATGACCATCTTTTTCAGATAAAAGTTTTTTTCAGCCATATGTTCATGGTGATTTCTATATAGTTATGCCTTTGTTACATGATCAATAAAATTTTAATTTTAGATTACAGGTAAATATATGAAATATTAACAACAATTATCTGTCAAAGACTTTCTCCTGTAAGCTAAATTATTTAGAGAATCTATTGTCATTCCCTCAAGATGTATTAAAAATGTTATGCTCACAAAAAATGAATAATAAAACATACTGAATCTTGAATTTCAAAATGTTAATAGATGTCTCAATAGACAGTAGACTATAGTAGCTCCTTCATTATTTTTTTTTTGAATATGACAACATTTATCACATGCAAAATGGACTTTATTTTCATAGACAAATTCCAGTTTCAATGTCAGAGAGGAAAAGAAAAAAACTATTTTAAACTTTCAGAACTCATTCAGAAAAAAGTGAAATTATTTTTTTAAATTTCATTTTTTAGAAAATTCTAGAATTTTTTTAATCCATTCTATCCATCTCCTTTAATTATGAAATTACAAAAACTGCTTTTCTGCATTGCATAATGATTATATTTCTTATAAGTCCTTGCAGCATTTGAATTACATGTTTTCTTTCAATTATTCTGCTGAGATGTTTTAACTTTATGATAAAACTATATAGATATATATATTTATATAATTGAATTTTGTAAGATTTTAAATGATTACAAAGTTGTAAAAAATGGGTGACATGATTGAGTTCATGGAATTTTGCTAACTCAGAACACAACTAAAATTTTTAACTAAAATTTCGGCCATGCTAGAAAGAATTAGAAAAAAAAATTCATTTGGAAATTCAGGCAAAAATCAAATAATTGTCCAATTTTAATGCAACTTTCAGGACTTATTCTCAAAAGAATTAAATTATTTTTTAAATGTTTTGTTTTAGGAAATTTTGGTAAAAATATTTTTTTACATGTTATCCACCCCCAACCCACTTTCTTAATTTCATTAAATTTCAAGAAAGACTTATTTCCTAAATTTTTATTGCTTACAAGTAAGACTTCGGAGAATGTAAATCATCCATTTTTTCAAACTTTTTGCATTCTAACTGAAAATTTCTCTGAATTGCGAATTAAAAAATGCAATCAAACTATGACATTATTTAATAGGAAATGCTTTTAATTTCTTTTGTATATAACTTATATTAATGATAGTATTGACTGAAGAAAGACAAATTTTTTTACAAGAATTTTTTCATTTTTTAAAAATTTTAATTAAAATATTTTATAATTAAAAATTGTTTAAAATTTCTGTATTGTGCTATTTCAGGATGTGATATTGTAATTAAGTAGAAATGAAATTTGCCAAACCAAAATTGAAAAAAAAATGAATGAATGTTGTTTTACTATTCTATTTTTAAAGTAATTTTTTATTTTTTCACTTTAATTGTTCCCTTTTTCATCTACGATAAATAATTTTATGAAGACTCTAGAAATTCAATACTGTACAATTTAGTGATTATTGTAGTAAAATGCATGAGGCTTTGATTAAAGCAAATCATGTATTTTTTTAATTGGACTCCCCCACCTGAAAATTAGCTCTGAATTGTAACATACAAAACAAAATAAAGCAAACATATTATTTAATTTCAAATGCTTTTAGTTCTTTTTATGAATATGGATAATATTGTCTGAAAGCAAAAAATGTTTTCAATGAAAAATAAATTTTTTAAAAAATTGTCATTTCTTATATTATTGATTATTTTTACATTAAATTTGTTAAATAATCCAAATTTTGTGAAAATGGTGCAAAGTTTAGTCAATGGAGTTATTAAGTAGATCTATCTTTATTCTTTACTAGGTACCTCCACTTTTTCGCGGGAAAACAGCATAGCATAATGAAAAATGCCACAAACTTAACGAAAATAAAGTCTTATCATCAAAATGCTTATGTTATTATTAAGATGAAAGACCAAAGTATTTTTTAATTATTTTTTGAAATTTTTTAATCCTTACGTTCAAAATTTTCAAATTACTCTGCCAATAGGGAAATAGTCAAAGGCAGAAAAGTGTCACTGAGTACGGATGAGAAGGATAAGACGTTACATTTTAATCAAGTATGGAAGGTTTCGGAACAAGAATTGAGAGATGGAGAAGGAAAATTACTGGAAATATCTCCAATATTCCTTTGAAAATGTCATGAGAATTTACAAAGAAAGAAAAACAGTCAAATGTTTCTTATTAATATTGCAACTATGAGATCAAAATGTGAGCGATAAGCCTTTCTGCTAAAGGGAAATCATGAATTTATTATGGAAATATAGTCTTTTCAAGAGAAGACAGGTTGATGCTTAGACGAGGAAAATTGTAACTTTTGTTAGAAAACAAAAAAAATGTTTCTCACACAAACATTTGTTCATTATATTGTATAATGACCAAACAAAAATAAGTAATTTGTTAATTCAAATGGATCTGTATTCAACTACATTTTTAAAAAGAAGAAATAAAAGCAGAAACACTGATTAATAAGTATTTAAATTTGACACATTACACAGTTTATTCTGACTGATATCAATTGTAGAATGAGTTGGATATATTTTACTGGCATGAAAAGAAGAGCATTTTGTCATCAGAGTTTGTGGTTGTTGGAATAGGCAATGGAACAGAAAGACACAATCAGTACCAAGAGAAAAAACTTATGTTTCTCACCCATGCATTTGTCAGGTCAACATACTAGACTTAGGGTGTTGGATGAAAACAAGGGTTGTATACCAGTGACTGGCTGAGAGAAAGTGATGAATTATTTCTCATTTAATTGGCAACTCTGATTCATTATACAAAACTATGGATGAAAAATCTCAGATTGGCATGTCAGATTTTATGTGTGGGATGAAAACCAGGGCTGTATACCAGAGACTGGCTGAGAGAAAGTGGTGAAAACCACTGGAAACCTATGCAATATCTTTATGAAAATATCATGGCAATTTAAAGCCAAAGGAAACAGTCAAATGATTCTAGTTAATATTGAAATTATGATGGCAAAATTTGAACATTAAGTCAGAGTATCTACTAAAGTAAATCATCTCTACATATATAAAAGGCAGTTGTGTGTGCGTGCGTGCGTGCGTGCGTGCGTGCGTGCGTGCGTGCGTGCGTGTGTTCATCAATATCACCCAGGCCAGCTTTTTGCAAAAAAAGAAAAAAGAAGTATTGTAAGCGAGTTATCGGAAAACGACTGTAGAAAACTGGAATTGGTTTCACAAGAGGTTTATTACTTGGTTGGCAAAGAGAAAACATAAAGTAGAAATAGGAACTCAGGGAAAAGAATGTTTAGCAGTGAATGACTGTTTTAGCAAAGACTACTTCTCCTACTCCTCCTTTTGCTTTTTATTTCTTTTATTCAACGGACAGATCCACTTGCAGGGAAATATTCTCCCTTACAATAATATGATCTGTATGTATGAAGATATTTTAAAATTAAAATGCATTGGAAATTCTCAGAATTAAAAAATTTGGTGGTACCTAGTTTGTTTGAGTTTGTCCAAGAAGAAACAGTTATAACTTTCCTAATGAAGATGCTTATTGTGAAAATGTTTTAAAATTATCAATAAATTAACAATAAATCATTGAAGACAGTAGAGGCTTCTTCCAGATCAATCTTAACCTTGGTGAGGCAGTACACCATGCGAGTAGAAAGCATCATTAGGGAATTTTGTGAAAGACAGAAGCTTGTGCCTAATGCTTATGTATCCAGCATAAGCGATGTCATCAAAGCCAAGCAGAATCAAGTAAATCATTCACCATGGTAGAGGCGTCTTCTCAGTCCCTGTTAACATCGGTGAGGCAGTACACCATGCGAGTAGAAAGCATCATTAGGGAATTTTGTGAAAGACAGAAGCTTGTGCCTAATGCTTATGTATCCAGCAGAAGCGATGTCATCAAAGCCAAGCAGAATCAAGGGAGGGAATTCATTGATGATCTGGATGCTGAGCAGTTCCAGAAATATTTACTTCAGACACTGATGTATGGCAGACACAAGATTGGGATGAAGAAAATGTGGCAACACAAACTCAACAAAGATATTGTCAAAAGGCTCAAGGCTAAGGATGACCACCAACAAAAAAAAGAAAATAACCGATATCCAGAAAAATCAAAAAGAAATGTCAGTTGATTGTTTGGCTTCTGAGTATCCCAAGTGTGAACAAGTCCTGCAAGAAATATTCACTCGAAACATAGTTGGACGTACAATCAGACATATTTGGACAATTGATAGCATCAACTGTGAATACGTTGGTTATGTCAAGAGATATGAAAATCAATTTTATATGATTTCATATCTCAATCATGTAACTGACTACTAGCATTTGACCAAATACAAAGTTGGAGCTGACTATGTTATGCAGGAATTGTATTTCGAAAATTAGCCCAGCAATGGTGACGAGTGAAGATTCCATGGAAGATAAAAACGGCCCCTTTTGGGGCCACAAAATATTTCAGAAAGTCTTTTCACCATTATACATAGCAGCAATTTCTTTCTAATATTGTTTAGGTTATTGGGTTAAAATATTAAAAGGTTTAAACAATTATCTAATTAATAAAAAAATAAAATATTAAATAAAAAATAAATATTAGATAATTGCTGAAAATATGTTAATATGTAAAAATTACTAGTTAAAAACAAAAAAATGCGTTTAGTTAGATTTTGTAAAATTATGTCAATTATGGTCATCCATAGTAACCACGCCTGCTATCCTCTCATCTTGTGTCATTGGAACATCTTCCTGGGGGGGGTCTGCCATGGACTACAAGCAGCATATTACAGACACCATCAACAAATCAGCCAAAGTGGGCTCACTCGCTACTGGCAAAAGTGTCGATGCCACTTTGAAAAAAATAATTTTGAAAATTAAATGCTACTTAACGGACAGCTCCCGTCAACCATTCAACTGTTACACTACTGGAGAAGGAGTGGTAAGTTAAGCTTTTGGAGCTGTGTTGCAATATGCACCCACTGGAATCTATCACCAGAACAACAAGGAAAGCCCTGAGGGATTGTGATGCCTGTACATCATCTGTTGTGAGTGAGTGCCTAGCATGGCAAATTATTGTGGGAATGAATTCTCTCAGATTTAGTGATAAATTAGGGACAATAAATGATATGAAAACCTTCATTAAACAACAAGGGCTTTCATTGTCCCAAATCACTAGATTTCGAGGGAATCGTCTGCATATAATTTTCCATTTGGGTGCAACTTACTTCCCTATTTTTGCACAGTGCAAGCAATTTGTCTCAGGGCTTCCGTCAACAAATGAAACAGTTTCCAGGTTGCAGATACTTTACATAGAAGAAGCCGCTATCATCGAGTTACAAGTGCTGGGAATCATAGGGAAGCTGTTTTCAGGGCCTTGGAGGAGTACCTTCTATACATCTCTTGAAACTCAAAATGACCCCATCGACACAATGAACATCGTCAAAGGGGTCATTGACAAAGTGAAGGTATTCAGCGAGGACCCAATATCTATTTTCAGCTGTGTGGAGGACTCCTTTGGAAATCCAATACCAAACACTGTGAAAAACTCCCTGTTGATTTCTCCCCCAAATGAACTCCTGTTTCAACAAATGCTGACTGCCTGTTTGAAAGGGATTGTGGAGGTGTTAAACAGGCAGTATCAGAAATCTTTCACCACTGTAGCGGCTTCATCTCCATCACTGTTGACATCTGTGAGGGAACACACCATGCTAGCGGAAAGCATCATCGGTGAATTTTGTGAAAGAAAGAAGCTTGCGCCTGATGCTTATGTTTCCAGCATAAGCGATGTCATCAAGGCCAAACGAAATCGAGTAAGAAAATTCATCGATGATCTGGATGCTGAGCAATTCAAAAAATACCTGCAGATGGTAATGATTTAGAGCAGACAATATACAGCACAGAAGAAAATGCAGCAGCAAATGGTGGATGAGAAACTTGCCAAGAAGAGTCAAGATAAGGCAGTCCAGGCTGAAAGGAGGGGGAGAGCTTCCATACAGAAGTCTTTGCTTCGATTCAAAGATGCCTCAATAATGACTTTGCCCGAGGAGTATCGTCAACCAGGAGTAGCTGAAGTCCTGCATGAAATACTCACTGGGGAGACAGTCGGAAGGACAGTCAAACACATTTGGACAGTTGATGGTGTCAACCGTGAATATGTTGGCTGCATCATTAGTTATGCAAATCCTTTTTATACGATTTCATATCTCAATGATGAAGCTGACTATTGTCAACTAGACAAATGTGAAATTGGCACTATCTCATGCAGGACTTGCATTTTGATCAGCCCAGCAATGATGGCTGAAGAGGCAGCAGAAGAAAAAACAAAACAAAAAAAAACAGCCCTTTTCAGGGCCACAAAATATTTCTGAAAGTCTTTTCCGTGTTACACATAGTAGCAATTTTTTTTCAGTAATGTTTATTGGGTTAATAAAAGTTTTAGTAATTATGTAATTAATAATAAAATTTAATAATAAAATAATTGTCATAATTAGAAATAAAATAAAAAATATATGAATCAGGTAGGTACCTCTACTATTTCAGTATAAATTTAGATTTAATTAAAAGCTTAATGATTAAATTTATTATTTCCATTAAGTAAAAATTCTGGTGTCTTTCAGATAGAAACTATATACATTGTGAAGTCACATTTAATTTTGATTTATTAATTAATAATTAAATTACCATTTCATAAATTATTAAGTTACTTCTATCATGGTATTTATTTTTTTTATTTTTGCATCTTCGAAAGGTAAATAAAAATTTCCTATTGTTGCATGTCTTCCATAACAATAGTCGCTAAATTTGTGTAGTCCAAACACAACGGCTCTTTTTCAATTGGTGCGTAGTTTTTCTCATAATCGTTCCACACCCTTCATGCGTATGACACTGGTTTCCCATTCTGTAGGAGGACAGCTCCAACACCTACATCAGACATGTCATGTATTGTGACTGGCTTTTCTAAGTCGTAGTAAGCCAAGATAGCTTTCTTTATGTCTTCGAATGCTCTTTGTTGCACCTCCGCCCATTGGAAAATCTGGTCCTGCCGTGTTAGCCTGTTTAAAGGTTCACATTTTGTCGTCAGTGAGTGATCAAATTTCGAGAGGTATTTAACCATTCCTATGAAGCGCCTTAGATGATGCAGATCGCGAGGTGCTGGGAATTCTGTGATTGCCCGTATTTTTTCTTCATCGGGCTTCAAGCCTGTGTTAGTCAGTGTATGACCCATGTAGGTAACTTTCTCTGTGAGGAATTTGCATTTGTCAAGGTTAATTTTAATGTTTCTTTCTCTGCACCTCTGCAAATATGCTCGCAAATTCTGGTTGTGGTTATTGATGGCTTGGTCTGAGTTGTTTCCAAATCCCTCAACCAGACAGTCATCTTGGATGGTGCTAACCCCGTGTATCCCTTGGAATTGTTCGATCATTTTTGTTTGGAATGCCTTGCTGGCTGGTGTGATACCCATGGGTAATCTTTTGTATCGATAATTTCCCTGAGGCGTGCCGAAGGCGGTCAGTTCTCTTGCCTTGTCGTTCAGTTTGCAATGCCAGTATCCACTTCTTACGTCCAATTTGCTAAATTTTATTGCCTTTTTATTTGCAAACCTGTGTGTGATGGATTCCAAGCTTGGTACCTGGCAGTGGTAGTTGTTAATCAGTGCCTTGTTTAATGGTTTGGGGTCTAAACATATCCGAAGTTTTCCGCTGTGTTTTCTCTCAATCACATAGCTGTTGAGCCATGAGCTAGGTTCTTCCAGTTTCTCAATTATATTGTCCCTCATCATTTTTTCTAGTTCCTGTTTAAATTGTTTTTCCAGTACAAATGGGATACCTCTTATAGGTTGTTGTATAGGAACTGTGCCTGGTTCTATTTGGAGTGTTAATTCACCTTCAAATTCACCAACTCTCTCTTCAAAAACGTCTGGATATTCTAGTAAAATCCCTTTGATGGAATCATCAACATCTAATTTTCTGATGTCTTTCAGGGCTTGTTCTTTGAGGACATTGCATTCTACAGCTGAAACTGTCGAGTCAAACTGATCTAGGTTGAACCGTATTAAATTTAGCTTTTGGCAAAGACTACAGCTTAAAATTGATTGTACCTTCTCATTCACAACCATGACTGAGGCTGTCACTTTTCTTCTTTTGGCAGGGTTGATAAGTTCTACCCTCATTGTTCCTTTGGTCCTAACCCTTTTCCCTCCGTATACTGAAATATCAAGTTTCTTACCTTTTTTTAGTAAGTGCTCCATTTTGTTGTCCTTAACGAATGTTGCAGGAATTACATTTACAGTTGCTCCGGAATCTATCATGAATTTAATGGGCTTCCCGTTTAATTTTAAATTCGCATGAACCTTATGAATTGTCTCCCCTTCAACGTGAAAACATTCATTAACTCTTTGCTCACTGTAGTTACCCCTGCAAATTCTTGATGTGGCAAAATGTTATTTTCTTTTGCATCTAAAACATTCCTGGCCATAAGCAGGGCAGTTTCTTATTCCTTTTACATGTCTTCTCTGACAATAAATGCAATCATATTGTTTTTTTCTCTTCCAGTCGCATTGATATCTTTCTCGTCTGTGTCGTCCTCAACATTTAATTTGTCGTATTTTTCAATTTTTTGCGACTGGATTTTACTTTGTTCTGCAGCTCTGCATCGGTCAATACACTGTGTCGGGGTTAAATCTGGTTCCCTCAGGAGAATTTCTCGCATTTTTTTTTCGTATATTCCTTTTGTTATTTGTAATTTTATCATATCGTTCTCAGTGACGTTATTCCATTTACAATCTTCAGAACTCGATTTCAAATTTAACAAATAGTCTTCAAAGCTTTCATTTTCACTTTGTTTTTTTCCGGAGGAATTCCACTCTGTCTACAGTCAACGTTTTCATGGGTTTGCAGTAGTCCCTAAATGCTTCGATAACCATTTCGAGTTTTTTTCGTCGTCATTTTCTCCTTTCGCATTCTTGATTGTTAGGGTTTTGTATATTTGTTGGCCCTTTTTTCCTAAAAGGTAAATAAATAAACTCCTTTTCTTCTTTTCAACATTTGCAGCTTTAGCGGTACTATCTCTACCCTCCCCTTCAAATTTCTGAAATTCAAAAAAAAGGTTCACTTCTTCAAGCCACTCGTTAAAGGCTTTGTGCACATTTCTTACGGTCCAGTCAAAACTTTGGGGTGGGTTGATTGACATCATTTTTTGTTGTTTTAAACAAAGTAGTACTCACTCAGTTTATAGTCCAGTTCATCCCTCTGACACCATGTTAAGCAGAAATAACTCCAAGACTCCTGTGTATTAATATACGTGTTTTATTGCTGCCATCTTATCAGGAAGTGCCACACAATTAAAGCCCCTTAAGGCATTACAGATATTGGGCCGCTTATGTATATAAGTCAACCAACAATAGGTGTGTCAGTACATGACATTATCAGAAAATAATAACGGTACTGATAATTTAAAATTTATTCATAACGCTGTAACAAATTTTCTTTCTTTGTTCAGTAAGTGTTATTTGCTAATCGCTTCTAATGTCTATTATTCCTTTCAACGATTGCTTTTGTTACCGGGAAAGAGGGGAAAATAGAGACATGATATTCGCAATCACAGTAATTTGGAGGGAAGCAACCGATCACTCAAGCAAGAGTCTTCTGCATGATGGACACTTTCAAATTTCAAGCTGTGAAGAATGCACCTGCTATTCTATATCCAGACTTTCTGACATCCATTACTTCAGTGACACACTGTATCTCTACTCTAAAGAGAGAGCACCAACCTTCAGAAGAGGATGAAGTCATTTATCTAGATTACAGAGACACAGCCGAGGAGATAAACCCATACTACTCTAACATAAAAGATGTCGATGACCTGATCAGAGATTTTGTTCTCGCAATGTCCAATGTTGGTGTCTTGACGTTGAGACTCAAGCAGTGGAATTTGTTAAATGAAAGTGTGCATGTTGCAGGTCAGAGAAAAGATCACCGTTTTTTTCAAGCTTTTTTTCATTTGTTTCTTTCTGTCTAAATATTTCCTTTCTAAATATTTTCTTTTCTTTGCAAATGTTTCTTTTTCTTTCTTTGCAAATGTTTCCTTTTCTTTCTGTCTTTTTTCATCTATAAGATTCCATATTTTAAAAAATATTTTCTTAATTATTTAAGATTACTGATCAATTAGAAAATCTAAAACTATATTAATAACCTTTTCATATTCGGTCCCCCTAACTTAAATTTTATAAATATCAGCCTCTCTAGATGTCACTCAAGACATAAGAAAGAAACAAGCTCTCAGTGTAAAAAATGACTTTTCTTCAAACTAAAAGTATTATTGTTACTATTCATAGTTTATTTTATATTTGAAGGATATTTTAATAAAGAAAAAATGCTTTTTAAAAATACTGGGGGATGCCACTGCATTGTAAGCGGGATGTTGTCAACTTGGTCATCCCATCCCTTTGCGACTGTATTTGCCTGCTACATGATGAACATGGTTGCCACATGTAACAATCAACACATGCCTGCATTCTGCCAACAATCATCTCCACATGCGTGTGCTTCCCGGCCTATGAACGGCGTCACTCTGCACTAATGACAAGCCATGAGCAGCCAGAGTCATTGACAGCTGAACACAATTCCCCACCCACCAATATGTTGACTACAACTGGAGATAGCACAACATTTAAATCTGCCCAGGTAATGAGACTGTTCGTGACACCTGTTTCTTGGGCATTTCTGCAATATATAGCCCAGGTTATTAAAGTGCTAGCAACATATTGTTTTGTCTAATCGCTGGCGCCCAATTCATCGACTCTATCTTTCTATCCAAGTGATTAGCAACACCGCATCTGTTGCAGACACTATCGATCTGCAGATCATTGGCAGAAATATCTACCCTGATGCTCAGGCTCCTTGCCTGCCACAATCAGTGTTGCCACTGGTGCATCTTCCTTCGGTATTACTCTTGACTTGCTCTAACAGATGTTTGACATTCAGTGCATTCATTCAAGAGGAAGTGTAAAGCAGTAACCTGACATAATCAGGCAATCCTGTTACAAATGCATACACAAGTCTAGAGTTAGACAACCCACTGTTCAAGGTTGACAGCCTGTAGAGATTTACTAAGTAGATATCCAGATTCATTAGAATTCAAGCGTTGTACGCTATTAATGGATCTTCTAATACTAATCTTTGCTGATGTAAGAAAAAAAATGTTTTAACCAAAATTTAGAACACGTTAGAAAAGACTATATAATTTAATAAAAGAAGCAAAAAATGATTTAGTCTTTCATCTTAATAATAACAAACATTTTGATAATGAAATTTGTTTTTGTTTGAGTTTTTTCATAATTTTTTATGAAATTTTTTTCATCTTTTTAAAGAAATTTTTAAAGGACCTAAACGTTTTTTTTAATATTCTCTATTAATTTGCAGGGCCAAGTAGCATTGTTATTAAAATAAATCTATATACTAGTCATAAATAGAAATGCTCTTTACAATGTAACAGCCCATAGTATTTTAGAAGAATTTGGTATTTTTGGTTTGTGTCTGTAAACATATTTCTTAGGAACGTCCATACATGACATTATAAAAGGTAATAGTAGCACGGATAATAAATTTATTATAAATTTATTTCTAAGTTTTTATAACATTTTTGCAACAAGCAACTTTATAATTAAGGCTAAAAGGTTCAAGATATTTTAAAATTTGTTTACATTTCATCTATAATGTCGGTTCGATGAATGTCAAGAAAACGTGCCAATATTTTAAAAATGCATAAAAACTTCATATATGAAATAGTATTTATTGGCTTAGCAGAGACAATGACGACCTTTGAAATAAGAGCTAAATTTTAATTCAAAGAATGTTATTTCTCGTTTTTGAAATGTTCATTAAATTCGTGTCAAATAGTATATTAAGTCCTGCCACTTGTTCACTAAAAAGACACCAGAGCATGATGAAAAAAGGTCACAAACTTAATAATAACAAAGTTTTACCGTCAAAATGTTTATGTTGTTAGGAAAGACTAAAGTAATTTTTAATTATTTAAAATTTTTTTAAACTTTCTAAATATTCGAAAATTTGGTTAAAAATCTTGTTTTTTTTTTTACATCAGCACGAAATGTCATTTTACAATTAGTATTTTTGCGCTTGTTTTCCAGTGAAAAACACATTGACTTGGAAATTCTTGCAAAAATCAAATTACTGTTGGATTTTAATGAAATTTTCAGGACTTATTCACAAATGAATGAAATTATTTGTGAAATATTTTGTTTTAGAAAATCTTGGTAAAAATATTTTATTAACTATATTATCCGACACTTAATTTCATGAAATTTGACGAAGTTTCTTCATTAAAATATGGATCCTTGGAGTATGTAAATCATCTAATTTTTATATTTTCAAATATTTTCTATTTCGACCGAAAATCTGCTCCTAACGGTAAACTAAAAAAAGAAAATGAAATCAAACTATGACATTATTTGATCAGAAAACCTTTTTCTAAACAATATATATTAAGGGCACCATTTTCAAAAAAACAATCGATGAATAATGAATTTTTCCATTATTTTTAAATTTTAATTTAAAAATTGTTTAAAATTCTACATTACTTTCTTTTTTTTTAGGAAAATTGTAATTAGTGGAAACGAAATTTACGAATCAAAAATTGAAAAGCTTAATATACATTGTTTTGCTATAATATTTCAAAAATAATTTTTTATTTTTACTTTACCCATTTCCATGTCTCATTTATGGTAACCTATATGTGACATTATTATGTAAGAATTGCCCTCCATTTTCAGAGACGTTAGCTTCATTGCAATTCATTATTCATTGAATGTTTACGTCTCAACTTTAAAATGAAAAAAGATATTAAAAAATTATAAATAAGTAATGAATAAAATATAACATTTCATAAAGTATTGAGTTACCACCGTCATGATATTTCATCTCAGATATTAAATTTTTAAATTAACGTAAGAAAATTTTATTATTTTTTCCAGAAAGTATTTTCTAAGAGTCAATAAAATATTAGATAATGGCTGAAAACATGTTAATTTGTAAAATTACTAGGTACGTGAAAATCAAGATAAATGCGTTCACTTAGATTTCGTAAATTGATGTCAATTCTGGTCAACCAGATTAACCAGTCAACACATTCGACCATCAAATTATCGATGGACACGTGCGAATAACAGGTCCGCGTGGGAAGGAAATGCTTGTTCAGAAAATTTTATGCTATGAGTAAGTAATATTTATTTTAGAACAAATTAATTTAGCTTTAAACTAGCAGCATGGCCCGGGGATGCCCGAGCTTGATTAAAAATTTCGTACGACTCATACAGCAATCGCTATCACTTGACTTAAAATATTTTTGCCCTTCCTTGTCTTTAAAGGAGTGCCCTTTGCCGTGATGATGTTGCTACATGCCTTACTTCTTACCTATCTCACACTGCGAATTTTTTCTAAGCTCTATACTAAACATTAAATCTGTTACGAAAAAAGAACTAAACAAAATGAACACAAAACGATCAGCTTTAAAAAAGGAATCGTAACTGGAAAAACCGAATGAAAAAAGAATGTTAATAACAAATACTTTTTCACACCCAACCCAGTTCTGCGGAATCAGAATCCATGTTGAGTTTAAGCAAGCAAATGAGCCAATTGGAGTAAAGTGCCATGCAGATTTAAATTTTTCCCACTTGTGACGAATGTAGCTATAGATTTTATTTGCATGCTATCATGCTAGTTAACATTCGTGTCAGTCAGCTGTTTGCTCTCACGCTGGCCAATAGAATCTTCCTGCCTATTCGTGGCAGCCAGCTATAGGCTCTCACTCTTGCCAGTAGAAAATGACCGCAAACTACATAAAAACTGCCGTAGAAGCATAAAAAATCGATTATTTCCACTATCGATGGGAGTTGGGAAATGCACCGTCGATCTTGGCCTTCTCACTAACTTGGAGCATGTGCATGTAAATTTTGGTGCAAATCCGTCGAAAATTGCAGCCGTGCATTCGTTACACACACACACACATACACACCCTGCCTTTTAAAGATAGAGATTTGCTAAAGTCTAACTCACAGTAAAAACAGAAATTAAAAATATTTAGTGAAATAGAAATGAAAAACACTTAAAATGTTGAACGGAATCCTGTATTTTGCTATCTATCGATTTATTTAGGAATAAGAACGATAAGAACTTAATAACTGTTTTACAATGAGGTAAATAAACATGTCTGAACAATGCGGCAGTAATTTTATCAAAAGTGATATTTGTGCTTAATGTTTTAGGAGGTAGGAGGTAGTGTTGATGTTGAGTGTTAGTAAGAGCTAATGGCAGTATACAACAACAGAGACGGTCGGCCCTCGGCAAGACCATCGTCAGTGTTTTTCAGACTGGCTTTTTTGACGTCCAATTTTTGAAATCTGTCATTTTTCGTATTGGTTTGGTGCCAGAGAATTGATTTGGTGTTTTTGACCTTTTTTTACATGATTAAATAATAAACAATATATTACAGCTGCTAAGGTTTTCGGTTAATTTTCTGTGAGTATAAGAACCAAAAAGCCGACGGTAAGGAAAATGTTATATTTTGCTGTGAAATTGCCTGATTATTTAAAAGGAAATAAGTATTAAAATTAAAACGAAGAGTTTAAATTTTTAAAAAAAAATATTTCAAACTGAGAGCCGCATAAAATAAATAAGAACTTCAATTGGAAATTCAATAAAGAAGAAACTGAAAGTAAAAGTAAGAGAAATTCATTGAAGTCTGACTCACAGTAAAGACAGAAATTAAAAATATTTAGTGAAATAGAAATAAAAAAACTTACTTTAAAATGTTGAACGGATTTCTGTATTTTGCTATCTATAGATTTATTTATGAATAAGAACGATGGGAACTTAAAAGTTTTACAATGAGGTAACCGTAAAAAACATGTCTGAACAATACGGCATCTTTATCGAAAGTGATATTTTTGCTTAATGTTATTAGGTGGTAGGAGGTAGTGTTGATGGTGAGTGTTAGTAAGAGGTAAATTTAAGGTGGGTGTTAGTAAGAGGTAATGTTTAACGTGAGTGTTCGTAAGAAGTAATGTTTAGCATGAGTGTTAGTAAGAGGTAATGTTTAACGTGAGTGTTAGTAAGATGTAATGTTTAAGGTGAGTGTTAGTAAGAGTTAATGGCAGTACACAACAAAAGAAACGTCAATGTTTTGACTTTTCAGCTTGTAATGAAAATGTTCCATTATAGTGTGAAAGTGCCTGATTATTTCGAAAATAACATTAAAAGATTGTGCTATATTTTCGTTTAGAAGCTATGGACAATGAAATTTCGTCTTTTTTCGTGTCGGGCCGACAGTGCAGCTGTCATTGCCTTTGTTTACATACGTTTATCATCTAAGAAAATGAAAGATACCAAATCAATTTTCTGGCACCAGACAAATATGAAAAATGCCAGATTTCAGAAATTTGATGTCAAAAAGCCAGTCTGAAAACACTGATGTGGTCTCACCTAGGAGCGACCGTCTCTTTTGATGTATACTGCCATTACCCCTTACTAACACTCACCTTAAACGTTACCTCTTACTAACACTCATCATCAACGGTACCTCCTATGTTAAGCAAAAATTTCACTTTCGATAAACTAAAGATGCTGAATTGTTCAGACGTTTATTTACCTCATTGTAAAAGAGTTATTTAGTTCTTATCGTTCTTATCCATAAAGAAATCGATAGATAGCAACATGCAGAAATCCGTTCAACATTTTAAAGTAAGTTTTCTGTATTTCTATTTCACTAAATATTTTTACTTTCTGTTTTTACTGTGAGTCAGACTTCAATAAATTACTTTTACTTTCAGTTTCTTCTTTATTGAATTTCAATTTGAAGTTCTTACTTTTTTTTTATTTGGCTATCATTTTGAAAGTTCTTTTAAAAAATTTAAACTTTCCTCATTGTTACTTTTAATACCTATTTCCTTTTAAAAACTTATTTTTAATTTTAACTATTTTATATTTTATAAAAAGAATTTTTTATTTTATGTTTATTCTTTTTTGTAAGTGTTTCATCAGATTTTGATAAACCGTTTGAAAGGCAACCATTTTTTAATTACAAGTGATGTTTACTTAAAACTAAATGAAAATAATTCTCGGTTTCAAAAATCCCGCAAAAATAAAATATATATTTCTGAAACGATACTTTCGTAAAATCAGCAAACTTAAAGTTAAATTAATCTGTTCTTAAATAAATATTACTTACTTATAGCTTAAAATCTTGTGGACGAACATTTTTTGGCCACGTGGTCTTGTTATTCTCACGTGTCTATCTGTAATTTAATGGCCGAATGTGTTGACAGCTTTAGTATGGTGGATCAAAATTGACATAAATTTACGAAATCTTTTGGAATAGCTGGCCATAGGCAGGTTTATAGACACTTGAGGAAATTCTCAATAAACAATAATCAGAAGTGGAAGAAAAACAAACAAGGCAAAATAATACAAGACAAACATAGGTTTTTAATTCTAGTCAAAAGCAAAGCAACTGTGAGACAATAATTATATTATAAGGTGTTGTTTTATTAATGTTTGTTTGGTGTCAATGTTTTTTTGTTTCTAACTAGTATTGCTGATTGTCTCTGGCAATTATGACCTGAAACCTTACATAAATAATACAAGAGATCTATGAAAACTTTCATAATTTATTTGTATAATTTATTCTATAAATAACTTATTTTACTTTTATAATAAATGTATTTTTGTTATAGCAAAGTAACAAATCTTGTAATTTACCCAGAAATGTTAGAAACATAATTTAAAATAATAAAAATATAATTACTTTTGTAATTCCAGGACAGCATATTTGAATACATTATTTTCTTCCAGATTTGCCCCAAAAATATATGAATTTTTCAAAAATTTACTTTAATATTTCAGCGTGATTTTGTAATTCTTCTATTTGTTGATGACAAAGGAGAGATTTTTAAAAATAAATATGTGTTCGAAGAATAGAAAAAACTTAAGTTTTGTGGGATTTTCATATCAGAAGTATTTTTAAAAGAATTTTATTCTCACAACAGTTAAATTATTTTTTGTATGAAAGATCAAATAGGTCTACTGCCTAAGGATTTACAGCAGGGATTACTTCATGTCATGTTAAATTTATAATAAAAGAAAATATTATGAAGCATATCAGATGTGAATGCATTCACACAGGTGTATATTATTTAGTGCAGAATTCCAACCAAATACATGTAATATCTCATCATAGAACCCTTTATGAAGAGGAAGTAAACGTGTGTTTTTGTTTTTTTTAGGGTGAATTTTGAGAAACTTATGGAATAATTGGCCATTGTTAAACGTATAGACAATAATAACAAGTGGATGAAAGAAAGACAGAACAGAGTAAAATAAAACGAGCCAATATATGCATATAATGTGAGTGAAAAGCAAATTAACTAGAGGACAGAATAAAGCAAAATGTTCACAAAATAGGAATAGTATTCGTATGCAAAAGGGATACAGTCAAGTGATTAAAGTGTTCTGAATTCAAGAGAAGAAAAAAGAAATGAGAGAGGATAAAACTGAGAATTATTCAATTTTTATTGGTCAATATCAGAATAGGACTTGTCTAGAAATCGGGTGAGGGGAGATTTTTAGCAGTCATTCCTAGCCAGGTGTAAAGAAGAAAAATCTACTTCTATTTTGTGAAATACAACTCTCAAATGCTCTGGCAAACATTATCACTCCTGTTCTTAGCCCTGGGTGTTTCGGTTTTAAAAGCATCATAGCCCTTGTCCATAGTGACCAAATTAATATTGATGTGATATTGACTTGTGTGCCAGCCATCAGCTACACCTCTTCTCATAATGGAATACGATCATAAAACAGTACAACATAAGAACACCTTAAACCAGAGATTTTTGCAGTAGAATTGTTTTGCCCCATAAAGTCTTGCTACATACAACATGAAAGTCCTTCTTCTAGAAAAATGTCTGCTTCACAGCTAACAAAGGAATTGTTTCTCACATATTGGTGTTAACATGTGTCATTTGAGATATGGTTTTAGTGAGAAGGTAACTCTACAAATTTCACAATGGATAGGTCAATTGCCAGTATGTGACATTCCAAATTTCACATTGGAAATGTTTCTCTCCGATGTGCATAGTATTTATTTACAGTTGACAATTTATTTGAAACCTTAATGATTAAAATTTAACTCAAGTCATGAATTCTATGACTAAATAAAGCTTAAAAATGACTTTAGCCAAATAACCACTACCTTTTTTACCAATCTTTTCTTTTTCAATAAGGCTGGATTTGTCATGAGTAACCAGAGATGGAGGCTGAAACCTACTCACACTGAGAAACTGATTTTTTCTCAATCACAACCTAAGACAATGAGGAGAAACATTCTTTCTATACAAAATTAAATTTTTTATCTGTTGAATAATTTTAACAGTATTTTATCTTATGATGAGTGTTTGCTTAATTTTGTTTGTCAAAATAAATTTTGTGGTTGTTAATTTATTTCACTACTGAATTGTATTTTAGTTTCTGAGGGTCAAAGAATTAAACAGAATAAAGAATGGAAGTTTTACTATTAAGAAGTCTTTCATGAATTTTTGGTAACTTGTTTTAAATACTTAACTATTTCAAGCAAATAATAGAATTCGATTGCAACAGTCAACTCTTTAAAACTTATATTATTCATAGCATCATAGATAATGATTGATTCCCAATGTTGACACCATCATTATTGAAATAGTGGCATAATTCATCTAAAAGTTGAATAATAACTAATAATCATCACACAAGAGAATGAATGGCTTCTTTAGAAAGGAAAATAAATTTAGGTATCAACCAAAAAAATCCACAAATCTATACCAAAACCAAAATTTCCAAACCGCCCACCTCTACCATTCATAAATGTCATACTTTTCGACTTTATTGTGGAGAATGAAAAGGAATGAATTAATGTCAGATTTTTTTAGATGATGAATTTTAGTGTAATTATCCATGATTAAATGTAATTAGCAAGAAATTGCCAACAAACAGAATTGACATAGTCTGGAGAAACAATAATAAAAGAAAGAAAAGAACAGGGCAAAATATTAAGCAAATAATAGATGTAAGAGAAAAATAGGCAAATTAACAGAAATAAGGCAAATATATCACAAAATAAGAATGGTATTAACACACAAATAGGATACAGACAAGCAAGAAGTGGCTTATCTCATTGGCTAGGAAGAAATCCAAGAATTCATTTGGATGCTTTGTCTATGAATTTGAGAAAGGGGATTCTTTTGTAGTCATTCCTAACACGATTAACTTCTTGTCATTTTTTCAATCTGTGCAAAACTGTTTTTTGCCAGACAGGAAACACTTTTCTTACAATATGTTTCTTGACTTTTTTTTCTTCTTGGCATTTTTTTTTACACTACTTTTGTTTATTTATATTATTATTGTCTTTTCTTTTCCTTGTTAAAATTTGATTTTTTCTTTGCATTCTTGCTTTATTTAATTTTAGTTGTTTCTTTTTGTTCATCATTTGTTTAACACTGTCAGTCATTGGAGTTCTTTTGCTTCTTCAATGTGGCCAATAAAAGTTGGGCCATCAAGAAGGATATTTTGGGGGCTGCCCAAAAGGCAGATCAGCCAGATAGGTCATTGCCAAAATAAGACTTTACGAAAGACAAGGAAAAAAAATCATAAAACAGACATAGAACCCAACAACTTTTGTGAAGGAGGTCTTCAAAGATTTGAAGCAAGAGGTAGAAAAGAATGAGGTAGACACTCAAATAGTTACTGTTACTAACAAACCAAGGACGATACAGGAGTAACCCCCTGGGAATTGTCTTCTGTGTGGAAGTCATCCCCAAATGCTGTGAAGTTTATCAAAAGAACTACGAAATATGTCCATAAGATAATGGACTCTTAGTAGGACTTGATGCTACTTGATATATTCGGTGATATATGTTGAATGTTCATTGTCAAAAGATGAAAAATTTCATAATTGTCTGCAATGGTGGAAATGAAGTATGACTGTCATTGGCTCATCTGTTAAACATCTTTTAACCAATCAGAGGACTTGTTACTGCAATATTGTTAAAAAGAAGTCTGGATGAGCCATTTTCTTTATTTTCTGAAGAGGAGCCAATACAGACCCCTCCACCCAGATCAGGGCATGCTAATAATAAAAATAATCATTCTGTTTCTTCTAAGAAACTCTTCTGTCTGATTTAAGTTTAGGTTTCCATGATAAAGGGTGGATTTGTTTGTTATTCTTGTTCCTCTCTGTCATGTTTCTCTGATATTGAGTGACTTGCTTCTGTGTTTCAATGAATGCTTCTAAACTATGAATGGATACTTGGGTTTGCATGTCATCATTCATTCTTATCAGACAATATTTTGACGCCTGTTCATAAACTTCAAAAGGGACCTGAATATATGGTGCTTTTAATGGCTTATGGATTCTGTTTGTTCTAATCCAAACTTTGCTGCAAATTTCAAGTTTGTCACATATCATATTTGTACACATTCTCTATATTGGTATATTTATTAGCAAAATTATCTAAGTTAATATTGTTTTGCGTAGCCCTTTGGTGAACTATTGGGTTAAATTTATATCACTAGTATTCTCTCAAGTGTGTCTATACATGTGTTGTTTGAAATGTTTCTTTAGAGAAAATTTGTATCCACAGATTTTACATTGGAATGGTTTCTCTCCAGTGTGCGTTAACATATGTATTTTGAGACATGATTTTTGGGAACACTTATGTTCACAAATATTACATTTGAATGGTTTCTCGCCAGTGTGTGTTAACATGTGTGTTTTGAGACTTGACGTACAGGAAAACTCACATTGACAAATTTTACATTCAAATGGTTTCTCGCCAGTGTGCATTAACATATGTCTTTTTAGATGTGACTTTTGGGAACACTTATATTCACAAATTTTACAGTTAAATGGTTTCTCGCCAGTGTGCGTTAACATATGTCTTTTTAGATGTGGCTTATGGGAACACTTATATTCACAAATTTTACAGTTGAATGGTTTCTTGCCAGTGTGTGTTAACAAGTGTGTTTTTAGATTTTCATTCCGGAAAAACTTTCGTCCACAGATTTCACAGGCGAAACGTTTTTCTCCAGGGTGCCTTAACATGTGTGTTCTGAGACTTGACCTTTCGGAACAATTATATTCACAAATTTTACATTTGAATGGTTTCTTGCCAGTGTGTCTTAACATGTGTCTTTTGAGACTTGATATACGGGAAAACTCATGTTGACAAATTTTACATTTGAATGGTTTCTTGCCAGTGTGTCTTAACATGTGTCTTTTGAGACTTGATATACGGGAAAACTCATGTTGACAAATTTTACATTTGAATGGTTTCTCGCCAGTGTGTGTTAACATGTGTGTTTTGAGACTTGATATACGGGAAAACTCATGTTGACAAATTTTACATTCGAATGGTTTCTCGCCAGTGTGCGTTAACATATGTGTTTTGAGATATGACTCTTGGGAACACTTATATTCACAAATATTACAGTTGAATGGTTTCTCGCTAGTGTGTCTTATCATGTGTCTTTTTAGATTTGACTTATGGGAACTCTTATATTCACAAATTTTACATTTGAATGGTTTCTCGCCAGTGTGTCTTAACATATGTTTTTTGAAATATGACTTTTGGTAACACTTATATTCACAAATTTTACAGTTGAATGGTTTCTTGCCAGTGTGTGTTAACATGTGTATTTTGAGAGCCGACATTCGGGGATACTTATATTTACAGATTTTACAGCAAAACTCTTTTTTGTCATTGTGAGTTTTCATACTTGTTTTTAGATATTTGAATTCATGTAAAATGTATCACCACAATTTCATAGGAAATGGTTTATCCCCATTGCATGCAACCTTTCCCGTAAATATTCAATCCTGGTGTCAGGTACTCCAAAAGATGCAACCTGGAAAGGTAAAAATATATTCAATGAGCACTGGAAAAAACACACTACTTTGGATTATGGAATACGTTTGTAAAAATGCCTTTTCAAGTATTTTGTTCAAGCAGTGCCAAAATTTATAAAATTGCACGATTTATGTAAATAAAAATATGTAATTTGTTAAAAAGTTTTATGATGAAATAGACTTTTGAACACAAAGAAACAAAGATAAAAAAAACTGATGAATTAGATTGTAAATTTGACACATTATACAGTTTATTGTGACTGAAATCAATTGTACAATGCAAATAGAAAGTAAAATGAGAAAATCAGTAAGCTGAGTTGTAGACTGGGAAAAGGAAAACTTTGAATTCAAAACCATGTGTTCTATTATGCCAGATAGAGGCCACACTAAAATATCACAACTGGGTATCAAATGAAGCCAGGGGCAGGGGTTGATTTAACGTCAATCATCCACTTAGTGCAGTGGTGAAGGATGTAACCTCACAACTGCATCCAGTGTAGCAGTGAAACCATGAATTTATTCACCACAGAGCCGAGTCCCTCCATGTGCCGGTCTCTCGAAATCCAGAGAGTGTGACCAGAAAGCGGATTAAATGGCTCACTGCACACCAGAAGGAATAATGGCAACAGTTTAACCAGGATGTGAGTGATATTTTAAGAACAATATTGAAAGGGGACACAGATAGTAGATTATATATAATGACGACTAGCATCATTAGTTATGCGTCAGAGAGACTCGGTTATGTTCAAAAGGAAAACAAGAAAAAACCTAAAAATAACCACCGGGAAATGAAAATTCACCAGGTGAGACACGAGCTAAAATCTCTAATGAAACTATAAAAAAAAACAAGCAAATGAGATAGAAAAACCACGTCTTTCAGAACTGAGATATATTGAGGAAAAAAACTTAGAACTCTTCATAGAGCGGAAAATCACAGAAAGGGTGTGAAAGAGAGGGCTAGGAAAAGATCTGTCTTTATTCAAACCCTTTTAGGTTTACGAAGAGATTACTCAGAGACAAGAGAAATGGTTATCTTGATTGTACAGCAGAAGAAATACGAGAAACACTCAGTGACCAAAAAAAGAGGAAATAATTTAGGAGAATAGTGCAACCTGAACTGCCAGATACAGATTTTGACTTGAGGGCACTGACCTTGAAAGAATTAAAGGAAGTCGTATTAGCAACTAGAGAAGCTTCGGCCCCAGGATGAAGCGGTGTTCCCTATAGTATCTACAAGAGATGTTCGAATATTCAATTACATCTCTGAAAGATATTAAAACCTATTTGGAGAAGAGGTAAAGTTGCAAGACAGTGGAGGCTTGCTAATGCAGTATGGATTCCCAAAGAAGAAAACTCAAAAGGAATTTAAGAGTTTAGAATGATTTCTTTGCTGGACAATGAGAAAAAATTGTCTTCAGCATCTTGGCGCAACGACTTCAGCATTATCTAGGTGCCAACAATGACATAGACACTTCAGTACAGAAGGGAGGGATTGTCGGTATCCCAGGTTGTCTGAAGCATATTGGTACAATAACGAAGCTCCTAAGAGAAGTAAAAGAAGGAAGAGGCAATCCAGTCGTATTGTGACTTGACCTTGCAAATGCATATGGATCCGTTCCACACAAATTGGTCAAGGAAGAATGTAAATCATCTAATTTTTGTTTTCAAATATTTTCTATTCTACCGAAAATCTGCTCCAAACAGTAAATTAAAAAAAAAAAGAAAATTAAAAATCTATGACATTATTTAATTAGACTAGCTTTTGTAAATAAGTTATATTAAGGACACTATTGTCATAAAAAAAAAACAAATCGATGAATAATAAATTTTAGCAATAATGTTTTCATTTTAATTTAAAAATTGTTTAAAATTCTGCATTACTTTCTTTCTTAGGTAAAAATGTAATTAAGTGAAAACGAAATTTACGAATCCAAAATTGAAAAGCTTAATATACTACAACATTTTTAAGATAATTTAAAATTTGTTAAAATTTTAACCATTCTCATTTTTCATTTATGGTAACCCTATATGTGACATTATTATGAATAGGTAACACGTTGTAAAAATTGCCCTCCATTTACAGAGACATTCACTTCTCTGTAATTCATTATTTTTTGTATGTTTACATTTCAACTTTAAAATAAAAAAAGATATTAAAAACTATAAATTAGCAATGAATAAAATACCATAACATTTCATAAATTATTGCGTTATCTCTATCACGTTATTTCATCTTAGTTATTACATTTTTAAATTAATCTAAGAAAATTTTATTATTTTTTCCAGAAAGCATCTCCAAATATAACTAAAAGTCAATAAAATATTAGATAATTGCTGAAAACATGTTCATTTGTAAAAATTTCTAGGTAGCTAAAAATCAAAGTAAATGCGTTCACTTAGATTCTGTAAATTTATGTCAATTCTGGTCCACCATACTAAACCTGTTAACACCTTAGGCCATCAAATTATCGATGAACACATGAAAATAACAAATAAATTTTATGCTATAAGTAATATTTGTTTTAGAACAGATTTACTTAACTTTAAATTTGCTAATTTTAGGAAAGTAATTTTTCAGAAATGTATATTTTATTTTTGCAGAATTTTTGAAATCGAGAATTATATTCATTAAGTTTTAAGTAAACATCACTTGTACAAAATACTGTTAATCTAGGTACCTCCACAAAAAGTAAACAAAAAGAGCATAGCATGAGGAAAAAGACACCAAACTTGACGAACACAAAATTTTATCGACTAATGTTCATGTTATTATTAAAGAGGAAAGATCAAAGTATTTTTGGAGTATTATTTTACTTTTTTTAATCGTTACAAGCACGTCCGAAATTTTCGTTAAATGTCTTTTTTTGTCATCAAAACTGACAGATAATCAATCATTTTCAATCATTTTTTTCCATTTTATAAAAAAGATGAAAATCTCACTTTGAAATTATTTTAGAAATCAATTATCATTTTTTCAAAAGTTATTTTAATAAAATCAAAAATTATAATGTTTATTTAAAGTATTTTGAACCAAGCATAACTTAGCTTCGCCGAAAAACATTTCGCGTCACTTGACAGGTGACGAAAGACATCTTCATAACGTTTACATAGCTTGCGGGAGGGTAATTTTTTCTACGGGTGGAGGGAAGTGAAATTATTTAGATTTAAGTGAACAAATTATTTACCTCGTTATTTTTAAGGAAAACTTTCAGCGCTCTAATTTTTTTTGTACTGAGCTTTCACCTTTACGTTTATGATGCTTTATGGAAAATATATTATAAAGAAATGAAAAATAAGACTGTTAAGAGTGAGATTAAATTTCATAAGAAAGGTATCTAATTAATTTATAGGTACCTTTCTTATGAAATTTTTTATCAGAAATGTAATTTTATGTACATTTTACTGTGTTATTTGTATTTCCATTCATTTTATTATTAATTTTGATATTTCATTTATGGAAAAATGTCATAACTGAGATTAATATAAAAATAAGATCATATAAATTTCATAAGATGATACTGATACTTGTAGGTACCCTTCTCAGTCGAAATTGAAAAATCAAATTAACTTCTCCACACGTTTTTGTGTTTCGCAAAAGTAAAGGCCTTAACAGCAGAGAAAATGCTTAACTCAAATAACACAACTTAATTGTATTCTGGTTGGTCTTCCGTACTTTATAACACAAAATTACATTTCTTAATTACTGCGGTTCTTCTGATTAGTCAAAACGATACCGTTTACAACATGCTAAAAAAAGATCTATCTCGTAATGACACTTACGAAACCCGATGCGGTTTTTAACTAATTTTATAATATTTTAACAACTTAAATGCAAAAATCAATTATAATTAAAGAAATAACAAATAATTATATTAAAATTTCATTTTTCATCGAAAACTTTTTTTGCTTTCAGAAAATATTGTGCATATTCATAAAAACAACTAAAAGCAACTTAAAGCATTTGAAATTAAATCTTTGTTTTATTGAGTTTTACAATTCAGAGCTGATTTTCAGGTCCAATTAAAAAAACAAAAAAAAACATGATTTGCATTCCTCAAAGCCTTGTGCTTTTAACTATTGTAATCACTAAACCCGATGCGATCGAATTTCTAGAGTTTTCATAAAATTAGTTTGTGGGGGGGGGTAATATATAAAAAAATACTTCTGCCATGACTTTAATTAAAAAAATCACATTTATAATAATTTCCATCATCTATGAATAGTTTCTGAAAGTTTCATTAACTTCCACCAATTATTTTTATTTGTGCAAGATTTTCAAAATTAATGTGTGTCATACAAAAAAAAAAACTACTAAAAATTGTATATGTTATTTTAGTAGTTCCGGTGATACAAAGAGAAACAAGGTTTTCTTAATCAAAATTTAGAATGTTCTAAAATGTAGTAAAATTTTTTTTAAATAATTAAAAAAAACTTTGGTCTTTCGTCTTCATAATAAAATAGACAATTAGGCGATAAAATTTTGTTTTAGTCAAGTTTGGCGTCTTTTTTATCCTGCTATGCCATTTTTTTTAGCGATTTCGTGGAGTTACCTAAGTTAATCCATCGATCTACTAAGAAAAAGTCGAAACATATCTCTCGGATAATTATTGAATTTTTAAGTGGTTTTTAAATTTTTTTGATTCCACTTTTTTGTCTATAAAGGTTGTTCAATTCAACATTTCAAATAATTCAGTCAATTTTGTCAGGTAGAGCAGACATTCTTCTACAATACAAAAGTGACGGTGTTAAAAAAAATAATTCACGATTATAAAATGAGAAAATTAATTCCAAATGAAAATGAAATAAACTTTAAAAATAATTAAACACCAAAATTAAAAAAATTGGCTATCAAACGGTTTAACAAAATAACAAACTGTTACAAAAAAGAAAATACATACAAAAAATAAAAAGTATTTTTATATCCGAGATTTTAAAAGGAAATAAGAATTAAAAAAAAATACGATGAGTTTAAATTTTTAAAAAGAAGTTTAAAAATGAGAGGCAAATAAAAAGTAAGAAATTCAAATAGAAGTTCAATAAAGAAGAAACTGAAAGTAAAAGTAAAAGAAATTCATTGAAGTCTGACTCTTATTAAAGTCAGAAATTAAAAATATTTAATGAAATAGAAATAAAAATAAAACTTACTTTAAAATGTTGGTCGGATTTCTGTATTTTGCTATCTATCGATTTATTTACGAATAAAACAATGATGTAAAAAACACGTGTGAACAATGCGATTTCTTTATTGAAAGTGATATGTTTGCTTAATGTTATTAGGAGGTAGGAGTTAGTGTTGATGGTGAGTGTTAGTAAGAGGTAACATTTAAGGTGAGTGTTAGTAAGAGGTAGCGTTTAAGGTGAGTGTTAATAAAAGAAGGTGAGTGTTATTAAGAGGTAATGGCAGTATACAATAAAAAAGACAGTCACCTATGGGAGAGACCATCCTCAGTGTCGTCAGTTTGGCTTTCGCTTTTTCGACGTCAATTTTTTTAAATCTGACATTTTTCTTTTTTTTTTTTTGGTGCCGGAGAATTCATTTGACATCTTTTTCATTTTTTTTGCATGCTAAACAGTATATTACAGCTACTCTTCTATAATCTTTTTTCGCTTAATTTTTTGTAGTAAAAAACAGATTGCGAGGAATAGAAATGCTTTGGCATATTGTCTGACTATTTTGGAACAAGGAACAAATTCTTCTTTTACACCTAGTGTAATTCCTTTCTTCAGTTTTTTACAGATTCGTCCTGAAAGAGTAAGTTAAAAAAGTTACTATCACGGACTTAACAAAAGCCCCACAAAAATGCATTTTAAATAATTTAAATGTTTTCTTCAAATTAAAATTTCGTTTTCATTTGAAAGATAAAATCTTGAAGCTAATAATGTGTGAATTAAAATAAAAATTAACTTTCCTAAGCTTTTTAAAGCATTTTTAAACATTGACACATTTTCTCGTCATTTTAAAAAAACAGTGTCCATTATAAAACTCAGATATTTTTAAACAATAATAATTTAAGTTCTGAAAGTTTCATTAATTTTTTTTAAATATTTGTTTTCCTTTCTTTTCTGTCATTCATGTTTTTTAATACGATGATAATCAATAATTAAAACTAAAAGTGTTGCACTTTTTATGCTAATGGTCATACATCTCCAGGGAATACGAATATTGTATGATTCTCCAATTACTTTTAGCCGACATAACTGTTGTTACTTTAGAGGAGAAAGTATTTCAGAGATGATTGTTGTTAATATTTCATTTTAATTTTAAATATTTTCGTCGTCATTTCATATACAGAATTATAAAAGATTTTAAATGTTTATAAATTATTCTTATGGAGTATTTTTTAAATGAAAATATTTCTAGTAAAAATTCATTAGTTAATTTGTAATTTAGTTTATAGGAGAAAATCTTTCAGAGATAATTGTTGTTAATATTTTGTATGTTTACCTGTAATCTGAATACCTAATTTTAACAGATTTTAAATATTATAAGTTATTCAAATGATTATTTTAAATGAAAATCATTCTAGTAAAAAGTCAATATTGATAAAAAAAATAGAGCCCATTATTTTATTCATAAAAGCAATTAAAATATTTTCTAATTATAATCTCACATTTATAAGACATTTGTCAAAAATAATAATTGAAACAAAGCATATGATGATTTAAATGATGCAAGAATTTATAATAAATATAAACATTATGTAGGTACCTCCCACTAAATCGCTGAAAAACGGTATACCATGATGAAAAAATGCCCCAAACTTAATAAAAACAAATTTTTATTGTTAAAATATTTGTATCACTATCATTATGATATAGCAGAGAACCTTTATTAATCCCCAGAAAATAGCTGTTTATTTCAGGTGTTTTGTCCTCATTATCACTTCTCTTCTCCTAATAACTATAGAATTATAGAGAACAGCATTTGTAGCAGTATCATTAGGATATAGCAGAGAACCTTTATTAATCCCCAGAAATAGCTGTTTATTTCAGGTGTTTTGTCCTTATTATCACTTCCAGATATTAAAATCTGTCAACTGTTGCATTTCATTTTCTGAAAAACTGTACAACAGCAATAACCTGCTATGTATAATATAACATGAACAACTTCTCTGCATTCATTACCATCCTCATCTATTACATCTATGTTAAATATATAAATATCTAAATTTTTCACCCCTCCCACTACATCGCAGTTAATTTGTAAATTTGTCAAATCAATACTTTGGTTATTATGTGGCAGGCACAATTTTAAAACTAACATCATTCCAATTTTTTAAAACTCAAACACTTAACGTATCGATATATATATATATATATTTACCTTCTCCAAGTTGCTGGTACTAACCAAATCTATCCTCAAGGTGATCTATTTGAAATTTACCAGGTAATACATCATTTTCAATTCTTCTATGTAATATTTGGTCAGTTCTAGAATTGCATGAGTAGTATGATGCAAAGCAGTGAAGGTTTCATTTGTTTTCAATATTTCCTGGAATGCTATTCCAAGATTCTAACCAGTTGCAGAATACATTGAGAAATTCATAATTGTCATCATTTACTTTAAGTGGATTAGCATATTTATTGTTAAGCCACCAACCTTTATATTGTGTTTTACATTCAGTAATGTCCACCAAGTATAAAATATGTTTATGTATTCTGCAAAGTTAGACAAACACCTGTTTCCCTAAGGTCAGCAATCACTAAATAGTGAATTAGTTAAAAATTTGCAAAACTAATGAAATATTTTGCCTTTCAAAACTAATGGGAATAAGTGCATTTGAGGTCAATTCATAATAATATTTCAAAATTAACTGACATTTCAGGACATGAATCTTCTGTAAAGTACAAAATGGGGCACTTTGGTCATTACCTAAATCATGATTTCTAATATGACAATACTTTGGGGAACTTCATTCATTTACTTGTGTATTTTTGAGCAAGCCATTTATTTCTAATGCATTTTAATATTTTATTGATGATGTAAAAGAGGCATAACTATGTGGAAATCACCATGAACATCTGGCTGAAAAAACCTTTATTGCAAAAAGATGGTCATGTGTGGAATGGTCATTTGTCATTCTCATATTAATATATATATTAGAAGGGGATCAAAATTTTGTGAATGAAACAGAAGAGTCATGAGGAAATTAAAACTATATCAACTTTTTAAAAGATGATCTGTTATATATATTTGAATACTTTTCCATAAGAGATTTGTTATTAAATGTAATTTCATCTAAGTTTGATTCTTGTACAAGTTGACAATAAACTAACAAGGTAACATTTGAGTTTCATTTTGTATGGATAAGGCTTCAGTTGACATGAATATTAATCAATGTGCAAATAAAAAAATGCAAATGTTATAAATGAATGTGATGCATTTTCTAATGGAATTATTTGCACAGTGTATGTCTGAAAAGTTCTAAAAGTAAATTTCATATTAAAATCATTCTGGTTGAGATTGATTACAATTTAATGCCTGACTTTCTTTTCCATATGGCAGCCTTGATGTATGGTGAAAGCATTTGGGCAGAATTGTCAATTACTGGGAAATCTTTAACAAGCACTTTCTTTCTGTTCATAGTATTTGCTCAAACTTTGCTTCAGTTAGGATATTCTCTTTTATTGTTTGTGATTGGCCTTTTTAAAAAGTGAGGAAAATGTCATGGATTCAAATTAATTCAATCCAAGGTGATGGTGTAGACAGTTCATGTTCCATTTTCTATGAATAAGTGATGCAAGATATCTGCTGAGCATGGAAAGTGGAATGAGAATAGTCTATGTTAAGTGAGGATAGCAGAGAGCTGGAAAGGGGGGGTACAAATCTCTAAAACACGGTGAATAGAGAAACCAAGATGAACATGTTGGGGGATTTAGCCTATGAAGAAATTGCTGCAGTTGTTTTCATGTCTTCACAGCTTGATGAGATGTCTAATGTTCTTCTACACAGACTTTATTCATAAAACATGATTGAAGCAAAAGATGTGAGTGCCATTTTTATATAATTTTTTAAGTAATTGGTAATATTAAAAATTTAAGAAAATATTCTGCTTAATCTAATGATTACTTTGGCTGTAAATTTACTATATTTCCTCATCTTATTTTCTGATAGTGTTATGTGTGAATGCCAGTATTTGCAAAATATGCTACATTTATACACACATAAAATGTTCCAAATTTTAAAATATAGGGTCGCTGTATTGTAGTAAGCATTCTCCATTCATGATTTCAGATTTTACTTAATAACAGTACGACATAACTGGTATACATTTGCTGCAGAATTTTATAAGATTTAAAACTTTATAAATTATTCTAACTAAAATTAAAAAAGATGAAAATTCTTGTAAAAATTCATTATTCATCAATTTTTCCTTAAGACAGACAACATAGTATTTCTTATTCATGAAGACAAAAGCTTTTCTGATTAAATAATGTCTTAGTTTTATTGAATTTTTTATTTTATGATTAAGAGTAGATTTTCAGTAACTGAGGATGGTCCTGTTTTTCAAAAAGAAATTGATTATTTTAATTTCCCAAAGACTTGTACATATGACTAATATAAACATGAAGCAATACAAAAAAAGAATTACTCAGAATTTATATTAAATGAGTTGGGGGAGGGTAGAAGATATAATGACCCATATTTACAAAAATCAGTTTGTGTATACACACAAAATATTTTAAAATAAAAACATTTTTTTTTACATAATATATAATTAAATCAAGTGAACAATAGCACATTAATTGTGGGAATTATTTCATTATTTCTCTGTGTCTTTTCAGTTGTTAACTATTAGTTTATTAAATATAATGTGGTATTTTAAAAATATTTCTTGTCTTGATTTGTTTTTTGGTGGAGATCAACTATCAGATTTTATGTTTCTTATATTGCTAACTGAAGTGTATCTTAGCAAAGATCTTCTTGGCACAAAAATGATGTTTTTTTTTTTTTTGTTGGAGAGGTCAGCTATCAGTTCCTGAGCTTGTGTTGCTGACAGGCCCAAGAAAGGGTCCTAGCAAAAGATCTTCTCTTCTTCTTGGCAGTGATAAAAATGATGGTTTGTTTTTATTGGGGCAGATTAAATTTCAAATCCTGTGTTTGATGTTGCTGACAGGCCAAAGAAGGGGAACTTAACAAATGATCTCTTCTCTTCGGCACTGATGAAAATGATGGTATGTTTATATTGGATACCTCTGCTATCAGTTCTTGTGTTTGTATTGCTGACACGCCCAAGAAAGTGGTCCTAAAAAGAGATATTCTATTTGGCACTGATAAAAATGATGGTTTATTTTTAGTGGGCAGAAATGTCTGCAATAGATAAACCCACAGCTGTTTGCTATGAACTTTATTATATGGGCAGGTAGAATTTGAAACCATGGTATTGCACTCAATTTTAAAGTTAGGGTTTGACATTTTACACTGTAGATATTTTTGTTTTTTGCTTCTACTTTTGTAACAATATATATAACATTACTAAGCATTTTGAAGTTGAAATAATCTTCTCATCAAAGTTTTCATATACTTATTTATAATTTCCTCACTTTAAATATATTTCCTGTAATATTAAATGAATTCGAGGAGACAATTATGAAAATTATTTTTATTATGGACTTTATATTCTAATTGTTAACTATTTAATAAATTGTTCAATTTCTTTCACAGATAAACTTTTATCTCTTTGGTTTGTGACATTGCTTACTGTCCCATGTAGGGAAACTTATCAAAGGATCTTCTCTTTTCCTAGACTCTGATGAATGTGATGGTTTGTTTTTATTGGGCAGATGCCTGCAGCAGATAATCTTGCACCAAGTAGTGCTGGCTGCGGGTATGATCATATTGCTAGTGTCATTAGTAGAAGATGAGATCTAAAAACTTTAAAAATCAACAGATATTTTTCAGGATTCATATTTGTATTGATCTTCACTGGTGGCTGCTGCTGCTGCATTATTGAAATAATAATTGTATGTATCTCTCATAATAGAGACTGCTTTCATATATTATTCACTGCCACCATTAATATATCATTTATGCTTTCTTTCTTTACAGATGTTTTGGCTGTATAAATCCGCATTGGTTATTACTGAGAATTTCATTTAATCTATAAAAGAAATTTAACTTTCCATGAAAACACAAACAAATATATGCTGCATGGTTCATGAGAAAGTCATGGATCTACATTGTTAAAAGGATAACAATGAACTTTACCTGACAACAAATAATGTACTTTGAAATGTGTGGTTTATTTTTTTTACAAAAAAC
Organism: Acanthosepion esculentum; assembly: GCA_964036315.1. NCBI lineage: Eukaryota > Metazoa > Mollusca > Cephalopoda > Sepiida > Sepiidae > Acanthosepion > Acanthosepion esculentum. Next base: position 11,203,921 of record OZ038479.1, read on the forward strand.
GTTTAATATTATGTACAAATAAACAGGAAAGACAGGACATATTCATATGACATCTGCTAAACTGTTGTGAAGTCAGACATAATAGGCAAGATGGAAACGCATACTGCAAAGAAACCATATTCTTGTGAAGTTTGTGGATCTGCATTCTCATGCAAGTTTAGTAAGGTGAAACATATGCATACTCACACTGGAAAGAAACCTTATTCTTGTGAAATTTGTGGATCTGCATTCACATGCAAGTTTAGTATGATCAATCACATGCGTACACACACTGGAGAGAAACCATATTCTTGTGAAGTTTGTGCATCTGTATTTTCACGGAAGGGATATTTGGTCAGTCATATACGTACACACACTGGAGAGAAGCCATATTCGTGTGAAGTTTGTGGATCTGCATTCTCACGCAAGTCAAATATGAACAATCATATGCGTACACACACTGGAGAAAAACCATACTCTTGTGAAATTTGTAGATTTGCATTTTCATGGAAGTCAGATTTGGTCAAACATGTGCGTGTACACACTGGAGAGAGACCATATGCTTGTGAAATTTGTGGATTTGCATTTTCAGAGAAATCATCTTTAGTGAAACATATGCGTACACACACTGGGCAGAAACCATATTCTTGTATAGTTTGTGAATCTGCATTTTCAAGCAAGTCAAATATGGTCAGACATATGCGTACACATACTGGAGAGAAACCATATCCTTGCGATGTTTGTGGATCTGCATTTTCAGAGAAATCAAGTATGATCAATCATATGCGTACACACACTGGAGAGAAACCATATTCGTGTGAAGTTTGTGGATCTGTATTTTCACAGAAGGGACATTTGGTCAATCATATGCATACCCACACTGCAGAAAAGTTATAGTTTCTTGAAATTTGTGGATCTTCATTTTCATGGAAATGTTTGCTGAGCCACTTTTGTAAATAGTCTGTTAGTTTCAGAGAAATTTTGTTGCATCAAGTGTATACACAACAGACAGAATCCCTATTGTAGTCCACATTTAGTTTCTGAAACAGTAAAAAAGTCTTTTGTAGTGCATTATGTTAAAATCTGTAGAAATAAAAAATGGTGTCTATATCTTTTCTGAGAAGTCATATTTTGTGTGACATATGAATCATATTATTGTAAAAACTGTAATACATTATTTTCAAATCCTGCAAAATGTAATAAACTTCCTGCAATGCTGTTATGTGCACATCCTGCATCACAGTTGCATAAAAATCTAACACATTGACTTCCCCATCTGTGCATCACAGATATGTAGTTACATGTTCCAATGAAAAGCCATACATTACACAGAATCAATGAAGGAAAAGACATTTCAGTTTTGAAGAAAACAGACAAATAAATGTAACCTGCTTCATGTGAAAGTCATGGATCTACATTTTCAAGAAAAAATTACCTGGCAAGAAATAAATTACTTGAAATATGTGATCTGTCTTTCTACAAAAAGGCATTTATTGTTATCTATGAATAAACAGTAAAGATTGGCCATATTCATGTGACATCTGCTAAATTATTGTGAAGTCAGACATAAAAGACCAGATGGAACCACGTATTACAAAAGAACTAAGTTGGTGAATTTATATTTTAGCAGAATCCAGATTTATTCAAATATATTAGCTTTTTCGTATGTTTCCATTAACTGTGCATTTTACCCTGTAGCCCTCTATCTTGAAAATAAGAAAAGGGATTTTTTATATAACTGTACAAAAATTGGACGAATACCCTAAACCAAAATTCAGAAGTATACACTTGATATGGAAAAGAGAGGGAGGGATCTTCTCCTCACAACAACAAAAAATAGTTCCTCAGAATTTTTAATAAAATAACCCACTCACTAAAATATTCATTCATTACTGAATATGTTGTGAAAATTTCATTTAAACCAGATAATTCCCTGCTTTTTGGCAAATATTTCAAAACAGTATTGGATTTTTACTTTCTTTGTGGAAAAAGTATCCCTTTTGGTGGTTTTGTAAACAAAATTTTCAAAATCCATGAAATATAATATTTGTACAAGAGATATGTTTCTAAGTAAATCTAAGGATTAATTATCTTGATTTTCTAAATGAAATGATTACTTTTTCTCTCCAAAACAATATAAATAGCTATCGACGTCAGAAAGCATTAGTTATAAATAGTTTAAGAATGTATTTTTTTATTCTATGCACTTTAATGAAATTTAGTAGAATAAGTAATTTTATTTTTTATCTTTACCAAAGGTATTTGTACCTAAGTAAGATATTGAACACAAATGAAATTGGAAATTGGCTATCTAATTAACGATTCTGAGCCATTATTCATTACACCACCTGCTCATCCAAGCTTAACGTACCTGGTAGTATTCTAAAGTGGTCACACATTTAGGGACTTGACCCAGATCAATGTTGCTTGTACTAGTGATCATATGGGAGCAGGGAATCAAAGAGAATGGAAAGACTTTAATGAGGAAAGGCCAATAAAGAAAAAGGGTTCAAGAAGACAGAAGATGGCGATTGATATTGCATTTAAAATTTTGAAGATTGTAAGTGTCAGGGAAGAAAGAAATTGGAAGGGAATTCCACTGGTGATATACCTGACAAGCTTGAGCAGGTGGATGACAGAATGTGGTCTGTAGGGGAACAGAGGGAAGGAACTTGCTAAGTGCTGCAAGGGATAGAAGGAGGTGGAGAGCCATGATCGCCTTCATCCTGTACATGGCACATAAAAAGAAAAAAGTACATGATATTGTTGTTAAGTTTTCTTCAGCAGCATCTGAGATACACATGTGCTAAGATAGCTTCCATTCATCTAAGACGTCCTCCAGTTGTTTTATTCTTGATACTATTTGCATTCAGACTATTATCCTCATTTTTGTTGTTATATTTTGGCTATTGTGCCCTCCAGCTTTTCTCAGCTGCAGATCCAGGCAATACAGCAATTTGGTTTTATAAGCATACAAAGTTTTATTAATATTAATTTACATTAAATAAATCTCAAGATAATATAATTTAAGCAATATATATATAGATATATATATATATATGTTGTCTGTGTATTTTGGCAGCAGGTTCTCATTAATGCAAGTTTCATTGAATAATTTAGAGAAGATTTTTTTCTGCTTCTTTTTAACAGGATCTGATCGTATTCTCAGATTAGCTTTTTGGTGATGCTATGGAAAGAGTAAATGAATGAAAATAATTCGACACTCTCCGTTTTAAAATATTTGACAAAAACCAGGGATTTTTTCTGTTCCAATGAAATTTTCAGAATGTACTCAATAATGAATGTATCTTTTAGTGAATGGGCTATTTCATTGAAAAACATCTGGGGAAATATTTGTGGTGGGTATGTTTCCCACCTGACTTTTTAATATTGTGTAAAGACTTGTTAATTTTTGTTTGGGGTGTTTGTCTATTTTTTCTTTTGCACTTATATAAAAAAATCACTTTTCTTTTTCTTGTGATAGAAGGTTACAGGGTGAATTGTACAGTCTATGGGGACATACAGGAAGATATCAGTTGACACTAGACTTGAATAGCTGAAGATTGTAGTGATCTGGGGTAGCATCCTCTTGGGAGTCCGTCCCACAAAGCAGTTTGTATCAGTTTAATGCCTACATCAAAGCAGTACGCAATCTTTTATTTATTTAGGATAGCAAAATTTGTAGAGCCAGCTAACCTTTGAAAAATTCTGTTATACAAATTGCTGAGAAAAGTATTTGTAATATTTTCTTCAAGTTTGTAGGGTCTCTCACATCATAGCAGCAAAATAGCCTTGTGTTTACACGAATATAAAAACATACAAAAAAATAATACTAAAATTCTGTAAATTACCTCAGTTGATTTTGCCTTTTTGGAAAATCTTTTGCTTTAATTTAGGGGATGACCAGTGGATGTCTCCACGCATACTGAAATATTGCACGTTGCGTTACAGTCGTCCTCCTTGCCTTCACGAGGGGAGGGACATGTTATACCAGTAGACAGCCTCAATTGGTGATATTTGACCCTTCTCGGCTCTTGTCATCACAGTTCTGTGGTGCCACACTACAATGCCATTTCTACTAGGACTGTATGCAGCCCTGAAATATCCTTGCACATTTCACCTATCCAGTCCTGCCTTGACTGGTGCTGACTTGAAAGCTGTGCCATTACCCATCAGGACCTCTTCCACTGGGCCTCTCTTTAGGAATAGCTTTCAAACAATAAGATCTTTCTAACAGTTTGTAGACTCTGTCGATCTAATGAGAATATTTTATTCATGAGAATACTTTATTCAATACCCTTATTATTTTGGTGCTACTTATGCTTGACAATCATCATTTTGTTCTCATTTGCATTTGTCTAATGTTTTGTTCACATGCTGTAGACTAACCTTTCTTTTATTTGATAAGTTATTTTAGTGCTATTTAGGTTGTTACAGAACAGGTTGTTGGGAGCATCAGAGATTAATGAGTTCCAAATGTCTAAGTGGATTCAAGAGATTACTTCAATCTTTTAATGGAAAGTTTACATCATGTGATTTGCTTTTTATTAGAAAGCCAAGTCAACACATGCAATTTATTAAATAAACTTTTCTGCCATAATTCTCAGAAAATATATTTTCTTAATTGAACTGGTTTTGTATTGAAATTTTTGCATTTAAGTTTTTAAAAAGTTTTGTTCAGTCAATTTATAGAAAAAGGTTTTTCCTGTCATAATCCTGAAAAAAATAAAGTTTCCTAATTAAATCGTGTTTTTGGTTTAAATTTATTCATTCAATTTTTTTAAAAAAATCTTTGTTCTGTCGTAATTCTCAAAAAATATATTTTCTTAATTGAATTGTGTTTAGGTCTAAAATACTGATTTTGTAATTATTAATTTAATAAAAAAATGTTTTTCTGTCAAGTTAAGAGATTTAGCATGATTAAAACTGTTTTTTGAGATAACAGTAAAAGAAAAAAAATGAAATCTACAATTAACAACAATTTATTAAAAAAAAACTTAGGACCCACTGAATATCCCTGGGATGCACCCAAATCAACACCTGCGGGGCCCCGAGAACTACAGCATTAAAAATCATTTAGCATCACTGCCTCATCTTTATTGTCATCTCTCCAGCCTTCTTTAAATGTGTGCTGATCAAGGTAGCCAGGACAAATTTTGAACTAAACTGTGTATTTAATCTACAGGAATAAATTGTTCTTTTCCTGCTGTTAATGTCTGGGGATGTCTTGTCTTATTTTTATTTAGTACTGCTCAGGTATTGATCACCCTGTTTCCACTATCCAGCCCAGGGACTGAATTAATAATTACGATGTCATCAAATTCACAAACCAACAGATTATTCTCCCAAACTTAAAGACTTAAAACCTCACTGAAGTTCTTAAATTGACTTAAGAGAATTGAACAATAATTTAGAAAAATACATTTGAGAATTACATTTCCAGGCTTTTGGATATAGAAATGATGCATATCAGAATCTAATTTTTTCCAAAGAATTTCAATTTCATAATGCCAAACATTATAAAACAAAGAAACACCCAGTGACTGGTATCAGTGAATTTTAAAATTACCACAATTCATGTATTTAACATTGTCATATATTAGGGTCGTCCAAATAAATTCTTAACCAGCACATGTGATTAGTAGTTAGGATGATATATTGGTCATTACAATTGGTTGCCTGAAGGGGAAATCACTTATGACTCAACCTAATGTCTGCAATGAACTAGAAAAAAATTGTTTACCTTTTCTTTAGAGAAAACCAAATGAAGCAGTCAAACTTTCAGGCAGCAGAAGTAACAACCTTAATCAGCGGATTAGGTTCAAGGGTCAAATTTCCCTACAAAATATTGTCCTAGAGCATTAAAGCATTGGTTCATGAATTTAGTGACATAGAAATTATGAGTTCAATCCTTGGGCTCTGCAGTGTGTGTACTTGGAATCAGTGGAAACGGACAAACAATAATTGAACACATGTTTAAAAATAAGAAACAGTGGAACGTGAAGAGTCTAGCTCTGTAGATTAAATAAAGGATTCAGTTCAGAATTCCATGCAGGCTACACGGATCATCACCTGAGGAAGGCTGGAGAGCACAACAGCCAAAATGTGATAAAATATTGCCTCATACATTTCACATTGAGACTACATAACCAATATTAAATTTATTTTTCAAAAAGTAAAAACATTTTCATGAAGATTTATACAGAATAAAACTGACATAGTTATAAATTCTGAGAAACTTTTAAAGAGTATTTGTAATTTTCCAACTTTTTATATAGGTAATGAATTAGTTTAATTACTTTGTCAATCTTGTCTTGCTGTTAATGTATATACAGTGTAACCTGGATATAAGAGAAACCCGGATATAAGAGAGATTTTTATCTGGTCCCAAGTTAGAGCCTGTGTTAACGTATATATAACAGACCAAACTATAAGAGAAACCCGGATATAAGAGACTTACCCGATCCCGACAACTCTCTTATATCTGGGTTACACTGTATATAGAATAGATAGGTTGGTCAATATAAAAGGACAAACAAAAAAATACCATCATAGTACAATAATTATTTATTAAATATCAACCATTTGACAGAAATGAAGCATGGAGACACAAGATTTAACTTCAAGGTTTTGGACATGACTGTGTCTTTTATCAAAAATCTGAAGAACAAACAGAGAAATGGGAATTCCTCACTGATAGATTTTTCTGTAAATAAGGTATTTTCCAGTGGAAATTGTATTGTGAGCAAAGATAGAACTTTGTCTAATCACTCAATGCATGAAACATTTTTTTAAATAAAATTTAGATCCGTGTAAATCTGTCTGTGGGGAGTGAGATTGTAAACTTTGATTAAGAGAGTTATAGGTTGGTGACAGGGAAATGTGTCACGTGTGTAGCAAGTTGTAGCAAAAATTGACAGATCATGTGGTTGAGTGTTGAAAACGAGGGAACTGTGGTTTTGATGTGTTGCAATAAGAAGGAAGAATGAAAAAGAGAAAGAAAATAGGGAAAAAAAGGAATATATCATCATAAAATAAAACATATATGAAAAAGTATTGATAAAAAACTGGAAATCTTTTGTAAAAACCTTTTAATAAAATAATGAAAAAACAGAGAGGAAAAAGCGTGTACATACATAGATGCACATGTGCACAGAACTGTATGTACATATACATAAGCCCACATACATATACATACATATACATAAGCCCACATACATATACATAAATATACATAAGCCCACATACAAACATATGTACTGCCATACACGTGTGGATATAAATATGTGTACAAAATCAATATGTATCTTCACTAACCTTCCCCTCTCATTACATAAGCTTGCATGTGAAGGAGTATTAATAGATTCTATGATGGCATAAAATTGGTGATTCCAACCAAGAAGGTGAGAAATGGAAAGCATGGGTGGTGGAACATTAAATACAGAAGGTAGGTGGGGTGATGGTTATTAAGGGGAAAGAATGGGTGTAGGACTTACTCATCCAAGGAATGGTGTTGTTGATTATAGTTCTCCCCATGGAAATTGTACTCTCTGACTAAACCTAAATCCCAGTTTAGTCTTTCAATTTAAAAATTTACTTTTAGGATAGACTTCAAATCTGACCTGCGTCTGTCCACCCACTTGTCAAACAAAAATGCCAAAAGCACACATCTGACATTACTGATACAATGACCAGATTGGTTTAAGTGCACACAGACCAGGAAATTATTGTTGTTGTCCCAGAATTTTTTGTGGATATTGAGCTAGAGATGAAACTGTTCTGGTTTCTCCTACATAATTAACCTTTTCCTATCTGTGAGAGAAAAGTAAATATATGAGATTGCATCTGTCCTCCTGGCTGTCGAACCAAAATACCAAAAGCATACACCCGACATCGCTGAGACGATGACCAGTTTGGTTGAAGTGCACACAGACCGAGAAATTGTTGTTGCTGTTCCTGATTAGTTTTTCTACATAATTCCCCTTCTTTTATATATAAATGAAAAGTAAATATACAAGATTGGATCTATTACAGCTCTGTGCCAGCAGTTTGAATACCATGTGAGTTTCAAGTGGTGGTGGTGGTGGTGGGGGTTAAATGTTTTGAGTGATGGTGCGTTTGCAGACAAGGCTCTGAGGTTTAGTGCAAGTGACATTCCATTGGTGAGATGATGAGTATTTCTGTCATGTTTGGAATCCTTGCTAGTAGATTCTTTGATTGGCAATTTCTATTGAGAAAGTGACTCCATAGTCCTATGTGTTGTAATCTTCCTTATGTGAACAGATGCGTTTTATGCACAAGCAATATGGCTGTATATATATATATATAATGCTGTACACATTTTTAAAAATGATCTCATTTTCATATAGGATCAACAAATCCTAAGCTATATTCATAAAGAAAAACATTTATTAAATCAGTTCACTTTCAAAAATGTTTTCCAAGCTGTGATTAAAAATTATTAATTGAATATTAAAAATTAGGATTGTTCACATTTCGTTCCACTGCAGTTAAGGCAAGCATGCTTGTGCTATTTCGTAATCAGTGACATTTTCTAGGCATGCTGCCATGAAGAACATCATTGTTCACATTTCGTTGCACTGCAGATGTATGCATATTGATTTTGACATTGGCCAATGTGTATTGGAAATCTTCAAACGTCACAGCAGAATTTGCTAAACTAGATGTCTACTTGCACTTGTTACTTTTTGTGGACAGCCAATAGGATTTTATAGCCTTCTTCGTCATTATGTTTTTAAATATGCGATTTCTGAAAGCTACAAGTTATTTTGATTTTTGAATATATATTTTTTAAATTTAGTCTCTAACTGAGCACTTTTGCATACACAATGAGTTATATTGTTTAACTACAGTATATACACAGCTTACAAAAAAATGAACATGTGTCATTTTGATTTTTACATGTGCACAAAAAATTATTTGCCCTAGCAAACATGTAAAACAAAATACAGAGTGTAAATGTAAGGGTTCATTTACTTTTGCATAGCTTAATTTTTAATTAATATTTTTTATTCCAGCTTTATAAATATCTTTCAATTTGGTTGTCATTCATTTTATAAAGGTTTTTCTTAATTGATATTTCAAACTTTTAAAATTTTTAAATTGTTTGATGTGCTTGTTGTACCAGATCCAAATTTTCACATTTGTAGAGGAAAGTTGGAAAAAAGATTGATTTACTGCTGTCTTAATAGTGAGTCTGATCAGTTCAATAAGGTTAAATTGACAGCTGTTCTAAAAAAATAATGACCTACAGTCTGTTGTTAAATGGGACAAAATTAATGTGACAAATATTATCAATATTAATTTTACCACCTCCAAAACCAGACTACTCTCTTTTAATCATCTGAGAGAACCCTTTTAAGCTTCCATCATTATCAAGTTGACAGGAAAGCATGAACCCACAAAAGAACTCTACAAGCAAGAAATGAGAAAAAATTGTTAGCATAGAACTTATGGTTACATCTCGCCATTTCAATTCTAAAATGGTAAGACCTTGGTGACATTTTACGTGATTTCCCTCTGTATTATGGAGACATATGGAAAAGATAATGGTTGATACCTTTTAATTATTTTCATGCAATTCTGAAGACAAGACTTGCACGAAATATGAAAATATCTCTGAGTTCGCTAGTTATTTATATTCAATTAGAGAGAAAAAATAATCATTAGGTTTACAAAATCCAGTTAATTAATCCTTAAATGTATTTAGAAACATATCTTGAGCATAAATATTGTATTTTTAAAAGATTCTGAAATTTTTTGTTTACATTTTACAGATATCATCAAAATGGATACTTTTTCCACAAAGAAAGTAAAAAAATCAATACAGTTTTAAAATATTTGTCAAAAATCAGGGAATTATCCAGTTCAAATGAAATTTTCATGAAGTATTCAGTAATGAATGAACATTTTAGTGAATGGGTTATTTTATTAAAATTTCCATCTGGCCTATTATGTCTTACTTCACAATAGTTTAGCAGATGATACATGAATATGGCCAATCTTTCCTGTTTATTCATAGATAACACTCTGATTTTGTAGAATGTTAGACCACACATTTCAAAGTGCTTTATTTCTTTCCAGGCAATTTTATTGTTATGCTTTTAACATTTTAGATCCATGACTTTCACATGAAGCATGTAGCATATATTTGTTTTCATGGAAAGTCAAATGTCATTTCTTTCACTGGATCTGTGTAGTGTATTGTTTTTCATGGGAACATGTAACTATATCTCTGTGATGCACAGATGGGGAAGATAATGCATTAGATTTTTATTCAACTGTAATGCAGGATGGGCACATACCAGAATTACAGAAAGTTTATTGTATTTTGCAGCATTTGAAAATAATGCATTACAGATTTTACAATAATATGATTCATATTTCACACAAAATATGACTTCTCAGAAAAGATATAGACACAATTTTTCATTTCTACGTTTTTACATGATGCACTACAGAAGAATTTTCTGCTGATTCAGAAAATAAATGTGGACTACGATAGGGTTTCTGTCTATTGTGTATACACATGATGCAACAAAATTTCTCTGGAAATACGTATCAGCAAACACCATGATATTTTTCTTTCTAGTGAGTATACAAAAATAGCTCAACATCATTTCCATGAAAATGGTGATCCACAAATTTCAAGAAACTATAGCTTATCTATAGTGTGTTTATATATATGATTGACCATATTTGACTCCCGTGAAAATGTAGTGCCACAAACTTCACAACAATATAGCTAATCTCCAGTGTGTGTACGCATATGTTGGACCAAACTTGACTTCACTGAAAATGCAGAACCACAACCTTCACAAGAATAGGGTTTCTCTCCAGTGTGTGTACGCATATGTTGGACCAAATTTGACTTCACTGAAAATGTAGATCCACAAACTTCACAAAAAGAGGGTTTCTCTCCAGTGTGTATACGCATATGTGGCACTAAATGTGACTTCTGTGAAAATGCCGATCCACAAACTTCACAAGAATATGGTTTCTCTCCAGTGTGTATACGCATATGTCGCACTAAATGTGACTTCCGTGAAAATACAGATACACAAACTTCACAAGAATAAGGTTTCTCTCCAGTGTGTGTACGCATATGCCGAACTAAATGTGATTTTATTGAAAATGCAGATCCACAAGCTTCACAAGAATATGGTTTCTCTCCAGTGTGTGTACGCATATGGCTATCTCTACTTGACTTGCATGAGAATGCAGCTCCACAAACTTCACAAGAATATGGTTTTTCTCCAGTGTGTGTACGCATATGGCTATCTCTACTTGACTTGCATGAGAATGCAGATCCACAAACAATACATGAATATGGTTTCTGCCCAGTGTGTGTACGTATATGTCTTACTAAAGGTGATTTCTTTGAAAATGCAAATCCACAGATTTCACAAGAATATGGTTTCTCTCCAGTGTGTGTACGTATGTGTTGCATTAAATGCGACCTCTGTGAAAATGCAGATCCACAAACCTCACAATTATATGGTTTCTTTGTAATATGTGTTTCCATTTTGCTTATTATGTCCAACTTCACAACAGTTTAGCAGATGTCACATGAATATGTTATTTCCAGTTTTTTGTGCATAACATTATGTGTGTTTTTCAACAAAATAAACAGTACATTTCAAAGTACATTATTTCTTGTCAGGTAAAGTTCAATGTCATGCTTTTGTCAATGTAAATAGATGATGTTCACATGAACCATGCAGCATATATTAGTTGGTGTTTTTCATGGAAAGTGAAATGCAGTTTCCTTCAATGAAATTCGTAATAATAACCAATGTGGATTTTTTCAGTTATCACATCTGCAAAGAAAGAAGGTATAAATGATATATATCAATGGCAGCAGTGAATCATATATAAAGGCCATCTATATTATAAGAAATACAAGCAATTATTATTTCAGTAATATGTATTATATGTCCATACCTGGTGTGAGATTATCTGCTGCACGCATTTCTGCCCAATAAAAACTAATCATCGCATTCATAGGAAAAGAGAATATCCTTTGATAAATCTCCTTACACGGGACTGTAAGCAGCAGCAAAAAAACTGAGAAATAGACGTTTATCTGGGAAATAGTTAACAATTAGAATATAAAATCCATAGTGAAAATTAAATAATTTTCATAATTGTATCCTCGAATTAAGTATATATTACCGGAAATTTTTTTTATATAAACTGAGGAAATTATAAATAAGTTTATGAAAATTTTAATGAGAAGATTTATTTCACCTTCCAAATGTTAATAATGTTACATATATTGTTACAAAAGTAGAAGCAAAAAATAAAAATATCTAGAGGGTAAAATGTCAAACCCCAACTTTAAAATTGAGTGCAATACCATGATTCCAAAACCTACCTGCCCTAATGATAAAGTTCATACCAGACTGCTGTGGGTTTATCTATTGCAGGCATTTCTGGCCAGGAAAAACAAACCATCATTTTCACCAGTAGCAAAGACATCATTTGGTAATTTCCCTTATTTGGGCCTGTCAGTAACGTCAAACATAGGAACTGATATTTGATCTGCCTATTAAAAAAAATCCATCATTTTCATCAGTGCCAAGGTGAAGGGAAGATCTTTTGCTAGGACCCCTTTCTTGCAGAAGTAACCACCCCAGATATGGCAGAAATATTTTAAATATTCACCATTACAGTGGCATGAAATTGACTGTAATTGAGATGAAGCAGACGTAACCAGCCCAGATGTGGCAGCAATATTATAAATGTTCACCATTACAATGAAACAGGTAACTCAATTATGAAATAATATTTTTTTCTTCTTTAATAATTCATACAATATGACGGTCATGCAAATATTAAATAAGATCAATACATCTCTAGCACAATTTTTTTTAAATATGTTTGTTTTAATCTTAAATGTTAATATGACACTTATGAAAATTTCATATATTTTTATTTTTTTTAACAATAGAAGTAAAAAATGAAATGCTATGCAATCAATTTCAGACTTTTGTGAAAATGTGGTGGCCCTTAAAAGAAAAAGAAACATTTTGAAAATGCGACAATGATGTTCAGTCAGAAGACTTGAGACGTGCTAAGAGAACGAAAACCAGCAAGTTATGAAACAGATCGGATATTGCTATCAGGGGAAACAACTCTAGCACACGTAACATTATTTCAGAAATGTGCGTCCGTATTTTTGTCGGAGACGATTTTTAATACGTTTTGGAATATTAAAAAATATACACGCATAGTAGATTTTAATAAGCTTTCAAAATTATGATCTGGAGAAAATAGATAAAATAATAGGAGCATTTCCATTGACTCATTGTAACAAACTTAATTTTGAAATATTTAACAATTTTTATCACATTATGTATTTAAAACTGAAAAAAGAAAACAATTCTTGTAAAAATTCATTTTTCATCGAAAAGTCCTTAATATTATTCAGAAAAGCCATTAAAAGCTATTTTAATTAAATAATATTTTAGTTTTATTGGGTTTTGAATTTTTACAATTGAGTAAAATTTGGGTAATAGCGCACATTAATTTACAAATAAAAATCGATGATTTATATTCTTCAAAGTCTTGTGCATTTAATTAAAAAAATAAAATAGACTCACAGCTTCGAGTTTTCATAAAATTAAGTAAGGGAATATAAAAAAAAATATAAAAAAATATTTTTACGATGACTTTCTACAAAAAAGACATTTCTAAAATATTTCATTGTTTTTATATAAGTTCTTAAAATTTCATTAAAATCCGACAATTATTCGATTTTTGCAAGAATTTCCAAATTAATGTTTTTCAACTGACAAAGGCGTAGGAAACTATTGCAAAATATTACGCAGCTACTGACCTAAAAATAATATTTTCAACCTAAATTTCAAACGTGCTTGAAAGGAATGAAAAATTTTAAAAATAATTTTAAAAAATACTTTACTCTTTCCTCTTATTAACAAAGTTTGGAGCTTTTTTCATCATGCTATGATGATGTTTTTTTTTGTTTGTTTGTTTTTTTTGCAAAAAGCCTACAAGTAAATAAATTTAATCAATCATTTATTATTCAATTAAAGCTAAAATGAAATCTTCAAGAATTTTAAACCGTAAGTTTCGAAAATTCACTGGAGTACCTAAAATGGTAACATGGAAGTTTTTAACTAAAAAAAAAAGTGGAATCACTTCTTTAGTAGAGTTTCTGAGACGATCGCATTTCTTAGCATTCAAAAATAAATGCCTGATGTTTGTTCCCCGTAAAACTTGAAGAAATATGACAAAATATATATTAATATTTTAATCTTTTTGTCTGCCAAATCCAAAGTGTGAATCTGAAAAATTGTTGCTAAATGACCAAGTGGTCAATAGGGCAGCAGCATCCAAATCATCTTAAAAAAAAATGATATAAAAAAATAAAAAATGCGGCACTAGTAGAGTTTCTGAGACGATCACAACTGAATTTTTATTTGTATTTTGTTTGTCTTGCTAACCGCCCCCGACCCCCAAACAGTGAGAAAAATGAATTAAATAAGGAATTCTTCTTCAACCAATATTATCATTATTCCTTCACTTACCTTTCAGACGAGAAAATTCAAAGAGAAAAACAAAATCGTCTGATTTGTTTGTGTTTTCAAATGATTTCGTTGAGATTTCTCCTCCTCCAACCGACGACCCAAGTTTTGTATTGTTCGTTCAGTTGCTATAATAATGTCGAAGTTGTAACGAATGTGACAAGGAATGAATTAAGAATTGGAAAAACACGAAATGACTTTGGTTTTTTAGACAATATCTCGCTTGATAATAACAGACGAATGCGACGTAGCGGTGTTAGACAAAATGTGGTTCCTCATGTTTAAAAATCCTTAGATTTCTTGTCCTTACCATTTAAAAAATAGATGCCTGTTGATAACAGTTTCTGAATCTATGACATAAGGCTCCCTATACACCGTCATTCTATCGAAACATCGAGAATCCACTTACATAGGTGAAGAGAAAAAATACGAAAACATTTTTCTTTCAGATAACTACAACACTTTTCTTTTAGGATGGTATTAATTGAACAATTTCTCAAAATATTATGTTTACCAATAAATAATATTGTGATTAGAATAATTAGTTCAGAAATTAATTTTTATTGCGGGCGTTCAGTCAAAACTCAAAAAAATAATTATATTACGAACAATAATGAAAATAACACTGGTTCAAGCATTTGACAACAAAAAAAGCATTAAAAATTTCAATATGTTTAAGAGAAAAAATACAAAATTCATCCCAGAAGAATCTAATTCTGTTCGTATTATTCGGATAATTAAAAAATTATTAGAATGGCTCATATATTATTTTGTAAGTTACTTAAAAATTACATTCTCAGCTGAATTCATCTCTAGTAAAACAAACAGGGAGACTATAAAAAGTATTTTATTATAGATAAAAATAAATGTTTTTATATTTTTGCATTTGTTCATTTGATTTCATTCCTTTAAGGCAATGTAATGTGCCAAAAATGGTAAATATTAAAATTTTAAATAAATTTGGTGTTCGTCGTACCCATGAAAATTTCATGGTTTTCCTTTTTTAATTTTCAGATGTATCATAATCCTCAAACTAATGATTGAATAAAAAACTCCTTGCATAAACTTGGGATCACGTTTCAGAGTCACATGAGGAATGGTTGAGAAATTTGTGCAGAAGAGGAATGGAAGTTAATAAGAACAAGAATGTGGGCAAAAGGAATGCATTTCAGGAAGAAATGAAGGAGTTTTTTGATACTTGTATCTGTTAGTGTCACCATGTCTCTTGTGAACATGTGAATTGAAGTGTGACAGATATCACCTAGCCAGTAATTGTGATATAAAAGTTCCTAAATGTGAGGTTCAGTTGCTCCTTGATCAGCAATATGATAGGAAGATGAGGATTTCATGGACTGACATGAAACTGATGATGATGTGAGATAGAGTGATGTTAACAGAAGCATGATGCAGACAGAGCCAGCAGAGAGTTTGATCAAAGACATAAAGATCTGGCAGCTGGATATATTCATATGTTGAGGATAATTCAGATGATTTCAAGCAGGACAAAGATCTGTTAGATCTGCTCAGCAACCTTGACATATTCGGGAAAGAAATTTGAATAATCAAATATCTATCCTGACAATAAACCATCTGCATATGATTAAATATGAGTTCAGCAGATATATAAAAATAGAAAGGGGTGTAAGACAAGGATGTGTCTTCTCACCAGACTTATTCAACTTAGACAGCGAGGCAATTCTGAGAGAACTGGATATCCTACCAGGATTCATCATTGGCCGTCATAATCTTAGGATATGCAGATGATACAATGCTGACAGCAGACACAGAAAAGAAACTACAAAACCTCCTATATATATATATATTGGTCCCTGAAACGGAAATCACTTATGACTCAACCTAATGTGTGCAATGAACTAGGAAAAATTGTTTACCTTTACTTTACAGAAAATCAAATGAAGCAGGCAACATTAATCAGCTGCCGGGTTAGGTTTAAGGCTTCAAGTTCCCTATAGAAAATCATAGTACAGATATGTTAAGATACAATAGAGGAAAGATGTTGCACTTTGAAAGCAAAAGACCAAAGTTCCCTGTTTAATCCTTACACCAGATATACTTGGAATAATAGAACAGCAGCGCTACAAATCTCACCTCTTTTTCAGCTACCATCATCCCAGAAAACAATTTTAATCTGGCCAAATCACTTAATTTGACAGAACAAGGTTGTTTTTTAATTAAATTAATAATTGCAAACAGTTTTTCCCCTTAATCACAATTCAATTAAAAAACTGTATTTTTTTGAGAATTGTGACAAAAACTTTTTACATTTACAAAAGATTTTCTTTTTTCAGTCAATAACTCCAAACAAATACAGTTTAATTTAGAAACTTTATTTTTTGAGAAGGTTTGACAGATAAAATAAATGAGATAACAAATAAAACAGAGGTGTGTGTGATGCATGTGTGTATTTTGCTTATTGGGAATATTAAGTTTAATCTATTAGCTTGAAATTAAACCTAAATAAAAGCTTCAAAAACATTTTTCATATTTTAAAATCCATTTTCAATGTTAGGTATCACGAATTTGTGGAGGTAAGAATAAAGAGAAGATAGAAATAGAGAGAGAGATAATCAGATTAAGCTTATCAGAACAGATACTACACTTTGATCTTAGTGAAAAGGCCTAGAAGATGAAAGAATGAAGGGAAGATAGAAATAGAGAAAGATAAACAGATAAAGCTGATAAGAACAGATACTACATTTTTATCTTACTCAAAAGTCTAGAATTGTGGCAACTGCAGTAAATTCACCATTTTTCCAATGCATCGTATTGGACAATGCAACCTGAGTAATCACCAAAAATCCAGTTACCATAAAAATTAACATCACCTGCTGAATTATTTTAAAATTATTATTAAGAGAATGTGTGTTAGATGTTTGCTTAGCATCTGCCAATATTTCATAAATAATGGATTATTCCATTTTCAGTGTAGAGAAAACAAAAAACATCATCTGAGACTTCAAAATTTCACAAGGATCATCTAGTGAGTGGTATCTAATACCACTAGAAATCTTGCTGCCTGTTCAAATTCACCATATTTTGATTTAAATCATTTCACAGCTAAGGAATATTGAGGCAGGACAGATGCTCTTTAAGAGATAGCGAGTGAGAGTGGCAAAAGTTGGTGCATTTGTTTCATTCGTGCAGAGATGTGACCATTTTGTTACATTTAGTACAAATGTCAAAGTACAGGAATATTTAATCTAAAAAACATAGCCATTCGTATTTTGTGAGCTACTGTTAAAGAAATGTTTGCATTATTTTAGAAAAAGATGGAGAAGTTTGCAACTCTTTCACTGTCAACTCCTGAACCTCAGTCCAAAAGGAGACAGATGAAATTACAGGTTGTGTTGAGTTACTCTTGGAGGACTGAGTGGGCTTTCAAAGAGGTAGAAATAGCAGAAAATGTAGTTTCTATAGTCTGCTGACCACCAGTGTTTTCATCTTTTCCTTCAGTGACACTCTTATAAGTTTTCCTCTTGTTGTTCCCTCAGGAAAAAGCAGGATATCATCTGAAGCATGGCCTATGTTCTAATGCTATCTGAACCTTACAAAATCACCACAGCAATTCTTAGAAATTTTGATATAGTTAAATGTGTTGTTTGGAATGAAAGGATGTCAATTTGTATTAATATCTGTAAAATAAAAGAATTTAACTTAGGGAAAAGGAAAGATAAGAATACTCTCTCTCTCTCACTCAGGTTAGATATAACTCTACTGAAATTGAAAAATTGTGGAAATTATCAAAGAGGAAGAACGAGTAGGAGAGATGGTGAATACATTTTTATTGCCCAAGATATAGTCAAACATCAAAAATTCACCTATTTTGACATTTTTTTTTAGACAAAATTTGTTTTTACTGACACTATCCTGACTGAAAATACAGATCCAAAAATTCATAATTCTATGGTTTTTCTCCAGTGTGTGTATGTGTTTAGATGCATGGATATGTTTCTGCAAGAGATTTGGTTTTACTGTTCATTACATTGTTTAAAACAGGGGTTGGCAAACTTCAATAATTTCAGGTGCTTCAAAAAAGTAAAATGGGAACCAGGAATGTGTCTCATAAAAAAACATTGATGCTTGTTTTATAACACCCATACATCCCACCATCCAAAGAAGGAAAGTTGAAGTGAAAGAATGAAAGAATAACATCAAATGATTGGTTTAATGTTTATTAAAAAGGCAGGAACGAAAATACAAAATGAAAAATATATCTATGCACTAATTTCCGTCAATATTTTTGTGCAATGTGTCACCTTTCATCAAAAACCTCAGATGCACAGATGAAGTTAGTGTTAAAATTTTTATGCAACTGTGAAGCAGGATGTGCACCTAACAGCATCATTGCATTTTGCAGTGTTAAAATAATGATGCATTACAGTTTTTACAAAATATAATCCATATTACTCAAAAAAATGTGACTGTTTTTTTTATTTCTATGGGTTTTAACATGATAAACTAAAAAGGTATTTTCAACTGATTCAGAAACTAAATGTGTACCAAGTTATGGTTTCTGTCCATTGTGTATTCAGATGATGCAACAAAAATGATTTCTCCAAAAATAAATATCAGTACACATCACAAGAATATTTTTTCTCTCCAGTATGTAAGCATCATTTCTATAAAAATGGAGATAATAAAATGAGAGTTTTTCTCTAGTGTCTACTTTTAGCTTCCATGAAAATGTCCATCCACAAGCTTCTTGAGGATATGTTTTCTCTCCATTGTTTATGCATATGTCTAACTAAATTCATCTATTGTGAAAATGCAGATCGATAAACATAACAAGAATACTGTTTCTCTCCAGTGTTTGAACACATGACACTAAACACAATTTTTTTCAATATGCTGATCCATAAACTTCCAAAGAATATGGTTTCCTCCAGGACATGTGTTTTGATCATATTTGACTTGCATCAAAATACATATCCACAAACTTCATAAGAATGTGGTTTCTTCCCAGTGTATGTGTGCATATGTTTCACCAAATCTGGCTTCCATTAAAATGCAGATCAATAAATTCCACAACAGTATGTTTTCTCTCCAGTGTGTGTGCATATATTTAAGCATATTTGACTTGTGAGAAAATGCATATCCACAAACATCACAATAATATTGTTTCAATTGACCAAATCTCGCTTCCATGAAAATACAGAAAATAACAAGAATATGGTTTCTCTAAATTGTGTTTATGCATACGATTGACCAAATATGGTTTCCATGAAAATGAACTTCACAAACTTCACAACATTATGGTTTCTCTCCACTGTGTGCATGCATATGTTTGTCCTTATATGACTTTTGAGAAAATGTAGATCTACAAACATCACAAGAATGTGGCTTCTCTCCAGTGTGCGTATGCATGTTTGATCATATTTGACTTCACTGAAAATGCAGATCCACAAATTTCACAGGAATATGGTTTCTCTCCAGTTAGTTTATGCATATGTTTGACCATATGTGTCTTCTGTGAAAATGTAGATCCACAAACCTGACAAGAATATGGTTTCTCACCAGTTTGTGTACGCATATGATCGACTAAATCTGAACTATGTGAAAACGAAGCTCCACAAACTTCACAATATGGTTTCTCACCAGTGTGTCTATGCATATGTTTGACCAAAGCTGAATTCTGCAAAAATCTAGATCCACAAACTTCACAGGAATATTGTTTCTCACCAATGTGTGTACGCATATGTGTCACTAAATTACACTTGTGTGAAAATTCAGATCTGCAAACATCTCAATAGGGTTTCTCACCAGTGTGTGTATGCATATGTTTGACCATGTATGATTTCTGTGAAAAGGTAGATCCACAAACCTGACAAGAATATGGTTTCTCACCAGTGTGTGTACGCATATGTATAGCCAATTGACGCAACTTTAAAAAACCAGATCCACATACTTCACAAAGATGTGGTTTCTCTCCAGTGTGCTTACAAATATGATCGACCAAAGCTGAAATCTGTGAAAATGTAGAGCCACAAACTTCACAAGAATATGGTTTCTCACCAGTGTGTGTACGTATATGCATGATCATAATTGACTTCATTGAAAATGCAGATCCACAAACTTCACAGGAATATGGTTTCTCTCCAGTGTATGTGTGCGCATATGCCTGACGATATCAGATTTCGTTGAAAATGTAGATCCACAAACTTCACAAGAATATGGTTTCTCTCCTGTGTGGTTACGCATATGTTGGACTTTATTTGAGTATTGTGAAAATGTAGAACCACAAATATCACAAGAATATGGTTTCTCTCCAGTGTGTGTATGCATATGAATGACCAACTGTGAACTTCGTGAAAATGTAGATCCACAAACCTGACAAGGATATGGTTTCTCACCAGTGTGTGTACGCATATGATCGACCAAAGCTGAATTATGTGAAAACGAAGCTCCACAAACTTCACAAGAATATGGTTTCTCACCAGTGTGTCTACGCATATGTTTGACCAAAGCTGAATTCTGCGAAAATCTAGATCCACAGACTTCACAAGAATATGGTTTCTCACCAGTGTGTGTACGCATATGTGTCACTAAATTGCACTTGTGTGAAAATTCAGATCTGCAAACATCACAAGAATAGTGTTTCTCACCAGTGTGTGTATGCATATGTTTGACCATGTATGATTTCTGTGAAAAGGTAGATCCACAAACCTGACAAGAATATGGTTTCTCACCAGTGTGTGTACGCATATGACTGACCAAAATTGGACTCCGTGAAACGAAGCTCCACAAACATCGCAAGAATATGGTTTCTCACCAGTGTGTGTACGCATATGTATAGCCAATTGACGCAACTTTAAAAAAACAGATCCACATACTTCACAAAGATATGGTTTCTCTCCAGTGTGCTTACGCATATGATCTACCAAAGCTGAACTCTCAGGAAATGTAGAGCCACAAACTTCACAGGAATATGGTTTCTCTCCAGTGTGTGTGCGCATATGCCTGACCATATGAGATTTCGCTGAAAATGTAGATCCACAAACTTCACAAGAATATGGTTTCTCTCCTGTGTGTGTACGCATATGTTGGACTTTATGTGAAGATTGTGAAAATGTAGAACCACAAATATCACAAGAATATGGTTTCTCTCCAGTGTGTGTACGTATATGAATGACCAACCGTGAAAATTTAGATCCACAAACTTCACAAAAGTATGGTTTCTCTCCAGAATGTGTACGCATATGACTGACCAAATTTTGCTTCAATGAACATGCAAATCCACAAACTTCACAAGAGTACGGTTTCTCTCAAGTGTGTGTACGCATATGTCTAACCAAATCTGGCTTGTGTGAAAACGCATATCCGCAAACTTCACAAGAATATGGTTTCTCTCTAGTGTGTGTACGCATATGTTTGATCAAATCTGGCTTCGCTGAAAATGCAGATCCATAAACTTTACAAGAATATGGTTTCCTTGTAACATGCGTTTCCATCTGGCCTATTATATCCGACTTCACAACAGTTTAGCAGATGGCACTTGAATATCGCCTATGTTACCTGTTCATCAGACTAAATGTATTTTTGCCAAAAAGATAAACCACACCCTTCAAAGTACATTATTTCTTGCCTGGTCAAGTTCAGTTTCATGCTTTTGACAATGTAAATACACAGATTTTACATGAACCATTCAGTATATACTTGTCTGTAATTTCATAGAAAGTGAAATGTCTTTTCCTTCCTTGAAATTCTCACTAATAAGCACTGTGTTTTCGTACAGGCAAAACATCTGCAAAGAAAAAAGGCACAAATGTTACAATTATAGGTACAGTGAATAATATATGAGAGATAAATATAATTATTATTTCAATAATGCAGCAGCAACTGTTGACATTGAAGATCAAACATTTTGCAATGGAACAAGACTGCTCCACTATCATGTCATATAGCATGAAATGTATCTGATTAAAATCAGAACATTGTCAAGTTTTTCAGACATCGTCTTGGACTAACATCACTGACATGTACTTGTCTATAGCTAGCACCACCTTGTGTGAGATTATCTGCTGCAGGCCTCTCTGCCAATATCATTTTCATCAGGGCTAGAAATGAGATCTTTTGTTAATCCAACATTCTCTTTATTAAACTAATAGTTAACAATCTGATAAAAAACACACAAAATTGATAAAAACATTGATAGTAACACAGGAATGTAAGTAAAGCAAATGAAGATTGATTACTTATTTTACTGGCATTTCAATCACTGTGTCTCAGTAATGCTGAAATAGATGGTTTATAGGGAAATGAAGTAAGTATATCATATGTATATTATACCTTTAAATTCCTTGAGGAGATTAGGGCTGCAAGATATCATTATGGTCTCTATAACAAGCCAGTTTTTAAATGACTAGGTTGTTAGCCTACTGCGCAACCACCAACCTGGTGGATCAGGTTTTAAATCCAGAGTTGTCTTTCTCCTGGACCAATTGCCACCCAAGGCTATAGAACCATGTCCTTACTGCTATTTACACGTAGCTGGGCGGAGAAGAGGATTCATTCCTTTCCCAAAGGTATTAGCATGTAAGTGAATGTAACAGATTGGAATGGAATTCAATCTCAGCGCTCTGATTCCTCATTCTGATTCACTATCCATTACTCCGCCATGCCTCCTCACATATTTTACTTCTGTAGACACAACATTTTGGCCTTTGTACACTTCGAACTTCTTCAGGATCTGCTTGTATTTCTGAAATGAGCTAGTGCAACTATTTACACTATTCCCATCATTCAGACTGTTGTCCTCATCTCTGCGTATTCACTGTGTTTCAGATGTTGTATGCTCTGAAGTTCAGGATTTCTCTATATTTCGGAGATGATGTATTATAGCTATTTGCAATATTTACATCATTCAAACATTGTCCTCATCTTTGTTTATATATTCACAATGTTTCAGATGTTGTATGCTCTGAACTTCTTCAGGATTTCTCTACATTTCGGAGATGATGTATTGTAGCTATTTGCAATATTTACATCATTCAGATATTGTCCTCATCTTTGTTTACATATTCACAATGTTTCAGATGTTGTATGCTCTGAACTTCTTCAGGATTTCTCTACATTTCGGAGATGATGTATTGTAGCTATTTGCAATATTTACTTCCTTCAAACATTGTCCTCATCTTTGTTTATATATTCACAATGTTTCAGATGTTGTATGCTCTGAACTTCTTCAGGATTTCTCTACATTTCGGAGATGATGTATTATAGCTATTTACATTATTTACTTTGGTCTGTTGCTATCATCATTGTTGCCACATTCACATCGTTTCTGGTCGTTGTATGCTACAGCCTCCTTCAGGAGATATATGTTTGAATTATGAACCAAACCCTTTACTTAATCTACGGGGGTAGATTGTTCTGAGTCCATTGATGAATAATGAAGTTTTACAAGTACTTTTATTTTTTTTTAAATTAGTATAATTTATAAAGTTATAAATCTTTTAAAATTCTTTATTTATGCTAGTTAGGTGATACTGTTATCAAGTAAAATCTTAAATCAAAAATGGAAAAAGTGGGTACTTCCATAATTTATAAAGTTTAAATCTTTTAAAATTACTATAGGAAATTTATAAATTCAGAATAAGTTAAATATTATAGTGGGTGCCATTAGATATTCAACCTGTTATGAAAATAGAAAAAAAGAAATTTATGAAACTCACGAGTATCATTTAATTAAAAAACATAAATACGAACGTCTAGATCATTTCACTGCTTCTGTTCTGAATATTTTTATTTTATATTCTTTTTTATATTATGACCTAGACCCATAGTCTATCATGTGCAAATAAATATCATTTATTTTCATTTCATTAAATTTCAAGGAGAAACTAAATACTACATTTATGTAAGTACATCAACCAATTTTCAATACCTGAGGTTTAAAATGAAATTTTCAAAATGAAAAAGCTTTCTTTAACCTTTTTAACAAATTTATAACATTTTGTATTTAAATTTGGAAAAAAAAATTCTTCTAAAAATTCATTTTTCATCAGAAAAATATTTTGGCTTCAGACAATAATGCCCTTAATATATATTATTCATAAAAGCCTTTAAATTCTTTTTTAATTAAATAATGTTTTAGTTTTATTGGATTTTGTATTTTATAATTCGGGGTAATTTTGGGTAAAATCAGGTCAAATTTACTAAAACAAACTTAATAAATATAAAGTTTTATCATCAAAATGTTTATGTTATTATTAAGATGAAAGACCAAAGTATTTTTTAATTATTTTTTAAAAAATTTTAATATTTTCTAACATGTTCAAAATTTTGGTTAAAGTCTTTTGTTTATGTCATCGCGATGTCAGAGACAATAACATAGTTTTTTTTGCGCTTTTTTTCCGTTGAAAACACATTGATTTGAAAATTCTTGTAAAAAATCAAGTAATTGTCCGATTTTAATGAAATTTTCAGGAATTATTCACAAATGAATGAAATTATTTTTCAAATATTTTTTTTAGAAAATTTTGGTAAAAAATATTTTTTTTAAAAATACGTTAACCTCCACTTACTTAATTTCATGAAATTTTGCCCAAAACCTTCTGGTTTCCTGAAAAATTTTTTTTTTTTTTTAAAGACGTCTTTGGAGATGATAAATCACATACTTTTTTTTTCAAGATTGAGTTATCTGACTGAAAATCTGCTCTGAATTGAAAAATAATGAATCCAATATAACTATGATATTACTTAATTAGAAAAGCTTTTAATGGCTTTTATAAATAAGTGATATTAAGGACATTATTGTATGAAGAAATAAAATTTTTCTGATGAATAATTAAGTTTTACAAGAATTTTTTCATTTTTTAAGAAATTTTAATTAAGTAATTTATAATAGTTTAAAATCGTGAAAAGCTCTGTATTAGGCTGTTTCCTCGAGGTGATGTAGTAATTAAGTGGAAACAAAATTTACGATTCCAAAATTGCAAAGTTTAATAAGTTTAGTTGCACTATTTTATTTCTTAATTATTTTTTATGTTGTATTTTTTTACTTAATACGTTCATTATTTCCATGTATGGTAGACTGAAATTGCCATTATTATAAAAAGGTCATGTGGCCTTTTCATAACATTTCGCTTCTTAGTTGCTTTTCAACAGGTTGTATTTTCTGTTCAGCTCTAAAAGTCTAAAATTTAAAGTAAGTTTTTCTTTTTTCATTTACTATTACACAAAATATTTTTATTTTATGTATTTCCATTAGTGTGGGTCATACACAAATAGAATAATTTTTAAAAAAAACTTTAAGAAGGAACAAATATTTGTTATTCGCAATTTTTTCACTTCATTTTTAAGGACAGTAAACAAAGAAATACATTTCATTTAATTTAATTTTGAAAATAATGTTTAATTAATTTAAGTTACTTTTAAACTTTATTTCCTGCATATTTAAAAATACGTTTTTCATTTTCTATTAATTTTGAATAGTTTTCCTTTCCACTGTACTCACAATTTTTCTCTAAATAGAAAAACTTTTTTTTTCATTTTAATTTTGATAAAGAAATAGGTTTAATTTAATTTTGAAAATAATGTTTATTTAATTTAAGCTATTTTTAAACTTTATTTCCTGCATATTTGAAATTAGGTTTTTCATTTTCTGTTAATTTTGAATAGTTTTCTTATCTACTGTGTTCACAATTTTTCTGTAAATAGAAAAACATTTTTTAATGTAGTCAATGTTAATTAAAGTTTATTAACTATTACTGAATAAATATTTTATTTATTAGAAAAAAATTTCTAAATCAAGGCGTTCATTTTCTTGCATACTCATGTTATTTTTAATTTTTTTAATTAATGGATGGAGAGGACAGAAAAGATACTGGAACCCTATAGCAGCATCCAATGTGGACAACCCATTCTCTGCAGACATATTTTTGAAAAATTTTTCAGAAAATATGGAACACTCAAGAATGTAGCAGAATGGGCCATGTTGGAGAATGCCATGTATGGTTTTCCACCAGTGTCAATCAATTCAGTTAGAAGACTTTGGGGATTCTACAAAAATAGGAACAAAGGGACATACTTTTCTGAATTCCCCCAGAAATGTAGAAAAGTTGTCACTCAGTCTGTCCCATCTTCTACTGCCTCTTCAACTGACACTCCAGTTGCAACTGCATCCACTTCTGATGCAAACCTATCTGATACTGCCACAAGTTTGCATCCAGGAAATATGAATCTCTCTTCCTTCACAACCATTTCTTCTGCAGCTGCAACCATTTCTGGTACATCCCTGTCTGTTGCTAGTCAAACCCTGTCTGCTGCATGTCAAGAACTGTCATGTTCAGAATTGGATACAAGTCTACCTAAAACTTCTTCCCAGTCTTCATCTTCCAGTGACAAAAAAAAAGTTAAAAAAATAAAAACTTTGAAGAAACAATTGCAACAAAAAAATGAAAAAATAATGTCACTTCAAAAAAAATAAGATTATTGAAAAAATCCCAAAAAAAAACAGAACATTCCAATCAATTAAGCAGGAAAATGTATTATGACTGCATTTTATCTGGAGTGCCTTCGTCAAAAACAGTAAATAATATTTTGAAGACATTGTCGCTGGAAGATGAGATTTTACAAAAAAGCTCAACTATGGTTTATAGAATAGTGGAGGAGCTTGGCTTCCTCTCAGATATGAAGACGTTCTGTGCAGTGGAAAATGCAGAAAACTGCACTTTCGTTTTCGATTAGACGACACAAGATGGACAGCACGTGAACTGTGTAGTATTAACCACGCCTACATCCTCTCATCTTGTGTCATTGGAACGTCTTCCTGGGGGGTCCGCCATGGACTACAAGCAGCATATTACAGATACCATCCACAAATTAGCCAAAGTGGGCTCACTCGCTACTGGCAAAAGTGTCGATGCCACTTTGAAAAAAATAATTTCGAAAATTAAATGCTGCTTAACAGACAGAGCTCCCGTCAACCATTCAACTGTTACACTACTGGAGGAGTGGCAAGTTAAGCTTTTGGAGCTGTATGGCAATTTGCACCCACTAGAATCTATTACCAGAAGAACAAGGAAAGCACTGAGGGATTGTGCGGCCTGTACATCATTTATTGTGAGTGAGTGCCTAGCATGGCGAATTATTGTGGGAATGAATTCTCTCAGATTTAGTGATAAATGAGGGACAATAAATGATATGAAAACCTTCATTAAACAACAAGGGCTTTCATTGTCCCAAATCACTAGATTTTGAGGGAATCGTCTGCATATAATTTTCCATCTGGGTGCAACTTACTTCCCTATTTTCACACAGTGCAAGCAATTTCTCTCAGGGCTTCCATCAACAAATGAAACAGTTTCCAGGTTGCAGTTACTTTACACAGAAGCCGTTATCGTTGAGTTGCACGTACTGGGAATCATAGGGAAGCTGTTTTCAGAGCCTTGGATGAATACCTTCTATACATCTCTTGAAATTCATAATGACCCCATCGACACAATGAACATCGTCAAGGGGGTCATTGACAAGGTGATGGTATTCAGCGAGGACCCAATATCTATTTTCAGCTGTGTGGAGGACTTCTTTGGAAATCCAATACCAAACACTGTGAAAAACTCCCTGTTGATTTCTCCCCCAAATGAACTCCTGTTTCAACAAATGCTGACTGCCTGTTTGAAAGGGATTGTGGAGGTGTTAAACAGGCAGTATCAGAAATCGTTCACCACTGTAGCGGCTTCATCTCCATCACTGTTGACATCTGTGAGGGAACACACCATGCGAGGTGGAAAGCATCATCGGTGAATTTTGTGAAAGAAAGAAGCTTGCGCCTGATGCTTATGTTTCCAGCATAAGCGATGTCATCAAGTCCAAGCGGAATCAAGCGAGGAAATTCATCGATGATCTGGATGCTGAGCAATTCAAAAAATACCTCCAGATGGCGATGGTTTACAGCAGACAATATACAGCACAGAAGAAAATGCAGCAGCAAATGGTGGATGAGCAACTTGCCAAGAAGAGCCGAGATAAGGCAGTCCAGGCTGAAAGGAGGAGGAGAGCTTCCATACAGAAGTCTTTTCATCAGTTGAAAGATGCATCCATAATGACTTTGCTGGAGAAGTACCATCAACCAGGAGTAGCTGAAGTCCTGCATGAAATACTCACTGGAAAGGTAGTTGGAAGGACAGTCAAACACATTTGGACAGTTGATGGTGTCAACCGTGAATATGTTGGCTACATCATTAGTTATGCAAATCCTTTTTATACAATTTCATATCTCAATGATGAAGCTGACTATTGTCAACTAGACAAATGTGAAATTGGCACTGACTATCTCATGCAGGACTTGCATTTTGATCAGCTCGGTAATGATGATTGAAGAGGCAGCAGAAGAACCCCCCACACACACACCAAAACGGCCATTTTCAGGGCCACAAAATATTCCCGAAAGTCTTTTCCTTGTTACACATAGTAGCAATTTCTTTTCAGTAATGTTTATTGGGTTAATAATAGTTTTAGTAATTATGTAATTAATAATAAAATAATTGTCATAACAATAATTAGAAATAAAATGAAAAATATTTAAAAATATATAAATTAGGTAGGTATCTACTATTTCAGCATAAATTTAGATTTAATTAAAAGCTTAATGATTAAATTCATTATTTCCATTAAGTAAAAATTCTGGTGAATTTCAGATAGAAACTACATTCCATTGGAAAGTCACATTTAATTTTGATTTATTAAATAATAATTAAATTACCATTTCATAAATTATTAAGTTACTTCTATCATGGTATTTTATTTTACTTTTTTAAAATTATTTTTGCATCTTCGAAAGGTAAGTCAATAAAAATTGCGGAAAATATGTTCATTTCTAACAATTACTAGGTAGCTAAAACCCCACCAAAAAGTGTTAACTCAAATTTCTAAAAATGATGTCATTTATGGTCATCCGTAGTAGCTGTCATCGCTTCGTCATTCAACAATCCATCAATCGTTTAAAAATGAACTTTTTTGCAAACAATACAAGTAGTTTTATCGGGTATAAAAATATTTTACATAAAAAATTAGTTTTTAAAATCGTGGGACTTGAACATTCTTATTTTTTCATTGCTTTATAATATATTTTCTATAAAGCATCGTAAACGTAAAGATGAAAGCTAGGTACAAACAAAAAAAATTAAAGCGCTGAAAGATTTCCTTAAAAATAACGAGGTAAATAATTTGTTTACTTAAATTTAAATAATTTCATATCCGTAGAAAGAATTATCCTCCCGTAAGTTATCTAAACGTCATGAAAATGTCTTTCGTCACTTGTCAAGTGACACGAAAGGTTATGACCTGCTTTGTTTTATTTTCAAATTACATTTTTTCGGCGCAGAAGCTAAATTAAGCTTGGTTCAAAATATTTTAAATAAACATTATAATTTCTGATTTTATTAAAATAAGTTTGGAAAAAATGATAATTGATTTCTGTGAGATATTCATCTTTTTTATAAAATGGAAAAAATGATGGATTATCTGCCATTTTGACAAAAAAAAAAACAAGTTTTTTAACAAAAATTTCGGACGTGCTAGGAACGATTAAAAAATGTAAAAAAATACCCAAAAAATACTTTGATCTTTCCTCTTTCATATGAACATAGACGATACAATTTTGTTTTCGTCAAGTCTGGCGTCTTTTTCATCATGCTATGCTCTGTTTGTTTACATTTCGTAGAGGTACCTATATCCAACTCTTTTTCTATTATAAAACTGAGATATTTATAATTAGAAAATATTTTAATTGCATTTATGAATAAAATAATGCAATCTATTTTTTTTAGATCAATAAGAAATTTTTACTCGAATTATTTTCATTTAAAAACACTTCATTGCTAGTAGAAAGTAGTAACTAACAACTTCAAATGTGTAAATAAATTCCTTATCAACCGCAAATAAAAATTGATAAACCATTTGTCTAATCCTTAAATTATATTTTTTAATCTAATAAAATACGATTCTATAAATTTGCAAATAAATTCCTTGTATTGTTTCGTTAAATATAACACTTTTGTGTGTTTCCACGTCATTTTCCTTCCATATTTCATGTCTCACTTACCTTTTCAGGGCGGATCCCAACTTTTTCATAGAAAAATAAACAGGATTAATTTGCTGTTGTTGTTCGACTTGATATTTTTTTCTCAAGATCGACAATATTTTGGAATCAAATGAAACGTCCTATTTTTGATGAAATTGCAATTAAAAACCATTAATCTTTTGAAAAAGCATGGCGTGTATTTTCTAAACAAAACAGAGCAATAAACGGAAACGGTGTTAAAAAAGAATTTGTTCCTTGCTGAAAAATAGTCTGGATGCACTCTGTCAGGACATTTTCTCGCAGTTTCAATTTGTTACACATAATTATTCAGAGAAAAAACATAATGGGCTCAGCTAGAAAGTGGTTTGAAAAAACTTATTAATCTCAAATGTCTCAAGTATAATTTAGCGAGAAAAAAAGAACAGCAGTAAAAAAACGATTTGTAATTTTTAAAATAAAGATATTTATTCTACTAAATTTCAAAAATCGTATATAATAAAAAATACTCCAAAATTATTGATTATATAAAATTATATAATATCTTTTTAAATATAGATTAAATACCAATGACTTGATTACTGCACTTCTGGTGTTAATCTTTTTTTTAATTTTAAACTAGTGTCATGATTATACAACATTAACAATCATTTATTTTCATTAAATTTTAAGTAAAAAGTAAAGATTACATTTACAAAATCCAGCTGAATCAATGATTTTACTAAATGAAGTCGAAACATATCTCTAGGATAAATATTGGATTTTTAAGAGATTTTTAAAGTTTTTGTTTTCACTTTCTGTCTATAATTGTTGTTCAGTTTAATTAACATTTCAAATAATTAACGCCTTAGTCAATTTTGTCAGGTGGATCATACGTTCTTCTTCAATACAAAAGTGATGCTGTTGAAAAACTATTCAGAATTATAAAATGAGAAAATTAATTTCAAATGGAAATAAAATAATTTATAAAAATAAATAATCTGTCTATATTTCTGAGATGAGGTATTATGTACAGTATTTACATTATTCGGACTATTGTCCTCATCTTTGTCGCCATATTTGTCACAACGTTTCGGCCGTTGTACGCTCCGGCCTTCTTCAGGTGGTTGGAATTTCGAACCGAACCCTTTATTTCGATCACTGGGGTAGACTGTTCTAGTTCCACGAGCCATGTTTGATGGATGTCAGTTATCTCCTGCTAATTTTCCCTCTGAAAGTTCTCCACTGCCTGAACCGGGTATTGAACTCACACTCTTTGGGTCTGTTACTGGATCTAACCAACGCCTTTATCCACCGTACCATGTGTCCTTGAGGACATCTGGGTATGAATTTCTGAGTATTATAAACCTAATTTTTTCAGCAACCATTTTTTACCAGTACTCATATTGCAATTTTGCTGTTATCATTGCATGTTTTTACCAGATCTCGTATTGCAACTTTTTGTTATCATTGCTGTTCTCTGGCACTCCTTATTACTGGTTCCCATATTGTATTTATTTCTATGCTTGGCCGACTCAGGAGATTTTTGTGGCCTAGCATATGTGCCGATTCCTTAAGTTTACGAATTTTCCAATGGTGTTCCCTGTCTATGATCTCAACCTGATCCCACAGGGGACGGTGATCTCCCTTCTCTCTCCATATGTGGTCAGCCACGCCTGATTTTTCTACTTCCCCTCGCATTACAGCTTTCTGGTGTTCTTGAAGCCTTACCTTGAGGGGGCGGCCTGTTTCTCCTTTATATTCCTTTCCGCAGCTGCACGGGATAGCGTACACACAGTCTTTAGTCCCGTTCTCCTCTATGGGGGGTCTCACTCTCGAGAGATATCTGCGAAGTGTTGTCACGCTTTTGAAGGTTGTCCTGATGTTATATGGACCGCAGATCCTTTGTATTTTCAGGCAGTGGAGTACTTTCAGAGGGAAAATTACCAGGAGATAACTGATAACTGACATCCATCAAACATGGCTCGTGGAACTAGAACAGTCTACCCCAGTGATCGAAATAAAGGGTTCGGTTCGAAATTCCAACCACCTGAAGAAGGCCGGAGCGTACAACGGCCGAAACGTTGTGACAAATATGGCGACAAAGATGAGGACAATAGTCCGAATAATGTAAATACTGAAAAATAAAAAAGCATTAAAATTAAAAAGGTTGTCTTTCAAACGGTTAATTTAACAAAATATGAAACTGTTACAAAAAAGAAATAAAAACTATTTTATGAAATAGGAGTTAAAATACGTGACTTTTTTAGGGAAGATGTCACTTCTGCTTTCATATGACATTCTCCTTAAATCACTTCTACAAAAATCGATACACAATGTCTTGAACTCTTGATTATTGCATTTCTGGTGTACCGTATATATTTTTCATATCTTTTAAATTAGGGCGTGAATGAATATTTTAAAAATCTAATATTTATCCTAGCGATATGTATAGACGTCATTGATTAAGTTTATCGATTAACAGGATTTTGTAAAACTTTACAAAATATAATTAATACATAAAATTAAAAAAGAATACATTTTCAAAAGTAAAATTACTTCAGTTCGTTAAAAACTGTTATGTTTACTTTTTACTTAAAACTTAATGAAAATAAATATGGTAGAAAAACCAAACATTTACGTTCCTCACACCTTCTCCTGTTCAAAACTCAAAAACAGATGAAATCAGATCAAATTGGATTTATTCATTTACCACAGAAATAATATCAATCTAATGGTAGATCGCAACAAAGGGAAATAAATCTTTCATAACAGTTCCATACTTTTCCTGCATTTCCTTAACTTTAGACATCTGTATGAATTTGTAAATCGTTCAAGGGTAAAATGTATTAAAAGGCAATTAATATATTATGTCACAATACTGCATTCAAATTTCTCACAAGTCCATCAATGGAAGCCAGATGGACAAAGTCAATTTCCAGTTTAATAAATGTCTCATCATTTCGCCATCTCTTCATAACCACTTCTTGATATCCATACACCATCAGACTTATTACCCTTTGCTACTCTGTCCATGTTACCAAATGCAGACATTATATATCTTCATGACCTTGACCTTTTCTTCATTGCATTAACACACACACCCATCAATTTAATATATTAAATTCATTTAGATTCATAAAAAAAACCTTATGACTTTTTAGTTGGTACAGCATTACGAACATAGTCTGAATAATCTTTGTGAACATTTTTATACTTTTCGTAATTTGTAACAAACAGCTCTGAGTTTATTTTCTTGAGCTTTTTTGCACTTTGCAGGCCCAGTTGATGTTGTTACACTCTCTTCATATAACCAAGTGACTTCTTGCTGAACTGAGGATGAGGCAAAATGTAGGCACACTGGTTTTGTGAAATAGTTTTTGAATATTTAGTAATATATATATATATATATATATATATATATATGTAACAATTGTAAATGTTTATATGTATCTTTTTTTGCATTTATTGGCCCCCACAGAAGCTGGGCAATATTAGGGGTGGAATGATGATTGCACACCCCCATTAAAATGGGACGAGTGGTTGATTCCAATCTATATAAGAATGATTGCAATATATTTTTCCCTAATTTGTAGGCACACAAATGCATACTGGGACTTCTTCTGATAGAATAGACCAGTCCTTTGTTTTATTTGACTCAGTCCTGCTCTGTCTTGTCTTAAAGTCAGAATGCTATGTTTGCTTATCTAAATTTGCTCATGTGTTAACCCTAATTGAGAGTTTGGGAACTTTTTGCCATATCACTGTCACTTTGCCTTATGACTGTTAATTTGCCTTGCATATATTGTTTGCTTTCTTCACATAATTTTTATTTGCCCAGTTCTTTTCTTTTACTTATTGTTTATTGCAAACATTGTCAATTATGTTTTGTAGGCAGTTTTGCCATTTATTTACATTTAACCACAGCTACTCTACAAATATAATTTAATAATCAAAAGAAACTTTTTTTTTTCTCTTAATAAAAAAGATTTTGACAATAAAATTTTGTTTTATTACATTTGGGTCATGTTTTTCATCACAGTCTGCTAATTTTTTTAACAAATCAGTGGATGTACCTATGCTAAATGTTTTATAGTGACTTAGTGGATTAATTTTCTCATCAGTTAAAACTGCATTTGATGTAATTGATTAGTTTCAGACTAAAATGATCTTAGTAACCACTTGTAGACTGTCACATTAATGAGAATATTTTATTCATGAGAGTCCAATTCTCTTATTATTTTGTGTCTAATTGAGAATAACCATTTCTTTCTTACTTGGATTTGTGCAATGCAGTAGATCACCTCTACTGAGATTAAAGTTAAAGACTGTTTTTGTTTTAAATTTATTGAATCAATTGAAAAAAACTGTTCTTTAATAATTCACCAAAAAATATCACTGAAATAAGTGAATTTATTTATTTAAATACTTGAAAAAATTCTCAAAAATATAGTTTCTTAATTGAACTGTTTTTGTATTGAAGCTTTGCATGTAATATTTAAAAAGGTTTGATCAGTTAATTTATTAATAAAATTTTTCCTGTCATAATTCTCAAAAAATAAATTTTCTTAACTGAACTGTGTTTTCTTTTCAATTTATTTTAAAAAAATACTTTTGTTTTGTCAATGTAAAAACATTTCTTAATTGAAATGTGATTATGTGAAGGATACTGTTTTTTAATTAAATTATTAATTAAAAAAACAAAGTTGTTCTGTCAATTTAAGTGATTTGGTCTAATTTAAATTGTTTATTGTGATGATAGTAAAAATGAAAAGAAAAAGAAATCTGTGAGAAGAGAATAATCAGGTGGACAGTTGATAGTGATTCACATTGCATTTAAATTTTTGCTGATTAAACTTGGCTGGAATGCATGGAGCTAAGATGGGAGTTCCACAAGTGAGAAGTGCGAGAGAAGAAACCTTGAACTTAGACTTTATGGATAAAAGACACTGCAGCAACATGATCATCATCATCAGCAGCAGCTTCAACCACTACAACTACTGGACAATGGTATGTTGGTGGATGAGATGCCACCACCTAAGTCCTCTTCTTTGAAAAGCAGGAGGGAGGATGAGCAGGATGAGGAAGAAAATGTTAAAAAGAAAAGATGGCTATTCATAGCAGGGAGAAACATGTCATGGCACAGGCCAAGTCACAACCTGCCCCTGCTTTGCCAGCCAGAAATGATGCAGCCACAGGTAAGGGTAAGAGCCTCCATTGTTCCTCTCCCAATTACTAAGTCACCAAATTCACAAACGAACACTTTAATTTGCAAGGTTATTGTCCCAAACTTAGAGCCTGGAAACTTCATGCTGGAAAATATTATTTTGGTCTCAGTTTATAAAACAAGTATATAAGAATTTAAAACAGACATATATATAAGCTTTAATATAAGCATATAAGTAAATAAAATTTAACATAGGCATATAAGTATACATGTGGCATCTGTTAGTCTTGAGAGTTATGCTTCAGCTGATAATGGTGCAACATATGCCTACACAAGCACACACTAGGAGAACAGACCAGTATACTAATAGATAATCTGATGGAGATACTGACATTCTGTATGCAAACAACATACTTTAGAATGGGATCAGACATATATCAACTGGATGAGGGCTTAGCAATGGGCTCACAATTATCACCAGCAATGGCAAATCTATATAAGGAATACTTTGAGGAAATGGCATTAAAATTAACACACTAAAGCCAAGCCTATGACTGAGATATGTAGATGACACCTTCATATTCTGACCACACCAGGAAGATGTCCAGCTACTATTGGACAATGAGAACTCAATAAGATCATCAATAGAGTTCACAAGGGAGCAAGAAAACGACAACAAACTCGCCTTCCAGGATGTTCTAACATCTTAATTTGAGCAGGGTTCATGACATCCATATGCCACAAGCCAAGATTCACCAAAAAGTAGCTCGACTTCAAGTCCTACCATCCATACAATGAAAGAAAGGGTCTGTCTATATTTCTGAGATGAGGTATTATGTACAGTATTTACATTAGTCGGACTATTGTCCTCATCTTTGTCGCCATATTTGTCACAACGTTTCGGCCGTTGTACACTCCAGCCTTCTTCAGGTGGTTGGAATTTCGAACCGAACCCTTTATTTCGATCACTGGGAAAGGGATCGTTCGCTGCTTACAACATCAAGCAAATGGCGTAAATGCTGACCAGAAACAGAAACAAGATATGGTTAATATTATCAGTACCCTACAATGTGACAACTACCCTGGGTACATGGCAGCAGCTCCAACAATCTGGGATAGAAGGGTACAAGAGGATAACTGCAGTCTTCATCTCTTATGTGAAGGGATTATCAGAGAAAATACATAGGATCTGTGGTCTATATAGCATCAAGATGACCTCCAAAATTGGTTCAACACTTTGCAGACACCTCTTCTGAGTAAGACCCACGTACCAGAGGAGAACCTGATTAAGGACTGTGTGTATATGATCCTGTGCAGGTGTGGTAAGAAATACAAAAGAGAAAAAGGCTACTCCTTTAAGGTAAGACTACAAGAACATTATAAAACGGTAACACAAGAGGGAAATAGAAAAATCAGGTTCAGCTGATCACATATGAAGGGAAAATAGAAATGACCACCCCCGTGGGATGAGACTGAAATAATAGACAATATTATTGGAAAATATGAAAACTTAAGCAATCAGCACATATGCTAGGCCACTAAAATCTCCTGAGCTTACCAAGCATAGAAATGAATACAATATGGGAACCAGTAATAAGGAGTGCTAGGGAAAAGTAATTAAAAACACAAAAATTACAATAATAACAGAAAACATTGCAACATGAGCAGTGGTAAAAATATTGCTGAGACATTAGGTTTACAATTCCCCAAAATACACAGATGTTCTCAAGGCCCAGTGGTTAAAGATGTTGGTTCAAGGGAAATAACTGAGACATACGGAAGAGGTATGGCAAGTAGAGCTAGAATAAACTACACCAGTGGCTGAAATAAAGAGTTTGGTTCAGAATTCCAAACAACAGAAAAAAGCCGAAGTGTACAATGGATGAAACATTGTGAATATTTTTTTTAAAATTATTTGTTTTTTTATGATGCTATCTTGAATGACAATGCAGATCCATAAACTTCACTAGAACATGGCTTCTATCAAGTGTGTGCATGCATATGGGATACTAAGCATAACTTCTCTGAAAAAGCAGTGCCAC
This sequence comes from Acanthosepion esculentum, assembly GCA_964036315.1. Taxonomy (NCBI): domain Eukaryota; kingdom Metazoa; phylum Mollusca; class Cephalopoda; order Sepiida; family Sepiidae; genus Acanthosepion; species Acanthosepion esculentum. Next base: position 11,241,700 of record OZ038479.1, read on the forward strand.
AAACGTCATAAGAACATGGTTTTCTCTCCAGTGTGAGTACGCATATGTTTGACCATTTGTGTCTTCCATGAAAATGCAGATCCACAAACTTCACAAGAATAAGGTTTCTCTCCAGTGTGGGTACGCATATGTCTAACTAAATCCAACTTCTGTGAAAATGCACATTCACAAACCTCACAAGAAAATCGTTTTTGATCAGTGTGTGTATGCATATGTCTCACTAAATTTGCCTTGATTGAAAACGAAGATCCACAAACTTCACAAGAAAAAGGTTTTTCTCCAGTGTGTGTATGGATATGTCTCACTAAATTGCAACTATGTGAAAATGCAGATCCACAAACTTCACAAGAATATGGTTTTTCTCCAGTGTGTGTACGCATATGACTCACTAAACGTGACTTCCATGAAAATACAGATCCACAAACTTCACAAGTGTAAGGTTTCTCCCCACTGTGTGTACGCATATGACTAACTAAACACAACTTTTTCGAAAATGTAGATCCACAAACTTCACAAGAATGAGGTTTATCTCCAGACTGTGTACGCATATGTCTTACCATATCTGACTTTGCTGAAAATGCAGATCCACAATCTGCACAGGCATAAGGTTTCTCTCCAGTGTGTGTACGCATATGTCTTAATAAATTTGCCTTCTGTGCAAATGCTGATCCACAAACTCCACAAAAATATGGTTTTTCTCCAGTATGTGTACGTATATGCCTCACTAAATCAATCTTTCCTGAAAATGCAAATCCACAAATTTCACAAGAATAAGTTTTCTCTCCACTGTGTCTATGCATATGTATCAGTAAATGTGACTTATCTGAAAATGCAGATGCACAAACTTTGCATGAATATGATTTATCACCAGCATGTGTACACATATGTTTGACCATACTTGAATTCTGTGAAAATGCAATTTGACAAACTTCACAAGAAAAAGGTTTCTCTCCAGTGTGCCTATGCATATGTCTCACGAAATCCGACTGAGATGAAAATGCAGATAAACAAACTTTACAAGAATAAGGCTTCTTTCAAGTGTGTGTATGCATATGGCTGACCATAATTGACTTCAGTTAAAATGCTGATTGACAAACTCCACAAGAATATCATTTCTCTCCAGTGTCTATACGTATGTTTCAATAAATGTAACTTCTGTAAAAATGCAGTTCCACAAACTTCACAAGAATATGGTTTCTCTCTCTCGTGTGTGTATGAACATGTGTCACTCTGTTACACTTCAATGAAAATGTAGTTCCACAAATTTTACAAGTATCTTTTCTTTGTAATATGTGTTTTCATCTGGTCTATTCTAACTTCACAACAGGTTAGCAGATGTCACATGAATATGGCCTATGTTTGTTACTCATGCATAAAACTAAATGTGTTTTTGCAGAAAGATAGACCACACATTAGAAAGTTCATCATTTCTTGCCAGGTAAAATTCCTTGTCAGGCTTTTGACATTGTCAATCCATCATTTTCACATGAATCATGTAGCATATATTTGTCTGTGTTTTCATGGAAAGTGAAACGTCTTTTCCTTCAATGGAATTCTCAATTATAATCCCTGCAGTTTTTGTAAAACCAAAACATCTGTGAAAAAAAGACAAAAATGATATATTAATAGAAGCAGTGAATAATATATGAAAGCAGTCTTTATTATGAGATATACATGTAATTACTATTTCAGTAATGTAGCAGCAGCAGCAGCCACCAGTGAAGATCAAACATTTTACAGTGAACAAGATTGCTTTACCTTCACATCATATTTTATGAAATGTATGCAATAAAAATCAAAACATTTTCATTTCAGAAACAATTCAAATATGAATCTTGAAAAATATCTCTTGATTTCTAAGTTGTTGAAGACTTTACCTTGGAGTAACTTCACTGACATGATGAAATCCATAGCCAGTACCACCTGGTGCGAGATTATCTACTGCAGCCATATCAGCCCAGTAAAAAGAAACCATCATTTTCCTCAGAGCCTAGGAGAATAGAAGATCCTTTGCTCGGTTTCTCTACATGGGACAATTAGCAATGGCCCAAATCTGAGAGATGAAAGTTGATCTGGGAAGGCAACTGAAGTATTTATTAAACTAATAGCTAACAACTGCAATATAAAGCTAATAGTAAAAATGTACTAATTTTCATCATTATCTGCTATAGGCATCTCTGCCCAACAAAAACAAACCATCATTTTAATCAGTGCCAAGAACAAGAGAAGATCTTTCGTTAATACCTACTTCTATTCATTAAACTAATACTTAAGAACGGGAAAGAAACACAGGAATAATAAAATAATTTCCATAATTAATTTCCTGTTATCTTCTTAAATTAATTATATATTATATGAAAAAATATTGTTTAATGTTTGGAAATATAAAAGAACTTGAAAATTGGAGAAAAAAATTGCTAGTAGCTCAGGAAGAAGAGAAAAGAAATATGAAGTGAAAAATAAGGCAAATCAAAATTGGTTATTGTACTGGCATTTCAATCACTATGGTTCATTAATGCCAAAACAGGTGACGAGTAATGATTTCAGTACATATTGACAGCTTACATGAGGAAAAGTTATCATACGGAAGGACAGAAGTGCTATAATTATTTAGATTTAAGTGAACAAACTCATCATTTTTAAGGAAAACTCTCAATGCTCTCATTTTTTTGTACTTAGATTTTACCTTTATGTTTACGATGTTTTATGGAAAATATATTATAAAGAAATTAAAATAAGATTGTTGAGAGTGAGATTAAATTTCATAAAAAGGTATCTAATTAATTTATAGGTACCTTTCTTATGAGATTTTATCAGAAGTGTACATAAAATACTATAATTTTATGTACATTTATTACATTTTACTGTGTTATTTGTATTTCCATTCATTTTATTATTAATTTTGATATTTCATTTATGGAAAAATGTCATAACTGAGATTAATATAAAAATAAGATCATATAAATTTCATAAGATGATACTGATACTTGTAGGTACCCTTCTCAGTTGAAATTGAAAAATCAAATTAACTTCACATGTGTTGCAATAATAAAGGCCATAACAGCGGAGAACCATGCTTAATTCAAATAACATGAATTTATTGTATTCTTGCTGGTCTTCCATACCTCATAATTACAGCCGTATTATGAACACAAAATTACATTTCTTAATTACTGCGGATCTTCTGATTGGTCGAAACGATACATTTTACAATGCAGTTAAAATAAATCTATCTCATAAGGACATTTACGAAACTGAATGTGGCTTTCAACTAATTTTGAAATATTTTAACAACTGAAATGTAAAAATCTAAAATAATTAAAGAAATAACAATTGTATTAAAAATTCATTTTTCATCAAAAAAGTTTTTTGCTTTAAGAAAATATTGTCCATATTAATAAAAACATTAAAAGCAAATAAAAGCATTTGAAATTAAATAATATCTTTGTTTTATTGAGTTTTTTATGTTACAACTCAGAGCTGATTTTCAGGTAGGAGGGGTGTTCAATTAAAAAAATACATGATTTGCTTTCCTCAAAGCCTTGTGCTTTTAACTAATATAATCACTAAACTGAATGCTATTGAATTTGTAGAGTTTTTATAAAATTAGTTATGGGGGGGATATTAAATATAAAAAAATATTTTTGCCATGACTTTAAAAAAGAAAACATATTTACAATAATGTGCATTATTTGTGAATAGTTTCTGAAAGTTTCATTAACATCCGACAATTATTTCTATTTTTGCGAGATTTTCCAAATTACTGTCTGCCATACAAAAAAAAAAAAAAAAAAACGTGCTAAAAATTGTATATGTTATTTTACTAGTTCCGTTGATACAAAGAGAAACAAGGATTTTTTAATCAAAATTTAGAATGTTCTAAAAAGAAGGAAAAAATTTTTAAAAAATAATAAATTAATACTTTGATCTTTCCTCTTAATAATAACAAACATTTAGACAATAAAATTTTGTTTTCGTCAAGTTTGGCGTCTTTTTCATCAGACTATGCTCTTTTTAGCAATCTCATGGAGGTACCTAGTAAAACTGCACTGAAAAATCAAAAGTTTTTAAAATAAATATAAAGTTTACTTTTTCTGTCGAATCCGAAAGAAAATAATAGGTTTTATTAAATTGGGTAAACACAATTTCTCAACAAATATATTTTTAATTGTACAGAACAATTATTGGCAAGATTTGGTCGAAAATATTCCATATGTTCACACTTCATATTGCACAAAAATAAAAATTAAAGAAATGTATTTAAACTCAAAACATCATTTAATAAAAAGAAAATGAGAAAAAATTATTTTCATTTTAAAAAATAAAATCATTTATTCTACTAAACTGCATAAAAAATCGTATGAAATAAAAGATTTTCTTAAAGCATTGCTGGCTAATAAAGTTATGTTTTTTCTTTTAAATACCAATGTCTTGATTATTTCACTGCTAATATTCCAATTTCTCATCTTTTTTAAATGAGGGTTATGATTAATATCCATTTTTTAAAAATTATATTGACCTAAAACCTATCTATTTTTTATAAAAACTTGCATAAAATGAATTTTTTAAAATGAAATAAGCATTCTTGAAGATTTCATTTTTTAACTTTAATTGAAAGCTAAATGATTAAATTTACTATTTCCAGGAAGTAAAATATTCTAGTGTATTTCAAATAAAAATTATATAGATTGGAATCTCAACTTTTTATTTTTTTTATTTATTTTCGAATTAAGCATGTAAAATTTGTAAATTTACACCTAAATGCGACTATTGGGGAATTTTTATTTATTAGAAACTGAGCGCGGGGATTACACTGCAAATTACCCACAAATACTTTGGGGGTCTTTCCTCTTATAAACATTTTGATGATATCACTTTGTTTTTATTAAGTTTGGTGTCCTTTTTCATCATGTTATGCTGATTTTTCAGCGAAAAGGAGACGGTGTCTATGTTAAATCTTTTTGTCTGTCAAAGTCCAAAGTGTGAATCTGAAAAATTGATGATGCATTTTATGACCAAATTATTTGTTCAATGGGGCAGCACCAATTTGGTTGAAACAAATCATCTTAATGACATCAAACTAATTTTTTTTCTGTCGTCACTTTTCGTCTTTAAAATAATTCAGCATTAAAATAGTAACAGAGAAGTTTTTAACTGATAAAAACAAAATGCAATAAACTCTTCCAAGTTTCTTTAGAACAGTTTCTGAGACAATCGCAAGTGAATTTTTATTTTATTCTTAATAAATCTAAAAACAATTAAAAGCTTTTCGAATTATATCATAGCTTTATTGCAATTTTTTATTTTACAATTCAGAGCAGGTTTTTAGGAATTTAGTAGTTTGAAAAGAAAAAAGAAATTTATGATTTATTTTACAATCTACCAAGATTTTCTAAAACAAAAAATTAAAAAAAAGAATCATTCATTTGTGAATACGTCCTTAAAGTTTCATTTAAATTATTAATAATTAATTATTTGACGTTTGCAAGAGTTCCCAAATAAAAAAACTAATTGTAAATATTACATTGACAAATAAGGCAACAAAAGAAGATTTTGATAGCCTTTCTTTTTTTCACCATGAAGAGAAAAAGTGGAGGTACTATGGTGATGGCGGATAGAGTTCTCGTTGTTAATTGTTGCTTGTATCAGAAGGTAGATAAATAGTAGCAGTCCTTCGGGACAGCCGCTAGTTTGGCCTAAAGGTTCAACAAGCGATCAAATTGTGGTCACCATAACATAAACAAAATAACATACGAAAGAGAAGGGTATATCAAAAACACTTTGTATTTAAATGCAACATCAATGAATAGTACAATGTTTCTTGATTTACACGCACAAAGTCCGTTACAAAATGTTCATTCATAGAAGAGAAATCCGATTATTAAAAGAATATAAGTGTCTTTTGTTAATACTTAAGTTCATGACGTGCTGGTCACAGGAGATGAAAGGTGAGGTCAATGGGTTGGTAGGAGTCCTTTGATATCTCCGTTGGTGAAGGAAGGCTGAAGGCATCGGGTTTGATGGGTGAGAAAAGCATAGCGACATTCACTGACGGTACTTCAAAGCTTTCTCTCCTAGAAGTGAATTTATCGCTCTATTTATGTGTGCCCATCGGATCAGAGTCAGTCTGCTGAAACAAACTGTTGGGTATGGCGCGGAGCCGTTTAATTGGTGGAAATTGCTTATTATTCTTTTTATTTCTTTTTAATTTTCCCCCGGAAATTCTGCGTGGAGCCGGGTGCGCAAAGACCAGTATTGGTCATTTGCTGTCTAAACCTCTGAGGGTTAATATCCGGTCCTTCGCTTGCTCCGTGCCACCACAGTACATATATTTTAAAATCTTTTTTAGTCTGTCAAAGAAAGTCCAAAGTGTGAAACTGATAAATTATAAATAATTTGCTCAATAGGGCTGCATCAATTTGGTCCAATAATGACATCAAAATAAATATTTTTATGTTGTCATTTTTCTTCTTTAAAATAATTCAGCATTATAGTTTTTTTTTAAATGGAACATAAGTAGAGTTTTTGAGACGATCGCAACTGAATTTTTATTTGCATTTTTTAATAAAAGCCCCCGACCCCCGAATAGCGAGAGAAATCAATTAAGTAATGAATTCTTCTGCAATCAAAATTATCAATATTCTTTCACTTACCTTTGAGACGAGAAAATTCAATGAGAAAAACAAAATCGTCTGATTTGTTTGTGTTTTCAAATGATTTCCTTGAGATTTCTCCTCCTTCAACAGACGACCCAAGTTTTGTATTGTTCGTTCAGTTGATATAATAATGTCGAAGTTGTAAGGAATGTAACAAGGAAAGAATTAAGAATTGGGAAAACACAAAATTACTTTGTTTTTTTCAGACAATATTTCTCTTGATAATAACAGACGAACGTGGTGTGACGGTGTCAGACAAGATGTGGTTCCTCGTGTTTGAAAATAGATTTGTTGGTATTCAACAATGAATGCCTGATGTCTGTCCCTGTCAGACTACACTGCCAGAATCCCGAATCTATGATACGATGCCCCTATACGTCGTCATTTTCTCGAAACGTTAAGAATCCAATTAAATGGGTGAAGAAAAAAAAAGTACAAAAATGAATAAACAATATAAACACTTTTCTTTCAGATAACTAAATTTTCCTTCTAGGATTGTATTAAATAATTTCTCAAAATATTATGTTTATCAATAAATAACATGGTGATTATAAGGATAATTAGTTGACCAAATTTTTATTGCGTTCAGTCAAAAGTAAAAAAAAACAGTAGGAACAATAATAAAAGTAACACCGGTTGAATCACTTGATGAACATCAGAAATTTCATGTCTAAGAGAGAAAAAAATACAAAATTCGTCTTGAAAGAATCTAATTCTATTCTATTATTATTTGAATAATTAAAAAGATATCAGAATGGCTTCATATATTATTTTGTAAGTTACTTGAAAAGTAGATAATTAATTGAATCCATCACAAGAAAAAAGGTGCTGAGGTTTCCCTCCTGTCTGGTTGGTTGATTTTGTTTAGTGGTATATGAACCATTTTGGCATATTTCATGCTGAAATCTAAATATTGTGAGTGCAATTGTATGCCTTCAACTACAGATAAAATGTATTATTGCTAACTTTTTTTTTTTACATATGTAGCTTATTGTCATAGCTAGGACTTCTTGCAGCTCCAAAACTTGTTACTGTAGAGCAGCATTTTCACAATCCATGCCCAATATAATGCAATTTTGGTGTTTATAGCAAGTTTTCATTTTTCTCAGACTCTTGAAGTCAGTATAGCAAATGTGTTGGCAGCCCATCCAGTCAATTTTTTGATTTCGGTGTCTATGGAAGGGTGTCTAAAAGGGTGGATCTGAGGTATGTGAATTCATGAACCACCTCCAGGTCGTAGTTGATTTTTGATGGTGGAAGGCTGCTCAACACTTTGGAGTATCATGTTAGTTTTCTTCAGATTGATGGTCTGACTGGACTCTTGGCAGGTTTTTGAAAAATTGTCTATTGGTTGCTGCAGTTGGTTTTCAGACTGCTGCCAGTACGGCATCATTTATGAACAGCATGTCTCTAATGGACACCTCACAGATTTTGGATTCTGTTTATTCTTGTGCGTAGGTAGACGCTATTGGTTTCAGTTGAAGCCCCCAATGCACATTTCAGCATGACCATGAAAAGATACCAAATAAGGTAGGTGCAAGAAACCCAACCCTGATCTACACCACAGCATATATTGAAAGGCTCTGAATAAGAATTGCCAAATTGTCCAACATCCTTCATATCTGCATGAACCAACAGGACAATCTTGAGCCATCTCAGAGGACAACCAATTCTGTTGATTACCTTAAACAAGCCATCCCTGTTCACAAGATTGAATGTTTTGTAAGGCTGATAAAGGCAATGTATGGTGGTTGTCTCTGTTCTTGGCATTTATCCTGTAGTTGTTGAAGGGGAAAGTTCATGTCAAGTGTGGAACACTCTGACCTGAAACCACACTGCAATATAAGCATATAAGCTTTCAAAAGAGCATATAGGTAAATAAGAAAACAATCTACTCTTATAGATTAAATAAAGGGTTCAGTTCAGTAGGTTACCCTAACATACACCAGAGGGAGGATGGAGTACAGGGGACACAACACCTGAAACATTGTCATTGTAACAACAACAAAGATGAGGACAATAGTGAATGATAACTCCTCATCACAGAAAGTCACACAGAAACTATATATTAAGTCAGATATTATATTCTTCTGGATAATAATATAAAAATAAATAACACTTCAAAATTAGAACTTCTATTAAATTATAAAGTTTGTTTAATAAATTGCATGTGTTGATTTAAGTTTTTTATAAAAGGAAAATCAGATCAGGTGAGTTTTCCTTCAAAAAATGTACATAATCTCCCTTGTATCCATTTAGACCTATGGGACTAATTAATCAGTGATGTTCCCAAAGAAAATAATGTTATTTCAAGATTATTACTCAACCTGTTTTCATAGATCAAATTGATGAAACACTTTTGAAATGGGTTCAGCAGCAGCTGCAGTCAGAATGAGAAGCAGGGCTGAATGCTATGCAGCATGAAGATTTATGGCTCAAAGTTTGGGACAATAATATGGTGTTGGTTTATGAATTTGTTAACATAATATATATGAGTTCAATCCCTGGGCTGGATATTGCAAACTTGGATTCAGTCAAAACAGGGTGATCGATACCTGAGCAGTACTAAATAAGAACAAGACGAGACATCATCAGGCATGAACAGTGGAACAAGAACATTTTATCTCTGTAGATTAAATAAATAGTTCAGTTCAAAATTTAACCTGGTGACCTGGATCATGAGACACCTGAAAACAATCAAGATGAGGCAGTGATGCTAAATGGTTTTCAATGTTATAGTTCCGGTGTGTGTGTGTGTGTGGGGGGGTCACAGGTGATAATTTGGGAAAGTCCTTGGTTTTACAATGAGAACTCTAATAAAGTTTTTCTTAATAAACTGTTGTATAAGAACTGCAGGGCTACAGGTTACATTTGTTTTTGATTGCTTTTTATCATCATCCGAAAAAACAATTTTAATCAAAAAATTTAAAACAAAATTACACTTTAATTAAGAAACTTCATTTTGTGAGAATTATGAAATGAAAATAAGATATTCTCATGAATAAAATATTGTTGTCACCTTGACAGCCTACAAACAGTTACTAAGTTATTTTAGTTTGAAAATCAATTATATCAACTGGGATTGAAAGATTTAGTACTGGTACCACTACAGATTTGATAAAAGAAATTAGCAGTCTGTAGTGAAAAAAATGTCCGAAATGAAATAAAAAGAAATTTTTATTGTCAAAATCTTTATTATTAAAAGGAAAGAAAAAAGGATTATTAAATTATATTTGTAGAATGAATGGCCATGGAGAAATGTAAATAGATGGAAGAACAGCTCAACAAACAGCACTGACAAAGTTTGCAATAAACAATAACAGGAAAAAGAAAACAAGGCAAAAAAAGTTAATTATCTAAAGCAAGCAACAGATGCAAAGCATATTAATAGTAATATAGCAGATGGTTCACAAAGTAAGAATTGGGATTGACACAGAAGACCAAATATGGATGAGCAAACAGTATTCTGACTTCAAGACAAGAGAGACTGGGACTGAGACAAATGAAGAAGAGTACCGGCCTATTTTATTAGGTAGGAAAAATCCAGTATATATTTGTATGCTTCTGACTATAAATTGGGGAAGGGAAAGTATTTTGCATTTTGCAATCAGACCAATAAATACAAACAAAATAGATATAAACATTTACAACTGATATACATACACACACACACACACACACACATGCATATATTCATATGAAAAAATATAGTTATAAGATGTGCTATATTCATGGGATAAAGTGCTCAATATCAGAGATACAGCATACATAAATATAAAAGTGAATATTGAAGTCAACACTCAGAGGCGACAGGCTGTTTCATGCTAGACACAATCAAGCATGAAACAGCCTGTTGCCTTGGATTGTTGATTTCAATGTTCACTTATATATATATATATATATATATATATATATATATATATATATATATATATATATATATATAATATTTTGTGATCTTTTTCAGAACATTGAAATTTTGGTTTTTTGGTTGCATCAGTGGAGGGACCAAAGAGTAGTATGAGAAATGTTAATATCTTTTTCACAAGAAAAAAAAACATTCATTTGAAAATTCTTAGAAAAATCACATAATTGTCAGATTTTAATGAAACTTTCAGGAATCATTTAGAAATTATTTTAGAGATGCTTCTTCAGAAAATAATGGTAAATATATATATATTTTTAATTCTGTCACACCCTGCTTATTTAATTTTAAGAAATTTGGAGAAATTAAATTTTGTACCAATTAATCTTTATATTCATTAAAAGAAAAACTTGTAGAATTTAAGTCATCATTTTTATTTGTAAAACAAAAGCACCTGTTACAGAAAATATACTCTGAACTGTAAAATAGAAAATACAATAGAAGTGGGACATTATTTAATTGCTTTTATGAATAAGATATATTATGGAAAATTGGGACATTATTTAATCAGAAAAGCTTTTAATTGCTTTTATGAATAAAATATATTATGGAAACTACTGCTGTAAGAAAAATGTTTTTTGATGAATAATGAATTTTTGAAAAATTTTAATTAGAAAAGTTTGTAAAGTTTTGAATTTTAAAAAATTCTGAATTATTTTGTCCCTGTTAGGTGATAATTTCTTTGAATAAAACCTATATTTATGAAACATCAAAATGCTTAAGATGATAAGAACAAATACTACACTTTGATCTTACTCAAAAGGTGTAGAATTATGGTGTTGATTTCCAATATTACTTTTAAATAAAAACTATATTTACCAATCAAAATGCTTGGTGCATTTGCTTGATTTATGCAGATTTTCATTTTTTTAAATTCATTCAAGTTATATCTATCTCGAATCTGTGGAGATAAAGAAGGGGAGACAGAAGTGGAGAGTGAGAATCAGATGAAGCTGATAACAGATACTACACTTTGATCTTAGTGAAAAGGCCTAGAAGATGAAAGAAAGAAGGAAAGATAGAAGTGGAGAGAGAGAATCAGATTAAGCTGATAAGAACAGATACTACACTTTGATCTTAGTGAAAAGGCCTAGAAAATGAAAGAAAGAAGGAAAGATAGAAGTGGAGAGAGAGAATCAGATTAAGCTTATAAGGACGGATACAATATTTTGATCTTAGTCAAAAAGGCTTAGAAGTATGGTAATCATAATAAGTGCACCATTTCCAAGTTGCACATTATCAGATGATGGAGCCCAAGTAAGATAATCACCACAAATCCAGTTACCATAAATAAAATAACATCGTCTGCTGAATTATTTTAAAATTATTAAGAGAAATTTTCATAAAACAGGGGTTTCTTTAGAAAGAAGCAAGACAGAAGTCATTAACATCTTCTGCCAATACCTCATGAATAATGGTCTATTCCATTTTGATTGTGTAGAAAAACAAAAGACCTACTGTTCGAGAGGTAAAATCACTGAGACTCCAATCTCTGTCAGAAATATGTGTAGTAGCTCAAATTTTGACAGGGGGACTCTCTCCTGTGCCATCTAGTGAGGGTGGGGTGCCAAAAGCTGGGAAATTTGTTTGATTTATGCAGAGATGTGCCAGTTTTGTTATATTTAGTAGAAATGTCACAGGAAATGAAGTTTTCCTCTAAAAACCATCGCCATTTGTATTTTTTGAGTCATTACTTGAGAAAAGTTTGCTTTCTTTTGGAAGAAGATAAAGAGGATTGTAACTCTTCCACAGTTGACATCTCCGTCAAAAAGGAAACACAGGTAAAATCTGAGTTACTCTCAGAGGACTTAAAAAGACCTGGAAGAGGTAGAAATAGCAAGAAATGCCACAATAATTTGGTGACCAGCAATGGGTTTTATCTTTTACCTAAATGAAATTCTTATATAACTTTTTGTCTTGACATACACGCAGGATCTTGTCTAAAGAGTGAGCCATGTTCAAACAAAATCAAAACATCACAAAACTGCCAGAGTGATTTTAAGAAATTTTACCATAGCTATTATACATTATTTGGAATGAAAGAAAATCAGTTTGTTCTAATGTCTGTAAAACAAAAGGATTTAACTTAGAAAAAAAGGAAAGATGGGGAGAGTCTCTGTCTCACTCTGGTTAGTTACAATTTGACAGAAATTGACATTGTGCGATAAAGATCAAAGAGGAATAGCATAGGTGGAAAATACATTTTTATTGCTCAGGAAATTTTAAAAAATTAGCTTATTTTGAAAAGTAACTCTTTTTAGACAACATTTATGTTTTTACTGGCACTATATCTTGACTGAAAATGAAAAAAATGGTTTCTCTCCAGTGCATGTACAATATAGGATGCATGCATACATTTCTGCAAGAGGTTTGGTTTTGCTAATAGATTTGTGCAGCACTTATTCAAATGTTAACAAGTGAAATAAATGAATATATCTATGTACTAAAATTCACTTAGTATTAAACCTGAACAAATTCCTTTAACTAAGTCATAATTGGTATGGGTTGGTTTTGTGTAATGTCCCACTTTTCATGGGAAATTTTAGTCAAGTCCCTGGGAAACAAAGATGAGGAAGTTAAGGCATTAATTTTTTTATGCACCTGTGATGTAAGAAGGGCACCTATCTTCAAAAAGTGTCAGTTGCATTTAGCAGAACTTGAAAATAATGCATTACAATTTTTACATCCATACTGCTCACAAAATGTGAATTCTCAGAAAAAGTTATATCAACAAACATATCAAGTTTTTTATCAATTCTACAGGATTTCACATGATGGACTAGAAAAGAATTTTTCACTGGTTCAGAAACTAAATGCGCACAAAGATGTTTCTGTCCGCTGTGTATTCATAGGATGCAGCACAACTGATTTCTTTGAAAATACATATCAGAAAACTTCACAAGAATACTTTTTCACTATTGTGTGTATGCAGAGATGGTTCACCAAATAACATTTCCATGAAAATGGAGAGCCACAAAATTCAGAAAATTATAGTTTTTCTCCTGTAAGTATATGATTTTGATTGACCAATTTACATTCCATGAAAATGTAGATCTACAAATTTCACAAGGATATAGTTTATCTCCAGTAGGTGTATGCATATGTCTCCCCAAATTTCTCTAGTGTGAAAATGCAAGTCCACAAACTTTATATAATATTATTTCTTGCTAGTGTGTGTACACATATGCTTGACTAAATCTGGCTTCAGTGAAAATGCAAATACAGAAATTCACAAGAATATTGTTTCTCTCTAATATTTAAACATCTCACTTAAATCAATTTCTTTGAAAATGCAGATCCACAAACTTCACACGAATATCGTTTCTATCCAATGTGTGTATGCATATATTTGACCATGTGTGATTTGAGTAAAAATGCAGATCCACAGATTTCACAAGAATATGGCTTCTTTCCAGTGTGTGTACACATGTTTGACCTAATCTGACTTCCCTGAAAATTCAGATCCACAAACTTCACAAGAATATGGTTTCTCTTCTGTGTGTAGTCATATGTCTCACTAAAGTCAACTTCTGTGAAAATGCAAATCCACAATCTTCACAAGAATATGGTTTCTCTCCAGTGTGTGTATGTATATGATTGACCAAATTTTCTTCACTAAAATTGCAGATCCACAAACTTCACATGAATACAGTCTCTCCAGTGTGTGTATGCATGTGACTGACCAAACGTGACTTTAGCGAAAATGCAATTTGACAAACTTCACAAGAATAACATTTCTTTCTAGTGTGTGTACGTACATGAGTCACTAAATTAGACTTCTGTGAAAATGCAGATCCACAGACTTTACAAGAATAAGGTTTCTCTCCAGTATGTGTACGCATATGGATCACCAAATGTGCCTTCTCTGAAAATGCAGATGGACAAACTTCACAAGAATATGGTTTCTCTCCAGTGTGTGTACGGATATGACAGACCAAATTTGACTTCATTGAAAATGCAGTTTGACATACTTCACAAGAATATGGTTTCTCTCCAGTGTGTGTACGCATATGTCTAATCATGCTTGAATTAGCTGAAAATGAACTTTGACAAATTTCACAAGAATATGGTTTCTCTCCAGTGTGCGTACGCATATGTGTCACTAAATTTGACTTGTGTGAAAATGTAGTTTCACAAACTTCACAAGAATAGGGTTTCTCTCCAGTGTGTCTACGCATATGTGCACCTAAGTGAGACTTATGTGAAAATGCAAATCCACAAACTACACAAGAATATGGTTTCTCTCCTGTGTGTGTACGTATGTGGCTCACTAAGTTACACTTCCATGAAAATGTAGATCCACAAATTTTACAAGAATATGGTTTGTTTGTCATAAGTGTTTCCATCTTGCCTATACTTTCTAACTTCACAACAGTTTAGCAGATGTCACATGAATATGGCCTATGCTTGCTGTTTATTCATGCATAAGACTAAATGTGTTTTGTTGAAAGATAAACCACACATTTTCAAAGTTCCTTGTCAGGCTTTTGACATTGTAGATCCTTGACTTTCACTTGGACCATGTAGTATATATTTGTCTGTATTTTCATGGAAAGTGAAATGCCTTTTCCTTCATTGGAATTCTCAATAATAATCACTGCGGTGTTTGTAGAGCCAAAGCATCTGTGAAGAAAAAAGGGCATAAATGATATATTGATAGAAGTAGCGCATAATGTATGAAAGCTGTTTAGAAAATAACCTGTAATTCATTAAGATTTTGTTCCCTAAATTTCAAATTGATAAAAGCTCCATGTCTCTCTGGAAATTTAAACTTTACAATAGTTATTATTTCATAACATATGTATGTTAATTTCTAAAATGCTTGCCAGACAAATTATCTCCCTTCCTTAAACACACTGATAAACATCATTTCATGTAAGACGCAGTAATGAGCTGTGATCTAGTGTCCCTAGTGTTCGCATCATAGATTTTTATTAATTATAAAAATCAATTAACATACTGGATCATCAAAGTTTCATCAATATTGATTCACGGGTTTAGGCGGCAACTTGATTCAGATAAACAGAAATTATCATTTATACATTGCATATATATATATATATATATATATATATATATATATATACAGTTTTAATTCAATGTCATTTGACAGCTACAAAATTTTACAGAATATCTGTCGTTTTCTTCTTTGCTTTCTGGATAACCAGAGAATACACAAACACTGCATGAAATACTCACTGGGCTCATATTTGGATGTACAATTTTAACAATTTATGGTGTCAACTGTGAATATGTTGGCTACATCATTAGTTTTGCAAATCCATTTTATATGATTTCAAATCTCAATGCTGTAGCTGACTACTATCAAGTGAACAAATACAAAGTTGGTGCTGGCTAAGTTATGCGGGACTTGGATTTGAAAATCAGCCCAGCAATGGTGACGAATGAAGAGGTAATGGAAGACAAAATGACCCCATCAACACAATGTCAGTGACCCATTTGACAATTATCATTGTGAGAGTACTCATCAAGGACCCCATGTCTATTTTCACCTGTAAGGTAGAGTCCCTACTGATTGTTCCTACAAATGAACTCATCTTTCATCAAATGATGCCTGCCTGCTTAAAAGTGATTGTGGAGGTGTTAAACAGGCAGTATGAAAAATCATTCACCATGGTAAAGGCTTCTTCTCAGTCCCTGTTAACATCAGTGAGGCAGCACACCATACTAGCTGGAAGCATCATCAGTGAATTTTGTGACAGAAAGAAGCTTGTGCCTAATGTCTATGTAACCAGCATAAGTGGAAGTTTTAAGCAGGAGTATGACAAAATCATTCACTACAGTAAAAGTTTCTTCCAAGTCAATCTTAACATTGGTGCTAGCTGGAAGCATCATCAGTGAATTTTGTGACAGAAAGAAGCTTGTGCCTAATGTCTATGTAACCAGCATAAGTGGAAGTTTTAAGCAGGGAGTATGCAAAATCATTCACTACAGTAAAAGTTTCTTCCAAGTCAATCTTAACATTGGTGCTAGCTGGAAGCATCATCAGTGAATTTTGTGACAGAAAGAAGCTTGTGCCTAATGTCTATGTAACCAGCATAAGTGGAAGTTTTAAGCAGGGAGTATGCAAAATCATTCACTACAGTAAAAGTTTCTTCCAAGTCAATCTTAACATTGGTGCTAGCTGGAAGCATCATCAGTGAATTTTGTGACAGAAAGAAGCTTGTGCCTAATGTTTATGTAACCAGCATAAGTGGAAGTTTTAAGCAGGGAGTATGCAAAATCATTCACCACAGTAAAAGATTCTTCCAAGTCAATCTTAACATTGGTGCTAGCTGGAAGCATCATCAGTGAATTTTGTGACAGAAAGAAGCTTGTGCCTAATGTTTATGTAACCAGCATAAGTGGAAGTTTTAAGCAGGGAGTATGCAAAATCATTCACCACAGTAAAAGTTTCTTCCAAGTCAATCTTAACATTGGTGCTAGCTGGAAGCATCATCAGTGAATCTTGTGACAGAAAGAAGCTTGTGCCTAATGTTTATGTAACCAGCATAAGTGGAAGTTTTAAGCAGGAGTATGCAAAATCATTCACCACAGTAAAAGTTTCTTCCAAGTCAATCTTAACATTGGTGCTAGCTGGAAGCATCATCAGTGAATTTTGTGACAGAAAGAAGCTTGTGCCTAATGTTTATGTAACCAGCATAAGTGGAAGTTTTAAGCAGGGAGTATGCAAAATCATTCACCACAGTAAAAGTTTCTTCCAAGTCAATCTTAACATTGGTGCTAGCTGGAAGCATCATCAGTGAATTTTGTGACAGAAAGAAGCTTGTGCCTAATGTTTATGTAACCAGCATAAGTGGAAGTTTTAAGCAGGGAGTATGCAAAATCATTCACCACAGTAAAAGTTTCTTCCAAGTCAATCTTAACATTGGTGCTAGCTGGAAGCATCATCAGTGAATTTTGTGACAGAAAGAAGCTTGTGCCTAATGTCTATGTAACCAGCATAAGTGGAAGTTTTAAGCAGGGAGTATGCAAAATCATTCACTACAGTAAAAGTTTCTTCCAAGTCAATCTTAACATTGGTGCTAGCTGGAAGCATCATCAGTGAATTTTGTGACAGAAAGAAGCTTGTGCCTAATGTTTATGTAACCAGCATAAGTGGAAGTTTTAAGCAGGGAGTATGCAAAATCATTCACCACAGTAAAAGTTTCTTCCAAGTCAATCTTAACATTGGTGCTAGCTGGAAGCATCATCAGTGAATCTTGTGACAGAAAGAAGCTTGTGCCTAATGTTTATGTAACCAGCATAAGTGGAAGTTTTAAGCAGGAGTATGCAAAATCATTCACCACAGTAAAAGTTTCTTCCAAGTCAATCTTAACATTGGTGCTAGCTGGAAGCATCATCAGTGAATTTTGTGACAGAAAGAAGCTTGTGCCTAATGTTTATGTAACCAGCATAAGTGGAAGTTTTAAGCAGGGAGTATGCAAAATCATTCACCACAGTAAAAGTTTCTTCCAAGTCAATCTTAACATTGGTGCTAGCTGGAAGCATCATCAGTGAATTTTGTGACAGAAAGAAGCTTGTGCCTAATGTTTATGTAACCAGCATAAGTGGAAGTTTTAAGCAGGGAGTATGCAAAATCATTCACCACAGTAAAAGTTTCTTCCAAGTCAATCTTAACATTGGTGCTAGCTGGAAGCATCATCAGTGAATTTTGTGACAGAAAGAAGCTTGTGCCTAATGTCTATGTAACCAGCATAAGTGGAAGTTTTAAGCAGGGAGTATGCAAAATCATTCACTACAGTAAAAGTTTCTTCCAAGTCAATCTTAACATTGGTGCTAGCTGGAAGCATCATCAGTGAATTTTGTGACAGAAAGAAGCTTGTAACCAGCGTAAGTGATGTCATCAACACCAAGCAAGGAGGAGAGCCTTGATCCAGAAAAAAATAATTCAAAATAAAGATGTATCAATTTCTACTTTGATAAGTATCAGCCATAGTCTGCACAAGTCCTGCATGTAATACTCAATGGGCAGATAGTTGGACGTACAATAAAACACATTTCAACAGTTGATGGTGTCAACCGTGAATAGGTTGGCTATATCATTAGCTATGCAAATCCTTTTTATACGATTTCATATCTCATTGATGCAGCTATTATCAATTGAACAAATGTGAAGTTGGTGCTATCTCGTGTAGGACTTGGATTTTGAAAATCAGCCCAGCAATGATGATTGAAGAGGCAATGAAAGACAAAAGCATCCCTTTTCAGAGTCACAAAATATTTCTGAAAATCTTTTCACCATTATGCATAGCAACAATTTCTTTTAAATATTGTTTAGGGTATTAGGTAGGTAGGTATAATAAAAGTTTAAACAATTATGTAATTAATATGTAATTAATAATAAAATACAAAGTACTATAAAAATAACCATCATGATAATAATGAATAATCAAGAATAAAATGAAAAATATATAATAAAAATATAAATTAAAAATAAATAAAATACCACAAAGTTTCATAAATTATTGAGTTACATCTATCACTGTATTTCATCAGTTATTAAATTTTAATATTAATCTAGGAAAATTTTATATTATTTTAAATTTCATCATTTTTTATAAAGCATCTTCAAACGTAACTAAAAGCCAATAAAATATTAGATAATTGCTGAAAATATTAATTTGTAAAAATTACAAGGTAGTTAAAACAAAAAAAAAAAGCAATGACTTAGATTTAGTAAATTTATGTCAATTCTGATCATCCATAGTAGCTGTAGTCAGCACCTCGTAACTTAACGTCAATAAAGATATGAGAAAAAAAACAGGACCCGTCGTTAAGAAATGCTTATATATTACTGTTTTTATTCTATAATCAAGTAATGTTTACTTCAAATCAGATTAATTGAACTTTAAATTTGAAAATTTTTACTCAAACAACGTCTCACTTATTTTAAGAAATGACGACGAAAATTTTTTACAGGTAAATTATATGAAATTAATTTTTCTTTTTAATTCTCATTCACTTTAGGCTTTTATCTTTAAAACCGAAATGTAACCAAATTTTTTTCAAAGAGGACATTTAAATAATTAAAAATCCTTTTTGTTGGGGCTTACTTACCTTTTCAGGTCGAATCTAGTCAAACCTTTTCATAAAACAACACAAGTTGTTGTTGGACTTGATATTTCTTTCTCAAGATCGACAATATTTTGTAATCAAATAAAATTTGTTATTTTGAAAGAAACTGAAGTTATAAAAGATTAATTATTTGGAAGTAGAAGTCATGTAGTTTGTAAACAGAAACAACAAAAAGGACAAAGGAATTCCGATAACCGGTGTCAGTGTAAAATAGGTTCCTTCTAAAAAATAGTCGAGCTACAAACGCAGTAACAGAATCATAATGTTCTACGAAGCGAAATGCCATAAAACTTACCTTTTTAGGCTGAATCCGAAAGTTTTTCATAGAAAAACAAACAAAATTAAGTTGTTGCTGGACTTGATATTTCCTTCTCAATCTCGGGATGATTTCATAATCAATAAAACTTACTTTTCAAAGAAATTTAAATTAAGAAAGGATTGAAAATTGAACGCATCTGCTTTCTGAAAAGAATAACGAATTATAGCAACCGGTGTAAAAGAACAATTTGTTCCTTGCTCAAAAATAGTCTGGCTACAGACAATATGGCAGAACATTGCATCGGCAGTTCTTCAATCAGATTTTTAACATTTTTTATAAAATTTATTGACTTTAAGTAAAAAATAACAAAATTATAAACCTCTTAAAAATCAAATATTTTATCATAGATTTGTTTCAAAGAAAATTAATAAATTTTGTATCAATTAACCATGATTTGGTATTTTTACTTTAAAAAATAACAAAATTTGCAGCCCACGAGTTTTTTTTTTTTTTTTTTTTTTACTGTCACCCACAATTGACGCCTTTTTTAATTAAAAAAAATTACTAAGGTTCAAATTTGTAATGTTCTAACTTATTATTTGTTTCTGGATTCACAAAACGGTAACTAAGACATTAAGTCTCTAAAATTCATTCACTGATGTCCTGACTTATAAACTTAATGTCTATAAACAGCTTCCTCTTACCTCTTATATGGAGGTCTTTATCATAATGGACGAGTTCATATAGTCACCGGGGGCATGAGGAGGAGGTGTACTATTTACACCACAACACTTATAAAAGCCAGTGCAGATTCATCATAATATGAGGAGGAGGATGCACATTTTCTAGCAAACTTCTGTTCATTTTATGTTACAAACAGAATCTTCATATTTTTAGCCCAGATTAGCTGACATCAAATTGGATAAATATGAATAATTGAAGCCGAAAATGGTTTCTGATTCCTATTATCACCACTCCTGCAACATATCAAAATTTTGAATTAACCTTTAGTATTCTGTATGTAGGTGGCTTCATCTGTCAAACAAAATGTTTGTATAGCCACTGCATACAACTCTGATCATTAGTGTGGTTGAATTTTGTGCTAGTGTTGTCATATCCTTCTATGGCAACAGGAAAATGACTAACCAAAAATCGAAGATAACGCTACTGCAATTGACTGGCTAATTATACCCATTGGATGAAATACTTATGAATATTGCAGAGTGCTAAAGATTAAATGACTGCTCTTCTCATTAAAATCATGACAAATTCATACACACACAAATGGGGTACTTTCAAAATCTATACTTACTAAAAATTATTTCATAAGGGGGTTCATTATACAACAGAAATACCTTCCAAACAATGGTAAGACATTAGTGGCAATGGTGTCTTCATCGAGCTAATGTCTTATCATTATGGGAGAGGTACCTCTGGCACACCATGTACAAACAGATTTGTTCTATCTCTCAAGCCCAGAAACAGTAGATTGAGGCAAGTTGCTTCTAGAATTCAAGACACACTACAAAGATCTCATGACTTTTTTTTTATCCATTCACCCCAAGCGATAATGGCATTAAGATTCAGGAGGCTACAGGGTGTGTAAGAGAATGAAAAATTTAAGAAGGGACCCCAAACCCAATCCTAAACCAGAAACAAGGGATAAACCTCTTCTCCTGTTCAAATGACTGGGTAGGAAGATAGCAGTGATGTGTAGAAGTTTGGTGATACCCAGGGACAACTCCTTGATTGGGGAGGTGGTACTTATCAAAACACAGACACGCAGTCACCCTGCTTGTGGCACTATAGTGTACTTGTACAAAAATGTTAACTATTTCAAAAACAAAATTTTATTTCACTGCATGATTGGATTCTTGGGACAATCACACCCGCATGCTACTGGATGATAAGTAAATATTCGACTGCAATGGAAGAAAAGTAAATAAACAGACAAATTTTTTTAAAATAGAAATAATTTTTTATTTAATTCAAAATTTTTTCTAATAATACAAATATTCTTTTTAGTGGGTAGACATGCTTGAAGTAAGAGTAATGATTTTTTTTATTTCCCTGATGGAAAAGTGTTATACAGGTAGAATTTAGTTGAGAAAAACTTTTTTTTTAGAAGGATGTCTCAATCTAGGCCAGTTGACATTTATCTCCTTGTTAAATTCCCAAACATAAATGTAACAATAATTGCAAACACCTCATAAAAACACAAATATCCAAGTAAAAACAATGCTTTTCTGCAATATTTTAAACATTAAATCAGCTAATCTTCATCAAATAAAGTTTCAGAAAAGTACATTTTATTTTTGAAAAAGTTTTAATAAAGAGAATTATGTTTTGTTCAGAAAATTGTAAATATGGCTAGAGTGAACCACACTTTAAAAAGAAAAAAAAACTGAGAACAGATATGAAAATAACAAATCTACAACTATCAGAGAACAAAAGACTTATATTTAAAATATCTCTGCAGAAATAAATGAATTTGAATCAGATACCCATCATGAATAAATGG
Organism: Acanthosepion esculentum; assembly: GCA_964036315.1. Taxonomy (NCBI): domain Eukaryota; kingdom Metazoa; phylum Mollusca; class Cephalopoda; order Sepiida; family Sepiidae; genus Acanthosepion; species Acanthosepion esculentum. The sequence continues at coordinate 11,264,160 of OZ038479.1, forward strand.
ATAACTCAGAAATTCATACTCCTGTGCTTACAGACTTTGACAATCCACCTTCTACTTTCATTCTCAAAGATGCAATAACATTGAGATGATCTTAAAGGAATTGTTGAAAACCGTCTTCATATCTGATACAAAAAAAAAGAAAGAGAGGGAAGTGACAGTTACCATATGCATTACTTCCCTTCATTAGAACTCTTCATATAATTATTACCTCCCTGCTTAGTACTCTGTTCAGTACATATTTCTAACAATTGCTTATCAAAGCCTTTGTTAAGTATCTGCTGGTCCTCTTGTTATAAGGTTTGTTAAATTTACTTTTTTCATTTAAATAAATTTTATTTTTTCTGTTCAGTCTTGAAAAATGAATAAAACCTTGATGAAAATATTTGAAAAATAATTTCCTAGTTTAATCTGAATTAAGTCATTCCACAACAGTAAATTCTATAGTTTATAAATATATTTTCTCCTAAAGTTAAAGAATTGAACCAAACAGTTGAACATTTTAAAACTGGTTGTGAATAGTTGAATGTATTGACATGCTCACAATTATTAACTGATCACTGGATGGAAACCAAGAAAGGGTTTACCTGAAATCAGTATTCAATGTTTTCATTCTATGAAGTTCACTAAAGAGAATCAACAATGACTTTGCATTGAGGAAAGATCCTGTTGTGTTTATATAGAGAAACAGTCATTCAGTACACATTACAACATAATCATATTTGGGGAATTCAAATTGAAAATTAGGTTTGGAGAAAGAAAAAAATCAAATTTAGCGTTATTCATTTAAAATGCATTTTACTGCAATGAAAAAAGCCTGTAAAGATTTAAAATTGTTTCAGTGGAACTGAAAATTAGAAGTAATGAAGTCTACTGATATCAAAAAATTACAGAGAAGAAAATATTTATTTTCACAATATTATTGTTAAACCCCCGTCCAATGAAGGAAAAAATAACTATTTTTTCATTGGAACATTTGTACTGATTTTACTATGGATTTTTCTTTTTAAACTCAGTTGCTGTGATTGTCCCCAGTTAGAAACTCATCCAAAATTATTTCAGTCTCACAATATACTTCATGAATTTCTATATATATGTATATAATGGTTAAAGATATTTATTTAAAATGGTACATAGATGTACACTGACATTCCCACTTGATTATAGATCAGAAAAACTCTCAATATTGGTCAGATGTCTGTTATTGGTTCATTTATTGACCAATCAAATAACTCATTACATCCTGATTACAGCAATACTGTTAAAGAGAACTATGGATTGGCCATTTATTTTCTTAAGAAGAGACATTGGAGGTCCTCCTCAACCATTGAGCAGAATGTACTAATCACAAAAATAATCATTCCATTTCTTCCAAAAAACTGTACTGTCCGATTTAGATTAAGGTTGACTGAAACTGTGATCTACGTTCTCTTCTTCGTTTGGTGTAGGGTGGATTTGTTGGTTATCATGTTTCTCTCGAACATGCTTCCCTGGTATTTAGTGTTTTGCTTCTGTTTTTAAGCGAATGCTTTTAATCTATGAATGGATATTTGGGTTTGCATGTCATCATTCATTTTTTTCAGATAATGTTTTGGCATCCATCCAAAATCTTTAAAATGACCCATATATGGTGCTTCTAATGGCTTATGGATTCTGTACACAAAAATCTAAATTTTACTGTAAGTTTCAAGCTTGTCTCAAATATATGCATATTGTCGATTGATATAATAATTAGTAAAAGTTGATCTGTGATATTGTTTCGTGTAGATATCTGGTGAACTATTGCATTACATTTCTGTCACTAGTATTTTCTCCACGTGTGTTGTTTGACACAAAGATTTGGGGAAAATTTAAATCCACAGATTTCACAATAGAAATGTTTCTCACTCATGTGAATTTTCATGTTCATTTGGAGATATAAATTCTCTGAAAATGTAACTCCACAGATTTCATACAAAGTGGTTTATAGCATAAAAGTTTTCTGTTGTGTTTCTTCTGTGTGGACTTAACCATAAATTTCACAGTGTGAGTATGCCTTCTTTCTCATGCATGTTCACCTTGGTTTCAGAAAATCTCAAAGATGGAAACTGAAAATAAAAAATATAATAACTGCCAAAAAAATCTCCATTATATAGAGTTATAAAATAAGTTTACAAAAAATCATTTACAAATATTTTCTTTGATAATCACAAAATATTAAAAATTCATCTCCATACTATCTGTTAAACAAACAAATATGTTTTATCAATTAGAGTTTAAATCTTACATATGATACAGTTTCTTTTGTATCAGTGGACATGGATGTATGGGTGTTGGAATGGGCAGTAGAACAGAAAAACAAAACCAGCAAGCTGAGTTCTAGAATTGTGTCGGTGTAGTTTTGCAGAAACGTTTTTAATAATTATTTAATATGCCAAAAAATGCATTTTAAAAATATTAACACTTTGCAGATTGTAATAAGCTTTCAAATTTAAGATCTGTAAAAAGAGATTGTTTTAATAAGAGCATTTACAAAAAGACATATTAAAACTTAATCTTAAAATATTTAACAGCTTTATCACATTTAGTATTTAAAATTTAAAAAAGAAAATAATTATTGTAAAAATTTACTTTTCACTGGAAAAATATTTTGGCTTCAGACAATATTGTCCTTTACATATATTATTTATAAAAGCCATTAAAAGCTTTTTTAATTAAATAGTGTTTTAGTTTTATTGTGTTTTGCATTTTACAATACAGAACTGAAATATAGGTAGCTGTGTATTTCGATTTTACAAAAGAATAAATTGATTTACATTTTTCAAAATCTGCTGCTTTTAACTAATATAATAAGTAAAGGGAATGCCATCAAATTTCTTGAGTTCTCATAAAATCTACGTATGAGTAATAGATGTAAAAAAAACATTACAATGACTTTCTAAACATACAAAATATCCAAAATAATTTAATTCATTTATGAATAAGTTCTGAAAGTTTTATTAAAATCTGACAATTATTTGACTTTTACAAGAATTTCAAAATCAATGCTTTTCACCTGAAAAAAAAGGTGGTAAAATCTAACAGTAATTAAATTTTACAATTTAATATGAACCAAAGCATTATTTTCTATTCTGAAAATGAATCTTATTTTTTAAGCATTTCTGTTGTTATTTTCTCAAAGATTCTTTTTCGAAAACACATACACTGAATATTAATCCAAATATCATACAGAAATGGCAAATAAGAATCAAAAAATATATTAGCAAAGACTGAAGGAAAAAATTCTATGATTAAAACAATCATTAAGAGAAGATCAATCATTCTCAATTTTTTCTTTGCTTATTTGGAGACACAGCAACATTTTTCAGTTGACCAGTTTTTCTATATATGAATTATTAGAGATCAACTCTTGCTTTATGAAGTGAATAAATTCAATCCATCAAAATTTCTGGTAAATTCACAAAGTGCAACTTTATTAATGAATGTAAGTTCTAAAATATTTACAGGAACATTGGTAGAAGCAAAATCAGATTCCTAGACACAGAAGTAGTGATAATCTATTTTAAAAAGGTTTGATCTTTTTTTAATGTAAATGTCCATTTCTTGAATTTTCTCAGATGCAAATGATAATTATATTAAAAATAGTAAAAGAGGATAAAGAAATAAAAAACAAAGTTTGTCTCATTGGAAACATTCCTTGATTTATAGTGAAATCTCAATTCAGTTTTTTATATTTTTCTGTTTTAGAGTTTATATAAACATAAATAAAAATAATTATTTTTTTCCAGCAATTATTGATGTTATTTCTTTCAGTTTTTAACATTAAAAAACAATGAAATGTTGTTTTTTTGGGGCAGGGGGAGAAATACAGTATTGTGGGTCATTTTGAATTTTACAAGCTAGAGAAAGACCAGCTACTGCCTAACTAAATATTTGGCCATGAGTTAAACCACTTTTACGATTCTCAACATGTCAAATAGATTGATGGACAATGATTGACGTCCATGTCTGGTTTCAAATGTCAGTAGTTCCTCTCGGCAAGTGAAGGTAAATTGCCAAGAGAGAAATCACAGCAGTTAAAATAGTATTTAATGGCCCAATCCAACCTGGACGGAAGGAGATGCAAGTCTTTGCCAATGCTGAGCAGAACAGTCCATAAAGATGGGGAGGGGGAGATAACTGGTTATTCCAGTTACAATAAACAATAATTAACTATCTAATTGTTTTCTTATTAAAAAAAAACATTATTCTATCATCTCTGCATTATTCAGTCTATCATGTATTAAGGTGAGGCACCTCTTTTAGTTAGCAATTTGATCATTAGACTTCACCCATGTTATTGAACAGATTTCTCCCTTATCTGACATTTCCTTGATGCTTGCTATTTCTATTCTCAATCTCTTTTCTCTAACAAGTTCAGATGATTTGATTGCTTTGACCAAATCACTGTTATCTACAAGACACTTGATAGGAATGATCTTTTGGTGATTATTATTTAACAACTCACCTAAGAGCATTGAGTGAAACCAAGGAAGATTACATATCTTCTGTTCAACTGAAATGTGCAGAACTAAAGCAAAAGCCTGACAGGTTTTCAATTTGAATTAAAAAACCAGATACTGAAACTTTTCTCAACACATATGCAAACTGTGACAAGATAATCTCAGATTGGATGAATAAATTATGTAAAATTACCAGTTTGACTAATTAAGGGGAGAAAACAGATGCCTTAAAGTTTTTCCTGCAAATAAGTAAAATTGTGAAAGTAAGAATTTTGTGGAGAGATATGACAAATTAATGAGAAATAAAATGGCCAATCTATGAAAGTCAAAGATCTGCCATTTAGTTATCGGCATTCTTAGATTGAAAACAAGTTACCTTTAGCCAAAATGCTCTTGATAAGCACTGGTTTTTCATTGGTTTCCCCCGATGCTGGCAATGGGAAAAAAATTTATTCAAAATCAAAATATCTTACCAAAATTTAATTTTTAATCCATCAACATTTCTCCGAAATTCACAAAGTTCAAGTTTATTAATGAAATAACAGGAACATGGATAGAAGCAAAATCAGGTTTCTAGACACAGAAGTAGAGAGAATCTATTTTAAAAAGCTACTGGCCTTTTTTATGTAAATATTCATTTCCTGAATATTCTGAGAGGCAAAAGCTAATTATGAATGATGATAATTATGTCAAAAGTTGTAGAAGAATTAAGAAAGAAAGGTTTCCTCTCTGAAAACATTCCTAGAGTCATACTGAAAAGTCAGTTTATCCTTTTTTTAATACTAAATGAGATTAAAAGTGGTTGTATTACATGTGTTTATTTTATATTTTTCTCCTACTTTTATCTTTTGGAAATTTCAATATCTCTCTGTTAACAAATCTCTTTTGAGATCTGAATTACAGGAACACTTACATCTACAGATTTCAGTGTTCACATGTGTCTTTTGAGATTTCCAATCTGGGAAAATTTCAATCCAGAGATTGGAAATATTGTACTGCTAGTCTTTTTCAATTCTACAAACTAGAGATAGATCAACTACAAGCTCCTGCCTAACTAAATATTTGGCCATCATTGAAACCACTTTTTCACTTCTGATCACATGAAAAAGATTAATGGATAACATTGAACTTGGTTAAGTAAATTTGGAGAGATTGTGATTTTACAGAAATTCAACATGAAAAATGTCTTTTGAGGAAGCTTGGCAGGATCCTGAAATTTACTACAAGGTAAGCAAAAAAGTTCTGTCGGTTTTTAAAGAAAAAAAAAGAAAATGCTTCACAGTATGTGTAACTTATATTTAGTCTTTGAATTAATCGTCATCGGCATCCAGCACCTTCTGCCAACGTGTCTCCAGCTGTTCAATGCCCTTGCGGTGGAACTGGGGGGGGGTAGATGCAAAGAAGTCCGTGAGAGCTTTGCACAAGTCTGCTTCATTGGTGAAGTATTTCCCACGAAGATGATTATCCAGGGAGTGGTAATCGGATAGCAAAAGGTCAGGTGAATAAGGTGGATGGCTCAAAGTCTCCCACCTAAGTTGCTGTATGGTATCTCTGACCACTCGCGCGACATGTGGTCTTGTCATGGAGGAAAAGCACACCTTTGCAATTCACCAGTGCTGGCTCCTTCTGGTGTAATGCCTGTTGCACACGTGTAAGTTGCTGCAAGTATAGGTCTCTAGTGACCGTTTGGCCCATTGGTAGCAGTTCATAATAAACCACTTGATGACCTGTCCACCAGACACAGAGCATAATCTTGCCTGGGTGCATAGGCAGTGTTGTGGACTCTTGTGAGGGACAGCATCCTGAGGAGACAACAAATGTCTGGAATGCTTGGGAGTTTCATACAGAACCCACTTTTCATCACTGGTAAGCACTCGATTGAATAAGGATGCGGTACGGAGGCGAGAAAGCAGTGATATGCCACTCGTCCCTTGTGGACCTCCAACAGCATTTGCGGAACCCACTTGCTCAGTTTGTATGTCTTACCTAGGGGGTGCAGGTGAAGTCTGTTTCATCGAAAACATTGAACTGTCTTGCAATTTCACCACACGTCAGACTAGTCCTCTTCAATGGCCGCCTTCAGGACTCCGTCATTCAAGACCTGTGGTCGTCATGGATAGGCAAATCTCCCGACTTGAATTTTCGAAACCAACGCCTTGCAGTACGTTCATCCACAGCACTATCCCCAAATGCTTGACATATGTGGCGACTTGATGCAGCTGCTGATAAGCCCACTTTGAAGTCATAAAGTAAACAGCCCCGAACGAAATCTCTAGACACTTCCATCCTTCTCACAGCTGTCCAGCTTATAACCGATGACCGGGCATGGTGCACATGTTTTTTATAACGTCTGCTGTTCCTACTTCTGGCTGTTTGAATTTGAAAACAATTGCTACACGCATTTTGTATCTATTTCAACTTCATTCAATGACTAATCAAAAAACGGACAGAACTTTTTTGGTTACCTTGTATATTTGTACTACTACTTTAAGTATTGTCATAGGCTTTGTGAAACCGAAGAAGTTTATATATTTTTGAGGGGCATGTCCAGAAACTTTGACAATACATTCAGACTGGATGAATTAATTAGGTGAAATTGCCAATTTGTCACACTAAATAGGGAAACCAGACAACTAAATATCTTTTTTTCTGTAAATGAGTAAAATCCTAAAATTAGAATTTTGGGGCAGATAAAACAATTTAATGAGAGAAAATGTCTAATCTGTCTAAGTCAGTGCCCTGCCATTTAATTATAGGCATTCTTTGGAATGGAAACACTTGTATTTAAGACAAATTACCTTTAGCCAAAATACTCTTCATAAGCATGAGTTTTCATTGTTTCACCAGTTGCTGTACGAGGGAACAAATTTTATTCAAAATCAGTCTCTATTTAAGCAAGAATTTGCTACAATTAACAATTCATGTCCTGATTTAAGAACCTTACCACCAGTGGCTGGAAAAAGTCAATGTGCAGAGATACTTAACTGTCAACCAACATCCTGACATAAATAATATTTCCTGATAGTATGACCAGACACATTTCTAAAAGAAATCAGTAGGGAACAGAATTATATACAACTGAGATGAAACCACAGATATTGTCAAAAATCATCAAATTTAGCTGAACAATCACTTGCTCCATTTTGATGCTATATTTATTGTTCTTTTAAAAATGCCATGAAGCAGATTACACCCCCATCCTCCAAAAAACATGATGGTGATGATGCTGATGGTTGTGGATAGGTGAATATATAGACATGTTCCCAATTATTAACTGATCACCGGATGGAAACCAAGAAAGGGTTTACCTGAAATCAGTATTTAATGTTCTCATTCTATAAACTTCACTAAATAACAATGACTTTGCATTGAAAGTTCTTGTAAGGTTTATAAAGAGAAAAATTAATTCAATGCACATTACAACATTATCATATTTGGGGAATTTAAACTGAAAATTAGGCTTGGAGAAAGAAAATAATTCAACTTTGACTTTATTCATTTAAAATTGCATTTAACTGCAGTGAAAATGAGGCTGCAGAGATTTAAAATTGATTCAGTAGAACTCAAAATTAGACGTAATGAAGTCCATTGATAACAAAGAATTACTTAAAAGAAAATATTTATTTTACAATATTATTGTTAGACTTGCTTCTTTACGAAGGAAAAAAATAACAATTTTTTCATTGGAAACTTTGTACTGATTTTATTATGGATTTTTCTTTTGAAATTCAGTTGCTGTGATTGTCCGCAGCTAGAACCTCCTGCAAACTGATTTCAGTCTCACAATATCCTCCATGAATATCTATGCATCTGATAATTAGAGATTCTTTAAAATGGTACATATATGTTCAAGACATTCCCACTTGATTAGAGATCAGAAACCCTTTCAAAACTCGCCAGCTGTCCATTGTCAAAAGAGAAAGGTTTTCTAAATTGTCCACCCACCAAGGTGGAAATGAGGTACGGCTGTCAGGGGTTCATTTACTTATTTCCAACAAAGGAAACACTAACATGATGGTAGACTTCTACTGCATGCTCCTGTGCAACATATCAGAAATAATGTGCACTAAATTGTCCAAAATGCTCACTTCTGTCTGCTGTACTATGATGTGTATGTACTTTGTGGATGTTGTCTTGTTTGTCCATGACATTTATTTCAGCTTTAATTTCATCTTTCATGTGGATGGGACGTATTTAGGGTGCATTAATGATGGGGTGGCTGTCTGTTTTCAGGACAATCTCTTATTCCCCTCTGAAATTACTAATTTGGTTGAACAGGTAAGGACACATTTCCATCAGATCCTCTGTGGATTCAATTAGAGCCCACTTTGTCTTGGCAATGAATGTTACAGTGTTGTGTCACCAGTATTAGGTCTGTTTTTGAATACTCTCAAACAACATCTGTTAATATTTTCCATACATCCTCATTGAATGTTCATTATTCTTATGCTTCAAAACTGGCTTTTTCTGATAATATTTTTTAGTCCTGGCTTCATTTTGGGTATTGTTGTTGCACATTTATTTCTTTTGTTTTCTTGTGCTTTTCTTGTTGCCAAAATGCATGCTAGCCCAATGATTTGGTCATCTACATGTTGAACATGTTGTGCTCTTAGCAGGGCATTTTCCTTTTTTGTATATTGCTTCACTGACAAAAATTCAAAAACTGAAACACCTCAGACTTTCATCCCCCACTAAAAGGGGAATATAGTCATCTTCCTTCTCTACTGGAATACCCTTTAATGAGTAGTTGTATCGCTGTTGGAAGAATTTGGATGATTCCACCACATTTGATGTTGTCCAAAACATAGCAGATTCAGTGGTAACTTTCGACATTATCTTTTGTCAAAATCAGTAAAAAATAAGCAATAAGGTTGTTGCAGACACAATTACAAGTGTGCATAAAATGAGGGTCCAGTTCTAATAATACACCACAACAAAAACTCAAAAGGAAAATTTGAAATAACACGAAATACTAGATGCAGAGTGCGATGGGTAAATTGTCACCATTGCATATTTTTAATTTCATTTAAGCGCTTTGTTTTAGACTTTGTCAACTGCACAACAGTTAGACATTGTCTGTTTAAAATCATAAAGCATCTCAATACATTGTAATGGTCAGCTGTACACTGTCAGAAGAAGTAAATTTTGTAAATCTTCTGCCAAGGTGGAAAATAGACAGGGCAGTCATTGATTCCTCTATTGACCAATCAGATTCTGTCTATTCTGATTAAAACTTTGATGCAAGTTTCAAGTTTGTCTAGAATATATGCTTTCTGTATATGTGTAATATTTTTTAAGTTAGTCTTTGATATTGTTCGTATAAATCTTATTTGAGCACTTGGGTTACATGTGTGTCACTAGCATTTTCTCCAGCATGACTCAATATGAATTAAGACATGAATTTTGTGACAATTTACATCCACAGACATCACAGTGAAATGGTTTATTACAAATGTGTGTTAACATGTGGTTTTTGAAATTTCCATTCTGGGAAAATTTCTTTCCACAAATTTAACATTGGAATGGTTTCTTTCCAGTGTGTGTCAACATATGTCTTTTGAGACTTGAATTGTAGGAAGACTTAAAGCCACATACTTCACAATGGAAGGGTTTCTCTGCAGTGTGTGTCAACATATGATTTTTGAGGCTTGACCTCCGAAAAGACTTATATTCACAGATTTCACAGTGGAATGGTTTCTCTCCAGTGTGTGTTAACATGTGTCTCTTGAGATGTGCTTTTCGAGAAAACTTATATCCACAGATTTCACAGTGGAATGGTTTCTCTCCAGTGTGAGTCCTCATATGTGTTTTGAGGCTTGATATTTGAGAACACTTATATACACAGATTTCACAGTGGAATGGTTTCTCTCCAGTGTGTGTGAAATTGTGTGTTTTGAGTTCTGAATTTCGGGAACACTTGTATCCACAGATTTCACAGTGAAATGGTTTCTCTCCAGTGTGTGTTAACATGTGTCTCTTGAGATGTGCTTTTCGAGAAAACTTATATCCACATATTTCACAGTGGAATGGTTTCACTCCAGTGTGTGTCAACATGTGTGTTTTGAGAGCAGAACTTTCAGAACACTTATATCCACAGATTTCACAGTGGAATAGTTTCTCTCCAGTGTGTGTCCTCATATGTGTTTTGAGGTTTGATTTTCGAGAACACTTATATCCACAGATTTCACAGTGGAATGGTTTCTCTCCCGTGTGTATGAATTTGTGTGTTTTGAGATCTGAATTTTGGGAACACTTATATCCACAGATTTCACAGTGGAATGGTTTCTCTCCAGTGTGTATTAACATATGTGTTTTGAGGTTTGATTTTCGAGAACACTTATATCCACAGATTTCACAGTGGAATGGTTTTTCTCCAGTGTGTGTTAACATGAGTGTTTTGAGATTCTAATTCACAGATAAATTATATCGGCACATTTCACAGTGGATGGGATTCTCTTCAGTTTGTGAAAAAATGCCTTGTGAGAGATGATTTTGTGGAAAAATTTTCCTCCACTGATAATACAGTGAAAAAATCCTTGCCTGTGTGAAATTTACTGTTCCTTTTAATATTTAAATTTACTTAAAATCTAGCACCATAAATCTCATTCAATGTGGATTATCCCCTATGTCTATTCAGTGTGGACCACAAATCCACAAATTTCACAGCATGAGAATGCCTTCTTTCTCATGAATGTTTATGGTTACAGATCCTCTCACAGATGGAAACTGAAAATAAAAAATATAATAACTGAGCACTGCAGTAAGAAAACACATTATATAGATTAATGAAATAAGTTTATAAAACATGCTTTGACTAATATTTTCTTCAAGTTAATCAAAAAATTATAAAAATACAACATTATACTGTTAAACAGAAATATCTTTGATCAAGTAGAGTTTAAATCTGACGCATGATACAGTTTATTTTGTATTAGTGGACATGACTGTGTGGGTGTTGGAAAGGGCAATGGAATAGAAAAACAAAATCAGCAAGATGAGTTATAGATTTGGAAAAGGAGAACTTTGAAGTCAAAAGCTTGTACGCTATTATGCTAGGTATATGCTACACTCAAATTTTATATGTTACCATCAAATGAATACAGGTGCTGGACTTGATTATGGTTACTCATGCCCATTGTTCAGTGGTGAAGGATGTGACCTCACACCTGCATCCAGTACAGCAGGCAAGAAAACATTAATGTCATAGAGGTAGATATAAAATCAACAGCCATAGCATGGCATTTGGGGGTTTGTTTTCCTCAGTGTTGATTTTTGTCTCTTTAATTTTTGGTCAGCATTTTCTTATTTGATATCTACCCTCATTATAACATCATGACTTAGCCAAACAAGTATAAATGCTGATATATAACTGAAGAGAGCAGGACCAAAATGCTGAACACTGACCTCACACTATGGCATTAAAATTTTGTACATATTTTATTGGCAATCAGGGGAAATAAATTTATAACACTTGACATTTTTATCATAGATGTAGTTTTTTCAGAGACCATTTTTTGGCATAATAAAGAATTATTTTAACAATAGATGCATGCAACAGGTTGTAGTAAGATTTTTAATTTATGACCTGTAAAAATACATCTTTTTAATAAGAGCATTTCCAGAGACACTCACTTTCAAACTTAATTTAAAACATTTATCAAGTTTTTCAAATTTTTCATTTAAAATTGAAAAAAAGAAAACAATTCTTGTAAAAATTCATTTTTCAATTAAAAAAAATTTTGGCTTCAGAGAAAAATGTCCTAAATATATATTATTCATAAAACCCATTAAAAGTTTTTTTAATTAAATAATGTCTTAGTTGTATTGAGCTTTGTATTTTACAATTCAGAGCTAAAGTCTGTGTATATTCATATAATTCTTTACAAAAAAAAGAAAGTGATGATTTATATTTTTCAAGGTCTTCTGTATTAAATTAAAAAAATTACAGACACTCAGTTTCGAGTTTTCACATTTTCATAAAATTAAGTAAGGGAGAAGGTAACAGATGTAAAAAATATATATATATATGTTTTTACCATGACTTTCTAAAAAACAAACATTTCTAAAATAGATTTATTCATTTTTTCATATGTTCTGAAAGTTTCATTCAAATTCGATAATTATTTGATTTTTACAAGAATTTCCATATTAATGTGTTTTTAACTGAAAAAGGGGCTAAAAACACCTAATGCTAAATATTACGTTGACCTCTAACCTACAAAAAAAAGATTTTTAATCAAAATTTCAAACGAGCTGAAAAGGAAAAAACATTTTAAATAATAAAAAAATACTTTGGTCATTTCTCTTATGAATAACAAAATTTTTCGCAATAAAACTATGTTTTTATTAAGTTTGGGACGTTTTTCATGAGGGTATGCCACTTTTTCAGTGAAAAAGTGGACATACCTAAAACGAATTAATACCAAAATTTTAAACGTGTTAGGATTAAAAAATTTCAAAAAATAGTAAAAAAATACTTTGGTATTTCCTTTACATAAGAAGATTTTGACGAATAAAACTTTGTTTTTTTTTAGTTTGGGACCTTTCTTCATCATGCTGTTTTACAGTGAAAAAGTGGAGGTACCTATTTAACTTATCACAAATTCAGCAGTCCACACTCTACAATACTTGATTTTTAAGAGATTTTTAAATTAGTTAATTTCACTTTTCGTCTAAAATGACAATTCATTGAAAGATGAGAAAAGCTGTCAATGTATTGAGAAGAAATATTTATTTATATAATGAAAAATATTTTTCTTTTTAATTAGTTACCTCCATGAGGTCGCTAGAAAAGGAGCGTAGCATGATGAAAAAGACGCCAAACTTGACGAAAACAAAATGTTATCGTCTAAATATTTATGTAATTATTAAGAGGAAAGATGAAAGTATTTGGGGGGTATTTTTTAAATATTTTTTAATCATTCCTAGCACATCTGAAATTTTCGTTCATTTTTTTTTTTTGAGTCAGCAAAATTGACGGATAATTAATGTCAACCATTTTTCCATTTTATAACAAATGAAGATCTCAGTTTCAAATTCTTTTAAAAATCAATTATAATTTTTTCAAAACATTTTTAAGAAAATTAGAAACTATAATCTTAAAATATTTTGAAACAAACATTACTTAGTTTCTGCAGCAAAAAGATGTAGTTTAAAAATAACACAAAGCAGGTCATAACATTTCGCGGCACTTGACAGGTGATGAGTGATGATTTCATCACGTACTGGCAGCTTACGTGAGGAAAAGTTATCGTACGAGAGGACAGAAGTGATATAATTATTTAGATTTAAGTTAACAAATTATGTACCTCATTATTTTTAAGGAAAACTTTCAGCGCTCTAATTTTTTTAAATTTTTCTATTTAGCTTTCACCTTCACGTTTAAGATGCTTTATAGAAAATATATTACAAAAGAAATAAAATAAGACTGTTGAGAGTGAGATTAAATTTCATAAGAAAGGTATCGAATTAATTTATAGGTACCTTTCTTATGAAATTTTATCAGAAGTGTACATAAAATATTTTTATGTACATTTATTACATTTTATTGTGTTATTTGTATTTCCATTCATTTTATTATTAATTTTGATATTTCATTTATGGAAAAATGTCATAACTGAGATTAATATAAAAATAAGATCATATAAATTTCATAAGATGATACTGATACTTGTAGGTACCCTTCTCAGTTGAAATTGAAAAATCAAATTACCTTCTCCACACGTGTTTCGCAATAGTAAAGGCCTTAACAGCAGAGAACAATGCTTAATTCAAATAATGCAACTTAATTGTATTCTGGTTGGTCTTCCGTACTTTATAGTTACAGCCGTATTATGAACACAAAATTACATTTCTTAATTACTGCGGGTCTTCTGATTGAAATTACAATACTGTCAAAAATGATCTATCTCATAAGGACATTTACAAAACTGAATGCAGCTTTCAACTAATTTTATAATATTTTAACAACTTAAATGTAAAAATTAAAATAATTAAAGAAATATCAAATAATTGTATTCATGAAAAATTCATTTTTTATCGAAAAACATTTTGCTTTAAAAAAATATTGTCCATATCCGTAAAAGCAAATAAAAGCATCGGATAATTAAATAATATCTTTGTTTTACTGAGTTTTGTATGTTACAATTCTGAGCTGATTTTCAGGTAGGGAGGTCCAATTAAAAAAAAAATGTATGATTTTCTTTCCTCAAAGCCTTGTGCTTTTAACTAATATAATCACTAAACTGAATGCTATTGAATTTCTAGAGATTTCATAAATTAGGGGGGGGGATAATAAATATAAAAAATATTTTTGCCATGACTTTAATAAAATATAACATATTTATAAGAATTTCCATCCTTTGTAAATAGTTTCTGAAAGTTTCATTAATATCCAAGAATTATTTTTATTTTTGCAAGATTTTCCAAATTAATGCCTGTCATACAGGAAAAAGAAACGTGCTAAAAACAAAAATTGTATATGTTATTTTACTAGTTCCGGAGATACAAAGAGAAAGAAAGTTGTTTTATCAAAATTTAGAATGTTCTCAAAAGAGGGAAAAATTTTTTAAAATAATTAAAAATGCTTCGGTCTTTTCCTTTAAAAATAATATAAATATTTAGACGATAAATTTTTGTTTTCATCAAGTTTGGCGTCTTTTTCATCATGCTATTTTTTTTAGCAATCACATGAATGAAGGTACGTATTTATAATTCTCATCCGCTTTCAAATAAAACCGAAATGTAATCGAATTTCTTTCAAAGAGGATATTTAAATAATTTAAAATGCGACTTTTGTTAATTGAGTAATAATATGTCTCACTTACCTTTTCAGGTCGAATCTCTAAAAGCTGTTCATAGAAAAACAAACAGGTTTAATTTGCTGACGTTTTTGGACTTGATATTTCTTTCTCAAGATCGTCAATATTTTGTAATCAATAATAAAACTTACTATTGTTAAAGAAATTGCAATTCAAAAAGATTAATTATTTGAAAGTAGAAGGTATGTAGTTTCTGAACACAAACGGCGAACAGAACCAAGGAAGTACAGAGAGCGGTGAAACAGAAGAATTTGTTCCTTGCTCAAAAATAGTCTGGATGCATATGCCCGAACATTGTCTATATCGTTAATTGCAATATTTACTTCTATCGCCATCTGTCTTTTTTCTTCTGATATTTCATCAAATTTTCTTCAACAGAATTAAAATACAATCCAATGTTTTCCCAACTTCCTATATTTAATGAAATTGTAATTAAAAAAGATTAATTACTTGAATTGAACACAAGCAGCGAAAAGAATAAAAGAATTATTTGACGCGGTGTAAAAGAAGAATTTGTTCCTTGCTCAAAAATCTCTCGGGTAAAAACAATATGTCAGAACAAAACACTGTCTATTGCGATATCAATCTGTTTTTTTTATATTGTATTATTGCAAAAAGTTTAAAAAAGAAGAGATCAAAACCAATATTATCTAAGTGATTTCTTTAAAACAAAATTAGTAAATTTAAGAATGAATTATAATTTGGTAAAAAATTGATTCTTTATTTTTTATTAAAAAAATAATAAAAATATAGTGAAAATGACATTTATTTATGCATGGAATACGATGAGGTTGCATCAAGGTCACACATAAATAACATTAACAATAATCTCTCTCTCTTTCTCTCTCTCTCTCTCCCTCCCTCCCTCCCTCTCTCTCATACATATGCTGTCCCCCTAGACTGCTCGTATAAACAGTTTTTTTTTCAATTTTAACAGAACCATATCCCTTTTAAATTTACAATTTATACCTTTAGTTTTATCTACCTATCAACAAACCATATTTTGAATTTATAACCCAATGCTATATTATATTTAATTCTGTTAATGGCTTGTACAAAGCCTTTAACAAATATCTTGAAGTTAGATTTCAAAATGCATCATTTCAATATAAGCAGAAAGCTTGGAATTTTATTTTCGAATATTTTTTTAATTATTGATTAATTAAAAAGGCAAACAGCGCATTGTTTTTAAGGTTTACGTTTTTAGCACGATAACAAACATTTTCTGCATATTTCATGAAATTATTGCAAATGACGATTGGAAACATTAAGACAGCAAATTAGATAAGAATTCTTTCTTGTGAATATTATGAAAAATTGTTCTTCGGCGTCTCGTTATTTATTTTTCTATTCTTGTAACTGTGCATGAAATAAAAATAATGATAATAAAGAATTTTTAAAAAAGAAATAATTTTCCTGTGATGCTAATAATAAAGGAACTGGAAAGGGATTTTAGACATCTGTGCAATTTTGTAACCCCCCAATTTCGAAAAGGACAGCCCCTTTAACAGAATTATAGGGGTTTCAGATATACGGACGGACAGACAGAATTTGCCGTTTATCTATTTAGAAAATGAAAGAAAATTGTAGATAGATATTCATTGTGATAATATTATTTTTTTCGCATTGTTTTTCCCATGATCCTCCAAACTGAAATTCTATTTTTCTTCCCACCCAAACAACGCGTACTTTCTGATTTTTCTTTCAGGGGGTAAGGCATTTATAACACCGAGTAAATAATTATAAACCCCCTAACATTTATATATACAAAAATACTCGTAAAAATGACAAACAGCAAAAGGTGGAAATAACAAAACGATTATTATTTATTATCTGGTTCTTATGACGTGTTGGAGACACGAGAGACAGTAATACTGAGTGTTATGAAGTAATCTCTAAAATAGACGTTGTCAGATCCACGGATGATAGCTCGACTGGCATTCACTGTGGCGTTCTACTTTTATAACAGTATTTCATTTACATACAATACTACACCTCCCTGAACCGAAATGGCCTTATACCCTTCGTTCATCTTTGATTTCTTATAATTATTCTTGGGAATGTAAACTGTCTTTCTTGGTGTATATCTGAATTTATTCTTATAGGTCTGAGTTCATTTTCCTCTTCCAACTCCTCGTCAGATTTCTGTTCATTATCATCCATAGATTGTTCAGTTTCACTACTGAATTGATTGCTCCCTTCCTCCCCTCCATGTTCTTCACCCCTCAGATTCTTCGTCCGTTTCCATATCCTCGGGTTCTATTCTACTTCTAAATTTATCCACATTTTCCAGTAGATTTTGTCCATTTTTCGTTAGTATTGCTGTGTTGTGTCCTTTCTGTTCTGCAAAGTTCACCTTCCCTGGATTAGATTCTTTGTCTTTTTTATAGCATACACTTTCACTTGTTGAACTCTAGCCTGTCTACCCATTAATGGGGAGGGACCTTGTAGTTTGTCGGCATGTGGAATTGTCCTATAGCTTAACAGTAATCTTGGTAAGTAACTCTCTATATTATCATTAGTTGGGGAAAATGCTTTTTAGCCCCATTTTCAGTCTGCATCATTCTTTCTGTGGTTCCATCTGATTGTGGGTGGTAGGGTGGGGTTTTATACAGGACGCATCCAATGCTCTTTAGCCACGAGCACAAACTTTCCTCGGAAAATTCTGCTGCATTATCTGAGACCAAAGTTTTAGGCACCCCATTCCTTGAAAATATTGTTCTTAATATTTGTTTTACAGTGGTGGCATTTCTGTCAGCAACCTTAATTACTTCGGGCCATTCCGAAAATGAGTTCTTCCAAAATTAAAAAAAAAGCCCCAAGTATTCTTATCGAATATACTTCTGTATTTTCAGTATGAAGATTTATATTCAATACCATTTTTATTCACATTTTATATCTGCACACAGATTGGAAATGGTCTTTTCTTTTACAGTTTAAACATAATTTTCGTAGGACTGGACATTTGTTTTCGTTTCTTTCGTGTTCTTTGTCGCAATATTTGCACTTAATTAGGATTTTAGTTGTGTTGTATATTTCCACATTGTTTTTAAAATTATTAAATTCATTAAAGAATTCTAATAGCTGCAAGAATTCTACACTTGCTTCTAAATTCATATCATTTGCTTGTAGGTGGTTCTAGGATCTTATGCTTGTATGTAACGTCGTCATACATGCCTTCAATTAGTCTTCTATAGACATTTCTCACGAACCCAGATTTTCAAATTCGCTATATCTTAATGCTTCTTTCAATCTGTGTAAATATGACATTACCGTTTTATATGAGTTTTGCCTATTTCCCCAGAGACTTTTGTTCTCTCTGCAATAACCATTTTTAGTTCTTTTTCATTCACATGTTTCTTTGTATAGTGGTTGAAATTTCTTCATATGTCAAGTCTTCCAGTATTTTGGGGTACACCATTCTGGATATTTTTTATGACCTTAAATCCTGCCAAAGCCAAAAATAACTAATTTAATTCTCCCTTCTGAAGGCTTTCTTGTCTTTCCGTTTCTTTAACCTATCCAACACTGTAAAACATCAAATCCAAGATACTACATGCTCCATTTCATCCAACACGGTTAAGGATCAGTGACGCTATATTGTTATGAAGTAGAGTAATCTCTGGAAAAGATATTGTCAGGTCCACAGATGATAGCTCAAGTGGCATTCGCTGTCGCTTTCTGCTTTTATAGCCGTATCTCATTTACATACTCTGAGTAAAATTGTCAAATGTAGATAAAATATGGATCGGAATCTGACAGAATAATAACATAAATAATAAGTAAAATGTATACACTACAGTTTTTCTTGTATGATTTGTTTTATAGGTGTGTAATGATAATTTAGTGAGAAAAAACAAGAAGTACCTAAGGTTATTTTTAACTCAATTTTTGTTGAGTGCAAAAAGATAGATGTTGTTATTATGGCCTGAAAAGGAAAAGAAGATGAAATTTTAGTTGACGCACGATTTGACGACTTGTCCGTGTGAACTGCTTGTCCGATAATGAGAATGTGACGTGCTTGTGTGTGTCGAGGAGAAAAGTGGGGTCGATTATCATAAGTGAATTAATGATAATTGTTATAATTATATTATAATATTTTAACAATATAATTAACGTTTTTATATATTTATGGACAGACAGTACCTTTTTTCTTTGACTTTATTTCATTGAACAAAAGAAAACAAAAAGCATATGAGGGAGTTGTAAAGTTTTTCTTTAAACCAGACTCACTTTCGACACTGATTATTAAATAAATATTAAATAAACATATTAAATTAATATGTCATCATTTTCCTCTAAAAATACTTAGGATAAATCATTAATGTTTATTTAATGAAAAGGTAACGCATCTTTTCAAGTCAAACAACGTAAGTTCCAAAAGAGTTCGACGAGTTACTTCCACTTGACGACCTTGACATTATAAATTAATATCAAATAATAATTTATAATGAATTATTTTATTAAATTATGGATTTCAATTAAGAGATATACATGTAAAATTTTCTAATTAATTTATCCTTTTGATAAACCTATGAGCTTGTAGTTTGTCCTTTCAGATAATTTTTCTTTGCTCATATTACACTGGTCGGAAAAATACCTGTCGTAGTGAATGCAGATCCGGCATATATAAACCGGGCATTTTTTCAAAATAATTTTATACTTACCTGGTGTAGGAGGAACGGTGATCAACGAGGCCGTTTTCCCAGAGTGAGGCCCTTCCATTGCACTCCGGTCGGGTTGACCTCTGCGATCGCCCCAAATGTGGGTGACTCGGACACGTTATTTCTAAGTGTGGGGTCAGCGTCCGCGCTACCCCGGTAATTTATCTCAAAAACAGACATATTTTCACTTTGCACAGCAATTACTTTCCGGGTCGTTAAATCTGACTTCTTATTCATGCAGTACGACTTTCGAGGTTTCTTTACATGAAGTCCTTAGCAGTACCTAACTGACAGCATGGAATACATTTACCAATGATTGCAGGGAATAGCTAATGTAGTTTCCAGGGTCTAGTTATTAAATTAAAGGCTTGCACAAAACCTTTAACTTCTTGGTGTTAGATTTCAAAATGCATCATTTCATTATGAACAGAAAACTTGGAATTTTATTTTCAAATACATTTTTTATTATTGTTTAATTAAAAAGGTCAACAACAAATTGATTTTAAGGATTACATTTTTAGCGTGATAACAGACATTTTCTGCTTATTTCATGAAATAATTGCAAATGGCGATTGGAAACATTAAGACAGCAAATGGGATGAGAATTCTTTCCCTCGAATATTATGTAAATGATAGTAAAGAATAAAAAAAGAAATACATTTTCCTGTGAAGCTAATAATAAAGGAACCGGAAAGCGTTTTTGGACATCTGTGCAATTTTATGTCCACCCCTCTCCACCCCACATCCGAAAAGGACAGAACGGCACTCCTTCCATCTTCCAACGCATGATGTAGATAAAAACTTTACTTTGGTCGTTCCAACTCATCGCAAAGCTGACTTGAGCGGGACTAATATAAACGTTCTTATCATTAATTACCCTAACATACTCAATGGTGGCGCCAGGATCTCACCCCTACAACTTTCATACGAGGCACTACATACCAAATTCAACGTTTCCTAACCTGGGGTCCACAAACTCACGAAGGAATGCTAGTTTCAGCAGCTTTTTTTTGTACTTTTTTTTTCTACCTAAATTATATTGTCAATCATCAACTATAATAATCGATAGGGCCGGTGCTTAATATACCAAACCTCTCAACCGCGTGGGAGTCCCATGCGTTCTAGGGGGTGGGGAGGAAAATTGTTAATTTCAGTAAACATTTTAAAAAGAAAACGGTGCTAATATATGACAGGACTGTCGCAGTTAGCTCCTCCTCGTCTCCTTAACCCTTCAACAGGGGTCTCTCTCTCCCGGGAGTATAAATACTGGCTGACCTTTCGTCTCTCTCTCTCTCTTTTCTCTGCTTACGCGCACGTGCGAGCAACTATCTCGATTTCGGCCGCGGGCCGAAACCTCGCACGTGAGGCGAGGTATATAAAACTTTCTCTTAAAATTTCCAATATGTGAACTCTTATACACAACCAGCGTTTCCCATATTCTGGGAACACGCTAAAACAAAATTCACCCTGTACGGACATTCAACACACAATAACTTTCCATACAGACACTGTAATATTTTATTCAAGTCTTAAACGTATTTGTAATTCGTGTATTAATCTATTTGTTATTAATATATATTTGCTCGCATACATGTATATCGGTCTTGTTTGTTTCTTTGGACTCCATTAAAGTCCAACATTCTTATGCAGCTGGACCGGCCAGCGGAAGCCTTAACCTAGAGATAACTCATTTTCTCTTCACACATTCACACACCGCATAGTCTACTACAGGACTTGACGTACTTACTGTTTTGCCGATTGTTTGACGGAAAAAAATAGGGTCAATTAGGGGTTTTTAGTTGAAGGCTAGGGGTAGAACTTTTCCGTAAACGTTCGACGAATGAGATAATCCGAAATTTACATTGACACATGGTTTAGCGTCTCTTACTAGCGTCTCTTTCACCAGCTCCTGTCATGCATTTGCATGAAAAAATCTCAAAAAATGTTTCCTCTAAATACGATCCATAGGCAAATAAATGCATAAATTGATTTAAAAGGACTGTTCAGAAAGAAAATTACGATTTTAATTTAATTTTCAAACTTTGTTCATACACCATTTTGAAAATACAGAAATTTCTTTCTGATTTTACAATTATATTTTCGTAGTGGGACGATTGCAAATGACCGCATTAAATCAGTGTTAACTTCGATGTCATAATTTTCATTGAAGCAAATCTCTTGGAGAAATATTGACGTTTTAAAAGGTTCTTAATTTTGTTATTTTTTCTATTTTCCGTCAATAAATTTTATGAAAAATCAGAAAAAACAGATTGAAGAACTTGCGATGCATTGTTCTGCCATATTGTCAATTATGACAGGAAAAATAGTTTCTTATAAATTGACCGAACAAAACTTTTAAAAAAAGATACATATAAAAATTCAATACAAAATCAATTCACTTAAGAAAAGCCTTTAATTGCTTTGATTGTAGACACTATTGTTTTAAGAAAACTTTTTTTTTATCAATAATGAACTTTTACAAGAATTGTTTTTATTTTTAAATCACTGAATTTAGAATAATTCATAAAATTTCGAATCTTTTAAATTTCTATGTTACTTTTTCCCTGTTAGGTGATATTGTTATTAATTATAAGCTATATTTGCTAATAATCATAAATCGAAAAGCTTAGTAAAAATTACGTAAATCTGCCTTATTTTCGTTATTGTTTTGATAAGCAAAAAATTAAACATCATTATGTGGGGTCTGTCAAACAACTCTTAACTCGACCGAGTTAGTCGTAAAGTAGTAGTAAACAATATTCAGCTAGACAAGTCACTGCAATCATATATGCTTTTTCTCTCTAGACAATTACCCAGGACGATATATCAGATATCATGAATAAATCAGTGCCATTCAAGAAGAATAAGTAAGTATGTCTCTGATTACACACCATATTCTGTTGATTGATTCTTAAATCAACTAATTTCCTTTGAAATAAATTTTTTGGACAAATATTGGATTTATAAGACTAAGAGGTTTTTTAATTTTGTTGTTTACTTTTCGTCAACAATAAATTTGATAAAAAATTAGAAAAAAACAGATTGCGATAGAAATTAATGCTTTGATTGTCTGACAATTTTTGAGCAAAGAACAATTTTTTTATTTACACCGGTTAGTGTTAACTCGTTTGTTTTACTCAGAAACTATGTGCTTTTTATTTTTAAACAGTTAATCTTTTTTTAATTACAATTTCTTTCAAAATAGGAAGTTTTATTGATTCCAAAATATTGTCGATCTTGAGAAAGAAATATCAAATTCAACAACAACAGCAATTTAATCCTGTTTGTTTTCCTATGAAAATATTTTAGATTCGCCCTCTAAAGGTAAGTTAGAGATGTATCATCACCGATTTAAAAGTCCTACAAAAAAGGCATTTTAAATAATTTAAATGCTTTCTTTGAAATAAAACCGAAATTTAAATTCGAAAATAAAAACCTGACGCTAATGTGAATTAAAAGAAAAATTAAATTTATTTTATAAATAAGATTTTTAAAGCATTTAAAACAACCATTGACACCTTTTGAAAATACTGTTGGTAATAAAAAAAATATTCTGGTCAAAAACAGCATAGCATGATGAAAAAATGACCCAGAAGAAAGACCAGAATATTTTTTTATTATTTTTTGAAATTTTTTAATCCTTTCTAGCACGTTCAAAATTTTGGTTAAAAAAAAAATCTTGCTTTGTTTACGTCAGTGACCGAACCAAAGATAAAGGTTAGTTTTTTTGCGCTTTTCCGGTGAAACACATTAATTTGGTAATTCTTGCAAAAATCAAATAATTGTTGGATTTTATTGAAATTTTCAGGACATATTCAGAAATAAATGCAATTATTTTTGAGTTTTTTTTTTTTAGAAAATCTTCGTAATTTTTTTTTTTTTGGCCTATGTTACCACCCACTTACTTAATTTCATAAAATTTCGAGAAATTAAATTTGGTGGGCGGGGATTTTTTTTTTTTTTAATTAAAAGAAGGAGACACCTTGAAGAAAGTAAATCATCATTTTTTTTTTTTTTGTAAAACAGTTGTCCCTTTCACCAAAAATCTGCTCTGAATTGTAAAATAAAAAATGCAATAAAACTATTTTTAAAATTAATCTAAGAAAATTTTATATTATTTTAAATTTTATTTTTCATAAAGTGTCTTCAAACGTAAGGAAAATTCAATAAAATATTAGATAATTGCTGAAAATATTATATTAATTTGTAAAAATTACTAGGTAGTTAAAAATTTTAAAAAATGAGTTCACTTAGATTTCGTAAAATTATGTCAATTCTGGTCATCTATACAAGCTTTCATCACCTCATAACTTATCAGATAACGTCAATAAAGATGTATGAAAAAGAGGACCCGTTGTTAAATGCTTAATTTTTATGCTATAAGTAAGTAATATTTGTTTCAAATCAGATTAATTTAACTTTAAATTTGCTAATTTTACTCAAATAACGTGTCATAAATATATATTTTATTTTTGGAAGATTTTTAAAATCGATAATTTGTTTACAAATTTCTTAAAATTAAGAAAATGGCCACTTTTAAGAAAATTTTCTTAAATCGACCAAAAAATTTAGATTCCTATCTATATAGCTTTTATTTAAAATACACCAAAATATTTTACTTACTGGAAATAGTAAATTTAATCATTTAGCTTCCAATTAAAGCTAAAATGAAATCTTCTATAATGCTTTTTCATTTTTTAAAAATTAATTTTAAACCTGAGGTATCGAAAATTCAGTGGAGGTGCCATTATTATAAAACTAAGATATTTTTTAAACAATAATAATACCTTAATGTAAACAAGATTTAAGTTCTGAAAGTTTCATTAATTTTTTTAAATATTTCTTTTCGTTTCCTTTCTGTCATTGACACTAAAAAGTCAATGAAATTTTGTTTTTGAAAATAGTTGGAAATCATTATTAAAATTTTTACATTTTATTCTGAAGCATGTTTTGATATAATTTTTTGTGAGTTGGATTTTTATAATACGAAGATAATCAATAATTAAGTGTTGCCCATTTTATGCTAATAGTCGTACATCTCCACGGAATACGAATATTGTATGATTCTCCAAACACTTTAGTTTACAGGAGAAAGTCTTTCAGAGATAATTGTTTTTAATATTTCATGTTTACCTGTAAATATTTTCAATGTCATTTCTTATACAGAAGTTTAAAAGATTTTAAGCATTTATAAATTATTCTAATGAAGTTTTTTTTAAATGGATATAATTCTAGTAAACATTGATATTGATCGAACAAATAAAGTCCATTATTTTATTTATAAAAGCAATTAAAATATTTTTAATTATATCTCAGTTTTATAAGACATTTCTAAAAAATTGTTTAATTATATCTCAGTTTTATAAAACATTTGTAAAAAAATAATAATTGAAACAAAACATATGATGATTTAAATGCTGCAAGGACTTAGAAGAAATATAAACATTATGTAGGTACCTCAACTAAATTGCTGAAAGACAGCATACCATGATGAAAAAATGCTCCAGACTTAATAAAAACAAATTTTTATTATCAAAATTAGGATATAGCAGAGGACCTCTATTAATCACCAGAAAATAGCTGTTTATTTCAAGTGTTTTTTTCCTCATTATCACCTCTAGATATTAAATTCTTTCAAGTGATTCATTTTATTTTCTTAAAAAATGTACAACAGCAATAACCTGCAATGTATAACATATCAGGAACAACTTCTCTGCATTCATTAACATCCTCATCTATTACATCTATGTTAAATATATAAATATCTAAAATTTGATCCCCTCCCACTTCATTGCAGTTAATTTGTAAATTGGTCAAAGCAATACTTTGGTTATTTAGTGGAAGGCACAATTTTAAAATTAACATGATTTCTATTTTTTTTAGACTCAAACACTTGATGCATAGAAATATATTGATCTCCACCAAGTTGCCTGTACTTGCCAAATCTATCTTCAAGGTGATTTGATGGAAATTTATCAGGTAATACATAATTTTAACTTCTATGCTATATTTGGTCAGTTCTAGAATTGCATGAGTAGTATGATGCAAACACCTGTTTCCCTTAGGTCAGCAATCACGAAGTAGTGAATTAGTTAAAAATTTGCAAAACTAATGAAACATTTTCCTTTCAAAACTAGTGGGAGAAAGAGCCTTTGAGGTCAATTCATAGCAATATTAATATATATATTAGGTAGGGATCAAAATTTTATTGATCATTTAACAGAGGCATAACTATATAGAAATCACCATGAACATATGGCTGAAAAAAAAACCTATATCTCAAAAAGATTCTCATGTGTAGAATGGTCATTTGTCATTCCCATATTAGAAACAGAAAAGTCATGAGCAAATTAAAAATATATCAACTTTTTATAAGATGAGCTGTTATATTTATTTGAATGCTTTTCCATAAGAGATTTATTATTAAATGTAATTTTCAAGTACAGGTTGGCCATAAATTAACATTTGAATTTAATTATATATGGATAAGGCTTCAGTTGACATGAATATTAATATGCAAATAAAAAAATGAAAATGTTATAAATGAATGTGATGCATTTTCTGATGGAATCATTTGAACAGTGTATGTCTGAAAAGTTCTGAAAGTAAATTTCTTATTAAAAGTCATTCTGCTTGAGGTTGATTAAAATGTATTTCCTGTCTTTGTTTTCCATATGGAAGTCTTGGTGTATGGTGAAAGCATTTGGGCAGAATTGTCAATTACTGGGAAATCTTTAACAAGCACTTTCTTTCTGTTCATAGTATTTGCTCAAACTTTGCTTCAGTTAGGATATTCTCTTTTATTGTTTGTGATTGGCCTTTTTAAAAAGTGAGGAAAATGTCATGAATTCAAATTAATTCAATCCAAGGTGATGGGGATAGACAGTTCATGTTCCATTTTCTATGAATAAGTGATACAAGATATCTGCTGAGCATAGAAATTGGAATGAGAACAGTCTATGTTAAGTGAGGACAGCAGAGAGCTGGAAAGGGGGGGAGGGTACAAATCTCTAAAACACTGTGAATATAGAAACCAAGATGAACATGTTGGAAGATTTAGCCTATGAAGAAATTGCTGTAGTTGTTTTGATGTGTTGACAGCTTGATGAGATGTCTAATGTTGTTCTACACAGACTTTATTTGTAAAACATAATTGAAGCAAAACATTTGAGTGCCTTTTTTATATAATTTTTAAGTATTCAGAAATCTTAAAAATTTAGAAAAATATTCTGCATAATCTAATGATTTATTGAATTTTAGTTACTTTGGCTTTAAATTTACTATATTTCCTACTCTTATTTTATGATAGTGTTATGTGTGAATGCCAGTATTTGCAAAAATTCCTACATGTATAAAAAAGTTCAAAATTTTAAAATATGGGGGTTGCTGTATTGTAGTAAGCATTCTCCATTTATGATTTCAGATTTTACTTAATAACAGTACCACATAACTGGTGTACATTTATTGCAGAATTTTAAAAATTAAAACTTTATAAATTATTCTAATTAAATTTATAAAAAATGAAAATTCTTGTAAAACCGTGATCATAGTATTTCTTATTTATGAAGACAATTAAAAGTTTTTCTAATTAAATAATGTCTTAGTTTTATTGCATTTTTTATTTTTACGATTGAGAGCAGATTTTCAATAATTGAGGAGGGTCCTATTTTTCTAAAAGAAATTGATTGTTTCTATTCCCCAAAGACTTGTGCATATAACTAATATAAACATGAAGCAATACAAAAATGAATTTCTTGTCATTTACATTAAAATTTTAACTAATTGTATTTCCAACTAATGAATAAACATAATTTTCATATAATTAGCTGTACACAGATGCATAATAATTAAATATGCATAGAAAGCAGAAAAATTTTAATTTTAATAATAAATTATCCATTTTAATATGTGAAAAATTATTTGTGCCATTCACATTTTGTATTTATAACATTTAAATTGCTTTAATCCTCTGGATTATTCAAATGGAATATTCTAGAATGTTCCAATAATGTTATCAGTCATTATTTTTGCCTAAAAAATACAAACAGAACATTCTGTAATTGATATTCATGCAAGAAGGTTATCATCATAGCAAGAGGTGAAGAATTGATAAATTTGCAAAAAGAACTGATTTTTAAGCTCTGGAAAGAAGGTAAAAGTTATAAGAAAATCTCAGACAAACTGAATATTCCATGTTTGGATGTAATTCTAGAAATCATGTATAGAGGAAAGATGGCAGTGACTTCAAGCAAGAGAACACAATTCCAACAGTGAGATTTGGTGGTGGCAGCATCATGGTTTAGGGATGCTTTTCTGAAAAATGACAATATATCAGGAATAGATGATAGAATGAATGCTGCAGCATCTCAAAATATTTTGGAAGCAAATTTAATGATTTCAGTTGAAAATCTTGAACTTCCTCCTGATTGGTTCTAAGCACACTGCAAAATCTACAAAGAAATGGCTTGCTTAAATATCCTTAAATGGCCAAGTCAATCCCTAGATTTAAATCCAGTTGAGAAACAGTGACATTATTTGAAAATTCAAATCCAATCAAGAGCTCCAAAAGACATCCCAGATCTGAAGACCATATGTGAAGAAGAATGGAACAAAATCCCAACTAAAATCTGCAAATCATTAATTGAGAACTACAAGAGATTGGTTGCTGTAGAAGTGAATAATGGCGATTCTGCAAAGTATTAAATCAAGATTATGTATTCTTTTTTGTATTGTACAAATACTTTTTCACATGTTAAAATATGATTTCTTTCTATTAAATCAGAATATTTTGTTTTCCATGCATCTTGACTTATTATGCATCTGTGTACAGTTATATGAAAACAATGTTTATTCATGAATTGGAAATACAATAAATTAAAAAATTGTCTGTGTACGAATATTTGTTTCCCCTCCCCTGCATGTATAGTGTCATTGTGATTTTGCAGTAAGAAATACTAGCAGACTTTGTAAGTTTTATGTACTTTGGCTTTATAGTCTTACTCGCAAAGACACTTGCTGATGAAATGTTAGAAAATTCCCTGTAAATATTAAATAGTTATTGTTCTTATTTTCTTATAATGTCATGTATGGACACCCATATTTACAAAAATCAGCATGTTTATGCACACAAAATATTTTTAAATAAAAATATTTTTTCACATATAATAAATCAAGTGGACAATAGCTCATTAATTGTGGAAATTATTTCATTATTTCTGTGTTTTCTTTTACATTGTTAACTATTGGTTTAATAAATAGAATGTGGTATTAATGAAAGATCTCCACTTGTCCTGATTTTATTGGATAGTTCAGCTATCAGTTCTAGTGTTTGTGTTGCTGACAGGCCCAATAAAGCATGCTAGCAAAAGATCTTCTCTTCTCCTTGGCACTAAAAAAAATGATGGTTTGTTTTTATTGGATATTTCAGCTATCAGTTCTTGTTTGTGTTGCTGACAGGCCCAATAAAGGAGTCCTAGCAAAAGATCTCTTCCTTGGCACTGATAAAAATGATGGATGTTTTTTAATAGGCAGATCAAATATCATTTCCTATGTTTGATGTTGCTGACAAGCCAAAAAAAAGGGGAACTTAACAAATGATCTCTTTGTCACTGATGAAAATGATGGTTTATTTTTAATGGTCAAAAATACTTGCAACAGAAAAAACCCACAGCAGTTTGCTATAAACTTTATCATTAGGGCAGGTAGATTTTGGAACCATGGTATTGCACTCAATTTTAAAGTTGGGGCTTGACATTTTACACTGCAGATATTTTTGTTTTTTGCTTCTCCTTTTGTAACAATTTATGTAACATAATTAAGCATTTTCAAGTTGAAATAAATCATCAAAATTTTCGTACACTTATTAATAATTTCCTCAGTTTAAATAAAAACATTTTTCTCATAACATATAATTTGAGGAGACAATTATGAAAATTACTTCATTTTTACTATGGATTTTATATTCTGATTTTTAAGTATTAGTTTAATAAATACTTCAGTTGCTTTTTCAGATCAACTTTTATCTCTAAGGTTTGTGTTGGTGTTTACTGTCCCATGAAGGGAGACTTATCAAAGGATCTCTTTTCTTAGGCCCTGATGTATGTGACACATTGTTTTTATTGGAGGCCTGCAGCAGATAGCCAGCACTACCTGGTGTGAGATTATGGCCATGATCATATGGCTAGTGTCATTAGTCCAAGATGAGGTCTACAGAACTTTAAACATCAACAGATATTTTTCAAGATTCATATTTGTAATGTTTCTGAATTGACAACGTTCTGATTTTAATACATTTCATATTATATGATGTGAAGCAATCTTCTTTCACTGGTTAACACACAGAAATGGTTGACCTTCACTGATGGCTGCTGCTGTTGAAATAATAATTGCACATATCTTTCATAAAATAGACTGCTTTCATATATTATTCACTGCTGCAAATAATATATAACTTCTGCTTTCTTTTTTACAGATGCTATACAAATCTGCATTGGGTATTACTGAGAATTTCATTGAAGGAAAAGACATTAGAGTTTCCATGAAAACACTAACAAATATATGCGACAAAAAATAATGTACTTTGAAAAGTATGGTTTATTTTTTTTACAAAAACACATTTTAAGTTATATTCGAATAAACAGCAAAGATAGGACATATTCATGTGACATTTGCTAAACTGTTGTGAAATCAGACAATAAGCAAAATGGAAACATATATTACAAAGAAACCATATTCTTGTGAAATTTGTGGATCTGCATTTTCACGCAATGCGCATTTGGCGTCACATATGCGTACACACACTGGAGAGAAACCCTATTCTTGTGATGTTTGTGGATCTGCATTTTCAGAGAAGTCGCATTTGGTGTCACATATGCGTACTCACACTGGTGAGAAACCCTATTCTTGTGAGGTTTGTGGATCTGCATTTTCAGAGAAGTCCAATGTGGTCAAACATATGCGTACACACACTGGTGAGAAACCCTATTCTTGTGATGTTTGTGGATTTGCATTTTCATGCAAGTCACATTTGGTGTCACATATGCGTACTCACACTGGAGAGAAACCTTATTCTTGTGAGGTTTGTGAATCTGTATTTTCACGCAAGTTATATTTGGTGTCACATATGTATACACACACTGGAGAGAAACCCTATTCTTGTGAAGTTTGTGAATCTGCATTTTCAAAGAAGGCCAATTTGTTGAAACATATGCATACACACAGTGGATTGAAACCATATTCTTGTGAAGTTTGTGGATCTGCATTTTCACGCAAGTCAAATTTAGTGCAACATATGCGTACACACACTGGAAAGAAACCATATGCTTGTGATGTTTGTGGATCTGTATTTCCAGGCAAGTCACATTTGGTGTCACATATGCGTACTCACACTGGGGAGAAACCCTATTCTTGTGATGTTTGTGGATCTGCATTTTCAGAGAAGTCCAGTTTGGTCAAACATATGCGTACACACACTGGTGAGAAACCCTATTCTTGTGATGTTTGTGGATCAGCATTTTCAGTGAAGTTCAGTTTGGTCAAACATATGCATACACACACTGGCGTAAAACCCTATACTTGTGAAGTTTGTGGATCTGCATTTTCACGCAAGTCAAATTTAGTGCAACATATGCGTACACACACTGGAAAGAAACCATATGCTTGTGATGTTTGTGGATCTGTATTTCCAGGCAAGTCACATTTGGTGTCACATATGCGTACTCACACTGGGGAGAAACCCTATTCTTGTGATGTTTGTGGATCTGCATTTTCAGAGAAGTCCAGTTTGGTCAAACATATGCGTACACACACTGGTGAGAAACCCTATTCTTGTGATGTTTGTGGATCAGCATTTTCAGTGAAGTTCAGTTTGGTCAAACATATGCATACACACACTGGCGTAAAACCCTATACTTGTGAAGTTTGTGGATCTGCATTTTCACGCAAGTCAAATTTAGTACAACATATGCGTACACACACTGGAGAGAAACCATATTCTTGTGATGTTTGTGGATCTGCATTTTCAGGCAAGTCACATTTGGTGTCACATATGCGTACTCACACTGGAGAGAAACCCTATTCTTGTGAAGTTTGTGAATCTGCATTTTCAAGGAAGTTCAATTTGTTGAAGCATATGCATACACACACTGGTGTGAAACCATATTCTTGTGAAGTTTGTGGATCTGCATTTTCACGCAAGTCAAATTTAGTGCAACATATGCATACACACACTGGAGAGAAACCCTATTCTTGTGATGTTTGTGAATCTGCGTTTTCAGTGAAGTCCAATTTGGTCAAACATATGCGTACACACACTGGTGATAAACCCTATTGTTGTGAAGTTTGTGGTTTTGCATTTTCACAGAAGTCAAATATGGTCAATCATATGCATACACACACTATAGATCAGCTATAGTTTCTTGAAATTTGTGGATCTCCATTTTCATGGAAATGATACAGAGCTTTTTTTTCTACACACAAGAAAGAAAAAAAATATTATCATGATGTTTGCTGATACGTATTTCCAGAATGATTTTGTTGCATCATGCATATCCACAATAGACAAAAACCCTATCATAGTCCACATTTAGTTTCTGAATCAGCAGAAAATTCTTCTGTAATGCATCATATAAACACATGTAGAAATGAAAAATTGTGTATATACCTTTTCTGAGAAGTTGTATTTTGTGTAAACTATGAATCACACTATTGTAAAAACATTGGGATACACATACTGGGCAGAAATCATATTCATGTATAGTTTGTGGATCTGCAAGTCAAATATGATCAAACATATGCATACACACACTTGACAGAAGTTATATTCTTTTGAAGTTTGTGGATCCGTATTTTCACAGGTCGGATTTGGTCAATCACATGCAGACATACACTATAGAAAAACTATAGTTTCTTGAAATTTGTGGATCTCCATTTTCATGGAAATTGCTGTGGATTCCGGAATGAAATCCAGTATCAAATAATAACAAACGCCAAGAATGAATATAGGAAATAAATGTATTAGCGTAATAATACAAACTGTTAATACAGGTTAGTAGTTCCAGGAATGCGGGTTAGTAGGAAAATATATATATAATCTTTGGTATCGACGTATGACTTCTTACTGAGTCTACGTGCTTTGTTATCATCACTCTAGTTTCTGTGTGTGATTCATCTACTGACTGACTCTACTCTCTCTATTACTACGGGTATTCAATGGCAGTAGTATATGTATACCCTGGGTGAGTTCATTTGTGTAAAAAGGCGAGACCCCTCAACAGAAATGGTGTCTAGTGAGAAATTTTGTTGCAGCATACGTATACACAATAGACAGAAACCCTATTGTAGTTCACATTTAGTTTCTGAATCAGTAGAAAATTCTTTTGTATTGCATCATGTAAAAACCTGTAGAAATAAAAAATGGTGGCTATATCTTTTCCGAGAAGTCATTTTTTGTGTGAAATATGTATCCTATTCTTGTAAAAACTGCAATGCATTATTTTCAAATAATTCAAAATACAATAGACTGTTGTTATCTGCACATTCTGCATCACAGTTGCATAAAAATCTAATGCATTATCTTCCCTATCTGTGCATCATAGAGATGTAGTTTAATGTTCCCATGAAAAGCAATACTTTACATTACTTTCTTTGTGGAAAAAGTATCCATTTTGATGATATCTTTAAAATGTAAACAAAAAATTTCAGAATCTTTTAAAAATACAATATTTGTGCTGAAGATAAGTTTCTAAATATATTTAAGGATAAATTAACTGGATTTTCTAAACCTAACGATTATTTTTCTCTCTAAAAAATATAAATAACCAGTGAGGTCAGATATATTTTCATATTTTGTTCAAGCATTTTCAGAATTGCGTGAAAATAAGTAAAGAATATCAACCATTATCTTTTCTGTATGTCTCCATAATACAGAGGGAAGACATGTCCCATCTGTGTAAAAATGGTACAGACAAGTTATTGGTGCTTTTGCTATGTATTTCAGGATTCTTGATAAAATGAAAAGTGTTTGGTCCTGACCTGGCATCTTAAGTCACTTTCACACCACTGTGACGTAGCTTCCCTGTTCCTTTTCTATAAATATTTTCATGGTAATTGTTCTGATGTACTTTTTCTACGGTACCTAGACTTTATGAATTTAAGCACAGTACTAGATTGTCAGCAAGATCTTACCATTTTACAGTTGAAATGGCGAGATGTAACCATAAGTTCTATGCGAACAGTTTTTTCTCATTTCTTGTGGAGTTCTTTTCCGGGTTCATGCTTTCCAGTTAACTTGATAATGATGGAAGCTAAAAAGGGTTCTCTCAGATGATTAAAAGAGAGTAGTTTTGTTTTGGAGGTGTTAAAATTAACATTGATACTATTTGTCACATTAATTTTGTCCCATTTAACAACAGACTGCAAGTCATTATTTTTTAGAACAGCTGCCAATTTGACGTTTTTGAAAAGCTCAGACTCACTATTAAGACAGTAGTAAATCAATCTTTTTTCCACCTTTTTCTCCTCTTTATACTTAGGCATTTTTGGCAGTCTTCTGATAATTTTTGTAGTGTTAATCCAGGCTCATTTTGCAGTTTTGAAAGCATTCTTTTGCGCATTTCACTATCCTTAGCTGAGACTAACCCTTGTACAAAAATAAGACATTTGAAATTGTCCGGAGTTAATTTTGCCAACTTGAAGTCGTCGCAATGTTTGTTCACGATTGCGGCGAACGTGGAATAGTCCTGATTTTCGTCCTTTACGAGGTTAAGACATTTCCGCCTTTTGTGAAATAGTGACATCTTTGGACTGAAAAGCTCTGTAAGGCATGTAACTGCTTCGTCAAACGTTAACTCATTTGTCTTTTTTGGCAAAATGTAATTCACACATTTTGTGTATTCTTCTGTTCCTAATTTTCTGAGTAATAGATGTAGCTTCTTTGCTTCTGTCCAGTTTTGACAATCGATGTTGAAGATGTCTTAATGACATCGGAAATAGTCCCCGAAATTTTTATCCTCTTCTAGGGAGTAATTGAATGTTTCTATCGTATTCCACACTGCATCTTGGGAAAAAGTCGCCTCTTTTTCGATAGTTTGTTGTTTGTTACCCGCTACCTTTAATATTAGTTCCTTTTACTAATATTAGTACTCATTCATTTTTTTTGGTCATCTGTGTATATACTGTCGTTAAACAATATAACTCATTGTGTATGCAAAAGTGTTCAGTTAGAGGCTAAATTTAAAAAACTTTATTGTAATAAAGGGACAACATGTGGCCTTTTCATAACATTTCGCTTCTTAGTTGCTTTTCAACAGGTTGTATTTTCCGTTCAGCTTTAAAAGTGTAAAATTTAAAGTAAGTTTTTCTTTTTTTCATTTACTATTTTACGAAATATTTTTATTTTATGTATTTCCATTAGTGTGGGTCATACACAAATAGAATAATTTTTTTAAAAACTTTAAGAAGGAACAAATATTTGTTATTCGTAATTTTTTCACGTCATTTTTAATGACAGTAAAGAAATACATTTAATTTAATTTAATTTTGAAAAGAATGTTTAATTAATTTAAGTTACTTTTAAACTTTATTTCCTGCATATATTAAATTAGGTTTTTCATTTTCTGTTAATTTTGAATTTGAATAGTTTTCCTTTCCACTGTGCTCACAATTTTTGTCTAAATAGAAAAACTTTTTTTTTTCATTTTAATGACAGTTATTTTAATTTTGATAAAGAAATAGGTTTAATTTAATTTTGAAAATAATGTTTAATTAATTTAAGCTATTTTAAAACTTTATTTCCTGCATATTTGAAATTAGGTTTTTCATTTTCTGTTAATTTTGAATAGTTTTCTTGTCTACTGTGTTCACAATTTTTCTGTAAATTGACTAAATTAAAAAATGTTTTTCTATGTTAATTAAAGTTTATTAACTATTACTGAATAAATATTTTATTTATTAAAAAAAATTCTAATTAAAAGCTTAATGAGTAAATTCATTATTTCCATTAAGTAAAAATTCTGGTGTATTTCAGATAGAAACTATATACATTGGATTGGAAAGTCACATTTAATTTTGATTTATTAAATAATAATTAAATTACCATTTCATAAATTTTTAAGTTACTTCCATCATGGTATTTTATTTTACTTTTTTATTTTATTTTTGCATCTTTGAAAGGTAAATAAATGTCAATAAAAATTGCGGAAAATATGTTCATTTCTAACAATTACTAGGTAGCTAAAACGCCACCAAAAAGCGTTAACTCAAATTTCTAAAAATTATGTCATTCATGGTCATCCGTAGTAGCTGTCATCGCTTCGTCATTCAACAATCTATCAATCGTTAGATCAGATGAACACGACCGATCGTTAATAATTGGTTGTATATTACTTTTTTATGCTATAAGTAAGTAATATTTCTTTCAAATCAGATTAATTTAACTTTAAATTTTCTAATTTTATTAAAGTAATGTGTCAGAAATTTTTTTAAATAATTTTAAAATCGATAAACTTGTGTTTGTTTACAAATTTCTTAAAATTAAGAAAATGGCCGCTTTTAAGAAAATTTAAGAATTTGAAATTAAATTTGACATTCCAATGAATATAGTTTCTATCTGAGAAACACCAGAATTGTTTAGTTAATGGAAATAATAAATTTAATGATTAAACTTTCAATTAAAGTTAAAATGAAATCTTCAAGAATGTTTTTTCGTTTTAAAAAAATAATTTTAAACTTAGGTATCGAAAATTTATGCCGAAATAGTGGAGTTGCCCACTTGTCTTTAACTTATCTTTTCAGGGCCGATCCCAAACTTTTCAAACAGGATTATGGCTGTTGGATTCGATGTTTCATTCTCCAACCTTTTCAAAGAAAAACAAACAGGAAATTATTACTGTTGTTGTTGGATTTGATATTTCTTTGTCAAGGTCGACAATATTTTGTGATCAGATAAAACTTCCTATTTTTAAAGAGATTGCAATTAACAAGGATCAAATTATTTGAAAATAGAAAGTATGTAGCTGCTGAACTCAAAGAGTGACCAGAACAAAGGAATTAACGGAGAACGGTGTAAATGAAGAATGTGTTCCTTGCTCAAAAACAGTTTGGGTGCACACAATATATCAGAACATTGCATATCGCAATTTCAAGATATATTTTTTGATTTTTCATAAAATTTTATTGTTCAGGAAAAGTGAAAACAACAAAATTAAAAACCTCTTAAAAGCCTAAGTGATGTGTTTTCATTTTAAATAAAATTTTATTACTTTTACGAAAATTGAAAACAATAAATTAAAAAAATAAAATCTGTGAAAAATTCAATATTTGTCCAAGGGATTTGTTTGAAAGAAAATTAGTAAATTTAAGAATTAATTTAAGAATTTGTTAAAAAATGTAATTCTTACTTTTCTCATAAAAATTAAAATATAGCAAAAATGATACTTATTTATGTTAACCCATGAGGTTTCATCAAGGCCACACACAAATAACATTAATAATAGTCTCTCTCTCATATATATATATATATTATATGAGAGACTATTGTTAGTTATATACATATATATAAGAGAGACAGACAGAGATGGTGAGAGCATGAAAATACACTGACAAAATAAACTTACAATGAACTAGGCAAAAAAATAAGGTTGCAGTGCACAAAATAATATCTCTGTTTATGTACCGGATAAGAAAAGTATTGACCTGAAAAGTACAGTTTTGTGGCCATTGAGAATTGTTGTCCTGAAAACAACAGTTTTGTAGATGTTGGAAATTGTTGTCCTGAAAAAGACAGTTTTGTAGTTGAATGAAAGTGTTGTCCTGAAAAGGATCATACATTACATATCACTGCTCTTGGCTGAGGATTGCTGGATAGATCTGAAGGCCTGCTGGAGATGGCTGGCTGGCTGGTGCAGCAGTGGATTATGATCTGATGCTGCAGCTGCTGATGATGATGGCTGGAGCTGTGTGTTGGCTGTCTGATGCTGGAACAGTTACTACACTTTGATCATAGTTATCTTGGCCATGGAATGCCAATTTCAAACTTTGAGGCCTTTTTATATCCTGAATCAGTTTTACAACAATCACTGATCCTGGAAGGTTAAGCTTCTTTCAGTTGTTTTTTTTTTAAATGTAGGTATACCAACAGGATAAGATAATGTGAACATAGAAATCCTATCAGTCAATGGAATTCATTTAAGGCAAACAGACTTACACTAAATTACACAAAATCAGAGATAGAGCATTAATAGGATTATTTACATTTGTCTCTTAGCTGATCGATATTATTGCTAATATTTCAATTCTAGTTTCATAGAACATCCAGCCATCACTCCGTTCACTCGTCAGGTGAATCCAGTAAATACATATAAACGCTTAATACAAATATGAAATTTGTCACTCGGATGATTCATGTTAAATTCAACACCTTTTCTCCAGGGATTCGTAGATGAACATTTTATTAATTGCTTTGTTCTTCCTTTTTCATTGTGTGTGAGTGTGTGTGTGTCTGCATGTGTGTGTATGCTCAATTGGTAGATGTGTGTAGAATGTCATGGTTATTTTCAGCATTTTTTTTATTGTCTCTTTACATTCTCTCCCTATTGCTTTTTATACGTTTGTCTCTCTTTTGGTTCTGAGTGTCTAAGTTAAATGCAGTAATCTTAAATCCAGTGTCACAGATTGTCTTTAGTCTTAATATTTCTTTAATGTTTTGGGATTTTTTAAAGTTTGGACTATGTAGGTTCATTTTGGTTTTTGCTTAAATCATTTTTTATTAATGCTTAAAAGACAAGGTAAATATTTATGTGTCTTCATTTAATCATTATTTCATTTTTCTTATTTAATTTGGTAGTATCTTAAGTATTATGCTATTAATCATTGGAGGTTACTGTTATAACTAAATTTTATTTATTGTTGTTTGAATATGTGTACATATACTTAGATTCATGCATTCACAAATACACACATATAAAACACAGATTATATATATATATATATATATATATATATATATATATACACACAAATGCCCACACATAAACACACGCACACATATATATGTGCACTTTTATTTATATATTAATGAGATATAATTTTTAATAGATCAAGAACACTATAACGGGGAAATATATGACAAAGTGGAAACAAAGTTTTTGTGTGACGCGTTTTATCAGACTGAATATTAATTATAATAATTTGTTGAGTCTGTAAAATTCATCTGCTCCCTTATATAGAGATAGGTTACATGATATGAGGCAGTCTCTCATTGGTTAATTAAACCATGAGTTTGAAAAAAGCTGACCACGACCAGAAAAAATTCGATCCTGCTCTTAAGTGACAGGCAAGAAATTCTCTCCACTGTCACGGTACCAGTTACCAAGGGTTTAAATATACAAGTTGTCTGGACATTTTTCACTCCACCAGATAGGTAAGTCCACCTGCTCTCTATATAGGAAAGGATATTGTGTTTATGTCAATCATGGTATTCATGTTTAAATGTAAATAAGTAACTTTATTAAATGTTGATAAAGTTTTCATTCTTATTCGTGTTAGTCCCAAAGTAACGTGGGACTACTACAAAAAAAGGTTACTCCTGACTAACATACAAATAGTAATTCTTTGATTTTATTCAAGTAGTATACCATATTTGCATTTTTACAGTTAAAACTAGTGAAGATCTTTGAAAATATATTGTCACCCAAATATATTGAACATTTGCTGACCCCCCCCCCCATGCTCAGGGGACATCTTGTATGATTTGACCCTCATGAATAGAAAATGGAACATCAACATTCTACAGTATCAATTTGGATGGGATTCAATTGAATCTATGAGTTTTCATTCACTTTTGAAAAGGGCCTATCATAAACCATAAAAGAGAATATCATAGCTGAATCAAAGTTTGAGCAAATAGTGTTAACTGAAAGAAAGTGCTGCTTAGAGAATTCAAAGAGATTGACAATTCTGTACAAATGCTTTCACCAATACTCCAGTAAGCCAATGAAAGACAGACAATACGCAAACAGAAACACTTTTAATGTGAAATTTACTATTTGATCTTTTTCAGATAAACATTCCACCAGAAAATACATCAGTTTCATTTAAACCAATTTTTATTTGCACATTAGTATTCATGTCTGCTGATGTCTTATCCGTAGATAATTAAACTCAAATATTACATTGTTTCACAAGAAAATGTACCTCAGATCTCTTATGGAAAAGCATTCAAACATACACAACAGATCATCTTTTAAAAAGCTTACAGATTCCTTCAGACCTTAATCTCTATGTTAATATGTATATGCAATGGTAGATGGATGCTTCAGACCTGGCATTTTGCTTTTGGCATTATGCTCCTTTGCCATCGCCCAATTATCCCTTTGACATTGAGCAACACTTTTGGCACAGTTGTAAATATATTCTGATGTTGGGGAGATTCTTTTCCTCAAACAATGGTGATTCTCTGGCTGTTGGATTTGTGACTGTATTGGGATTTTAGTTAAAGAGTCTTGTATGTATTCACCAGTTACATGTCCTATAACTTTGTGGGTTAGCCAAATGGGTATAAATGCACATATCACTAAACATAGCAGCACCAAAAGCCTGAAGATTGTGGTTAGAGTGTAAAAGTAATGGTTAATCATGTTCGGTCTTGTGTACACTGGATCATTATGAGAAATAACAGATTAACCTTTAAAATATTTATACAGTACCATCCAGGGTTATGAAAATCCCAAACTATGATGATTGTTGGTTATGATACAATAGCCATTGCAACTTATGGTGTCTGCCTCAAACATTTGACATGGCAGAAGAATACAATATGCAGTGGAAGAATACATCATCACACGGCGCTAGTGTGAGGAAGGTGGCATTTGTCAGTTCCTGGTTATATTAAACATTGTTAAATGCTCTTAAAAGGGAGAAACATTCACCAGTTGCTTGGATTAAGTTATTCAACTATCGCTTAGAAGATATACATCTGTGTATACATATTGATGAGTACCTAGTTTGTATTCGAAAGCTACCCTTATCATAATGTCCTGGGTTAACCAAGCAGGTATAAATGTCAATATCAATGAAAAGAACACTACCAAAAGTCTGAGGATTACTGTTACGCAAGTTCATGTTCAGTCATGTGTATTATTATGATTCATATATAATTATACATTATTAGGATAAATGTATAACAGATCATCTTTCAAAACATTTATGTGTGTTCATAATTTTTATTAC
The DNA here is from genome assembly GCA_964036315.1 of Acanthosepion esculentum. Lineage (NCBI taxonomy): Eukaryota > Metazoa > Mollusca > Cephalopoda > Sepiida > Sepiidae > Acanthosepion > Acanthosepion esculentum. The sequence goes on from OZ038479.1 coordinate 11,305,347, forward strand.
CTTTTCACTAAATTGCAGTCCCCTTCCAATGTTTTAAGATTAGAATGAAAAATGACCATCATTTTTCAGCTACAGGTAAATACATGTCCATGGTAATTTCTATATACATATCCATATCATATACGATCAATGAAATTTTCATGGTACTTTGCAGGTAAATTTATGAAATATTAACAACAATTATATCTCTCAAAGACTTTCTCCTGTAAGCTAAAGTAATTGGAGAATCTATAAAATATTTGCATTCCCTGGAGTGGTCAGTTACAAGAAAAACAAAAATCATGTAAATAAGGCATTCATGTTGTACTCATCAAGTAATTTCTTTCAGTTCCATCCCCTTTACTTCAATTTCCTAAACATCAAGCTATCAATAAATCACTCAACATCTTAGAAAAAAACAAGCTCTCCATGTTAAAAAAATACATTTATGCTTTATTTTAAAGTAAAAAGTAACATTTGTTTCAATTCAGATTAATTAAATTTGAAAACAGCTAATGTTTTTCCATGTTTCAGAAAAGTATATTTTATTTTGGAAAGATTTCTTAATACACAGAATTATGATGTCATTACAAATTTTTCAATATGGATAAATTCTGAGATTTCACTGAAAATTAGGAAAAGATCATACAAATTATAAATTCTTTTTCAAATACTGAATTGTAATGACTTAATATTTTAATATCACTTGGTGACTACATATACAGAATTTTAGAAGTATATAAATTATGTTTTTCAGAAGTGCATCTACAGATTGAATAAAAAGAAAATTCTCGATATTATTAAGCACAGATACCCATAATGGAGTGTATACTTTTAATAGACTCGCATACGGTGTCAAGGAGGCACCTGACATTTTAAAAAATAATGGACATGATGTTGTCAGGTCTCGATTTTGCTTGTGCATATTTAGACAATATTTTAGTAAAAGCTGAGACAAAACAACACCATTTTGACCATATACAAAAAGTTTTCAAATGATCTGAATATTTTACATTCAGTCTGATTGATAAAAAAAGGGTGTTTTTAAGGACTAGTAAACTTCAATGTGGAAATATGTGTTCACATGAGTTGTTTGAAATTTGCATTTCATGAAGATTTAAATTTGGATTTTACACTGGAACAGTTATTCTCTTTTGTGTATTGACATGTGTCGTTTGAGATTTGCATTTTGTGAACACTTAAATCCACAGATTTCACAATGGAATGGTTTCTCTCCAGTGTGTGTTAACTTGTGCATTTTGAGAGATGAAGTCTGGGTAGATTTAAATCCACAGATTTCACAATGGAAACGTTTCTCTCCAGTGTGTGTTAGCATGTGTTGTTTGAGACCTGAATTTTGTGAACACTTAAATCCACAGATTTCACAATGAAATGGTTTTTCTCCAGTGTGTGTTAACATGTGTATTTTGAGAGATGAATTTTGAGAAAATTTAAATCCACAGGTTTCACAATGGAAAGGTTTCTCTTCAGGGTGTGTCAACATATGTTGTTTGAGACTTGAATTTTGTAAATACTTCAATCCACAGATTTCACAGTGGAATGGTTTCCCTCCATTGTGTATTGACATGTGTCTTTTCAGAGATGTACTGTGGGAAGATTTAAATTCACACATTTCACACTGGAATGGTTTTTCTTCAGTATGTTTTGACATGTGCTGTTTGAGACCTGAATTTTTTGTACACTTATATCCACATATTTTACAGTGGAATGGTTTCTCTCCAGTGTGAGTTAACTTGTGTATTTTGATAGATGAACTTTGGGAAGATTTAAATCCACAGATTTCACAGCGAAAAGGTTTCTCTCCAGTGTGTGTCAACATGTGTTGTTTGAGATCTGCATTTCGAGAAAAGTTAGATCCACAGATTTCACATTGGAATGCTTTCTCTCCAGAGTGTATAACCATGTGTCGTTTTAGATGTGCATTTAGAGAAAATCTGGATCCACAAATTTTACAGTGGAATTTTTTTTCTCCTGTGTGTATTAACTTGTGTCGTTTGAGATGTGAATTTTGAGAAAAGTTGGATCCACAGATTTCACAGTGAAAACGTTTCTCTCCAGTGTGTATTGCCATGTGTTGCTTGAGACCTGAATTTTGTGAACATTTAAATCCACAGATTTCACAGTGGAATGGTTTCTCTCCAGTGTGTGATAACCTGTGCCGTTTAAGATCTGTATTTCGAGAAAAACCACATCCACAGGTTTCACAGTAGAAACGTTTCTCACCTGTGTGTGTTTTCATGTTTGTTCTGAGATTTGAATTCATGGAAAGTGTAAGAACACAGATTTCCTTGGGTTCCTGTTGTACACGTGTTCTGTTATGAATCTCCTCTCTGAAAGTTCTGTATTAATACACAAATTTCACAGTGTAAGAATGTCTTCCTTGTCATGAATATTTCAGGCATAGACACAAACTAAAAAAGAAAAAAAATTAAATGAGCATTGGAGAATAAGAAAACACACTATATAGGGTTATGAAATCGGTTTATAAACAATGCTTTTTCAACTGTTTTGTTGCTTTGAAAATCATAATACACCATTATACTATATATAGGTCAAACAGAAATGTCATTTGTTAATGTAAAGGGATTTGTGATCCACTTAAGTTTTAAACACAAAAAATCAAGGTAGAAACACTAATAAATTAGTATTTAAATTTGAAACATTATACAGTTTACTCTGACTAAAATCAATTGTACAATGAATTGGATATATTTTATGCTTGCTGGCATGTAAAATTAGAGCTGATTTGCTACCAGATTATTATTAAATAATGTATAAGGGGACATGGGGGTGTGTGGATGTTTGGCATGAGCAATGAAACAGAAAAACAAAATCATCAAGTTCTAGACTAGGAAAAAGACAACTTTGTATTCAAAACTATGCATGGTATTATGCCAGATACATAGTACACTCAAGTTTCACACTTAAGCATCAAATGATGTTCCCAAATTTTTAAAAAATGCACCCTTACACTATATGCTGATCAAATAAAAATGTTATTTGTTAACTGAAAAAGATTTGTGATCGAGTAGACTTTGAAATACAAAGAAATGAAAGTAGAAACACTGATGAATTCATTTTTAAGTTTAACACATTATACAGTTTATTCTGAGTGAAATCAATTGTACAATATAAATTCTCAACAAGTAAAATGAGAAAATCAGTAAGCTGAGTTCTCGGCTCAGAAAAGGACAACTTGGAATTAAAACCATGTATGGTATTATCACTGATACATGCCACACTTAACTTTCACAATGAAGCCAAGTGCAGGGGTTGATTTAGGTTTAATCACAGCCACTGAGTACACAGGAGAAGGATATGACATCTCCATCCAGTATGGAAGGCAAAGGAATGAGAATAGTAGAGAAATGGAGAAGGAAATTTATTCCAATATCCTTTTGAAAAAGTCATGGGGAAATTACAGAGAGAAAAAAAAACTGTCAAATGTTTCTAATCAATATTGCAACTATTGAGTGCAGAGCATTTGTGCACACTTTTAAATATATTCTGCTGTTTTCAGTTCTTTTTCCTCAAATAGCAGTGGCTTTTGGGGCTATTCAATTCCTGGCCATATCTGCATTGTCCCCAAACCCTGATGATTTTTATTGATGAGCACATTGTATGTATTCCCCAGCTACCCTCATTATAACATCCTGGTTTAGCCAATCAGCCATAAATGCTATTATCACTGAACAGAACCAAAAGCCTGAAGACTATTACGTTTCTGTTAATCATGGTCATATGTAGTGAGGATTATGATGATAAATATATAACACATTTACATCTAAATATCTTAGTAAGTCACTGGGTTACAAAAGTCCCAGCCTATTATGATTTGTTGCTATGACTAAATCTCCATTAATTTTATTTTGACTTATGCCATTTGCTTTGCACATCTGATGCAGACAACATGGCAGAAGAATATGCAGTACAATAGAAGAATACATTGTGCAGTGGATGAAAATGTGTCATCATGCAATGATAGATTGAGGAAGGTGATGTGAGTCAGGTCTTGGTTGTATGCCAAATTGGATTGTTGCACATATGCTCTCTTTCGTGTTGTGTTTGCAGAAGATTATTACTCTTCAATGTGGCTCCCATGAAAAGTGTCGCCACTCCTGATAGTGCTGCTTCAAAAAAAAAAAGTCATCACAATGGAAGTGAAATTAGACATTGTTAAACTTAAAAAGGAAAAAACAAAGATGAACATTGGTTGATTGTTCAGTTTAAACCATTTAATTATTGCTTAAAACATGCATATCTCTGTATACATATTGATGAGTACATATTTCAAATTTGCCAGCCAGTCTCACATCCCTGAACAGAACAGTACAAAAAGCCTGCATGCAGAGTGCAAAACTGTCAGTCATGTTTTGTCTTGTGTACACTGAATTATGTATTATTATGATAAATACATAACAGATCAGCTTTGAAAACTCATAAATGTTCATTTTGCTCATGGTTTTTATTTCTTTTTTTACTAAATTTCAGCCCCTTCTAATATATTTTAAGATTAGAATGACAAGTGACCATTCTATGATGCAGATCTGATCATCTATTTTTAGCTACACAATTTAAAGGTAAATTCATGAAATATTAGCAAAAATTATATCTCTCAAAGACTTTCTCCTGTAAGCTAAAGTAATTGGAGAACCTATAGAGTATTTGCATTCTCTGGACTGGTAAATTACAAGAAAAGCAAAAACTATGTAAATAAGGCCTTCATGTTGCATTCATCAATTAAGTTTTTTCATTTCAGTCAGAAGAAACAAACCCTCCATGTTAAAAGAAATGAGAATTATATTTGTGGAAATATTTTTTATGGGGTCAGTTTCTTGTTTGCCTTTTTTCAATATCACATTCAAAAAATAAATTTTTCTAATAATAACATGCTTGCATGATTTATTTGCAGTTTTTTTTACTTTTAATTAAATAAGATTTGAAAGATAAATAAAAAATATAAAGTTTCATTCTATTTCCAAGTGTGAACCTTTCACTGCTTTTTTCTATGTAATAAGCAACAGAACTGAAGAAGTAACTTGAAGGCTTTAATAAACAGAGTGGCCACAATGGGACTTAGAACAAATAAGAGTACAAAGAATACAAATAAAAGAGTATATATATATATATATATATATATATATATATATATATATATATATATATATATATACTGTATTTGTACAGCAAATGTTGGATAATTTTGGAAGAGTCCAAATCAAGGAAAATTAATGCTTATGACATTCTCCCCCTCCATTTTTTATTTTCTCCTCTTGAGTTTTTCCAGTTACAACTATATTATCTACACAATCATTTGCTCTGTGTAAATCATTCTTCATAATAATGTTGCCCATTATGCGTTAGAAGCAAGATACCCCATTAGTGACAAAACTGGTTTAATTTGTCATTAACTTCAAATGCAGTGTATGGTTTGTCTTTCTCTTGAATGGGTTTTTGGTTATATGTGCTCTTCAAATCCAAAGAAGAAGAAATTTTATAACTAGAGATTTCGAAAGCCAGATCATCCATTCTTGGTAGGGAGTAAGTGTCAGGTCAAGTGAATCTAGTAATACTTCTACTAAAATCAACAACTAGTCTCTTTCATGCCATTCGTTACCAAAAATTATAAGTATTATTGTGAAAATGTTTAAAGAAATTATAAGGATTTTTAGTTGATTCTTTTGAAAAACCAATTGAAATGGCCATTTTTAATTTTTTGACAGAAATGTAAACAAAATTCTCAGTTTCATAAAATTAGCAAATTTAAAGATAAATTAATCTGTTCTGAAACAAATATTACTTATAGCATAAAATGTTCCAGACAAGTATTTCTTAACCACAGAGTCTTGTTATTCTCACATCTCCATCGATAATTTGATGGCCAAAGGTGTTGGCAGATTTAGTATGGTGAACCAGAATTGACATAAATTTATGAATTCTAAGAACGGATTGTTTTTGTTTTTAGTTTCTTATATAGTAATTTAAGATAGTATTAAAATTTCTTAAAGTTACCTGTATAATTGTATTTTATTATTTAATAATTAAGATAATATAATGATTAATAAAATTATTATCTGTTATATTTTTAATTTAATAACAAGAAAATAATTAAATTTATTATTATATTTATAATTATCTCACTCAGCTATTAAATGTTTAAATTGATAAATGGGATAATAATTTTATCTTAATTTTTATTTAATAACTGAGATAATATAATAAAATTATATTATCTGTTATCCATTTAATAACTGAGAGTGAGATACTTTAATAACCATCTCCCTCTCAATTATTAAATTATAATTAATAAATTATATTATCTCTGGTATTAAATTCATAACTGACTGACATAAATAACTATCTCCCTCTCAGTTATTAAACTTTTGAAATTGATAACTCAGATAATATAATTTTATTTATAAGTTATTTAATTAAAAATTAAATTATTATCTCACTCTCAGTAATTAAATCTTTAACTAACTCATATAATATAAAATTGAATGATACAGGTAACTGTAATTTGAATTTTTTTGATATTTCGTATTAATTTATATTCTTTATTATTACTTGCTATACTTTGATGTTTATGAATAGTTAAAGTTATTTTATTTAACTCACAAAAAATAGAAAAGAATCTTAAAGAAACTTAAATTAAAATACTAAAAACAAATTATCTTTCTTAAGTAAAAAACTAATTAATAAAACAAATTATTTGATGCATACCACACTAAGGTAAGATGAATACATAGCAAAATTAAAAATATTTACTGAAATAGGAAAATAAACAACTTTGGAATTCATCCCTTCAAGATTTAAAAAGAAGACTGTTTAAATGTAGGGACGATGAAACACGGCAATGAAATGAAAGAATTGCCTCCAGCCGAAAAAGTTTATATGTCAAGGTCAAGAAACCTTGAAATGCGTGGCCTTTTAACCATAATATCACTTACGATACTCCATACTAAATAAAGTAACATTTTGACACAAAAAAATTATTTTTAATTATGGTAAAAAGTTTTGGTATGATGATTTGTTTAATCTTTTAATTTTTCCTTAGCAAATATAGTCTTCAATTAATAACTTAACTTACCTCAGATAATGTTTGGAAGAATTTTAAGATATTTTTTAGACTTAAATTGAAAAATTAAATTCAAACAAGAAAAATGCAAACAATTCTTGTAAAAATACATTATTCATCGAAAAAAGTTTTTTTTTCACCAGAAACGTCTACAGGAAAATTTCCATTACGACAAGTCTTACTCAGTTGACAAAAAAAAAAAGAAGATATTTTACCAAAATTTAGAACGTGTTAGAAATGAGGAAACAATTATTTTAAACAATTAAAAAATAATTCAGTCTCTCCTCTTAATAATAACATAAACGTTTTGATGATAGAACTGTGTTTTTATTAAGTTTTGGGGGCTCCTAGCATCATACTTTAAACGAAGTAACTTCATGAAAATAGATAACTCGACAAAAACGGTCTGAAAATTAATGAAAAAAATTTTCTTCGTGTTAAATGTATATTTCATTATTTAGAAGAAACACTAAAGTATTTTTTGAATATTTTTTAATCATTCTTAGCATGTCTTAAATTTTAGTTAAAAATCTTGTTTACGAAATATCGAACAAAAACTCGATATCAGCCATTTTTTTAAAAATTTTGATTTTTGAAAAATAAGTTAAATTACTTGTTTAAAAATTGTTTAAAAATTTAATTATACGTTTTTCAAAATTTATTCAAAGAAAATTAGAAAATTTAAAGTTTATTTAAAATATTTTGAAAGAAACTTTTACTTACTTTCTTCGTAGAAAAATGTTGTTTAAAATAAAACGGAGCCAATCTTAACATTCCCGAGATTGACAAGTGATGAAAGCTGACATTTATAAATTATTGACAGCTGATGTGAGATTCGAGTTCTCATACGGAAGGACAGAATGGACTTATTTTTTTTTTTAATTGAACTTGCTTAAGTAGTACCTTGTAATAATTAAAGTAAAAAAACTTTCAGTATTCCAATTTTTGGAATTTTTTTTGTGTGTTTTTAGTACTGTAGCTTTCACTATAAGTTTGTTGATAATATCTGGAGAAATTATAAATACTATAAAAAAAATTAAGTTACAAGTGCTGTTTCAGGGCCCATATAGACCCTACTAAATAATATCAATTCAGATCTATCATAAAAAAAATGTATATCTTCAGTAAAAATAATCAAACATAGTAAAAGTCACAGCCTATTTTCTCTGAAAAAAAAAAAAAAATGATTTTCATATTTTTATTGGGGTAAAAATAAAAAAATGATTTATCATCTGAAGAAAATATCAAGGAAAATTTATGTGAACCCCATGAAACTAGATATTTTCTGAAAGCAAACAATATGATCTTTCATTTAAAAATAAAATTGGTCAGTTTAAATGACTCAAGAAATTTTTTCAGGGGCCAAAATGAGAAAAAAAAAAAAAAAAAAAAAAAAATGTAAATTTTGCATTTTTTGTAGTTCTAAGCAAAAATTTTCCCCACACACGCATAAGATTGAGAACTTTGCATTCTATGATGGGTTTAATGTTTCTGACGAATGAGAATATTTACCTAATATTTTGTTGGATTTTCCTAAATGACAGAAACAAGCATTTTAATCAGCTGTGGCTGAGTGAGATAAAATTTAACAAGACATGTACATTAAATTATACTATAATTTAAAGTACACTTATGAAATTTCATTGTCTTTTTTATGCTCACTTTATTAAATTTTAAAAATATCTCATAGAAAAATATCATAACTGACATAATACAAAAATAATACTGTATAAATTTCATTGAATAGGTAGCTAATAAGTGACGTTCTTTTATTGCACGCATGATACTTCCGGTCTTCCGTAGATTTCATTGGCAGACATTATTGACACATGATTGAGACAAATTAAATTTTTTAATATACGTCTGTTCGTTAGTTTGTAAGATGCTTTGGAATTTATAATCTGTAAATATATATCTACTTAATAACAACATTCGTTAAGTTGTACAAACTTTTCCCTAATTTTATAAGAATTGGCAACATAATGTAAAAATTTAGTAAAAATTTTAAAAAATTATTTCAGAAACAACAAATAATTGTTTTAAAAATTTATTTTTTATCGAAATATATTTTTGCTTTAAGACAATATTGTCCATGTTCATCAAAATAAATAAAAGCAATTAAAAGCTTTTGAAATTAAATAATATTTTTGTTTTAATGAGTTTTGTATGTTACATTTCGCAGATGATTTTCAGGTAGAGGTGGTCCACCAAAAAAAATAAAAACATGATTTGGTTTCCTCAAAGCCTTGTGCTTTTAACTAATATAATCACTAAACTCCTCAAAATTAAAATTATAGAGTTTTCGTACAATTAGTTGGAGGGGGGGGGGTAATACATATGAAAAAAAAATTCTGCCATGACTTTAATAAAAAAAAACATTTATAATAAGTTCCATCATCTGTGAATAGTTTCTGAAAGTTTCATTAAAATCCGACAATTATTTTTATTTTTGCAACATTTCCCAAATTAATGTGTGTCATAAAAAAAAAAAACGTGCTTAAAATTTTATATGTTACTAGTAACATAACATAAAATTTTAAGCACGTTTTTTTTTTTGTATGACAAAGAGAAACAAGGTTTTTTTTTAATCAAAATTTAGAATGTTCGAAAAAGAAAGAAATTTTTTTAAAAATAATTAAAAAATACTTTGATCTTTCCTCTCAATAATAACATTTTAGTGAAATAGGAAAAAAACAACTTTGGAATTCATCCCTTCAAGATTTAAAAAGAAGCCTGTTTAAACGTAGAGACGATGAAACACGGCAGTGAAATGAAAGAATTGCCTCCAGCCAAAAAAGTTTATATGTCAAGGTCAAGAAACCTTGAAATGCATGGCCTTTTAACCATAATATCACTTACGATACTCCATACTAAAAAAAAAAAAAGTAACATTTTGACAGACAAATAATTATTTTTAATTATGGTAAAAAGTTTTGGTATGATGATTTGTTTAATCTTTTAATTTTTCCTTAGCAAATATAGTCTTCAATTAATAACTTAACTTACCTCAGATAATGTTTGGAAGAATTTTAAGATATTTTTTAGACTTAAATTGAAAAATTAAATTCAAACAAGAAAAATGCAAACAATTCTTGTAAAAATACATTATTCATCGAAAAGAGTTTTTTTTCACCGGAAACGTCAACAGGAAAATTTCCATTACGACAAGTCTTTACTCAGTTGACAAAAAAAAAAAGAAGATATTTTACCAAAATTTAGAACGTGTTAGAAAGGAGGAAACAATTATTTTAAATAATTAAAAAATAATTCAGTCTCTCCTCTTAATAATAACATAAACGTTTTGACGATAGAACTGTGTTTTTATTAAGTTTTTTGGGGGCTTCTAGCATCATAAACTGTTTTTTAGCGAATTATTCGAGGTACCTAAATTCTAAATTATTTAAGTTTCAGTCATCTTGAAATCCACAAAATACAAAAGATTTTTAAAATCTTTGCAATTTTTAAAACTTTTTAAAATTAATAATTTGAAAAACTATGGGCTTGGCTACCATTCACGGTCATAAAGGAAGACAATGATTTTAAAAATAAGAAGACAGTTGATAATATGGAATTGATAAAGGCAGTTTAATGTGATGAAGCCTGAATTAAAAGAAAAGTAAAGAAAAACAACTGATAATTTATAACCTCACCTCGTATTGTGTTAGGCTCGACTTCTATAAGCAAATTCAATTTTCATTTCTTCTTTCAATTTTTCCTCTATAATGGCGCTTTGATGAAAGACGTGAAAACGTGTCAAGGTTTTAAAAAGGCTTAAAAAAGCTTTGTTTTTAGATGAAGAAAAATGTTTCTTTTTTAATTCACAGTTTTAGGCTATTATCTTTCAAATAAAACCGAAATTTCACTTCAAAGAAAATTATTTAAATGATTTGAAATCCACTTTTTAGTGACAGTAGTTTGTTTACTTACCTTTTTTTTTAGGGTGAATCCAAAAGTTTTTCGTAGGAAAACAAACAAAATTAAGTTGTTGTTGTTGGACTTTATATTTCTTTTTGAACCTCAGGAAGATTTTATAATCAATAAAACTTGCTTCTTTTTTTTTTTTTTCAAATAAATTTGAATTAAGAAGGGATTGAAAACTGAACGCACGTGCTTTCTGAAAACGAACAACGAGTAATAAACCAGTGTAAAAGGACGATTTGTTCTTTGCTCAAAATAGTCCGGTTACAGACAATATGGCAGAACATTGTATCGCCAGTTCAATCTGTTTTTCTTATAAGATTTATTCACGTCAAGTAAAAAATTACAAAATTATAAACCCCTTAAAGATCCAATATTTTTTTTAGAAGTTTGCTTCAAAGAAAATTAGTAAATTTTGTATCAATTAACAATGATTTGATAAAAATATATTGTAATGCTTATTTTTCCTAAGAAAATAGCGAAATGGGCAACGAATAAGTTTTTTTTTTACTGTCACCCACACTGGACGCCTTTTTTCTTTATTATTGTCATCGCAAGTCACGTGTGAAATTATAAAAAATACGGAGGTTCACATATGTAATGATATTGCAGTTAGGCTACAAGTGCAGCGAATTTGACATTTTTTTTAACTAATCTATTTTAAACTTTGCGAAACAACAAAAGCGAATTAGTAAAAAACTTCCTTATAAAAATTAATCAAACACTTTTTTAAATTATGTATACTGTTGTCCTCATCTATATTGGCATATTCACGGCATTTCGACCGTTCCATGCTCTGGGGATATTCAGGTGATAGAAATTTTGAACTGAACCCTTTATTTTATCCACCAGGTTAGATGGTTCTAGTACCACGTGCCATGCCACTTCCAGAAGTCTCAGTTACCCCCCACCCATTACCTCAACAGCCAGGTATTGAACTCACAATTCTTTGGGTCAAGTCGCTGGATCCAACCAATGCCAATCCAGTGGGCCATGTTTCCTTGAGGAACATCAGTGTATGAATTTCTGGGGAATCAAAACATTTTTTTTTACCACAGCTCATATTGCAATTTTGTTGTTATTATTGCTTTCCTCAAGCAATCGTTATTACTGTTTCCCATATTGTATTCATTTCTATGCATGGCTGGCTTAAGTAATTTTTGTGGCATAGCATATGTGCTGATTCCTTAAGTTTTCATATTTTTCAGTGATGGTCTTGGTTATTTCAACCTCATCATACAGGGGGCAGTGATCTCCCTTTTCTCTCCATATGTGGTCAGTTATACCTGATTTTTTTTATTTCCCTTTGTGTTACAGTTTTTATGATGTTCTTGCAGTCTTACCTGAAGGGGATGGCCTGTTTCTCTTTCATAATTCTTAATACAGCTGCACAGGATGGCATACACACAGTTCTTAGTCATCTTATCCACTGTGGGGGGGGGGAGTCTTACTCGGAACCAGTAATACAGAGTGCTAGAGAAATGCAAGAACAACAAAAAATTGCAATATGAACTCTGATAAAAAAAATGATCACTTAGACATTAATTTTATAATTCCCCAAAATTCATCCACTGATGTCCTGACTTATAAACTTAATGTCTACAAACAGCTTACTCTTACATGGAGGTCTTTATAATAATGGACGAGTTCATATAGTCACCGAGGGTGGGTGTACTATTTACACCACAACACTTATAAAAGCCAGATTTATCATATGAGGAAGAAGATGCACATTTTCTTGCAAGCTTCTGCTCATTTTATGTTACAAACAATATCTTGATATTTTTAGCCCATATTTGCTGACATCAAAGTGGATATAAATAATTGAGACCAAAAATGGTTTCTGATTCCTACTCTCACCACTCCTGCAACATGTCAAAATCTTGAATTAATTTTAGTATTCTGTATATAGGTTGTTGTGGAGACATGTCAATTAAGTATTTTGTCGAGTTTAGAAAGTGATGGTTGTGTAGGGGAATTAGTTATTTCCACAAACATTTAAAACTTCTTCATTCCACAAATTTGATAAAAAAAAACAAAAACAGAATACAAACAACAAATCTCATATAACAACAATATTTTATACAGCATAAAATACACAATAAATATGTGTTGAATTTAAAGAATTAGAAATTTGGTTGATGGATTTTAAATTTGCCATTTAAACTCTTATAATGTTCAGTACTGTGTGAGATTGAGTTCACCGAATTGGCTGTTTTGTCTTATATAATGTGTATGTGACTTATCATCAAAGGGAATTGCTGCTGGATGTGTTGACAATGGGATGTTGATGTGCGGTTGATCCAGTCGTGTCAACAGTTAACCTGGACATTGGAAGTAAGGATTGAGGTGCAATCCGAAATTTTTCCAGCGTTTTACTATCTAACTTGGCTTTTATTCCAATTAACCTGTAGTATTCTGGATGTAGGTGACTTCATTTTTCAAAATGTTTGTACAGCCACTGCATGCAACTTTGATCATCAGTGTGGTTGTATTTTGTGCTAGTGTTGTCATATCCTACTATGGCAACAGGAAAATGTGTAAATGAAAATCAAAGATAATGCTATTGCAGTTGACTGGCAAATTATACCCAATGAATGAAATATTGGATAATGAATATTGCAGAATGCTAAATGTTAAATGAATGCTTTTCTCTTTAAAATCAAGACAAATACATAGACACAAATAGGGTAGTTTCAAAATCTATACTTACTAAAAATGATTTCAGAAGGGGCTTCATTATACACTGTGCAACAGAAATACCTTCCAAACAATGGTAAGACATTAGTGGCAATGGTGTCTTCATCTAGTCTTGCCATTATGTGGGAGGTACCTCTGGCACACCATGTACAAACAGATTTATTCTCTCTCTCAAGCCCCAAAATACAAAAATCATGCAAGTTGCTTCGAGAATTCAAGACACACTAAAAAGATCTCATGACTTTTTTTTATCCATTCACCCCAAGCAAAGCAATGATGGCACTAAGATGCAGGGGGCTACTGAGTGTGAAAGAGAATGCAAAAATTTAAGAAAGAACTGGATACCCAATCCTAAACAAGAAACAAGGGATAAACCTCGACTGTTCAAAAGACTGGGGAGGGTGATAGCAGTGATGTGTAAAAGTTTGGTGATACCCAGGGACAACTCCTTGATTGGGGATGTGGTACTTATCAAAACACAGACACACATACACACTGCTTGTGTCACTATATTGTACTTGTACAATAATGTTAACAATTTCAAAAACTATATTACATTTCACTGCATGCATCACATCTGCATGCTATTGGATAATATTCTGCTGCAATGGAAGAAAAGTAAATAAACAAATTTTTCTTTTTTTTTTAAATAGAAATATTTTTTATTTAATTCAAAATTTTTTCTAATAATACAAATATTAATTTTAGTGGGTAGAGATGCTTGAAGTAAGAGTGATGATTTTTTTATTTTCCTGATGGCAAATGGGTATACAGGTAGAATTTAGGTGAGAAAAACTTTTTCTTTAGAAGGATGTCTTAATCTAGGCCAGTTGACAAAAGAGGAAGATTTTCTAAATTGTTATGATATTGTTTTGTGTAGCTCTCTAGTGAACTATTGCATTACATTTCTGTCACTAGTATTCTCTCCACATGTGTTGTTTGAGAACAAGATTTGGGGAAAATTTAAATCCACAGATTTCAGAGTGGAATGTTTTTGCTGCACTGTGTGTTATGCGTTTTGACATTTGAATTTTGTGAAAATTTAATTCTACAAATGTCGCAGTGGAATATTGTTTCTCCAGCGTCTGTCAACGTGTGTCTTTTGAGGCTTCCATTGTCAAAAATTTTCAAACCACAGATTTTACAATGGAATGGTTTCTGTCCAGTGTGCTACCATATGTTGCTTAAGATTTCTATCCTGGGAAAATCTCCATCCACATATTTCTTAGTGGAAACATTTCTCTCCAGTGTGTGTTAACGTGTGATTTGTGTCTTGAATTTCGGGAACACTTAAAACCACAAATTTCACAGTGGAAAGATTTCTCTCCAGTATGTGTTAACATGTGTCTTTTGAGACTTTCATTCTTGGAAAATTTCCATTCACAGATTTTACAGTGGAATGGTTTCTCTCTAGTGTGTGTTAACATGTGTGTTTTGAGATTTGATTTCTTGCAATTTTATATCCACACTTTTCACAATGGAATGATTTCTCTCCAGTGTGTGTTAACCTGTGCAATTTGAGATGTGAATTTTGGGAACACTTAAAACCATAAATTTCACAATGGAATGGTTTCTCTCCAGTATTTGATTGCATATGTGTCTTAAAAGTAGATTTAAAGGAACACTTATATTCACAGATTTCACAGTGGAAAGGTTTCTCTCCAGTGTGTGTCAACAAGTGATGTTTGAGACCTCTATTCAGGGAAAAATTCAGTCTGCAGATTTCACAGTGGAATGGTTTCTCTGCATTATGTAACCGCATATGTATCTTGAGGGTAAATTGATGGGACCACTTAATTTCTTCAATTTAGTTAACATGTGTGATTTGATTTCCTAGAAAATTTATATCCAGACATTTCACAATGGAATTATTTCTATCCAGTGTGTGTTAACATGTGTGATTTGAGACGTGAATTATGGGAACACTTAAAACCACAAATTTCACAATGGAATGGTTTCTCTCCAGTATGTGTCCGCATATGTATCTTGAGATTAAATTTATGGGAGCACTTATATTCACAGATTTCACACTGGAAATGTTTCTCTCCAGTGTGTGTTAATATGTGTCTTTTGAGACTTCCATTGTTGGAAAATTTCCATTCACAGATTTTACAGTGGAATGGTTTCTCTTTAGTGTGTATTAACATGTGTGTTTTGAGATATCCTTTGTGGGAACATTTCATTCCACAAACTTCACAGTGGAAAGGTTTCTCTCCAGTGTGTGTCAACATATGTGATTTGAGACTTGAATTTTGGGAACACTTAAAACCACAAATTTCACAATGGAATGGTTTGTCTCCAGTGTGTGTTAACATGTGTGATTTGAGACCTGAAGATTGGGAACACTTAAAACCACAAATTTCACAGTGGAATGGTTTTTCTCCAGTGTGTGTTAGCATGTGTTGGTTAAGGTTTGAAGTTAATGAACACTTATATTCACACATTTCACATTTGAATGGTTTTTCTCCAGTATGTGATCGCACATGTGTCTTGAGAGTAAATTTACGGGAGCACTTATACCCGCAGACTTCACAATGGAAAGGTTTCTCCCCAGTGTGTGTGAACATATGTGACTTGAGGGCAGAATTTAAGGAACATTTATATCCACAGATCTCACAATGAAAAGGTTTATCTCCTGTATGTGTTAACATGTGTCTTTTGAGACATCCATTCTTGGAAAATTTCTGTTCACAGATTTTACAGTGGAATGGTTTCTCTCTAGTGTGTGTTAACATGTGTGATTTGAGATTTGAATTCCTGGAAAACTTATATCCACAAATTTCACAATGGAATGGTTTCCATTCAGTGTGTGTTAACAAGTGTTTTTTGAGATTTGAATTTCGGGAACTCTTATATCCACAGATTTCACGACAGAAAGCTTTCTCCCCAGTGTGTGTTAACATGTGTTTTTTGAAATCCTCATTCTGGAAAAAATTCAATCCACAGACTTTACAGTGGAAAGGTTTCTCTTTAGCATGTGTTAACATATGTGTTTTGAAATTTTCACTCTGGGAAAATTTAAATCCACAGATTTCACAATGGAAAGGTTTTTCACTCATTTTCATGTTTATTTGGAAATTTTAATTCTCTGAAAATGTAACTCCACAGATTTCATACAAAGTGGTTTATACCCTATACATGTTCTGTCTCTTTTCTGTTGACTTCACTACCACTCCAGAAATTTCAGTGTGTTCAGCCTTCTTTCTCATACATGTTAATTCATTATGGTTTCAGAAAATCTCAAAGATGGAAACTGAAAATAAAAAATATAATAACTGAGCACTGCAGTAAAATACTTCATTATATACAGTTAGGAAATAGGTTCATAAAAATGCATTTATAAGAATCTTCTTAAAGATAATTGCAAAATATTAAAAATTCACCACTGTTAAACAAAGAGAAATGTCTTATGAATTAGGGTTGAAATCTGACATATTCTATAGTTTATTTTGTATCAGTGGACATGGATGTATGGGTGCTGGAATGGGCAATGGAACAAAAAGACAAAATCAGCATGTTGAGTTCTAGACTAGGAAAATGAAAACTTTGAATTCAAAAACCTGTATGCCAGATACATGATACACTCAAATGTCACACTAGACAATCAAATGAAACAAAATGGTGGAGTTGATTTAGGATTAGTCATGATCATTGTACAGAGGTGAAGGGTTTGAACTCACACCCGCATGCAGTACAGAAGGCAAGAGAACATGAATAAGGACAACAGCCACAGAGATGATTTGGATAATCTCTTGTATACAGCAGAGAGTGAATATCACATTTGCATGCCAGACGTTGGGTGTGGGATGAAAACAAGTCCTGCATACCAAATTTCTCCCTCTGCCATTGAACAATGTCCAGCTGTAAAACATTCTGCCCTGAATATTCGAAGAATTATTTTAATTTCTATAAAAAATCATTAGGATTCTTTATAAACTTTAAAATCTTTAAGAATTCTGTGTAAATTTGCACAGTCAAGTGATATTCTTATTAAAAACTAACACTATATATTAATCTGAAATGGAAAAGCTAATTACAGATCAACAGTTAACAATATTTTACAAACAATTTGGAATTTTCTGTTTCTTGTCTCTAAACATGACAATTTTTTGTGATGAATATTGATACATGACATTATCGGAGGTACCGATAATAATTAATATGGTTATAATTTATTGGTTCCAATAATAAATTTAAAAAATATTATTTTTAGTAAACATGTTTGAATTGAGATTGATTTTTTTTCCCTGACGGCAAAAGGGTACAAAAAAAAATTTCCAGATCAATGTGATAAATTTCCTGCTTATCTTTGTTTTAATTGCATCTGTTATTAAATTTTAAAATTAATTTCAGAAAATTTTATAGTATTTTAAATTAAAAAATTTTTTTTTCATAAAGCATCTTCAGACGTACGTAACCAAAAGTCAGTAAAATATTAGATAATTGTTGAAAATATGTTCATTTGTAAAAGTAGATTTATTAAGGACAATAAAGAAAAAATACTAATAATTTAAAACTTCATTTTAAAAAATAAGCGTATTTCAAAATAAGATCCGCGAAAATCGCGCAGTAATCAAGAACAGTAAGATAGAAAAAGCTGTAAAAAGGCCGTTAACTAAGTAAGCTTCCGCGCATTATGACGAGAGGCAAACGTATGTCAACAACGCCAGTAATAGCGACCGGACAACGCGAAAGAGATCGAACTTATATTGACAATAAATCAAAAACGGGAAAATGTTTTTATTTACATTGAGGAAATTATACATAAGTTTATGAACAATTTGACCAGAAGATTTATTTCAACTTCAAAATGTTTAATAATTTTTGTCATCTTTAAAATAACGCAGCATTGTTTATGGAAAAAAAATGCAATCTTCATCTTGAGTTTCTGAGACGATCGCAGCTAATTGCATTTTTTTGTTTTGCTAACAGACCCCGACCTCCGAATAATGAGAAAAATCAATTAAGTAAGGAATTCTTCTTCATTCAAAATTATCATTATTCCTTCACTTACCTTTCAGACGAGAAAATTCAATGAGAAAAACAAAAATATCGTCTGATTTGTTTATGTTTTCAAATGACTTCCTTGAGATTTCTCCTCCTTCAACCAACGACCCAAGTTTTCTATTGTTCGTTCAGTTGATATAATAATGTCGAAGTTGTAACGAATGTGACAAGGAAAGAATTAAGAAATGAAAAAACACGAAATTACTTTGGTTTTTCAGACAAAATTTCGCTTGATAATAACAGACGAACGCGATGTTGCGGTGTTATACAAGATGTGGTTCCTTGTGTATAAAAATCCTTCGATTTCTTGACATTAAAAAAATAAATGCCTGATGTTTGTTCCTGACAGTCGACAGTGTCAAACAATAACGGGAAGAAAATTTCCGAGGTCAGGCACTCAGTTTATTTTGAAGACCCCCCCCCCCGGGTCGAAAAAGGAGATGTTGGGAGAAAGAAACACGATTTAGCGAGTCTTACAAGACTTTTTAAAGATCGTGGCTTACTTGGCAACCATTGCAATCGAATGCCATTTGACACGAGAATTAGACTTTGAGGAATTCATCACTCATTTTGCCTCAATGAAAGTTCGAAAAATGCACTTTTAAGCTGCTTTGGAACAGGTTTTAGTCTTCGGATTTTTTTTTTTTTTTTTTCAATAAAACAGATTCGTAATTTTCCTCTACTTTCTGTAAAGAAGTCCCCATTAAAGAAACCCTTAAAGACATTTTCTTGGAACCACTCGGGTTTCAACGTCCGGCACATAATATATTATTTTTATTTCACATCTATTCGACAGATATGAAACTGTGGATACATTTTTCATTTTATTCTTTTTTTAGCCACCTACTATGAATTTGTGGCGTGCTAATTAGATTTGGTTTAGAATTGTTAAGAAGGCTTTGCTGAAGGTTGCGTTTTTGGTTAGCCCATCACATTTAAATTTGCTAAAGACACAAGGAAGAAATAACAAGAGATTATGTAGTAATCAACAATAAAAATGTTTTGAAAATAGACGAGTACAACAATCGTGCTTGATGAAATAAAATTAAGAAAAAGGAAGTATTTTCCCTTGTACTGATGCAAGATTGAAAATATGTACTTTCTTGTTTAAATGTTCAGAGTTCAGTGATAAATGATAACTCAGTTCAAGTATGAAAAAGCTTGTACAAAAGGATAATAGAATTTTGAGTTTGTTACTTGGCTTTAGGAGAGACAGTTCACAGCGGAGTGCAATTGTAGTTGTGTGTGTGTGTGTGTGTGTGTGTGTGTGTGTGTGTGTGTGTGTGTGTGTGTGTGTGTGAGTAGAAGAATGTGGATACACGTACGTAGTTGAGCTCTATTGATTTATTTGTTCTACTACTATTCTATTGTTTTATTTTCGTGGTATTTATATTTTTGAGTAGGCTCCAGAGAGGAGCGGGAAAAATATCGAAAGGAATGTTTAAATTATACGAAGAAGATCAACCAATCACTGATTTTTTACTAAACCAAGTTTGGCAAAGTCAAGGGTAGAAAATTTGGTGTGGATAAATTGTCCTGTAGTAAATAGTACTTATTTTCAAGCCAATAATTATTAAGTATTTTGTGGGCGTTGTGTATCGGAGTAGTCACTACACTTGTATTTTGATGGTAAGAAGACCACCATTCGTATGATTATAAAGAATGAGAAGGTCAATAAATGGAGTTTCAGGATGATGGTGCAAGATCATTATGTCATCATTGTTGAACTTGAAATATCTCACACGTGTGACTCCCAAGACTTGACACGGAAAGCAGATTGCCAAAATTATTCACGAGTTTCTGTGGAGAAAAATCTAACTAAACAGTCTAATGTATGTGTTGGAAGTTATGCAACCAATCTAAATGTAGGATCAGAAATTGGAGCCACTCGCCATCTTGAAATGTTGCTTGGTCATCTGCTTCATTATTTCATCTGTCAGCTTCACCCAAAGAAGTTGCCTTTTTCGCTGTTTTCTATTACTATGATGGTAAACCAAGTGGTCCTCAGCATTGACATGACCCCATTGGAAAGCAGATCATGGAACTTTTGTCTGAGCTGCCAGTTGCTACCTTTCAGCCAGTCAGTTTAACTGATTTCCCTGTCCTAAATGAAGAAGTGGAGAAAGATCCGTCCTGGGATCAGAAATACCTGTATAGGATTTGTAAAGGTGTTATTACAGGTGTTGTTGATGATTAGTTGGATGCTATTGAGCCAGGTCTCTCCTGCATGTAAAGGTCGAATACTTTATCAAGTAAAATCTTCAGGCTGTATATAGCAAATCAAAACCCAGCCATGAGCTGAAATGAAGTGTCATTGCAATTATAAAGTTCACTGCTCCAATGTGGTTCTGTAACAAGTTGCACTCTTACTTAACACACAGCTCAAAGAATGTTTTTCAATCCCTGCTATATATGAAAAACCTGACTAAAAAATTTACTTGTGTTGGTGCTTCAAAAATACGCTCTTAAGTAGGCGCCCGGGGTGGAGTCGTCAGTGATGTTATTTGACTTGGTTCATCAGGGAGTTTCGGGTCTTTCAACATCATACTCCCCATCACCAAGTCGGCCCAATCAGGGGAGATCAATCCCTGATCCCCCCTCTCAATCAAACGCTAACAGCGACTCTGGCCTTTTAATGAATTGGACAAAGAAAGACCACGTTTTCCGCACACCCGATTGGATGTTTGTAACAACCAATCTGCTGCGCGAACTATCTTTTAAATGGCCCACAGTGGGGACTGGCTTCTTTTCTTTTTTCGGTGGATAGCAGTTTCAGTGGATAACCGAGGAGGTAATCTTAATGCTCCTAAATTTAACTCTTTTCCCTAAGTAATGTGTATTGTCTTAATCTAAATATTTGCCGTTTTTAATTTATTTGTGTTTTCTTTCTTTTATAGGGGGGTACTTAAACTCAACCACGCTATCACATTTTTTATCGTGCTGTGTATTGTACATTATGTATAATCAATTTTGTTCATTCACTCTTTTTTTGTTAATTCTTTTATCTATCTATCTATCTATCTCAGTCTGTTTGTTGGGGAGCCGTGAAATTTTGCTCAAAGCTGCACTAAATATGAATTGTTCCTTATACATATCTAAGACTCCAAGTTTAATTTGAAGCTGATAGGTCAAGGTCAACTGATTTAGTCTAATGCATTTGCAGCTAAAATATAAAATTGACTTATGCTGTGTTGGTGAAGTGTATTGTACATTGTACAAATGTTCAATATTTATAATCAATTTTATTGATTCACTAACACTTTCTCTTTTCTTATCAGGTTAACTGATCAATTTGCTATTGAAATGGCTGCTGCATTAATGAGGGCAGCCACTAATCATGTATTGTCTGGATCTGTAAGTGTTCTTCCAGCGGACAAACTTCTCTTGAAGCAAGAAATTCTGATGGATAGTTTTGAAAATATGATGTCACTGTATTTTGATGGTAAGAAGACTGCCACTCATGTGATGATAAAGAATGAGAAGACCAATAAATGGAGTTTGAGGATGATGGTGCAAGATCATTATGTCATCATGGTTGGACCTGGAAATGAATATCTCACACATGTGACTCACAAGACTGGACACAAAAGAAAACTGACTGCCCAAACTATTCACAAGTTTCTGGTGGAGAAAAACTTAAACCAGTGTATGTGTAAGTAGTGATGGAACCAATCTAAATGTAGGATCAGAAAATGGAGTTTTTCATGATCTTGAAATCACACTTTGTTATCCACTGCATTATTTTATCTGTCAGCTTCACAGAAATGGGCTGCCTTTCAATGCTGTTTTCTATCACTATGATTGTAAACCAAGTGGTCCTAAGAATTGGTGTGGTCCTATTGGAAAGCAGCTCAACTTTTACTCTTTTCTTAAGGGGTTAACTGATCAATTTTTTTTATTGAGATGGCTGCTCTATTAACAAGGGCAGCATCAAATCATGCACTGTTTAGCTCTGCAAATATTCTTCCAGTGGACAAATTTCCCTGCAAAGGTAAGATGTTAAAGAACTGCTGGTGATATAAATGTGATGAAGGAAAGTTTTCATATGTCTCAATGGTTATCTAGATGGCTGCCTAGGATTTTTCAGAAAAATGGGAAAAAGCAATTGGAGATAAACAGACTTTTCCACAGCTTAGCAAGACAAACTATTGAGGAAAGTTTGTGAAAATTGTACAGTAGATGAATTGAAATTAATAAGAACCAGAATGTGGGTAAAAAAGCTGCATTTCAGGAAAGAATGATGTTGCTTGATATCTTTAGCTGTTACTGCACCCCCACCGTCTCCTGTCAGGGTGTGAAGTGCAAAGTTAATACGTGTGAGATGGTCCAGTGGATAAAAGCATTGGTTGAATCCAGTGACTTGACCAAAAGAGTTGTGGGTTCAATATATGGTTAGAAAGTTGAGTTAAAGAGAGATAACTGAGGCATCCGGAAAAGGATGGCCTGTGGAAGTAGATCAATCTACCCAGGTGGACGAAATAAATGATTCAGTTCGAAATTTCAGTCCAGAGTGTACAACAGCTGAAACATTAGGAACATGACAATAATGATGATGACAACAGTTCGAACAACGTAAATAATGTAAATAATTACACTAATGATGATGATGATGAGGACAGTGAAGATGGTAATGAGGATGTGCCTCCTGTTGTCAACATGAGAAAATTGGTGACTCCCAAACAAAAAACTATGATTCTATGATTAACTGGATGAATGAACTGATCCTTACATTGCTTCTCTATGACATTCTTGAGACACCATTAGTAGTTCCCAAGTTGGCAAAAGAGGAATAAAAATGCCCGTCGAAAGAGGGATGAAAGTAATGACTGGAGCTTGCACTGAAGTGATGGGACACAAAGCGGGAGATGGATATATTAGGCAAAGTTTATTGTCTAGGACAATGATATCCTGGTTCCGCACAAAAAAGATTTCAATATTAACTTGTAATATTTTAATATGATGTACCTCTTAAATAATATTGGAATTAAATTGAACAATTAGATTAATTAAATTAAATTAAACAATTCATTATTGGCAAAAAAAATGCCACTTATTTTTTGGTGTACAGTAAAAGTTGGCAAAATGTCGATTGCGATGCTGCGGGAAAGTGGGTATGAAATGGCCTAAAAGTTTTCACAGGTGTTTGTCACAATCATATAAACAATGCCTGAAAAATGCAACTTGCACCTAACAAAATGTGTTTTGACTGCTTCCAGAATTTGTATAAGAAGCAGTTGGTATTCAAGGATTTTTAATCTGGGACTTTCTTTTGTTACACTCACAAATTACATATTGGTAAATTATTCTGTTAATCTTGTGTTTCTGTTAAAACTATCCAAGTGCCGACTGCAGAAGTGACCACCTTGCTGATTTATGTAAACGAAGAGTCAAAATACAGAACCTGAAGAAGACAAATGCAACACCCAAATTAAATTACAACTCCTGATTGACCCAAACCTGAAGAAAAAATATATGAACAACTGTGAGGGACAAAATGGAAATGTAAACTGGAAAAGTTTCAGTGACATCACCAAACGGCATGGTCCCAAAAGGAAAATGGACGAATAAGAAAAAATGAATGGATCACAGATAAGATTCTTGACATGATGCAAAGGAGACAGAAAACAATGCCAAGACATGAAATGGAATATAGGTACACAGATACAGAAAACTACACAATGAAATTAAGGCACAGACTAAACAATGAAATAAGAAACAAATGAAGGCAGGCTAAATAACAATGGCTCAATGAAAAATGTACAGAAAAAGAGAGAATAATTATCACAGATAAAGGAGATATGCATAAAAAATAAGGGAACTAACAAGACAGAAGACATGCTCATCAACATGCTGCATAAAATCCAAGGAGGGAACGCTCATATTAGTAAAAGAAAAATTATTCAGTGCTGGTACGAATATATTAGAGATCATTTCCACGACAAAAGAGAACAACTGGAAATAGACAGAAAAACTAAAAACCAAAGTGGAAGCCGCACTAGACAAACTGAACAGAAGCAAAGCAACAGGGCCAGACAGAATTATAATAAAGATGCTGGCAGACTTAGATGATTTTAGCATAGGCAAGATTACAGAAATAATAAATTAAATCTACAACAGTGATGATATACTAGATGACGCAAGTTGATCTATTTTCATAAAACTGACTAAGAAACCAGGGGTAAACGAATGTGAACTCCACTAAAAAATCAGCCTAATGAGCCAAATAACAAAATTCATCATCCGTACTCTGATGGATTGAGTGCGCAGCAGAATCAGGCCTCAGATAAGACAAGAACAGTGCGGGTTTGTTAAAGATGTCAGAAGAAGGAACGCGATATTCATGCTCAGAATGTTATCAGAAAGAGCAATACGACTGCAGAAGAACATGCACCATTGTTTTATAAACTATGCAAAGACGTTCAACAAAGCAGGGCAAAGATCTGTTGGAGCTGCTCAGCAACCTTGACATATCAGGGAAAGATATTTGCATAATCAAAAATCGCTACTGGTAGTAAACTGCCTGCATATGGATAAATAGGAGTTCAGCAGATATACAAAAATAGAAAGGCGTGTAAGACAAGGTTGTTTCTTCTCACCAGATCATTCAACCGATACAGTGAGGCATTTGTGAGAGAACTGGAAATTCTACCAGGATTCATCACTGGCAGACATAATCTTAAGATATGCAGATGATACAGTGCTGACAGCAGACAAGGAAAAGAAACTAAAAACCTCCTACAGAAAGTAGCGAAGGAGAGCGAGAAGGGACTAAGCATTAGCTACAAGAACACAGAATGTTTGGTCATCAGCAAAAATAAGAGCCCAAAATGTAATTTAGAGAAAAAGCTAAGATCAAGCAGGTAGAGAAATCTAAATATCTGGCAAGTCTTCTAACAGGGAGAAAGAGAGACACTGAGATCCGAAGACGTATTGGGATGGCTAAAGATGCAATGCAAAAGTTAAGCAAAGTACTAAGAGACAGGAAAGTTTCGATGGAAGCAAAGAAAACAGCACTGAACTCCTGCAATAACTTTCCTCTTGTATGGCAGTGAATGCTGCCCTATCTCCACAAAGAGGAGAAAGAGACTTGAAGCAACAGAAATATGGTTTTACAGAAAGATGCTAAGGATACAATGGGCCGAACATATGAGCAATGACAAGGTTTTGGAGAGAATGGAAACAAAGAGGAAACTTATACTATCAGGAAGAGGCAGGTGAAATTTCTAGGACACATAATGAGGAAGGAGGGGTTGGAAAATCTGGTACTCACAGGACAGATCGTGGGATAGAGGGACAGGAGAAAGCAGAGTGGGATATACTTAATGGGTTTGACCAAGTGGATGTCAGAACAGGCTCTGGGAGTAGTAGCAAAAAGACAACTTAGATCTAAAGAGATCAATTAGAAAAGATCCAACTCAATCCAGAATGAGTGAAGGGTTTCAGCTATGACAGTTTAAAGAGCAGTGGAAAAAAGACTTGAAAATATTATCATATGTGAAAACTCTGAGAACAGAATTTCAGAAGGTAAAATTACCATAATTCATGTATTTAACACTGTCATATGTTAGGGTTTTCCAAATACTTTCTTAAGTGTCACATGTGTTTAGTAGTTAGGACGATATATTGGTCATTACAATTGGTTCCCTGAAACGGAAATTACTTATGACTCAACATAATGTGTGCAACGAACTAGGAAAAAAATTGTTTATCTTTACATAAAACCAAATGAAGCAGTCAAACATTTAGACAACATTAATCAGCAAGCGGGTTGGATTTAAGGCTTCAAGTTCCCTGCAAAAATTCATTGTACAGAATTAAAACATGAGTTCATGAACTTAGTGACATAGTGATTGTGAGTTCAATCCCTGGGGCAGGCAGTGTTTGTATTTGGAATCAGTGGAAATGGGCAAACAATATTTTAACAGCGATTTAAAAATAAGAACTAGACAGTGGAATGAGAACAGTCAAGCTCTGTAGATTAAATAAAGGGTTAAGTTTAGAATTCCCTGTAGGTTACATAGATCAACACCTGATGGAGGCTGGAGGGCACAACAGCCGAAACATGATAACAACAACAAAGATTAGGACAATAGTCTGCATGTAGTGTCAATAATAAAACCACTGAAGTGAGAAAGTCTTTGATGAATGGAAGCTATCTTAGCAGATTCTGCTACCAGTCAAGAGAACTTAACAAGAATATCATGGTAAGATACAATAATGTAAAGACGTCTCACTTTGAAAGCAAAAGACCAAAATTCCCTGTTCAATTTCTGGGATGGACAGTGTGTATACCTGGAATAATTGAACAGCAGGGCTACAGATCTCTACCTCTTTTTTCATCTACCATCATCCCAGTAAACAATTTTAATCTGGCCAAATCATTTAAATTAACAGAACAACTTGTATTTTTAATTAAATTAATAATTGCAACCAGCTTTTTACACTTAATCACAATTCTATTAAGAAACTATTTTTTGAGATTTATGACAAAAACTTTTTATATTGAAAAAGCAAAAGTTGGTCATTTTTCAATCAATAACTTCAAATAAATACAGTTTAATTTAGAAACTACTTTTTTGAGAAAGTTTGACAGATAAGATAAATGAGATATCAAATAAAACAGAGGCGTGTCTAATGCATGTGTATAAAACATATACAGCAAAATATTTTGCTTATTGGGAAGATTAAATTTAATCTATTAGCTTGAAATTAAACCTAAAATAAAAACTTCAAGGAAGATTGTTCTTATTTTAAAATCCATTTTCAACCTTAGGTATAACAGTTGTTCAAATTCACCTTATTTTGATTTAAGTCGTTTTGCACATTAGGTCTATTGAATGTTAGGCTTAGGGACTTTAAGGACTACTGAGGCAGAACAGAGATAACAGGATAACGTCGGAAGCACGGCCTACGTTCTAATTCAATCTGAACATTACAATATCACTGCAGTAATTCTGAGAAATTTTAATATAACTAAATGCATCGTTTGGAATGAAAGGAAGTCAATTTGTTTTAATATCTGTAAAATAAAAGAATATAACTTAGAGAAAAGGAAAGATGAGAATATTCTCACTCACTCTGGTTAGAAACAATTCTAGTGAAATTGAAAAATTGTAGAAATTATCAAAGAGGGAGAAGGAATAGGACAGAGAGGGTCAAACATAAAAAAATTCATCTGTTTTGAAAATTTTGTTTTTACTGACACTATCTTAACTGAAAATGCAGATGCAAAACTTCATAAGTCTATGGTTTCTCTCCAGTGTGTGTACGTGTTTAGATGCATCCATGTGTTTCTGCAAGCGATTCGGTTTCACTGTTCATTAGATTGTAGCCATTGCCACAATTTAATTTGTTCAAACTGTTGCCATCATCTTTATTGCTATATTCACATCGTTTTTTGTCGTTGTATGCTTGAGCCTTCTTCAGGTGATATACGTTTGAATTATGAACCAAACACTTTATTTAGTCTATGGGGGTAGATTGTAGTTAGTCCATCAATAAATAATGAATTTTTACAAGAATTTTCATTTTTTTTAAAATTAATTAGAATAATTATAAAGTTTCAAATCTTTTTAAATTCTTAATTTTTACCAGTTAGGTGATACTGTTATTAAGTAAAATCATAAATCAAAAATGGAGAAAGTGGGTGCTTCCATTATTTATAAAGTTTTAAATCTTTTAAAATTATGTTGGAATTTTGTACCAGTTATGTAATACTGTTACTAAGTAAAATCTCAAAACATGGATGGAGAATGTGGGTGCTTCCATAATTTAACTAAATACGTAATTTTCTTTAAGACGAACAGAATAAAAAAAGGACATTTAAGAAAAAATTACTTTTAATTAAATAAAGACATGAATGATGAATCAGAATTATAACTTTAATGCTATTTTTGAAAATCTACCTTTTTTCAAAGAGGTTTAATTTTTCTTTCATTTTAGCAAATGTTCGATTATTTCTGTATGGATGTTCAAAAAGGAAATAATTCTGCATCATCACCTTTGAAAAGTTAAGTATAACATGTTAATTCAATAACTCTTAAATTCAGAATAAGTGAAAAAATGTATTGGGTGCCATTAAATATTCAAACTGGCAAGAAAATAAAAAATAAAGAAATTTATTAAACTCACTAAAAATATTTCACCTTTTAAAAACAAAATTAATCTTTCTACTAAATTTCATAAAATCGTACGTAACAAAAGACATTCTGAAAATATTGGTTATATAGAATTAAAGATATTTTTAATCATAAATACCAATGATTTCACTGTTAGTGTTCCGTATATTTTATTTTTTGCCTCTTTTTGAAATAAGGGTTATTGTATATATTTTTATATTATGACCTAAACGCAGAGTCTACTGTGTGCAAATAAATGTCATTTATTTCAATTTCATTAACATTAAAGTAAAAAGAAAACATTACTTCTATGTAGGTCCATCAACAAATTTTCGATACCTAAGTTTTAATTTTTAAAAATGAAAAAGCATTCTTTAAGCTTTTTAACAAATTTATAACATTTTGTATTTAAAATTGAAAAAAAAAAATTAATTTTTCAAACTTTAATTATTCATAAAAGCCATTAAATGCTTTTTTAATTAAATAATATGCGAGTTTTATTGGGTTTTGTATTTTATAGTTCTGAGCTGAATTTTGGGTAACATCACCTCGAAATTTACTAAAACATTTGATGATTTATATTGTTCAAAGTCATCTGCTTTTAATAAATATAATCACAAAATGACAAAGAAGTCGAATGTTCGTGTTTTCATAAAATTAGGTATCACCATGAGATCACTGGAAAATGAACATAGCATGATAAAAATGACATTAAACTTGACGAAAACAAAATTTTATCATCAAAATGTTTATGTTACTATTAAGAGGAAAAAAGAAAGTATTTTTTTAATTATTTTTTAAAAAACTTTTTTCGTCTTTTTAGAACATTCTAACATTTGATTAAAAAATCGTTTATTTCTCTTCGTCAGTGGAAGTACTAAATAACATAGCAAATTTTAGTGCGTTGTTTTTTAATGACAGATATTAATTTTGAAAATCTTGCCAAAATAGAAATAATTGTCGGATTTTAATGAAACTTTCAGAAACTATTCACAAATAATGGAAATTATGTTATTTTTTTAAGTCACGGTAAAAATACTTTATATACACAACTAACCCCACCACAACTAATTTTATAAAAACTCTAGAAATTCAATGTTAAGCATTTAAGTGATTATATTAATTAAAAGCACAAGGAGTTGAGGAAAGTAAATCATGTTTTTTTGTTTAGTTTTTTTTTTTAATCGGACCGCATCTACCTAAAATTCAGAGCTGAATTGTGATATACAAAACTCAATAAAACAAAGATATTATTTAATTTCAAATGCATTTACTTGTTTTTAGGAATATGCATAATATTGTCTGAAGGCATAAAACTATTTCGATGAAAAGTGAATTTTTCAATAATTTTTATTTCTTAATTTTTACATTAAAGTTGTTAAATATTCTAAAATTAGTGGTAATGGTGAAGTCCTTAGTCAGTGGTGTTTAAGTAGATCTATATTTACAGATTATAAATTGTAAAAGCCTTTTACAATATATGAACCATCAGTATAGTTAAAAAAACTAATTTTCCTTGGCTTTTGTTTCCAGAAAACGGCTGTAAATTCAAATGTATGGAAGATCCGAAGAAGCATGACACAATAAAACGCCAAGTGATTTTATTTTGAGTATACTCCAGTGTGGGTATACATGTTTCACATAATGTGGCTTCTGTGAAAATGCAGTTCCACAAACATCGCAAGAATTAGGTATTTGAAGTGTTTGTATACATGTTTGACATAGAAGACTTGAGCTAAAATGAAGATCCCCCAACTTCACAAGGTTAAGGATTCTCTCCAGTGTGTTTATGCATATGTTTCACTAAAGTTGACTTCCGTGAAAACTTTGATCCACAAACTTCACAAGAAAAAGGTTTCTTTTCAGTGTGTGTACGGATATGTCTTACCATAGATGACCTGCCTGAAAATGCAGATCCACAAATTTCACAAGTGTATGGTTTCTCTCCAGTGTGTGTATGCATATGGGTCACTAAAGTCAACTTCTGTGAAAATGCAGATCCACAAACTTCACAAGTGTATGGTTTCTCTCCAGTGTGTGTATGCATATGGGTCACTAAAGCAGACTTCTGCGAAAATGCACATCCACAAACTTCACAAGAATAAGGTTTCTCTCCAGTGTGTGTACGCATATGTCTCACTAAAGCCGAATTTGTTGAAAATGCAGATCCACAAACTTTACAAGAATAAGGTTTCTCTCCAGTGTGTGTACGCATATGTTCGACTAAATGCGCCTTAACTGAAAATGCAGATCCACAAACTTTACAAGAACAAGGTTTCTCTCCAGTGTGTGTACGCATATGTGTCACTAAAGCTGACTTATGTGAAAATGCAGATCTACAAACTTCACAAGTGTATGGTCTCTCTCCTGTATGTGTGCGCATATGTCTCACTAAAACTGATTTCTCTGAAAATGCAGATCCACAAACTTCACAGGAACAAGGTTTCTCTCCTGTGTGTGTACGAACATGTCTTACCATATGTGACTTCTGTGAAAACGCAGATCCACAAACATCACAAGAGTAAGGTTTCTCTCCTGTGTGTGTACGCATGTGGTAGACCATACCTACTTTTTGCGAAAATGCAGATCCACAAACTTGACAAGTGTATGGTTTCTCTCCAGTGTGTGTATGCATATGTGAGACCAAACCTGGTTTCTGTGAAAATGCAATTCCACAAACTTCGCAAGAATATGGTTTCTCTCCCGTGTGTGTACGCAAATGTGTGATTAAATTCCACTTCGATAAAAATGTAGATCCACAAATTTTACAACAATGTGGTTTCTTTGTAATATGTGTTTCCATCTGGTCTATACTATCTAACTTTGGAACAGTTTTGCAGATGTAACATGAATATGGCCTATGTTTTCTGTTTATTCATGCATGACACTAAATGTGTTTTTGTAGAAAAATAAACCTCATATTTCAAAGTACATTATTTCTTGCCAGGTAAAGTTTATTGTCAGGCTTTTGTCATCGTAGATCCCTCACTCTCACATGAACCATGTATCATATATTTGTCTGTGTTTTCATGGAAAGACAAATGTCTTTTTCTCCATTGGAATTCTCAATAATAATCAGTGTTTTTTGCGCAGCCAAAACATCTGTGAAGAAAAAGGCATAAATTTTATATTAATAGAAGCAGTGAATGATACGTGAAAGTAGTCGGTTATCTGTCAAATAAAGGTTTTATTTAGAAAATGACCTGTGATTCAATCAGATGTTCCCTAAATTTTAAAAATGAAACAAATATCCATATATCTCTGGAATTTTAAGGTTTACAATAGTTATTATTTCATAACTTATGTATCTTAATGTTTAAAAATTTTTGTCAGACGAATTATCTCCCTTGCTTAAACACAGTGATAAACATCATTTCGTGTAAGACCCAGCAGAGATCTGTAATCTAGTTTCCATATTGGTCTCATTATATATTTCTATAAAACAAAAACAATTAGCTTAGTAACAATCTGGATCATCAAAGTTTCATCAATATTGATCCACGAGTTTAAGCGGCAACTTGATTAAGATAAACAGACAGAAATTGCCATTTATATATCTTGATAAACACAGTTTTAATTCAATGTAACTTGACCACTACAAAATTCTAAAGAATTTAAAACTTTATTAATTATTTTAATTAAATGTGTAACAAATAACAGTTCTTGTAAAAATTTATTCTTCATTCAAAAAGAAAAAAAATCAAGCAAAAATATGTCTTATGATAATTGAAAAAATGATTTTCTTCATGGATAGCTATGCCTTTGTTACATGATCAATAAAATTGTAATTGTAGATTACAGGTAAATATATGAAATATTAACAAATATATGAAATATTAACAATGGTGAACTGTCAAAGAATTTCTCCTATAAGCTAAAGTATTTAGAAAATCCACAATCCCTCAAAATGTATTAAAATGTTATGCTCACAAAAATGAACAATAAAACATGCTGAATCTAGAATTTCAAAATTTTAATAGATGTCCCGACAGACAGCAGACTATAGTGGCACCCTGTAGTAATTTTTCTGGAATATGACTACTTTTATGACATGCAAAAATGGACTTTATTTTCAAATTCTAGTGTCAATGACAGAGAAAATGAAAAGAAAAAAACTATTTTAAACTTTCAGAACTTATTCAGAAAGAATGAAACTATTTTTGAATCATTACATTTCTTAGAAAATCCTCGAATCTCTTTTTTGATCCATTCTGTCCTACATAATGTTTATATTTGATACAAGTCCTTACAGCATTTAAATCATCATATGTTTTCTTTCAATTATTATTGTGTAAATATCTTAGTTTTATTATATAACTGAGACACTTATAATTAGAAAATATTTTGATTTTATGAATAAAATAATAGACTCTATGTTTTTGAACAATAATGAATTTTTACTAAAAACTTCATTAGAATAATTTATAAAGATTTCAAAAGTTTTTAAATTCTGTATTAAGAAATGACGGTGAACATATTTACAGGTAATATGAAATATTAACAACAATTATTTCTATACAATATTCATGTTCTCTGGAGATGTATGACCATTAAAATGGGCAACACTTAATTATTATCTTCGTATTATACATAAAAATCCATCTCAGAGAAAATTATATCAAAACACGCTTCTAAAATATAAAAGTTTGAATAATATTTTTGGACTAGATTCTTAGTGACAAAATTTCATTGACTTTTCCGTGTCAATGACAAAGAGGAAAGGAAAACAAATATTAAAAAAAAATAATGAAACTTTCAGAACTTAAATCTTGTTTACATTAAATTAGGTACCTCCACTTTTCTTTGGCATGAATTTTCGATACCTAAGATTTAAAATGAATTTTAAAAAATGAAAAATCATTATTGAAGATTTCATTTTAGCTTTAATTGAAAGCTAAAGGATTAAATTTATTATTTCCACTAAGTAAAATATTCTGGTGTATTTCACATAGAAATTATATAGATTGGAATGTGAAATATTTGCATTTGAAATTATTTAAAATCCATATTTTGTGGGTCTTTTGTTAAGTCCGTGATAGTAACTTAATTTACGTTTTCAGGACGAATCTCTAAAACCTTTTCAATATAGAAAAACAAACAGGATTACGTTTCTTTTGTTGTTTACATTTTTATTTCTTTGGTCTTTGATATTTCGATCAACAATATTTTGTAACCAATAAAACTTACTATTTTTAATGAAATTGCAATTGAAAAAGATCAAATTATTTGAAAATGTAAGGCATTTAGTTTCTAAACAGAACAAAGGGATTACACTAACCGGTGTAAAAGAAGAATTTGTTCCTTGCTCAAAAATAGTTAGGTAACATGCCAAAGCATTTATTTATCTCGCAACATGTTTTTTTTCTGATTTTTCATCAAATTTATTGTTGACGAAAGGTAAACAGCAAAATTAAAAATCCTCCTTAAAATCCAATATTTGTCCAAGAGATTTGTTTCAAAGCAAATTAGTAAATTTAAGAACTAAAAACTGAGAAACTAAGAATTTAAGAACTAAAACTAAGAATTTGGTAATTTGTTGTAGTCAGGGATAGATACCATTCTTACTACCGTGTATGTACTGATCTATTCGTGATAAGTCGTCCTGGGTAACTGTCTAGAGAAAAGTAGATAATACTGTTGTAGTAGATAATTATTCAAAGTCTTTAAAAAAAGGGACAGTTTCTAAATTGTCCGCCAAGTTAGAATCAAGGCAGGACTGTCATTGTCTCAAGTATTAAACAACTGCAAGACCCATTAAATTTGCTAATTTTACTCAAATAACGTGTCACAAATATATATTTTATTTTTGGAAGAATTTTAAAAGCGATAATTTTTTGTTTACATATTTTTTTAAATTAGGAAAACGGCCGATTTTAAGAAGATTTTCTTAAATCGGCCAAAAAGTTGAGATTCCGATCTATATAATTTTTATTTAAAATATACCAGAATATTTTATTTACTGGAAATAGTAAATTTAATCATTTAGCTTTCAATTAAAAGCAAAAATGAGATCTTCAATAATGCTTTTTAATTTTTACAAATTCATTTAAAACCTTATCGAAAATTTACACTGAATACAATATTGGATTTTTACTATTTTATAGGCTATTATCAAATAAAACTGAAATGCAACCGAACTGTATACTGAATAGGTTATTTTATTAGAAAGCTTTGTGGAATTGTTTTTTGTTTTTAATCCTTTCTATCCAACTCATTTTTCTATTATAAAACTGAGACATTTATAATTAGAAAATATTTTAATTGCTGTTATGAATAAAATAATGGAATCAATAAAACTTCCTATTTTTAAAGAAACTGAAATTAAAATTGATTTTTTTAAACCATTTCAAAATAAAATCTACGTAGTTTCTGAACACAAACAGCAAACAAAACAAAAACGAATTACAGAGAACGGTGTAAAAGAAAATACATTTAAACCTTAGTAAATTTAAATCATTTATCTTTCAATTTAACTAAAATGAAATCTTCAAGAATGTTCTTTCATTCATTTTAAACTTTAAGTATCGAAAATTCAGTGGAGGTCCCTAAATTATATAGTCATCATTTGGTTCCAGCTGGTCAATGAATATTTCTTTTTATTTTGGTTAAAACTTACATAAATCATCTTCAAACGTAACCAAACGTCTGTAAAATATTAAATAATTGCTGAAAATATGTTGATTTGTAAAAATTACTAGGTATTGACCCCCCCGCAAAAAAAGTTTCACTTAGATTTTGTAAAATTATGACAATTCTGAACCTCCGTATTAGTCGGCAACACCTCGGAACATAAGACATGAGAAAAACAACAGCCGTTGTTAATAAATGCTTGTATATTACTATTTTATGTTAAGTAATGTTTATTTCAAATCAGGATTAATTTAACTTTAAATTTGCTAATTTTACTCAAATAACGTGTCGCAAATATATATTTTATTTCTGGAAGATTTTTAAAACCGATAATTTTATTTTGTTTATGGAGAAACAGTGGAGATTAAAAAAAATTAAAAAACCTTCATTAAAATAATTTATAAATGTTTAAAATCTTTTAAAATTCTGTATTTAAGAAATGACGACGAAAATATTTTACACCACAGGTAAACATGAAATTAATTTTTCTTTTTTAATTCTCATTCACCTTAGGCTTTTATCTTTCAAATAAAACCGAAATGTAACCGAATTTCTATCAAAAAATAAGTAAAAATTATTTTTGTCACACTTTTAAGAAGAGAGTTCGTCTCACTGACCTTTTCGAATCTGAAACCTTTTCATAGAAAAACAAACAGGATTAATTTGCTGTTGTTGCTCGACTTGATTATTTCTTTCTCAACATCGACAATATTTTGTAATCAATAAAACTTCTTATTCTCAAAGAAACTGCAATTAACAAAGGTTAATTATTTGGAAATAGAAGAAGGCATGTGGTTTCTGAACACGAACAACGAAGAGAACAATAGAATTACGATAACCGGTGTCAGAGAAAAAATTGTTCCTTCTCCAAAATAGTCTAGGTACATACAATATGCAGTGTAACTGAATCATAATACCCTAAAAAGCCTAATGCCCTAAAAATGTTACTTTCTGCGCATGTCTGTGAAGTGGGCAACTCATTATTTAAGGCGAGTCTGGCCCCAGCTGTTAGATTTCAGTTGCTACAGTAACAGCCAGTCATTTACTGCAATCTCTTATCAAACTACTACGTCTCTGGCTACCAGTGACACCTAAGCTACCAGACCCGAAAAGAGTGGATCGCAGATTAAAGATTGTGAGTGCACTCAAGCCCATTAAATTCGAAACACAATTATTTAAGCCAGGTGGATACATTCCTGCTCCAACTACAGACCAGCAAAGCTCTCTGCTTACACTCCTGCTGGACTCACCTCTCTTGGTTGTGGAAAGACCACATTTTTTTCTCCCAACATATTCGAATAAAAAGTTATCAGAATGTCTTCATATTTTGTAAGTTATTTAAAAATGACATCAGAGCTGAATTCATCACGAATAAAAAAAAATTAAAAAAACACAAATGGGGGAGATGCAAAGCAGCAAAAATTATTTTATTATAAATAAAAAATAAATATACTTACATTATTTTGCATTCTTTCTTTTGATTTGATTCCTCTAAGGCATTGTTAAGTATTGAAAATGGTACATATTAAAATTTTAAATGAATTAATGCTTTCAAGTTGAATGAAATCTAAGAACAACAAGCATTTATAATCAAAGCAAGAGGTTTTCCGAAAAGACAAAATCAAGGGATGTAATTCACAGAACCTGTGAAATTTGAAATTTTTATTTGTTAACACCATGACACCAAGCCTTTTGATAGAAGGCCTGTTCGATGGGTGGGGCTTATTTCCTGACGCCAATGTCTGCGGAGAAATATTTTAATTTATTTACTGTTTGAGATTTCTTGATTCAGC
The DNA here is from genome assembly GCA_964036315.1 of Acanthosepion esculentum. NCBI lineage: Eukaryota > Metazoa > Mollusca > Cephalopoda > Sepiida > Sepiidae > Acanthosepion > Acanthosepion esculentum. Next base: position 11,342,591 of record OZ038479.1, read on the forward strand.
TTAATTCTTTATTTGTTTTGTAAATATTTTGACTGAAATATTTTACTAAAAAATGGCGTGTAGTTTTTTAGCATCCCGCTACCACTTCCTTATCAATGTTGAATTTTGTACAAATCTGTGCAAAAAGTGGATCAAGCAGCTTACTCAGCTTCATACATATTTTCAGAAAACCCCAGCTTCTGATTGATCGCTTAATATTTAAATCCAGGCCGAATATCAATGTCGATTGCTGTGCAAAAAGTGGATCACATAGCTTATCAAGCTTCATGCATATTTTCAGAAAATCTCTACTTCTGATTGGTCACTTAATATTAAAATCAAGTTCGAATAAAATCGACCTAGTTCTTGACCTGACCAAAAAATAATTCCACCAAAATCTGTCAATACCTTTTCAATCCTGTCACGTGATTACGTTGATTATAAATATCAGACCCAAATTCGTTCTTTCTCTCTTTCTTGATTTCATCCGCCTACAAAAATGTAGCCTTACAGAAACTGCGTTCCGATTCCCAGTTCGGGTGGACGCTGAAAACATATTCACACACATACACGTACGAACGAAATTTTACCAAACTACATTACAAACATATGAAACCTTTCAAACTTCATTTCAAACCACGATTATTCAAATACAATGGAAACTTATTTACAAACATTACGGTACATTCAACTCTTCTGATGCTAAAAGTTTACTCAACATATTCTCAGTTTTATAATTCTTTCAAGTAACTGAACAGTTTGAGCAGCAAGTTCATTCTATTTTTATGAGCTCAGATAAAAAATATTTCATTAGTGAAAACTTCAGACAAAGGGACATAACTGCAACAAAAATAGTAAACCCTGTGCTTATACGTATTATACAAATATAAATACAAATCTTGTCTTGTTATAAAACCATTTTGTGTTTTATTCTTGTTTCTCGTGTTGCTTTTGCGTTTGCTTTACATATTCGTAAGAAAGTAAGAAAATGTGCGGGTTGATTTAGGCCGTCAATACCGCTACAGTTGCGTTGCCCCAAAATGCAGAGGAAATTATCAAAAATGACCAAAAGTAAACGTATTTTAATTTCCAAATGATAAGGATGTTTCAGATGCTTGTGTGCTATCAAAACGGGAAATTTTATACCAAACACATAAAAGGGAATAATTTCTTATTTGTAAAATGTATTTAAAGTTAACGATTAAATTCATTTCATGAATTTATAATTCACGAAACATTAAAAATAAAAGATTTATTGAATTCTGTGGAGGAAATTATTAATGATACCCTTTTTTAAAAAATGTTTTTTCGATACAAATAGTTTTAAAAACAAGCGTTTATTTTTTTAATTTTTTTTTCAAAAAATATTTCCATAAAAACGTCCACAAATATACATGTGTAAACTTTAAATTTGCTTAAGTAAGTTTAGGTATATTCAGTAATTCGTCGAATAAACATAGCATGATGAAAGAAGGCTTGGAAGAATATGAAGAAATGACTCATCAACCAACCAGTCCCCGGAGTCATGTAACAATCAGGTCTGGACGAGTATCGTAACCACCAACAAGACTAGACATTTATGAACAACAGTCATAAAATAAGGTGGGTAGATGGAATGGTATCTATCTATCTATGTATATATTTTTGTCATCCACAGACAGACTGTTTCGCAGCTCATCAGACGTCCGGTTGCCTCTAGCTAGGATCGAAACCCGACTGAATTTGCGTCAGTCGGAACTTCCACTAAGCCGACAGGAATGAAGGTGAATTTTTATATATATATATATATATATATATATATATATATATATATATATATATATATATATATATATATATATATATATATATATATATATATATATATATATATATATATATATATATATATATATATATATATATATATATATATATATATATATATATATATATATATATATATATATATATATATATATATATATATATAAAATCTGGACGAAGTGATTCCCCTTTGAACGCTTATCTTAATAAAGAAGTATCTCGCCATTTTGATATTAGACATGTGTTGTGATTCGTTCTTCATGTACGAACACAACAGGCCTGGCTGAGCAACACTTTCATTCTTATGAAGATGCCAAAAGGTGGGTCGACTCGTAGTTAGCCTGGAAAGTCGTGTCGATTTACCGTCGTGGAATTCAAACACTGCCAAAATTATGAGAAAAAATGGTGGCTAGCGATGGACAATACTTCAGTTCAGTGTCATGTTTCCTACTACTTTTTTGTAAATAAAACATAAGTTTTCATGAAAAATCAGCGAGAACTTATTCAAGGTCCTAATTAAATTTACTAATTTTCTTTGAAGTAAATGTCTTGGAAAAATAATGTAATTTTTAGAGGTTTATAATTTTGTTATGTTTTTTAACTTTCCGTCAATAAATTTTATGAAAAAAAAAAAAAAAAAAAAAAACATATTGAACTGGCGATGCAATGTTTTGCTATATTGTCTGTACCGGACTATTTTTGAGAAAGGAAAAATTATTTTTTACACCGGATACTGTAATTTGTTCAGTTCAGAAACTACGTGTTCAATTTTTAAATCCTTTTTTTAATTGCAATATCTTTGAAAAAAGTAAGTTTTATTGATTATGAAATCTTCCCGAGGTTGAGAAAGAAATATCAAGTCCAACAACAACTTAATTTTGTTTCTTTTTCTATGAAAAACTTTTGGATTCATCCTCAAACGGTAAAACGTAAAATATTTAAAATTTTTAATTAATACAGGATTTTATTGTTATTCTTAAAGATTTAAATATTTTTTAAAGAATTGCTGATACGTAAAAATCACTCAACTTTATTTAAAGCCACAAAAATTTCTAAATTTTGTTAAAAAAATGCTTTTTTAAAAACATCAATTGCTCGCCTCCGTAACTCATATTGACATTGCTCCAGTTTGTATATGGTAGCCCGTAATGAAAAATAAACAATATTTTATTTATTATTAAAGCCGTTATTTTTGTTTATTGTCTGTTTTAGATTTATTTTTGTTTATTGATCATAATTTTTTAAAAATAAAACAATCATTACTTTCAAAAAGTTAATTCCTGAACACGTTCTATTGCATGAAATGTTGATTAAAGAAAGAAAAAATTCAAATACTATTTTTTTGTTTAAAGTCATGAATAATTTTTTTTAAATGATTGATATTTACAGAAATAAAATTTTTACTGTCAAACATTTAGAGAGCCAGTGATAAAATTTGTGAATACCTATGTGACTTTTCTGTATTATCAAACACTAGGGATTGAACCCAGATTTTATTTAGGTCATGTGTCTCTTAATAGTATAATGAGAAAGATGGCAGCACATTGATCCAAATAATAAAGTATTGAAAAATCATACCTTATCAAAAAAAAATTCTGACATTAATTCATTTTGTTCATTCATCAAAAAATGGAAAAGAATGGCATTAACGAACGGAAAAACTAAATGCAAATATAAATTGTCTGATAAAAAGAAAGTAAAATATTGAAATCAATATAGAATTGTTTTCTTATATTTCCTGTACCCAAACTATTTTTGAACAAGGAACAAATTATTCTTTTACATCAGTTATTGTAATTCTTTGTTCTGTTCAGTGTTTGTTTTCAGAAGCTAAATGGATATTTATTTGACGCCCCACTGAGTCAGGATGTGACACAAGGTCAGTTTAACGTGGGGAACCCGAGTGTTTCCACACGGGGCACTGGTCTAAGCTGGTCATAGCCTTGATACTACCAGCACACAGGCTGGAGTACAGAAACTAAATGTGTTCTGTTTTTAAATCCTATTTTAATTGTATTCTGTATAAAAATAGAAAGTTTTATTGATTACAAAATATTCTCAAATTTGGGGAAGAAATATCAAGTCTAACAACAACAACTTAACTTTGTTAAATTAAACCGTTTGAAAGGCAACCTTTTTTAATTTCAATGTTTTATTCTTTTTATAAATTATTTCATTTCCATTTGAAATTAATTTTCTCATTTTATTATTATGAATATTTTTTTCATCATTGTCTCTCTTGTATTGAAGAAGAATGTATGCTTTACCTGACAAAATTGGCTGAATGATGGTAATTATTTGAAATGTTAAATTGAACAACTATTATAGACAAAAAAGTGGAAAAAAATTAAAAATCCCTTATAAATCCAATGTTTATCCCAGAGATATGTTTTGACTTCATTTTGTAAATTTATGGATTAAATGGATTTTTTTAAAGTAATGTTTACTTTTTACTTAATATTTAAGGAAAATAAATGACATTTCTTTATGCATAGTAGACCATGGAGTTAGGTCAAAATAAAAAAAAAAACATTTATACTATTTATCCTGATTTCCAAAATCATAACTCTTACTTAGAAAGACAAAAAAATATGGAACACCAGCAGTGAAATAATCAAGACATTGGTATTTATTTTTAAATATCATTATATATAAATTTATATAGCCAATACTTTATGAAAATCTTTATATAACAATTGGAAATGTGATGGAAAGCAAAAATGAAACATAAAATTTAATAATGAATTGTTTTTTAAACTTTTACTTCAGTCAATATTGAAATATATATATATATATATATATATATATATATATATGATCTGTTAGTTGGGCAGATAGGAACTGGGGATAATATCTTCTTTCCCTATAATTACCGGGTATGTCAGCTCGGGCTAGAATAAATATGTTGTAGTTATCTGAAGTAAAAATGTTTATTCATTTTCATATTTTTTCTATTCACCTATTAAAGTGGATTCTCAACATTTTGACAATAAGGACTACATATGGGATAAGAAGCTCAAAGAATAATCAAAGAGGATATTTTTGCTAAAATAAAGGATCTATGAACATGGTGAGTATAATTCCCAAAGCATAAATATAAATTTTTATCATTAAAATCTTTGTGTTGTTATTATGATAGGTATCTTGACAGAAAATGTGAGACCTAAGTTAGATAACCTAACTAAATACCTAAGGTTTAAAATGAATTTTTATTAATGAAAAATCTTTCTTGAAACTTTTATTTTTAATTTCAAGCAAATTGATTAAATTTAATATTTCTAATAAGCAAAATACATTTCTGCATTTCAAAACTAATTTAGTTTCACTGACAGGGGTTGTAACTGTCCCCTCATTGGTGAACCTTACGGGACATAATGCTACAATTTTCTCAGTAGGTATTGTAATGAAGCAGAAACAAATCCATACTGAAAATAGGTGTGGAGGGGAATGGAGTTGCCTAAAACTTGAAATGGAATTAAGGAAAATTTGAAATGGAAAATTGGTCTCTCTAAAATTGTCAGATGCTAATAATTGAATGTGTAAAATAAAACTGAATTGAAGTCAGAAAAAGTAAAAACTATTATTCTTGTTTAAAAGGAAGTCACAAACCATTTAAAAAAGTCTTTGTTCATTTTGAAGGTGGAAAAATATGATTGGTAGCCAGGGCGATTTTGAAAATTTTAGAACAATGCACCCCAAGGACTAAGTAAATGGTTTGTTTTGAAATTCCAATGTATATCACCTGAAGGAGGTCAGGGTGTACAATGGCCGAAACATTCTAAATAGGACAATGATGAGGACAACAGTAGTGTAAATAGCTACAGTGCCACATCTCAGAAACATGGACAGATCCTGAAGAAGGCTGGAGTGTACAGTGTCTGAAATATTGTGAATATGGCAATAAAGATGAGGACAAGAATCTGAATGATGTAAATAGTGTAGTTACAATACCTCATCTAAGAAATATAGACAGAGAATATCTACAGAAGAAATGTACTTTCTTCATTTACCTACCAACTGTTTTGGCCAGTGTAGTTGAAATGCTGGCAAAATAAATAATCAATCTTCATTTTCCTTACTTTTAACTTCAGATTACTTTTCTCTCATTCCTATATTACCATCAATGTTTTCAGCAATTTGACATGTTCTTAATTTCCACAATTTCTTATTCTTAAATAAAAAAACAATTTAGAAGGTGGTATTAACAAAAGATCTTCTCTTCTCCTTGGCACTGATGAAAATAATGGTTTGTTTTTATTGAGCAGACAAACTATCAGCTCTTATGTTTGTGATGTTGCTGACAGGCCCAAGAAGTGAGTCTGTGCAAAGGATCTTCTCTTCTCCTTGGCACTGATGAAAATGATGGTTTGGTTTTATTGAGCAAATCAACTATCAGCTTTCATTAGGGCAGGTCCATTTTGGAACCATGGTATTGCACTCATTTGAAAAGTTATGGCTTGACATTTTACACTGTAAATGTTTTTATTGGGTTTTGCATCTAGTTTTATATCAATATATATAAAGTTATTAAACATTTGAAGTTGAAATAAATCTTCTCCTCATACTTTTCATACACTTATACTAATTTCCTCAGTGGAAAAAATATTTTCCCATAATATATAATTAATTGGAACAAATAATTATGAAAATTATTTCCTTTTTCCTATATGTTTTATATTCCAATTGTTAACTATTCATTTAATAAATACTTCAGTTGCTCCCCTTGTTCAAATTATGCCTCAGTTTTGGCCGTTGCTGACCAAGCAAGTCAGGGGTTTTAACAAAAGATCTCCACTTCTCTTAGGCTCTGATGAAAATGACGGCAGTGACAGCTAAGGACTTGATCATGTTGCCAGTGATTTTAGTCCAAGACAATGTCTAAAAACATTAAAAACAACAGATATTTCTCATGATCTATATGTGTATTTTTTTCTAAATTCTGATTTTAATCACATCCATTTAATAAGATATGACGTGATGGTGAGGTAATCTTGATTCACTGCAAAATCTTTGATATTCACTGGTGCTGGCTGCTGCCTTATTATTGAAATAATAATTCCATGTATATCTCATAATATACACTAATTTCATATATTATTCACTCCCCCTATTATATCATGCTTTTTTCTTTACAGATATTTTGGCAGTAGTCATAATTAAGAATTTCAAGGAAGGAAAAAAACATTTTGCATTCCATGAAACACAGCCAAATATATGATACAAATTTCAAATGAAAGTCATGGATTTACATCATTAAAAGCATGTCAATGAACTTTACCTGGCAAAAAATATTGTACTTTGAAATGTGTGCTTTATTTTTCTACAAAATCATATTTACAGTTATGTATGAATAAACAGGAAATACGGACCATATTCATGTGATATCAGCTAAATTCTGGTGACATCAGATGTACTCACCAAATGGAAACACATATGACAAGGAAACCATATTCTTGTGAAGTTTGTGGATCTGCATTTTCACTGAAGTCACATTTAGTGACACATATGTGTGCACATAATGGAGAGAAAACTTATTCTTGTGAAGTTTGTCTATCTGCATTTTCACGGAAGCCAGATTTGGTCAAGCATATGCGTACACACACTGCTGAGAAACCATATTCTTGTGAAGTGTGTGGATCAGCATTTTCACAGAAGTCGATTTTAGTGACACATATGCATACACACACTGGAGAGAAACCTTATTCTTGTGAAGTTTGTGCATCAGCATTTGCAATGAAGTCGCATTTAAAGAGACATATGTCTAGACACACTGGAGAGAAACCATATTCTTGTGAAGTGTGTGGATCTGCATTTTCACAGAAGTCGATTTTAGTGACATATGTGTACACACACTGGAGATAAACCTTATTCTTGCGAAGTTTGTGGATCTGCATTTTCACTGAAGTTGCATTTAAAGAGACATATGTCTAGACAAACTGGAGAGAAACCATATTCTTGTGAAGTGTGTGGATCTGCATTTTCACAGAAGTCGATTTTAGTGACACATATGCGTACACACACTGGAGAGAAACCTTATTCTTGTGAAGTTTGTGCATCAGCATTTTCACTGAAGTCGCATTTAAAGAGACATATGTCTAGACACACTGGAGAGAAACCATATTCTTGTGAAGTGTGTGGATCTGCATTTTCACAGAAGTCGATTTTAGTGACACATATGCGTACACACACTGGAGAGAAACCTTATTCTTGTGAAGTTTGTGCATCAGCATTTTCACTGAAGTCGCATTTAAAGAGACATATGTCTAGACACACTGGAGAGAAACCATATTCTTGTGAAGTTTGTGGATCTGCATTTTCACAGAAGGAGTATTTGGTCAATCATATGAATACTCACACAGGACATAAACCATATTCTTGTGAAGTTTGTGGATCTACATTTTCAAACAGGTCAAATAGGGTAAAACATATGCGTATACACACTGGAGAGAAACCATATTCTTGCGAAGTTTGTGGATCTACATTTTCAGACATGTCAAATAGGGCAAAACATATGCGTACACACACTGGAGAGAAACCTTATTCTTGTGAAGTTTGTGGATCTGCATTTTCACTGAAGTCACATTTAGTGACACATATACGTGTACACACCGGAGAGAAGCCTTATTCTTGTGAAGTTTGTGCATCTGCATTTTCATGTAAGCCAGATTTAGTCAAGCATATGCGTACGCACACTGGAGAGAAACCACATTCTTGTGAAGTTTGTGGATCTACTTTTTCACAAAAATCTATTTTAGTGATACATATGCATACTCACACTGGAGAGAAACCTTATTCTTGTGAAGTTTGTGCATCTGCATTTTCACAGAAGTCACATTTAATGCGACATATGTGTACACACACTGGATTGAAACCATATTCTTGTGAAGTCTGTGGATCAGCATTTTCATCAAAATCAAATATGGTCAAACATATGAATACACACACTGGTGAGAAACCATATTCTTATGAAGTTTGTTGATCTGCGTTTTCACAGGAACTGGATTTGATCAAGCATATGCATACACACATCAGATAGAATCAGTATTCTTGTGATGTTTGTGGATCTGCATTTTCAGTCCAGAAAAAGGGTCTGTACAAAATTAATTTTGTCTAAAAAAATGTATTTTTTGAAATAGATGAATTTGTCTTCTAGACAATAAATATGTATTCTTCATCTATCCTATTCCTTCTTCCTCTTTGATCTTTACTGCACATTTTGAATTTCTGCTGAAGTCTTTCTAACCAAAAAGAGTGAGTCTCCTCCTTTCCTTTCCCTAATTTAAATCTTTTCATTTTACAGACGTTAGAACAAATTGACTTTTTTCATTTTAAATGTTGCATTTAGCTATGGTAAAAATTCTTAGAATTACTGCAGTGATTTTTGTGATGTTCAGATTGAGTCAGAACATAGGTCATGCTTCAGACAAGAGCCCCTTTTTTGCTTACTGAAGAATGGCTGGAAAATTTATATGAATGTGACTGAAGGAAAAGATAAATTTAATAAATGTTCAGCAGACTATTGCAGCTGCAATTTCTGCTATTTCTACTTCTGAATTCCTTGCAGAACCTGCTCAGTTCTCCAAGAGTAAGTCAATACAACTTGAACCTACACGTGTCTCCTCTTTGACTGAGCCTGAGGAGCAACTGGGCAAGTGTTCCAATTCTCTTTATCTTCTTCCGAAAGAAAATTAAACTTTTATTGAGTATTGGCTCACAAAATATAAACTGCAACACTTTTCAATGGAAAACTTTATGTACTGTGACATTTGTATTAAATATAACAAAAGAGGCACGTATCTGCATAAACCAAATAAATGCATCAACTTTTGGCACACCCCCTGCACTCACCATAGTTGAAACAAAGAGAATCAATCCTCCCTCAACATTTTGATGCTGGTAAATGACTTAAAACAAAGTAAAATAAAGTTGAACTGTCAGCGAGACAAATTAACGCTAGTGCTTTTAAAAACCACTCAATAGATCACCCAAAAGAAAATCCACCTTGCTGGTTGCCATACTTCTAGGCGTTTTGACTAAGATCAAAGTGTAGTATCTGTTCTTATCAGCTTCATGTGATTCTATCTCTCCACTTCTATCATTTCTTTGCTCTTAGCTCTACAGATTAACGATACCTAAGATTTAAAATGAATTTTTAAAAATGAAAAATCTTTCTTGAAGCCTTTATTTTAGCTTTAATTTCATGCTAATAAATTTAATATGTCCAAGAAGCAAAATACTTTGCAATATGTCAAAACTAATTCAAATTGACTGTGAGGAGTTTTCATTTTGAAATTGCTGAATTTTTTTTATTTTAACTCCATTTTGAGACATCTTCATCACAATGTAATTCATCATAATATAATAATATTAAAAATTGTTCAAAAAATAAAATATACTTTCTTGAAATTTCTGTGCAAAAAGTCTATAATATTTACCATACGTATCTTTGGTCTGTTTCAAGGAGAACAACAATGTTTTTAAGCAAAACTTCAACTTCAAATATGGATGAAACCATAGCTTGATCTCTTGCAGGGACAGCAAATGCGCACTCTGTACCTTACCCGGTAAAGGAGGTACTGTAAAGCCAAAGTAGAAATTAAGGGTGACAGCAGGCATCCCTGTCAAACTGACCTTGACAGCACAAATGCGCTCAACCACTTTCCATTTTCCTGTATCATTGTAAGATTGAGTCTTGCTTTTTTTTTTTTTTTTTTGATGGATTTCTCCACTCTGGTTTAACCAGACTTCTTTTTCTTTTTGGTAACCTTCCCCACTCCTTCCTCATCTCTCATGCTTTTCAATGATTATGACCAAGGTGGCAGCATCTCGTCTGCCTACATGTAGCGGTCCAACTGCAGCAAATGAGCTGTCTGCTGTTGCTGTACTTCAAGTTGCTGCTGATGTTCCTGGGCTTTGAGCTATTGATTTTGCTGCTGATGTTGGTGGTGCTGAGGTTTGTCCTACTCCAGCTGTTTTTGTGGTAGCTCCTTTTGCTATTTCTGCTGCTGCTGCAGGAAATCCTTCTGTGGAGAGGAAGGAGGGACAGAAATCTTTGGTCACTTTTTCACCACCTCCCTCCATTCACCAGGATCATCTGGATCCTTGCTGGACTTATCCTCCACCACACCTCCTTGGATGTAGCTAATACAGTGGGTTTTGATTTGGAGACATATTTGCCAAGTGACTAGCAGACCCCACACAACCGTGTAGTCTTCTACTCTCCACTACAAGAAAAATTCTGAACACCAGAATGTTGGGAATTTCTTGAAACTTCTTCCTGTCCAGGTTTACTTGGATAGAGAAGTCTGCTGATGGCTCACCAGCCTTGCTCAATATATGAGCGACTTAATAAGCCATTTCCATTTTTTGGCATATTTGAATTCCAAACAGATAGACTTGGAGATGGTGTCTTGACCTGGTTAACAATTGGCTGGGAAGACTTGGCCATTGTGGTTGTTGCCCAGCCACAGCACACCAACAAGAAAAAAGTTCCAAAAATCAGTACGAAATATCATAGTACAGGACAAAAAACCCGGTCACAAATGTAGACAAAGACTGAACTCACGGAAAAAGGCTTCACTCAAAAAACAGGCTATTCCAAGAAAGAAAAACAATCTGTACTGGAATGACTAAAAAATAGTTTCCCCTCCCCAAATCATAGGTATAAGTACACAAATGCATACTGGAATTTCTTTCTAGCCAATAAAAGAGGCTGGTTCTCAGTTAAATTTGACTCAGTCCCAGACTGTCTTGTTTTGAAGCCTACGTTTGCTTATCTGAATTTGCTCTTGTGTGTCAACCCCAATTCTTAGTTTGTGAAGTTTTGCCATATTTCTGTTGCTTTGCCTTGTTACTGTCAATTTGCCTTGCATATATTGTTTGCTTGCTTTATATCATTTTTTGCCCTTTTCTTTTATTTTGTTTATTGTAAACTTTGTCAATTTTGATTATTAGGCAGATCTACCATTTATTTACATTTAACCATGGACACTCACTAAGATAATTTAATAATCAAAAGATCCTTTGGTCTTTCCTCTTAATAATAATAATAATAATAATAAAGATTTTGACAATAAAGCTTTGTTTTTATTACTTTTGGGCCATTTTTTCATCACAATCGGTTAATTTTTTAGCAAATCAGTGGATGTACCAGTGATAGAACATTGTAGTGAAAACAGAATCTGTTTTTCTAATTTTATATTAAATTTTATTATTGATGAAAAGAGAAAACAGCAAAATTAAAAACCTCTTAAAATTCCAAGATTTGTCTGAGATATTTTTTTTAAAGAAAAATTAATAAATTTAAGAATTAACCAAATTTGATAAATATAATATACATACTTACTTATATGAGCACTTTTTAAAATTCAAAATAACATTTATTTATGCAAGGTAACCCATGAAATTTGGAGGTGCCTTCAGTATAGATATTTTATATCAGGATTACATGAAAATAAAAGCAGTTTACTAACCTCAAGTATATTTTAACTAAAAAAAACTATTTCTCATTTTAAAAAATAAAATTATTCCTTATACTAGTTTTCATAAAATTGTATACAACAAAAAATAGTTTAAAACTATTGGTTCTTATTGTAGCCCTTCGCTACTCCATTCATGTGATTAAAGACATATTATATATCTTCATGACCTTTTCCTCATTACGTTTCTGCACACCTTTCAATTTAATATAGCAAGTTTATTTAGATTCATAATAAACCTAATGTCTTTTTAGTTGGTTCAGTATTACGAACGTAGTCTGAATACTCTTTGTGAACATTTTTGTACGTTTTAGCAGCTCCGAATTAATTTTTCTTAAGATTTTTTTGTACTTTGTGGGCCCAGTTGATGTTATTACACTCCCTTCCTATAACTCTGTGACTTCTTGCCGGACAAGTGGAATGAAGAAGAGGAGAAATGCTGTTCCATGGCTAGGGTGCTTGGACAGGTTACGTATTGAGTTACGTGCCCATTTATTTTTGTCTGCCAACTTGACAGTAGTTGGGCTTTCCTATCCATTCTTACTTCTGGCATACCTGGGCTTCATTATTTCCGGCTACCACAAACTCTGACTCCCAACATCCCTGGCTTTTATTATTATGGTCCCTACTTCTGGCATCTCCATCTCAACCTAACTCACCTGGTATATTGGCGTTAATGGCCTTTTTACCACAGCCATGAATTTCCGGCTACCCATTGGTTTCTACTTCTGGCATCTCTATCTCAACTCATTTGGTTGATCAGCATTAATGGACCCACTTACAACAGCCTTAAACTTCCAGCTTTTCTATCAAACTAACTCACTTGGTTTAGGAAAGTGCTGCATGAATATCATCCAGACTCATCCTACTCTGTTCACCTCGGTTAAAATACTACGGAAGGTTTACCATTGAACTTAACCAACAACTACTCAAAATTTGGGACTCATCTATAACAATATATACATTGGTCAACAAACTCACTATATACTGTGTAAGCAGTCAATTTTTATATTCCCTTATAGAAATAAATTTATAATGAAGAGTAAATTATTTTTAAAGAGAGAAAAGCAATTATTTGACAAGGAAATCTTTTTATTCCTCATAATTGGTTTGTTTATCAAGTTTTTGACGTTTGGTGATTCAACAATCATTGACGGTGACTCATTAAGAAGTTGCAATTCATTTTCAGTATCTATAAAAATTCTAGAAGGCTGTGACTAGTCTTCAGCTAATCTTGAGGTACTTTCAGAATATTCAACTAATGCTGTTAATTTTATTTGGCAACGGATTTGTTATTCTCTTTATAAATGTTAAGAATCTTTTCTTAAATATTCATTTCAATGTATAACTTTTTCAGATCAAAACTTAATTCATTAATATATATATATATAAATACTGAAAATTCGATTGTTTTGTCATTTAATGTCAAAGGTCAACAAAAATTTTATGGATCTCCATTTTCTTGCGATTTTTGCTGACAATAAAAACCAGGAAAAAGGTTATGCCAAGAAAATGGACTTAAGACACCTTTTTAAGCTTTACGAGCGAAAGAAGTAAAAAAACTTCTACCTCCGGCCATTTGCGAAAATTTTTTAAAAAACAAAAAAGAAAGAAAATAATGTTAGCAGTAAAAATTGTTCACTGAAACAAAACAAGTAAGTGTTTGAAACATTTTATCATATTGCATTCCACTTATTTCAATTGTTTTTGTTATTTGCATAATGGATAATAACGCTTCAGAGCCAGTGATGCACTGGGCGTCTACAAATCTGGTAGATTCCTTCAGATTTTTTAAACTGCAATGTCGCCTCTATTTTTCTGTAAAAAACATACCAGCCAACAAACAGGTTGACCACATTCTTTTGTTATCTGGAGAGGAAAGCATAAGAAGGCTTAACTCATGGACTTTCATGAACAAAGCTGGCAAAAATAATCCAGAAATTATTTGGCAGACATTTGAGGAAAGGTTAGAGCCAAAATTGAACTTTCACATCGCTCGTTTTTAACCTTCGTCTATACACACAGAAAGATACAGAAAGTATGAATTGTAGTGAGATGCAGGTTGCAGGCAAAAAAAAATGCAAGTTCCGAGATGTAATAGACACTGAGGAATGGTTACTAGAGCAGGTCATCTCCAGAACTAAACACCTGAAATTGCAAAAGCAGATATTCGCAAAAGGAGAAGGATTGACGCTTGAGGAAGCCCATTATGTGTCTTGGGACCACGAGGCTTCAATAGGCCATACGAAGCAACTGGCAGAAATCGAAGATAGAAAGTGCCAGGAAATTGACTCTGTAAAGTATAGCAGCTGTAAATTATATGGCAGCATGCATTCCCACCAGAAAGAAAAATGTCTGGCATGAAATACTACATGCTCAGCTTGTGGGCGAAGAAACCACTGGGCTAAAGTCTGTAACAACAGACAAGAAAGGAAGACACCCACAGATACACGTCATGCAAAATAGACACAAATTTAAACCTGGATACCGGGAAGCCTATGGAGACCAACAGTACAGGTATTAGGGCAAGAAATGTAGCAACCATGTCTCTTCACTTAATGCTTGTCAAGGTGATGATTTATATGAACAATTTGCACAAATATCGTTTGATGCAATTAAGTGACAAAATAAAAAAAGACACGAGGATTGAGGTTTTTGCAGAACTTGACATCAGGCTTCCCAACCTACCTGTAACCCACAAACTAAAAGCCAAGGTTGACACAGGAGCTGAAGGTAATGCCCCTCCCCTTATGTGTTTTCCGCAAGATGTTCCCTCGCAAAGTCAGCACTACTGGCTGGACAGCCACTCCCTAGTGCAACACATAAAGAGTTAACTGTACTGACTGCATATAATGGATCCAGTATCCCTCATCATGGTTCTATTAGCATACAGGGTACCTACAGGGTGAAAAACAGGATGGTAGTCTTAAAACCGAACAACCATCCTGTCATCTACGCACTCAGGAAATGTCCTATCCATATGAGAGATGAGATTAAATCTGAACTGGATGACATGATGAAACAAGGAATCATTCACAGAGTAAATGAGCCAACAGAATGGGTTAACAGCCTAGTGTATATTCACGAGACTAATGGCAAACTCCGTTTGTGCTTGGACTCCAAGGATCTAAACAAAGCCATCATGTGATGTTACCACAAGTCTCCCACAATGGAGGAACTCATGCACAAACTCTCTGATGCCAAGTACTTTTTCAAATTGGATGCAAAGAATGGATACTGATTGATCAAGCTTGATCTTGAATCACAGCTACTGATCACCTTCAACTCTCCTTTTGGAAGATATTGCTTCTAGAGAATGCCTTTTCGCCTGGTCATGTCCCAGGATGTATTCCAGCAGAAAATGGATATGATTCTGGAGGATTTCCCTGGTACATTAGGATTAATAGACAACATCATAGTTTATGGCAAAACCAAAGAACATGACAGAAATCTGCACAACCTAATGAAGATTGTGCAGGTTGAAGGACTCAGGTTTAACAGCAAAAATACACAATAGACCAAAAGCAGATACACTTCTTTAGGACTATATATGACAAAAACAGAGTACACACTTACCCCAAAAATATGGAGGAAATCAAAATCTTGCCCAGCCTGAAAAGCATCACAGACCTACAAAGAGTTCTAGGAATCATTACTATGTGGCACCCTTCATTCCACATCTATCCGATCTCACATCACCGATGAAAGATCTACTAAAAAATGAATAAGGGTACAGGTGGACTGAAAGTCATCAGAAGTCCTTGCAAAAAATCAAAGACCTGATTTGTAAAGAAACGCTGCTGATGTAATATGACCCGGAAAAAGAAACTGTGATCCAGGTAGATGCATCCAATATAGGCCTAGGTAAAGCTTTGCTACAGGAGTGAAAAACCATAGCATTTGCATCCAAATCGCTGATGGAAACAGAGCAATGATATGCTAATATTGAGCGAGAGCTCCTAGCTGTTGTGTTTGGATGTGATCATTTCCGAACATACATCTATGGATGTGCCTTCCAAGCGGAAAGCGATCACAAGCCTCTAGAGATGATCAAACTAAAAAACCTGACTGTAGCCTCGCCTCCAGCAAATGTTGTTATGCCTATGGCATGACAATTGTCTATCACCAAGGCAAAGAAATGGCACTAGCAGATGGTTTTTCCAGGCTCCCAAACAAGAGAGTGAAAGAGGCAATCGATCTGGACATTAAGGTCAATTTTGTGCAATTCTTAATGCAAAACTTAGCACAGATTCAACAGGCATCTAATGCTGACTCAACAATGTGCCAACTAAGAAATATGATCTTACAAGTTTGGATTGACGCAGTCAAAGAAGTTGACAATGATACGCGAACATACTGGTCCTATTGGGATGAATTATCCATAGAAAATGGGATCTTACTCAAGGGCGAGCGAATCATTATCCACAAATCCATGCAAGTGGTAATTCACAAGATCTACTATGGCCTTCAGGGAATCAAAAAGTGCAAGTTAAGAGTGAAATGCTGAGTGTTCAGGCACAACATCAACCAAGACATTGACATGTTAATCCAGCAATAAGATGCGTGCCAGGAACACCAAAAGATGCAGACCCTGATGCCATATGAGATCCCAGTAAGACCATGGCAAATAATAACCACAGGCTTGTTCCACTTTGATGGATTAAATTATATCCTCATTGTTGACTATTACTCAAAATACCCCTTTGTGCGGAGGTTAAACGATTTCTCCAGCCAGGAAGTGATAAACACAGCCAAGCAAGTGTTTGGCAAGCAAGGAGTCCCAGGGAGGGTCTGCATTACAACTCAGCTGCATTTAAGCAGTTTACTTAAAAACTATTGCAGTATAAAATGACAAAGATAATTTGGCACAGTTTAACAAATGTACTCACAAAACCCCAGAGTGTTAAAAGGAATTTTCCTCTTAACACCATTACTGCTGTACACAAGGCACCAACAAATGATTTTTTTCTGAAGTGAAAGCAAATAAACATTATCTCTTCTTTGAAAATGCAACAAAATTCAGGGAATTATGAGAAACAACATTTTTGGCAATTATTCATTAATGAAAAAATTAGAGACAGAAGAAACTATTTCATTAAAAAAAACAAAAAAAAACATGTAAATATTTGTGAAGGGTGTCAGTTTCCCCACCCATTTCAATACATTGGGAAGAATTTTAATTTTTGTGGTTGAAGACAAATATTTATTTTACAGTTTTATGAAGAAAAATCCTTGAAAATTTGACTTCAGTAAAATTTGTTGCAATATTAGAGTAGCTAATCATGAAAATCTGCACTGAAATCTTACAAAAATAATTCAAAATTATGATAAAATAATTTTATTGCAACATGGTGCTTGTGTATTTTAATAAAATATTATTTGCTTCCAGATTTCACAAGGAAACATTTTAAAATATTAATTTTTGTAAAATTTTCTTTTAATATTTCAGTGTGATTTTTCATTTTGTGATAATCAATGTGATATTTTTTTAAAGATGTGTATGAAGAAGGAAAAACGTAAAATTTCATATGTTCATGTTAGAAACATTTTTAAAATAATTATCTCAAATGTTAGATCATTTTTTGTATGGGAGATCAAATAGGTAATAATTCTGAAAAATCTTTTTTGAAAAATGTTTTGTTTGGTGAATTCTAAAAAAAATTTTTTGTCATAAATCTCAAAAGATAAAGTTTTGTAATTGAACTGTGATCTTCTTTTTCTGGCTGCTGCTGAACCTATTTTAAAGAATGATAGAAAGTCTCATCTCTTTAAATGCTTTCTAACATATTGTACCAAACCTGAAGCCTTAAAACTTCATGCTGGACAGCATTCAGCCCCGCTTCTCATTCTTACTGCTGCTGAACCCATTATAAAGAATGATGGAAAGTCTCTCTTTAATCTGTGAAATCAGGTTCAATTATAATTGTGAAGAATAAGAAACGGAAACATTAATGTTGAGGAGAAAGAGAAAAGACTAATCCGCTGGACAGTCGATAGTGATTCACATTGTCTTTAACTTTTTGAGGATTAAACTTGGCTGGAATGCAGGAGCCAAAAACTGCAATAATAACAGAAAAAATTCCAATATGAGAAGTGACAAAAACGGTTCCTGGGACATTAGATTTATAAGTCCCAATAATTCACATACAGATATCCTCAAGGACATATGGCCAGGTGGATAATGATGTTGGTTGTTCAAAGGGAGGTGAGTTCAATACCAGGCCACAGCAGTGGCAAACCAAAACTTGGAGAGTTGAGTTAAAGGGAAATAATGGGGATATCCAGAAGAGGTATGGCAAGTGAAACTAGAAAAATCTACCTCGGTGGATGAAATAAAGGGTTTAGTTCAAATTTCCAAACAACTGAAGAAAGCTGGAGTGTCCAAGGGTTGAAACATTGAGAATATGGCAATGAAGATGATGATAAAGATACTGTAAATAATGTAAGAAATTCAACTGCTTTGGAAAGTAATTTTTTTAGACATTATTTATGTTTTTTATGTCACTATCTTGAATGACAATACAGATCCACAAACTTCACTAGAATATGTTTTCTATCAAATGTGTGTATGCATATGTTTCCCCAAGTCTGTCTTACGTTTAAATGCAGATCCACAAACTTCACAAGGGTATGGTTTATCTCCAGTGTGGGTACACATATGTCTAATTAAATCCAACTTTTGTGAAAATGCAGATCCACAAACTTCACAAGAAAATGGTCTTTCTCCAGTGTGTGTACGTATATGTCTCACTAAATTTTCCTTGTTTGAAAATGCAGATCCACAAACTTCACAAAGAAAAGGTTTTTCTCCAGTGTGTGTATAAATATGTCTCACTAAATTCCAACTCAGTGAAAATTCAGATCCACAAACTTCACAAGAATATGGTTTTTCTCCAGTGTGTGTACGCATATGACTCTCTAAACGTGACTTCCGTGAAAATGCTGATCCACAAGTTTCACAAGAGTAAGGTTTATCTTCAGTGTGTGTACGTATATGACTAACTAAACACAACTTTTTCGAAAATGTAGACCCACAAACTTCACAAGAGTATGGTTTATCTCTAGTCTGTGTACGCATATGTTTGACCATTGCTGCCTTATCTGAAAATGTAGATCCACAATCTGCACAAGCGTAAGGTTTTTCTCCAGTGTGTGTACGCATATGCCTTACTAAATTTGGCTTCTGTGCAAATTCTGATCCACATACTTCACAAGAATATGGTTTTTCTCCAGTATGTGTACGTATATGCCTCACTAAATCAATCTTTTTTGAAAATGCAGATTCACAAAGTTCACAAGAATATTGTTTCTCTCTATTGTGTCTACGCATATGTACCATTAAATGCGACTTATGTGAAAATGCAGATCTACACATTTTGCATGAATATGGTTTCTCTCCAGTGTGGGTACGCATATGTCTGACCATGCTTGTTTTCTGTGAGAATGCAATTTGACAAACTTCACAAGAAAAAGGTTTCTCTCCAGTGTGACTGCGCATATGTCTCACAATATGCGACTTAGATGAAAATGCAGATCCACAAACTTCACAAGAATATGGTTTCATTCCAATGTGTTTATGCATATGACTGGTCATACTTGACTTCAATAAAAATGTAATTTGACAAACTTCACAAGAATATGGTTTCTCTCCAGTGTGCGTATGCATATGTTTCACTAAATGTGATTTCTGTGAATATGCAGTTCCACACACTTCACAAGAATATGTTTTCTCTCCCGTGTGTGTACGCACATATATCACTTATTTACACTGCAATGAAAATGTAGATGCACAAATTTTACAAGAATGTTTTTGTAATATGTATTTCCATCTGGTCTCTACTTCACAACAGTTTAGCAGATGTCAAATGAATATGGCCAATGTTTGCTGTTTATTCATGCATAACACTAAATGTATTTTTGTAGAAAGATAAACCACACATTTCAAAGTTCATCATTTCTTGTCAGGATTTTGAAATTGGAGATCCATTATTTTCACATGAACCATGTAACATATTTGTATTTTCATGAAAATTGAAACATCTTTTCCTTCATTGGAATTCTCAATAATAATAATCACTGCAGTTTTTCTGTGAAGATCTGTGAAGAAAAGAAAAGGCATAAATGATATATTAATAGGAGCAGTGAATAATATATGAAAGTAGTCTATAATATATGTCAAATGAAGATTTTATTTAAAAAATAACCTGCGATTCATTCAGAGGTTGTTCCATATATCTATAAAATCAAAGATCCATATCTCTATGGAATTTTAAACTTTACAATAGTTATTATTTCATAACAGGTGTATCTTTATTTCTAAAAAGTTTGTGAAATGAATTATCTCCCTTGCTTAAACACCATGATAAACATCATTTCAAAGCATTTCCAGCAGAGATGTAGTTACCTCATGTTCACATTATAGATTTAAAAAAATAAATTAGCCTCGTAAGAAACTGGATCATCAAAGTATCATCAATATTGGTTCATGGATTTAGGTGGCAACTTGATTCAAATAAACAGGCAGAAATGGCCATATATATATATATATATATATATATATAGAG
This sequence comes from Acanthosepion esculentum, assembly GCA_964036315.1. NCBI lineage: Eukaryota > Metazoa > Mollusca > Cephalopoda > Sepiida > Sepiidae > Acanthosepion > Acanthosepion esculentum. The sequence goes on from OZ038479.1 coordinate 11,363,418, forward strand.
AGAGAGAGAGAGAGAGAGAGAGATTTTAATTCAATATCTTTTGACCACTATAAAATTTAACATAATTTAAAAATTTATTTCCTTAATTAAAAGTATAAAAAGTAACAATTCTTGTAAAAATTTATTATTCTTTCAAAACAAAAAAAAATCAAGCAAAAATGTCTAATGATAATGGAAAAAAAATCGATTTCTTCATGGACAAATTCAAACTGACTTAGTATCACATGATAATTTTGGGAATGAAAGAATTGCTATCCACTATATTTAAACATTAGTCAACAATCAGTGAACTATCTTATTCAAACAGCATTTTCAGTACTTATTCAGTAACTAATTAATTTTATACTGAATAGATTGTTTTATTAGAAAACTTTGTGGAAATATATTCATGGTATATACTTCCCCTCTTTGATATCTTGTGTGTACTTTTTGTTTTGAGTTATATAAAGAAAAATTCCTTCTTTTTGCTCATTGTTTTTCTATTTCTTTCACAAAATTTCAATCTGCTTTTGATATATTTTAATATTAGAATGACAAATGACCATTCTACGACGCATACATGACCATCTTTTTCAGATAAAAGTTTTTTTCAGCCATATGTTCATGGTGATTTCTATATAGTTATGCCTTTGTTACATGATCAATAAAATTTTAATTTTAGATTACAGGTAAATATATGAAATATTAACAACAATTATCTGTCAAAGACTTTCTCCTGTAAGCTAAATTATTTAGAGAATCTATTGTCATTCCCTCAAGATGTATTAAAAATATGTTATGCTCACAAAAAATGAATAATAAAACATACTGAATCTTGAATTTCAAAATGTTAATAAATGTCTCAATAGACAGTAGACTATAGTAGCTCCTTCATTATTTTTTTTGGAATATGACAACATTTATCACATGCAAAATGGACTTTATTTTCATAGACAAATTCCAGTTTCAATGTCAGAGAGGAAAAGAAAAAACTATTTTAAACTTTCAGAACTCATTCAGAAAAAAGTGAAATTATTTTATTTTTTTAAATTTCATTTTTTAGAAAATTCTAGAATGTTTTTAATCCATTCTATCCATCTCCTTTAATTATGAAATTACAAAAACTGCTTTTCTGCATTGCATAATGAATATATTTCTTATAAGTCCTTGCAGCATTTGAATTACATGTTTTCTTTCAATTATTCTGCTTAGATGTTTTCACTTTATGATAAAACTATATATATTTATATAATTGAATTTTGTAAGATTTTAAATGGAGAATTTCACTTTTGATTACAAAGTTGTAAAAAATGGGTGACATGATTGAGTTCATGGAATTTTGCTAACTCAGAACACAACTAAAATTTTTAACTAAAATTTCGGCCATGCTAGAAAGAATTCGAAAAAAAAATCATTTGGAAATTCAGGCAAAAATCAAATAATTGTCCAATTTTAATGCAACTTTCAGGACTTATTCTCAAAAGAATTAAATTATTTTTTAAATGTTTTGTTTTAGGAAATTTTGGTAAAAATATTTTTTTTACATGTTATCCACCCCCAACCCACTTTCTTAATTTCATTAAATTTCAAGAAAGACTTATTTCCTAAATTTTTATTGCTTACAAGTAAGATTTCGGAGAATGTAAATCATCCATTTTTTTCAAACTTTTTGCATTCTAACTGAAAATTTCTCTGAATTGCGAATTAAAAAATGCAATCAAACTATGACATTATTTAATAGGAAATGCTTTTAATTTCTTTTGTATATAACTTATATTAAGGACAGTATTGACTGAAGAAATACAAATTTTTTTACAAGAATTTTTTCATTTTTTAAAAATTTTAATTAAAATATTTTATAATTAAAAATTGTTTAAAATTTCTGTATTGTGCTATTGTAATTAAGTAGAAATGAAATTTGCCAAACCAAAATTGAAATAAAAATGAATGAATGTTGTTTTACTATTCTATTTTTAAAGTAATTTTTTATTTTTTCACTTTAATTGTTCCCTTTTTCATCTACGATAAATAAATTCATGAAAACTCTAGAAATTCAATACTGTACAATTTAGTGATTATTGTTGTAAAATGCATGAGGCTTTGATTAAAGCAAATCATGTATTTTTTTTTTAATTGGACTCCTCCACCTGAAAATCAGCTCTGAATTGTAACATACAAAACAAAATAAAGCAAACATATTATTTAATTTCAAATGCTTTTAGTTCTTTTTATGAATATGGATAATATTGTCTGAAAGCAAAAAATGTTTTCAATGAAAAATAAATTTTTAAAAAAATTGTCATTTCTTATATTATTGATTATTTTTACATTAAATTTGTTAAATAATCCAAATTTTGTGAAAATGGTGTAAAGTTTAGTCAATGGAGTTATTAAGTAGCTCTATCTTTATTCTTTACTAGGTACCTCCACTTTTTCGCGGGAAAACAGCATAGCATAATGAAAAATGCCACAAACTTAACGAAAATAAAGTCTTATCATCAAAATGCTTATGTTATTATTAAGATGAAAGACAAAAGTATTTTTTAATTATTTTTTGAAATTTTTTAATCCTTACGTTCAAAATTTTCAAATTACTCTTCCAATAGGGAAATAGTCAAAGGCAGAAAAGTGTCACTGAGTACGGATGAGAAGGATAAGACGTTACATTTCAATCAAGTATGGAAGGCTTCGGAACAAGAATTGAGAGATGGAGAAGGAAAGTTACTGGAAATCTCGCCAATATTCTTTTGAAAATGTCATGAGAATTTACAAAGAAAGAAAAACAGTCAAATGGTTCTTATTAATATTGCAACTATGAGATCAAAATGTGAGCGATAAGCCTTTCTGCTAACGGGAAATCATTAATTTCTTATAGAAATATAGTCTTTTCAAGAGAAGACAGGTTGATCCTTAGACCAGGAAAATTGTAACTTTTGTTAGAAAACAAAAAAAAATGTTTCGTACACAAGCGTTTGTTCATTATATTGTATAATGACCAAACAAAAATAAGTAATTTGTTAATTTAAAGGGATCTGTATTAAACTACATCTTTAAAAAGAAGAAATAAAAGCAGAAACACTGATTAATAAGTATTTAAATTTGACACATTACACAGTTTATTCTGACTGATATCAATTGTAGAATGAGTTGGATATATTTTACTGGCATGAAAAGAAGAGCATTTTGTCATCAGAGTTTGTGGTTGTTGGAATAGGCAATGGAACAGAAAGACACAATCAGTACCAAGAGGAAAAACTTATGTTTCTCACCCATGCATTTGTCAGGTCAACAGACTAGACTTAGGGTGTTGGATGAAAACAAGGGTTGTATACCAGTTACTGGCTGAGAGAAAGTGGTGAATTATTTCTCATTTAATTGGCAACTCTGATTCATTATACAAAACTATGGATGAAAAATCTCAGATTGGCATGTCAGATTTTATGTGTGGGATGAAAACCAGGGCTGCATACCAGAAACTGGCTGAGAGAAAGTGGTGAAAACCACTGGAAACCTATGCAATATCTTTATGAAAATATCATGGCAATTTAAAGCCAAAGGAAACAGTCAAATGATTCTAGTTAATATTGAAATTATGATGGCAAAATTTGAACATTAAGTCAAAGAGTATCTACTAAAGTAAATCATCTCTACATATATAAAAGGCAGTTGTCTGTGTGTGTGTGTGTGTGTGTGTGTTCATCAATATCACCCAGGCCAGCTTTTTGCAAAAAAAAGAAAAAAGAAGTATTGTAACTGAGTTATCGGAAAACAACAGTAGAAAACTGGAATTGGTTTCACAAGAGGTTTATTACTTGGTTGGCAAAGAGAAAACATAAAGTAGAAATAGGAACTCAGGGAAAAGAATGTTTAACAGTGAATGACCGACTGTTTTAGTAAAGACTACTCCTCCTACTCCTCCTCTTGCTTTTTATTTCTTTTCAATGGATGAGTCCACTTGCAGGGAAATATTCTCCCTCACAACACTACGATCTGTATTTATGAAGATATTTTAAAATTACAATACATTGGAAATTCTCAGAATTAAAAAAATTGGTGGTACCTAGTTTGTTTGAGTTTGTCCAAGAAGAAACAGTGATAACTTTCCTAATGAAGATGCTTATTGTGAAAATGTTTTAAAATTATCAATAAATTAACAATAAATCATTGAAGACAGTAGAGGCTTCTTCCAGATCAATCTTAACATCGGTCAGGCAGTACACCATGCGAGTAGAAAGCATCATTAGGGAATTTTGTGAAAGACAGAAGCTTGTGCCTAATGCTTATGTATCCAGCATAAGCGATGTCATCAAAGCCAAGCGGAATCAAGTAAATCATTCACCATGGTAGAGGCGTCTTCTCAGTCCCTGTTAACATCGGTGAGGCAGTACACCATGCGAGTAGAAAGCATCATTAGGGAATTTTGTGAAAGACAGAAGCTTGTGCCTAATGCTTATGTATCCAGCATAAGCGATGTCATCAAAGCCAAGTGGAATCAAGTAACTCATTCACCATGGTAGAGGCGTCTTCTCAGTCCCTGTAACATCGGTGAGGCAGTACACCATGCGAATAGAAAGCATCATTAGGGAATTTTGTGAAAGACAGAAGCTTGTGCCTAATGCTTATGTATCCAGCATAAGCGATGTCATCAAAACCAAGCGGAATCAAGTAAATCATTCACCATGGTAGAGGCGTCTTCTCAGTCCCTGTTAACATCGGTGAGGCAGTACACCATGCGAGTAGAAAGCATCATTAGGGAATTTTGTGAAAGACAGAAGCTTGTGCCTAATCCTTATGTATCCAGCAGAAGCGATGTCATCAAAACCAAGTGGAATCAAGAGAGGGAATTCATTGATGATCTGGATGCTGAGCAGTTCCAGAAATATTTACCACAGACACTGATGTATGGCAGACACAAGATTGGGATGAAGAAAATGTGGCAACACAAACTCAACAAAGATATTGTCAAAAGGCTCAAGGCTAAGGATTACCACCACCAAAAAAAAGAAAATAACCGATATCCAGAAAGATCTAAAAGAAATGTCAGTTGATTGTTTGTCTTCTGAGTATCCCAAGTGTGAACAAGTCCTGCAAGAAATATTCACTAGAAACATAGTTGGACGTACAATCAGACATATTTGGACAATTGATAGCATCAACTGTGAATACGTTGGTTATGTCAAGAGATATGAAAATCAATTTTATATGATTTCATATCTCAATCATGTAACTGACTACTATCATTTGACCAAATACAAAGTTGGAGCTGACTATGTTATGCAGGAATTGTATTTCAAAAATTAGCCCAGCAATGGTGACGAATCAAGATGCCATGGAAGATAAAAACGGCCCCTTTTGGGGCTACGAAATATTTCAGAAAGTCTTTTCACCATTATACATAGCAATAATTTTTTTCTAATATTGTTTAGGTTATTGGGTTAAAATATTAAAAGGTTTAAACAATTATCTAATTAATAAAAAAGTTTAAACAATTATCTAATTAATAAAATATTAAATAAAAAATAAATATTAGATAATTGCTGAAAATATGTTAATATGTAAAAATTACTAGTTAAAAACAAAAAAATGCGTTTAGTTAGATTTTGTAAAATTATGTCAATTATGGTCATCCATAGTAACCACGCCTGCCATCCTCTCATCTTGTGTCATTGGAACATCTTCCTGGGGGGTCTGCCATGGACTACAAGCAGCATATTACTGACACCATCAACAAATCAGCCAAAGTGGGCTCACTCGCTACTGGCAAAAGTGTCGATGCCACTTTGAAAAAAATAATTTTGAAAATTAAATGCTACTTAACGGACAGCTCCCGTCAACCATTCAACTGTTATACTACTGGAGAAGGAGTGGTAAGTTAAGCTTTTGGAGCTGTGTTGCAATATGCACCCACTGGAATCTATCACCAGAACAACAAGGAAAGCCCTGAGGGATTGTGAGGCCTGTACATCATCTGTTGTGAGTGAGTGCCTAGCATGGCAAATTATTGTGGGAATGAATTCTCTCAGATTTAGTGATAAATTAGGGACAATAAATGATATGAAAACCTTCATTAAACAACAAGGGCTTTCATTGTCCCAAATCACTAGATTTCGAGGGAATCGTCTGCATATAATTTTCCATCTGGGTGCAACTTACTTCCCTATTTTTGCACAGTGCAAGCAATTTGTCTCAGGGCTTCCGTCAACAAATGAAACAGTTTCCAGGTTGCAGATACTTTACATAGAAGAAGCCGCTATCATCGAGTTACAAGTGCTGGGAATCATAGGGAAGCTGTTTTCAGGGCCTTGGAGGAGTACCTTCTATACATCTCTTGAAACTCAAAATGACCCCATCGACACAATGAACATCGTGAAAGGGGTCATTGACAAGGTGAATGTATTCAGCGAGGACCCAATATCTATTTTCAGCTGTGTGGAGGACTCCTTTGGAAATCCAATACCAAACACTGTGAAAAACTCCCTGTTGATTTCTCCCCCAAATTAACTCCTGTTTCAACAAATGCTGACTGCCTGTTTGAAAGGGATTGTGGAGGTGTTAAACAGGCAGTATCAGAAATCTTTCACCACTGTAGCGGCTTCATCTCCATCACTGTTGACATCTGTGAGGGAACACACCATGCTAGCGGAAAGCATCATCGGTGAATTTTGTGAAAGAAAGAAGCTTGCGCCTAATGCTTATGTTTCCAGCATAAGTGATGTCATCAAGGCCAAACGAAATCGAGTAAGAAAATTCATCGATGATCTGGATGATGAGCAATTCAAAAAATACCTGCAGATGGTAATGATTTAGAGCAGACAATATACAGCACAGAAGAAAATGCAGCAGCAAATGGTGGATGAGAAACTTGCCAAGAAGAGTCAAGATAAGGCAGTCCAGGCTGAAAGGAGGGGGAGAGCTTCCATACAGAAGTCTTTGCTTCGATTCAAAGATGCCTCAATAATGACTTTGCCAGGAGTATCGTCAACCAGGAGTAGCTGAAGTCCTGCATGAAATACTCACTGGGGAGACAGTCGGAAGGACAGTCAAACACATTTGGACAGTTGATGGTGTCAACCGTGAATATGTTGGCTACATCATTAGTTATGCAAATCCTTTTTATACGATTTCATATCTCAGTGATGAAGCTGACTATTGTCAACTAGACAAATGTGAAATTGGCACTATCTCATGCAGGACTTGCATTTTGATCAGCCCAGCAATGATGGTTGAAGAGGCAGCAGAAGAAAAAACAAAACAAAAAAAACGGCCCTTTTCAGGGCCACAAAATATTCCTGAAAGTCTTTTCCGTGTTACACATAGTAGCAATTTCTTTTCAGTAATGTTTATTGGGTTAATAAAAGTTTTAGTAATTATGTAATTAATAATAAAATTTAATAATAAAATAATTGTCATAATTAGAAATAAAATGAAAAATATATGAATCAGGTAGGTACCTCTACTATTTCAGCATAAATTTAGATTTAATTAAAAGCTTAATGATTAAATTTATTATTTCCATTAAGTAAAAGTTCTTGTGTATTTCATATAGAAACTATATACACTGGATTGGAAAGTCACATTTAATTTTGATTTATTAATTAATAATTAAATTACCATTTCATAAATTATTAAGTTACTTCTATCATGGTATTTATTTTTTTATTTTTGCATCTTCGAAAGGTAAATAAAAATTTCCTATTGTTGCATGTCTTCCATAACAATAGTCGCTAAATTTGTGTAGTCCAAACACAACGGCTCTTTTTCAATTGGTGCGTAGTTTTTCTCATAATCGTTCCACACCCTTGATGCGTATGACACTGGTTTCCCATTCTGTAGGAGGACAGCCCCAACACCTACATCAGACATGTCATGTATTGTGACTGGCTTTTCTAAGTCGTAGTAAGCCAAGATAGCTTTCTTTATGTCTTCGAATGCTCTTTGTTGCACCTCCGCCCACTGGAAAATCTGGTCCTTCCGTGTTAGCCTGTTTAAAGGTTCACATTTTGTCGTCAGTGAGTTAATCAAATTTTGAGAGGTATTTAACCATTCCTATGAAGCGCCTTAGATGATGCAGATCGCGAGGTGCTGGGAATTCTGTGATTGCCCGTATTTTTTCTTCATCGGGCTTCAAGCCTGTGTTAGTCAGTGTATGACCCATGTAGGTAACTTCCTCTGTGAGGAATTTGCATTTGTCAAGGTTAATTTTAATGTTTCTTTCTCTGCACCTCTGCAAATATGCTCGCAAATTCTGGTTGTGGTTATTGATGGCTTGGTCTGAGTTGTTTCCAAATCCCTCAACAAGACAGTCATCTTGGATGGTGCTAACCCCGTTTATCCCTTGGAATTGTTCGATCATTTTTGTTTGGAATGCCTTGTTGGCTGGTGTGATACCCATGGGTAATCTTTTGTATCGATAATTTCCCTGAGGCGTGCCGAAGGCGGTCAGTTCTCTTGCCTTGTCGTCCAGTTTGCAATGCCAGTATCCACTTCTTACGTCCAATTTGCTAAATTTTATTGCCTTTTTATTTGCAAACCTGTGTGTGATGGATTCCAAGCTTGGTACCTGGCAGTGGTAGTTGTTAATCAGTGCCTTGTTTAATGGTTTGGGGTCTAAACATATCCGAAGTTTTCCGCTGTGTTTTCTCTCAATCACATAGCTGTTGGGCGATGAGCTAGGTTCTTCCAGTTTCTCAATTATATTGTCCCTCATCATTTTTTCTAGTTCCTGTTTAAATTGTTTTTTCCAGTGCAAATGGGATACCTCTTATGGGTTGTTGTATAGGAACTGTGCCTGGTTCTATTTGGAGTGTTAATTCACCTTCAAATTCACCAACTCTCTCTTCAAAAACGTCTGGGTATTCTAGTAAAATCCCTTTGATGGAATCATCAACATCTAATTTTCTGATGTCTTTCAGGGCTTGTTCTTTGAGGACATTGCATTCTACAGCTGTCGAGTCAAACTGATCTAGGTCGAACCGTATTAAATTTAGCTTTTGGCAAAGACTACAGCTTAAAATTGGTTGTACCTTCTCATTCACAACCATGACTGAGGCTGTCACTTTTCTTCTGTTGACAGGGTTGATAAGTTCTACCCTCATTGTTCCTTTGGTCCTAACCCTTTTCCCTCCGTATACTGAAATATCAAGTTTCTTACCTTTTTTTAGTAAGTGCTCCATTTTGTTGTCCTTAACGAATGTTGCAGGAATTACATTTACAGTTGCTCCGGAATCTATCATGAATTTAATGGGCTTCCCTTTTAATTTTAAATTCGCATGAACCTTATGAATTGTTTCCCCTTCAACGTGAAAACATTCATTAACTCTTTGCTCACTGTAGTTACCCCTGCAAATTCTTGATGTGGCAAAATGTTATTTTCTTTTGCATCTAAAACATTCCTGGCCATAAGCAGGACAGTTTCTTATTCCTTTTACATGTCTTCTCTCACAATAAATGCAATCATATTGTTTTTTTTCTCTTCCAGTCGCATTGATATCTTTCTCGTATGTGTCGTCCTCAACATTTAATTTGTCGTATTTTTCAATTTTTTGCGACTGGATTTTACTTTGTTCTGCAGCTCTGCATCAGTCAATACACTGTGTCATGGTTAAATCTGGTTCCCTCAGGAGAATTTCTCGCGTTTTTTTATCGTATATTCCTTTTGTTATTTGTAATTTTATCATATCGTTCTCAGTGACGTTATTCCATTCACAATCTTCAGAACTCGATTTCAAATTTAACAAATAGTCTTCAAAGCTTTCATTTTCACTTTGTTCTTTCCGGAGGAATTCCACTCTGTCTACAGTCAACGTTTTCATGGGTTTGCAGTAGTCCCTAAATGCTTCGATAACCATTTCGAGTTTTTTTCCGTCGTCATTTTCTCCTTTCGCATTCTTGATTGTTAGGGTTTTGTATATTTGTTGGCCCTTTTTTCCTAAAAGGTAAATAAATAAACTCCTTTTCTTCTTTTCAACATTTGCAGCTTTAGCGGTACTATCTCTACCCTCCCCTTCAAATTTCTGAAATTAAAAAAAAACGGTTCACTTCTTCAAGCCACTCGTTAAAGGCTTTGTGCACATTTCTTACGGTCCAGTCAAAACTTTGGGGTGGGTTGATTGACATCATTTTTTGTTGTTTTAAACAAAGTAGTACTCACTCAGTTTATCGTCCAGTTCATCCCTCTGACACCATGTTAAGCAGAAATAACTCCAAGACTCCTGTGTATTAATATACGTGTTTTATTGCTGCCATCTTATCAGGAAGTGCCACACAATTAAAGCCCCTTAAGGCATTACAGATATTGGGCCGCTTATGTATATAAGTCAACCAACAATAGGTGTGTCAGTACATGACATTATCAGAAAATAATAACGGTACTGATAATTTAAAATTTATTCATAACGCTGTAACAAATTTTCTTTCTTTGTTCAGTAAGTGTTATTTGCTAATCGCTTCTAATGTCTATTATTCCTTTCAACGATTGCTTTTGTTACCGGGAAAGAGGGGAAAATAGAAACATGATATTCGCAATCACAGGAATTTGGAGAGAAGCAACCGATCACTCAAGCAAGAGTCTTCTGCATGATGGACACTTTCAAATCTCAAGCTGTGAAGAATGCACCTGCTATCCTATATCCAGTCTTTCTGACATCCATTACTTCAGTGACACACTGTATCTCTACTCTAAAGAGAGAGCACCAGCCTTCAGAAGAGGATGAAGTCATTTATCTAGATTACAGAGACACAGCCGAGGAGATAAACCCATACTACTCTAACATAAAAGATGTCAATGACCTCATCAGAGATTTTGTTCTCGCAATGTCCAATGTTGGAGTCTTGACGTTGAGACTCAAGCAGTGGAATTTGTTAAATGAAAGTGTGCATGTTGCAGGTCAGAGAAAAGATCACCGTTTTTTTTTTCAAGCGTTTTTTCATTTTTTTCTTTCTGTCTAAATATTTCCTTTCCAAATATTTTCTTTTCTTTGCAAATGTTTCTTTTTCTTTCTTTGCAAATGTTTCCTTTTCTTTCTGTCTTTTTTCATCTATAAGATTCCATATTTAAAAAAATATTTTCTTAATTATTTAAGATTACTGATCAATTAGAAAATCTAAAACTATATTAATAATCTTTTCATATTCGGTCCCCCTAACTTAAATTTTATAAATATCAGCCTCTCTATATGTCACTCAAGACATAAGAAAGAAACAATCTCTCAGTGTAAAAAATGACTTTTCTTCAAACTAAAAGTATTATTGTTACTATTCATAGTTTATTTTATATTTGAAGGATATTTTAATAAAGAAAAAATGCTTTTTAAAAATACTGGGGGGTGCCACTGCATTGTAAGCGGGATGTTGTCAACTTGGTCATCCCATACCTTTACGACTGTATTTGCCTGCTACATGATGAACATGGTTGCCACATGTAACAATCAACACCTGCCTGCATTCTGCCAACAATCCTCTCCACAAGCATGTGCTTCCCGGCCTATGAACGGCATCACTCTGCACTAATGACAAGCCATGAGCAGCCAAAGTCATCGACAGCTGAACACAATTCCCCACCCACCAATATGTTGACTACAACTGGAGATAGCACAACATTTAAATCTGCCCAGGTAATGAGACTGTTCGAGACACCTGTTTCTTGGGCATTTCTGCAATATATAGCCCAGGTTATTAAAGTGGTAGCAACATATTGTTTTGTCTAATCGCTGGCGCCCAATTCATCGACTCTATCTTTCTATCCAAGTGATTAGCACAACCGCATCTGTTGCAGACACTATCGATCTGCAGATCATTGGCAGAAATATCTACCCTGCTGCTCAGGCTCCTTGCCTGCCACAATCAGTGTTGCCACTGGTGCATCTTCCTTCAGTATTACTCTTGACTTGCTCTAACAGATGTTTGACATTCAGTGCATTCATTCAAGAGGAAGTGTAAAGCAGTAACCTGACATAATCAGGCAATCCTGTTACAAATGCATACACAAGTCTAGAGTTAGACAACCCACTGTTCAAGGTTGACAGCCTGTAGAGATTTATTAAGTAGATATCCAGATTCATTAGAATTCAAGCGTTGTACGCTATTAATGGATCTTCTAATACTAATCTTTGCTGATGTAAGAAAAAAAATGTTTTAACCAAAATTTAGAACACGTTAGAAAAGACTATATAATTTAATAAAAGAAGCAAAAAATGATTTAGTCTTTCATCTTAATAATAACAAACATTTTGATAATAAAATTTGTTTTTGTTTGAGTTTTTTCATAATTTTTTATGAAATTTTTTTCATCTTTTTAAAGAAATTTTTAAAGGACCTAAACGTTTTTTTTAATATTCTCTATTAATTTGCAGGGCCAAGTAGCATTGTTATTAAAATAAATCTATATACTAGTCATAAATAGAAATGCTCTTTACAATGTAACAGCCCATAGTATTTTAGAAGAATTTGGTATTTTTTGGTTTGTGTCTGTAAACATATTTCTTAGGAACGTCCATACATGACATTATAAAAAGTAATAGTAGCGCGGATAATAAATTTAAAATTTATTTCTAAGTTTTTATAACATTTTTGCAACAAGCAACTTTATAATTAAGGCTAAAAGGTTCAAGATATTTTAAAATTTGTTTACATTTCATCTATAATGTCGGTTCGATGAATGTCAAGAAAACGTGCCAATGTTTTAAAAATGCATAAAAACTTCATATGTGAAATAGTATTTATTGGCTTAGCAGAGACAATGACGACCTTTGAAATAAGAGCTAAATTTTAATTCAAAGAATGTTATTTCTCGTTTTTGAAATGTTTATTAAATTCGTGTCAAATAGTATATATTAAGTCCTGCCACTTGTTCACTAAAAAGACACCAGAGCATGATGAAAAAAGGTTACAAACTTAATAATAACAAAGTTTTACCGTCAAAATGTTTATGTTGTTAGGAAAGACTAAAGTAATTTTTAATTATTTAAAATTTTTTTTAACTTTCTAAATATTCGAAAATTTGGTTAAAAATCTTGTTTTTTTTTTTACATCAGCACGAAATGTCATTTTACAATTAGTATTTTTGCGCTTGTTTTCCAGTGAAAAACACATTGACTTGGAAATTCTTGCAAAAATCAAATTACTGTTGGATTTTAATGAAATTTTCAGGACTTATTCACAAATGAATGAAATTATTTGTGAAATATTTTGTTTTAGAAAATCTTGGTAAAAATATTTTATTAACTATATTATCCGACACTTAATTTCATGAAATTTTACGAAGTTTCTTCATTAAAATATGGATCCTTGGAGTATGTAAATCATCTAATTTTTATATTTTCAAATATTTTCTATTTCGACCGAAAATCTGCTCCTAACGGTAAACTAAAAAAAGAAAATGAAATCAAACTATGACATTATTTGATCAGACAACCTTTTTCTAAACAATATATATTAAGGGCACCATTTTCAAAAAGCAATCGATGAATAATGAATTTTTCCATTATTTTAAAATTTTAATTTAAAAATTGTTTAAAATTCTACATTACTTTCTTTTTTTTTAGGAAAATTGTAATTAGTGGAAACAAAATTTACGAATCAAAAATTGAAAATCTTAATATACATTGTTTTGCTATAATATTTCAAAAATATTTTTTTATTTTTACTTTACCCATTTCCATGTCTCATTTATGGTAACCTATATGTGACATTATTATGTAAGAATTGCCCTCCATTTTCAGAGACATTAGCTTCATTGCAATTCATTATTCATTGAATGTTTACGTCTCAACTTTAAAATGAAAAAAGATATTAAAAAATTATAAATAAGTAATGAATAAAATATAACATTTCATAAAGTATTGAGTTACCTCCGTCATGATATTTCATCTCAGATATTAAATTTTTAAATTAACGTAAGAAAATTTTATTATTTTTTCCAGAAAGTATTTTCTAAGAGTCAATAAAATATTAGATAATGGCTGAAAATATGTTAATTTGTAAAATTACTAGGTACGTGAAAATCAAGATAAATGCGTTCACTTAGATTTCGTAAATTGATGTCAATTCTGGTCAACCAGATTAACCAGTCAACACATTCGACCATCAAATTATCGATGGACACGTGCGAATAACAGCGCCGCGTGGGAAGGAAATGCTTGTTCAGAAAATTTTATGCTATGAGTAAGTAATATTTATTTTAGAACAAATTAATTTAGCTTTAAACTAGCAGCATGGCCCGGGGATGCCCGAGCTTGATTAAAAATTTCGTACGACTCATACAGCAATCGCTATCACTTGACTTAAAATATTTCTGCCCTTCCTTGCCTTTAAAGGAGTGCCCTTTGCCATGCTGATGTTGCTACATGCCTTACTTCTTACCTATCTGACACTGCGAATTTTTTCTAAGCTCTATACTAAACATTAAATCTGTTACGAAAAAAGAACTAAGCAAAATGAACACAAAACGATCAGCTTTAAAAAAGGAATCGTAACTGGAAAAACCGAATGAAAAAAGAATGTTAATAACAAATACTTTTTCACACCCAACCCTGTTCTGCGGAATCAGAATCAACGTTGAGTTTAAGCAAGCAAATGAGCCAATTGGAGTAAAGTGGCATGCAGATTTAAATTTTTCTCACTTGTGACGAATGTAGCTATAGATTTTATTTGCATGCTATCATGCTAGTTAACATTCGTGTCAGTCAGCTGTTTGCTCTCACGCTGGCCAATAGAATCTTCCTGCCTATTCGTGGCAGCCAGCTATAGGCTCTCACTCTTGCCAGTAGAAAATGACCGCAAACTACATAAAAACTGCCGTAGAAGCATAAAAAATCGATTATTTCCATTATCGATGGGAGTTGGGAAATGCACCGTCGATCTAGGCCTTTCCACTAACTTGGAGCATGTGCATGTAAATTTTGGTGCAAATCCGTCGAAAATTGCAGCCGTGCATTCGTTACACACACACATACACACCCTGCCTTTTAAAGATAGAGATTTGCTAAAGTCTAACTCACAGTAAAAACAGAAATTAAAAATATTTAATGAAATAGAAATGAAAAACACTTAAAATAATGAAAGGAATCCTGTATTTTGCTATCTATCGATTTATTTAGGAATAAGAACGATAAGAACTTAATAACTGTTTTACAATGAGGTAAATAAACATGTCTGAACAATGCGGCAGCAATTTTATCAAAAGTGATATTTTTGCTTAATGTTTTAGGAGGTAGGATGTAGTGTTGATGTTGAGTGTTAGTAATAGCTAATGGCAGTATACAACAACAGAGACGGTCGGCCCTCGGCAAGACCATTGTCAGTGTTTTTCAGACTGGCTTTTTTGACGTCCAATTTCTGAAATCTGTCATTTTTCATATTGGTTTGGTGGCAGAGAATTGATTTGGTGTCTTTGACCTTTTTTTACATGATTAAATAATAAACAATATATTACAGCTGCTATGGTTTTCGGTTAATTTTCTGTGAGTATAAGAACCAAAAAGCCCACGGTAAGGAAAATGTTATATTTTGCTGTGAAATTGCCTGATTATTTAAAAGGAAATAAGTATTAAAATTAAAACGAAGAGTTTAAATTTAAAAAAAAAATATTTCAAACTGAGAGCCGCATAAAATAAATAAGAACTTCAATTGGAAATTCAATAAAGAAGAAACTGAAAGTAAAAGTAAGAGAAATTCATTGAAGTCTGACTCACAGTAAAGACAGAAATTAAAAATATTTAGTGAAATAGAAATAAAAAAACTTACTTTAAAATGTTGAACGGATTTCTGTATTTTGCTATCTATAGATTTATTTATGAATAAGAACGATGGGAACTTAAAAGTTTTACAATGAGGTAACCGTAAAAAACATGTCTGAACAATACGGCATCTTTATCGAAAGTGATATTTTTGCTTAATGTTATTAGGTGGTAGGAGGTAGTGTTGATGGTGAGTGTTAGTAAGAGGTAAATTTAAGGTGGGTGTTAGTAAGAGGTAATGTTTAACGTGAGTGTTCGTAAGAAGTAATGTTTAGCATGAGTGTTAGTAAGAGGTAATGTTTAACGTGAGTGTTAGTAAGATGTAATGTTTAAGGTGAGTGTTAGTAAGAGTTAATGGCAGTACACAACAAAAGAAACGTCAATGTTTTGACTTTTCAGCTTGTAATGAAAATGTTCCATTATAGTGTGAAAGTGCCTGATTATTTCAAAAATGACATTAAAAGATTGTGCTATATTTTCGTTCAGAAGCTATGGACAATGAAATGTCGTCTTTTTTCGTGTCGTGTCGACAGTGCAGCTGTCATTGCCTTTGTTTACATACGTTTATCATCTAAAAAAATGAAAGATACCAAATCAATTTTCTGGCACCAGACAAATATGAAAAATGCCAGATTTCAGAAATTTGATGTCAAAAAGCCAGTCTGAAAACACTGATGTGGTCTCACCTAGGAGCGACCGTCTCTTTTGATGTATACTGCCATTACCCCTTACTAACACTCACCTTAAACGTTACCTCTTACTAACACTCATCATCAACGGTACCTCCTACGTTAAGCAAAAATTTCACTTTTGATAAACTAAAGATGCTGAATTGTTCAGACATGTTTATTTACCTCGTTGTAAAACAGTTAAGTTCTTATCGTTCTTAACCATAAAGAAATCGATAGATAGCAACATGCAGAAATCCGTTCAACATTTTAAAGTAAGTTTTCTGTATTTCTATTTCACTAAATATTTTTAATTTCTGTTTTTACTGTGAGTCAGACTTCAATAAATTACTTTTACTTTCAGTTTCTTCTTTATTGAATTTCCATTTGAAGTTCTTACTTTTTTTTTTATTTGCCTCTCATTTTGAAAGTTCTTTTCAAAAATTTAAACTTTCCTCATTGTTACTTTTAATACCTATTTCCTTTTAAAAACTTATTTTTAATTTTAACTATTTTATATTTTATAAAAAGAATTTTTTATTTTATGTTTATTCTTTTTTTGTAAGTGTTTCATCAGATTTTGATAAACCGTTTGAAAGGCAACCATTTTTTAATTACAAGTGATGTTTACTTAAAACTAAATGAAAATAATTCTCGGTTTCAAAAATCCCGCAAAAATAAAATATATATTTCTGAAACGATACTTTCGTAAAATCAGCAAACTTAAAGTTAAGTTAATCTGTTCTAAAATAAATATTACTTACTTATAGCTTAAAATTTTCTGGACGTACATTTTTTGGCCACGTGGTCTTGTTATTCTCACGTGTCTATCTGTAATTTAATGGCCGAATGTGTTGACAGGTTTAGTATGGTGGACCAGAATTGACATAAATTTACGAAATCTTTTGGAATAGCTGGCCATAGGCAGGTTTATAGACACATGAGGAAATTCTCAATCAACAATAATCAGAAGTGGAAGAAAAACAAACAAGGAAAAATAATACAAGACAGAGGCTTTTAATTATAGTCAAAAGCAAAGCAATTGTGAGACAATAATTATATTATAAGGTGTTGTTTTATTAATGTTTGTTAGGTCTTAATGATTTTTTTTGTTTCTAACTAGTATTGCTGATTGTCTCTGGCAATTATGACCTGAAACCTTACATAAATAATACAATAGATCTATGAAAACTTTTATAATTGTATAATTTATTCTATAAATAATTTTATATTTTACTTTTATAATAAATGTATTTTTGTTATAGCAAAGTAGCACATATTGTAAATTCACCCTGAAATATTACAAAAATAATTTAAAATAATAAAAATATAATTACTGTTGTAATTCCAGGACAGCATATTTAAATAAAATACATTATTTTCTTCCAGATTTCACAACAAAAATATATGAATTATTCAAAAATTTACTTGTAATATTTCAGCGTGATATTGTAATTCTTCTATTTGTTGATGACAAAAGAGAGATTTTAAAAAATAAATATGTGTTTGAAGAATAGAAAAAACTTAAGTTTTGTGGGATTTTCATATCAGAAGTATTTTTAAAAGAATTTTATTCTCACAACAGTTAAATTATTTTTTGTATGGAAGATCAAATAGGTCTACTGCCTAAGGATTTACAGCAGGGATTACTTCATGTCATGTTAAATTTATAATAAAAGAAAATGTTATGAAACATATCAGATGTGAATGCATTCACACAGGTGTATATTATTTAGTGATGAATTCCAACCAAATACAACATGTAAAATCTCATCATAGAACCCTTTATGAAGAGGAAGTAAACGTATGTTTTTGTTTTTTTAGGGTGAATTTTGAGAAACTTATGGAATAATTGGCCATTGTTAAGCGTATAGACAATAATAACGAGTGGATGAAAGAAAGGTAGAACAGAGTAAAATAAAACGAGCCAATATATGCATATAATGTGAGTGAAAAGCAAATTAACTAGAGGACAGAATAAGGCAAAATGTTCACAAAATAGGAATAGTATTCGTATGCAAAAGGGATACAGTCAAGTGATTATAGTGTTCTGAATTCAAGAGAAGAAAAAAGAAATGAGAGAGGATAAAACTGAGAAGTATTCAATTTTTATTGGTCAATATCAGAATAGGACTTGTCTAGAAATCGGGTGAGGGGAGATTTTTAGCAGTCATTCCTAGCCAGGTGTAAACAAGAAAAATCTACTTCTATTTTGTGAAATACAACTCTCAAATGCTCTGGCAAACATTATCACTCGTGTTCTTAGCCCTGGGTGTTTCGGTTTTAGCAGCATCATAGCCCTTGTCCATAGTGACCAGATTAATATTGATGAGATATTGACTTGTGTGCCAGCCATCAGCTACAACTCTTCTCACAATGGAATACGATCATAAAACAGTACAACATAAGAACACCTTAAACCAGAGATTTTTGCAGTAGAATTGTTTTGCCCCAGAAAGTCTTGCTATATACAACGTGAAAGTCCTTCTTCTAGAAAAATGCCTGCTTCACAGCTAACAAAGGAATTGTTTCTCTCATATTGGTGTTAACATGTGTCATTTGAGATGTGGTTTTAGTGAGACGGTAACTATACAAATCTCGCAATGGATAGGTCAATTGCCAGTATGTGACATTCCAAATTCCACATTGGAAATGTTTCTCTCCGATGTGCATGGTATTTATTTACAGTTGACAATTTATTTGAAAGCTTAATGATTAAACTTTAACCCAAGTCATGAATTCCATGACTAAATAAAGCTTAAAAATGACTTTAGCCAAATAATCACTACTTTTTTTACCAATCCTTTTTTCAATGAGGCTGAACTTGTCATGAATAACCAGAGATGGAGGCCGAAACCTATTCTCACTGAGAAACTGATTTTTTCTCAATCACAACCTAAGACAATGAGAAGAAACATTCTTTCTATACAAAATTAAATTTTTTATCTGTTGAATAATTTTAACAGTATTTTATCTTATGATGAGTGTTTGCTTAATTTTGTTTGTCAAAATAAATTTTATGGTTGTTAATTTATTTCACTACTGAATTGTATTTTAGTTTCTGAGGGTCAAAGAATTAGACAGAATAAAGAATGGAAGTTTTATTATTAAGAAGTCTTTCATGAATTTTTGCTCACTTGTTTTAAATAGTTAACTATTTCAAGCAAATCATAGAATTTGATTGCAACAGTCAACTCTTTAAAACTTATATTATTCATAGCATCATAGATAATGATTGATTCACAATGTTGACACCATCATTATTGAAATAGTGGTATAATTCAACTAAATGCTGAATAATAACTAATAATCATCACACATGATAATGAATGGTTTCTTTAGAAAGGAAAATAAACTGAGGTATCAACCAAAAAAATCCCAAAATCAATACCAAAACCAAAATTTCTAAACTGCCCACCTCTACCATTCAATAATGTCATTATTTTCGACTTTATTATGGTGAATTAAAAGGAATGAATTAATGTCAGATTTTTTAAGATGATGAATTTTAGAGTAATTATCCATGATTAAATGTAATTAGCAAGAAATGGCCAACAAACAGAATTGACATAGTCTGGAGAAACAATAATAAAAGAAAGAAAAGAACAGGGCAAAATATTAAGCAAATAATAGATGTAAGAGAAAAATAGGCAAATTAAGAGAAATAAGGCAAATATATCACAAACTAAGAATGGTATTAACACACAAATAGGATACAGACAAGCAAGAAGTGGCTTATCTCATTGGCTAGGAAGAAATCCAAGAATTCATTTGGATGCTTTGTCTATGAATTTGAGAAAGGGGATACTTTTGTAGTCATTCCTAACACGATTAACTTCTTGTCATTTTTTCAATCTGTGCAAAACTGTTTTTTGCCAGACAGGAAGCATTTTTCTCACAATATGTTACTTGATTTTTTTTTCTTCTTGACTTTTTTTTTTACACTACTTTTGTTTATTTATATTATTATTGTCTTTTCTTTTCCTTGTTATACTTTGATTTTTTCTTTGTATTCTTGCTTTATATAATTTTAGTTGTTTCTTTTTGTTCATCATTTGTTTAACACTGTCTGTCATTGGAGTTCTTTTGCTTCTTCAATGTGGCCAATAAAAGTTGGGCCATCAAGAAGGATCTTTTGGGGGCTGCCCAAAAGCAGATCAGCCAGATAGGTCATTGCCAAAATAAGACTTTACGAAAGACAAGGAAAAAAAATCATAAAACAGACATAGAACCCAACAACTTTTGTGGAGGAGTTCTTCAAAGATTTGAAGCAAGAGGTAGAAAAGAATGACGTATACACTCAAATAGTTACTGTTACTGAAAAACTAAGGACAATACTGGAGTAATCCCCTGGGAATCATCTTCTGTGTGGAAGTCATCGCCAAATGCCATGAAGTTTATCAAAAGAACTATGAAATATGTCCATAAGATAATGGACTCTTAGTAGGACTTGATGCTACTTGATATATTCGGTGATATATGTTGAATGTTCATTGTCAAAAGATGAAAAATTTCATAATTGTCTGCAATGGTGCAAATGAAGCATGACTGTCACTGACTCATCTGTTAAACATCTTTTAACCAATCAGAGGACTTGCTACTGCAATATTGTTAAAGAGAAGTCTGGATGAGCCATTTCCTTTATTTTCTGAAGAGGAGCCAATACAGACCCCCAACCCATATCAGGGCATGCTAATAATAAAAATAATCATTCTGTTTCTTCAAAGAAACTCTTCTGTCTGATTTAATTTTAGGTTTCCTTGATAAAGGGTGGATTTGTTTGTTATTCTTGTTCCTCTCTGACATATTTCTCTGGTATTGAGTGACTTGCTTCTGTGTTTCAATGAATGCTTCTAAACTATGAATGGATACTTGGGTTTGCATGTCATCATTCATTCTTATCAGATATTTTGACGCCTCTTCAAAAACTTCAAAAGGGACCTGAAAATATGGTGCTTTTAATAGCTTATGTATTCTGTTTGTTCTAATTCAAACTTTGCTGCAAATTTCAAGTTTGTCACATATCATATTTGTACACATTCTCTATATTGGTATATTTACTAGCAAAATTTTCTAAGTTAATATTGTTTTGCATAGCCCTTTGGTGAACTATTGGGTTAAATTTATATCACTAGTATTCTCTCAAGTGTGTCTTAACATGTGTTGTTTGAAATGTTGCTTTAGAGAAAATTTGTATCCACAGATTTTACATTGGAATGGTTGCTCTCCTGTGTGAGTTAACATGTGTCTTTTGAAATTTCCATTAAGGGAAAATTTCAATCCACAGATTTCACAGCAGAATCGTTTTTCTCCAGTGTGTTTTAACATGTGATTTTTGAGATGTGATATTTGGGAACACTTATATTCACAAATTTTACAGTTGAATGGTTTCTTGCCTGTGTGTGTTAACAAGTGTGTTTTTAGATGTTCATTCCGGAAAAATTTCAGTCCACAGATTTCACAGAGGAATCCTTTTTCTCCAGTGTGCCTTAACATGTGTGTTATGAGATGTGACCTTTGGGAACACTTATAGTCACAAATTTTACATTTGAATGGTTTCTCGCCAGTGTGCGTTAACATATGTGTTGTGAGATATGACTTTTTGAAACACTTATATTCACAAAGTTTACAGTTGAATGGTTTCTCGCCAGTGTGTGTTAACGAGTGTGTTTTTAGATGTCCATTCTGAAAAAAGTTCAATCCACAGATTTCACAGTGGAATCCTTTTTCTCCAGTGTGTGTTAACATGTGTATTTTGAGTGCCGACATTTGGGGATACTTATATTTACAGATTTTACAGCAAAACTCTTTTTTGTCACTGTGAGTTTTCATACTTGTTTTTAGATATTTGAATTCATGTAAAATATATCACCACAATTTCATAGGAAATGGTTTATCCCCATTGCATGCAACCTTTCCCATAAATATTCAATCCTGGTGTCAGGTACTCCCAAAGATGCAACCTGGAAAAGTAAAAATATATTCAATGAGTACTGGAAAAAACACACTACTTTGGATTATGAAATACGTTTATAAAAAATGCATTTTCAAGTATTTTGTTCAAGCTGTGCCAAAATTTATAAAATTGCACGATTACACTCTATGTAAATAAAAATATGTAATTTGTTACCTTAAAAAGTTTTATGATGAAATAGACTTTTGAACACAAAGAAACAAAGATAGAAAAACTGATAAATTAGATTGTAAATTTGACACATTATACAGTTTATTGTGACTGAAATCAATTGTACAATGCAAATAGTCAGAAAGTAAAATGAGAAAATCAGTAAGCTGAGTTCTAGACTGGGAAAAGGACAACTTTGAATTCAAAACCATGTGTGCTATTATGCCAGATAGAGGCCGCACTCAAATATCACAACTGGGTATCAAATGAAGCCAGGGGCAGGGGTTGATTTAACGTCAATCATCCACTTAGTGCAGTGCTGAAGGATGTAACCTCACAACTGCATCCAGTGTAGCAGTGAAACCATGAATTTATTCACCACAGAGCCGAGTCCCTCCATGTGCCGGTCTCTCGAAATCCAGAGAGTGTGACCAGAAAGCGGATTAAATGGCTCACTGAACACCAGAAGGAATAATAGAAACAGTTTAACCAGGATGTGAGTGACATTTGAAGAACAATATTGAAAGGGGACACAGATAGTAGATTATATACAATGACGACTAACATCATTAGTTATGCGTCAGAGAGATTCGGTTATGTTCAAAAGGAAAACAAGAAAAAACCTAAAAATAACGACCAGGAAATGAAAATTCACCAGTTGAGACACAAGCTAAAATCTCTAAAGAAACTATAAAAAAACAAGCAAATGAAATAGAAAAAGCACGTCTTTCAGAACTGAGATATATTGAGGAAAAAAACCTAGAACTCTTCATAGAGCGGAAAGTCACAGAAAGCGTTTGAAAGAGAGGGCTAGGAAAAGATCTGTCTTTATTCAAACCCTTTTAGGTTTACGAAGAGATTACTCAGAGACAAGAGAAATGGTTATCTTGAGTGTACAGCAGAAGAAATATGAGAAACACTCAGTGACCAAAAAAAGAGGAAATAATTTAGGAGAATAGTGTACCTTGAACTGCCAGATACAGATTTCGACTTGAGGACACTGACCTTGAAAGAATTAAAGGAAGTCGTATTAGCAGCTAGAGAAGCTTCGGCCCCAGGACGCAGCAGTGTTCCCTATAGTATCGACAAGAGATGTTCAAATATTCAATTACATGTCTGAAAGATATTAAAACCTATTTGGAGAAGAGGTAAAGTTGCAAGACAGTGGAGGCTTGCTAATGCAGTATGGATTCCCAAAGAAGAAAACTCGAAAGGAATTTAAGAGTTTAGAATGATTTCTTTGCTGGACAATGAGAGAAAAATAGTCTTCAGCACCTTGGCCTAACGACTTCAGCATTATCTAGGTGCCAACAATGACATAGACACTTCAGTACAGAAGGGAGGGATTGTCGGAATCCCAGGTTGTCTGAAGCATATTGGCCCAATAACGAAGCTCCTAAGAGAAGCATAAGAAGGAAGAGGCAATCCAGTCATACTGTGGCTGGACCTTGCTAATACATATGGATCCGTTCCACACAAATTAGTCAAGGAAGAATGTAAATCATCTAATTTTTATGTTTTCAAATATTTCCTATTCTACCGAAAATCGGCTTCAAACGGTAAACTAAAAAAAAAAAAAGAAAATTAACTCAATCTATGACATTATTTAATTAGACTAGCTTTTGTAAAAAAAGTTATATTAAGGACACTATTGTGATAAGAAAAAACAAATCGATGAATAATGAATTTTTGCAAGAATGTTTAATTTAAAAATTGTTTTAAATTCTGCATTAATTTCTTTCTTAGGTAAAAATGTAATTAAGTGAAACCAAAATTTACGAATCCAAAATTGAAAAGCTTAATATACTACAGTATTTTTAAGATAATTAAATATTTTAAAAATTTTAACCATTCCCATTTTTCATTTATGGTATCCCTATATGTGACATTATTATGAATAGGTAACACGTTGTAAAAATTGCCCTCCATTTACAGAGATATTCTCTTCTCTGTAATTCATTATTTTTTGTATGTTTACATTTCAACTTTAAAATAAAAAAAGATATTAAAAACTATAAATTAGCAATGAATAAAATACCATAACATTTCATAAATTATTGAGTTTTCTCTATCATGTTATTTCATCTTAGTTATTAAATTTTTAAATTAACCTAAGAAAATTTTATTATTTTTTCCAGAAAGCATCTCCAAATATAACTAAATGTCAATAAAATATTAGATAATTGCTGAAAACATGTTCATTTGTAAAAATTACTAGGTAGCTATAAATAAAAATAAATGTATTCAATTAGATTCTGTAAATTTATGTCAATTCTGGTCCACCGTAGTAAACCTGTTAACAAATTTTATCAGAAGTGTACATAAAATACTATAATTTTATGTACATTTATTACATTTTACTGTATTATTTGTATTTCCATTCATTTTATTATTAATTTTGATATTTCATTTATAAAAAAATGTCATAACTGAGATTAATATAAAAATAAGATCATATAAATTTCATAAGATGATACTGATACTTGTAGGTACCCTTCTCAGTTGAAATTGAAAAATAAAATTAACTTCTCCACACGTGTTTCACAAAAGTAAAGGCCTTAACAGCGGACAACAATGCTTAACTCAAATAACACAACTTAATTGTATTCTGGTTGGACTTCCGTACTTTATAATTACCGCCTGATTATGAACATAAAATTACATTTCTTAATTACTGCGGATCTTCTGATTACGTGCTAAAAAAGATCTATCTCGTAAGGACACTTACAAAACCCGATGCGGCTTTTAACTAATTTTATAATATTTAAATGTAAAAATCTATTATAATTAAAGAAATAACAAAAATAATTGTATTAAAAATTCATTTTTCATCGAAAAATATTTTTGCTTTCAGAAAATATTGTTCATATTCATAAAACAAATAAAAGTATTTGAAATTAAATAATATCTTTGTTTTATTGAGCTTTGTATGATACAATTCAGAGCTGATTTTCAGGTACACGGGGTCCAATTAAAAAAAAACATGATTTGCATTCCTCAAAGCCTTGTGCATTTAACAATTGTAATCACTAAACCTGATGCGATCGAATTTCTAGAGTTTTCATAAAATTAGTTATGGGGGGGGGGTAATAAATATTTAAAAAAAACATTTCTACCATGACTTTAATTTTTAAAAAAACATATTTATAATAAGTTCCATCATCTACGAATAGTTTCTGAAAGTTTCATTGACTCCCGACAATTATTTTTATTTTCGCAAGATTTTACAAATTAATGTGTGTCATACAAAAAAAAACGTGCTAAAAATTGTATATGTTATTTTAGTAGTTCTGGTGATACAAAGAGAAACAAGGTTTTTTTAATCAAAGTTTAGAATGTTCTAAAAAGGAGGAAAAATTTTAAAACATAATTAAAAAATAACTTTGGTCTTTCGTCTTCATAGTAACAGACATTTAGGCGATAAAATTTTGTTTTAGTCAAGTTTGGCGTCTTTTTTATCATGCTATTCCATTTTTTAGCGATTTCGTGGAGTTACTCCATCAATCTACTAAAAAAAAGTCGAAACATAACTCTTGGATAATTATTGAATTTTTAAAGTTTTTTGTTTCCACTTTTTTGTCTGTAAAGGTTGTTCAATTCAACATTTCAAATAATTCAGTCAATTTTGACAGGTACAGCAGACATTCTTCTTCAATAAAAAAGTGACGGTGTTAAAAAAATAATTCACGCTTATAAAATGAGAAAATTAATTCCAAATGGAAATGAAATAAACTTTTAAAATAATTAAACACCAAAATTTTAAAAAATGACTTTCAAACGGTTTAATTTGGGGATGTCCCAGTTTTCGCTAAAAAAGTGGCATATCCTGATGAAAAAAGGCCCCAAACATAATAAAAACAAAGATTTATCACAAAAAACTTTATGTTATTAATAAGAGTAGAGACCAAAGTATTTTTTAATTATTTTTTGAAATTTTTTATTCATATTTAGCACGTTTAAATTTGTTGTTGAAAATCTTTTTTTTAGCTCAAAGATCACCTAATATTTTGCACTAGCTTTTTTTAAAAAACACATACATTTGGAAATTATTGTAAAAATCAAATGATTGTCCCAATTTAGTGAAACTTTCAGAACTTATTCCGAAATGACTGAATTTATTTAAGAAATGTTTGTATTTTAGAAAGTCATGGTAAAAATATTTTTTTTTACGTCTGATACCCACCTTATTTAATTTTATGAAAACTTTTAAACTAGGAGGTGTGTAACTAATTTTATTTTTTAATTAAATAAAGGAGACTTTGAGGAATATAAATCATGAATTTTGTGTAAAACTTTGACTCGCATAAACCCCAATTTTAGCTCTGAATTTAAAATACAAAAATGCAAGAAAACTAAGACATTTTTTTATGAAAACAGCTTTTAATGTATTTTATAAATAATATATATTAAGGACTTTTTTTGTGAAGTCAAAATCCTTTTCGGTAGAATAATAAATTTTTACGAGAATTGTTTACTTTTTTTTTACTTCTAAATAAAAAAGTGAAAATGTTTAAAAAATAAAGTACGAAGTGTGGACCTCATTTTTTTCACTCATTAAAAAGATTTATTTTTCATAGATCATAAATTAGAAAGCTTATTACAATCTGTGACTCGCAACATATTTTAAAATAACATTTTGTTATTTAAAAAAATGGATTAAATCATCTCCGACAAAACTATGGATGGCCGTTTCTAAAAAAAAAATATGTTAGAGTTATCCCCCTGATTGAGTGAAATTATCGTTCTGGCTGGACGAATTTAATTCTCATTACTGTCGCATCGACAACTCAAAACCTTTCTTCTAATTTTGTTTTTTTTTTTACATATAATCAAATTCTTTTTCAGTGAGAGACATACTGCAAACATTTTTTTTTTAATTCAAATTTAGGGACAGAAACAAAAAAGGAGGGTCTTTGGGAAAAATTCCCAGAAAAATATTTCATAACTAAAAAAAATACCTGTTTAAAAAGCTTGTTTTTGTTTTGACACATGAAAGATATGTGGCAAAAAAATGTCATCTGTTCAGTGTTGTTGTCATCTTCCAGATCAGTAGGTGTTAAAAAACAAAACAAACTTTTACTATAGCAAACGGTCAAACATGAACTGACTGAAGTTTAGTGGGGCTAGGAACCCTCAAAAAGCAGCTGTGCTGAGATAAAACTTTTTAAAAAAATGTACATAAAATTTTATGTGAGTGAAGGTAACAATATTGTTACAAAATTTTTGTCTTATAAAATTTGAACTTTAAATGTATTTTTTCGTAATTTAAATGTTATTTTTATTCAAGAATTCTCCCTGAAGTTAAAAGAAAATTGGAATTATAGAAGTCTGACTCATATTAAAGTCAGAAATTAAAAATATTTAATGAAATAAAAATAAAACTTACTTAAAAATGTTGGACGGATTTCTGTATTTTGCTATCTATCGATTTATTTACGAATAAAACAATGAGGTAAAAAAAAAAACCACGTGTGAACAATGCGATTTCTTTATTGAAAGTGATATTTTTGCTTAATGTTATTAGGAGGGAGGAGTTAGTGTTGATGGTGAGTGTTAGTAAGAGGTAACATTTAAGGTGAGTGTTAGTAAGAGGTAGCGTTTAAGGTGAGTGTTAGTAAGAGGTAATGGTAGAATACAACAAAAAAGACAGTCGCCTCTGGGAGAGACCATCCTCAACTTCGTCAGATTGGCTTTTTTGACGTCAAATTTTTAAAATCTGACATCATGTGTTTTTTTGTTTGGTGCCGAAGAATTCATTTGACGTCTTTGTCATTTTTTTTTGTTTTGCATGCTAAATAAACAGTACAGCTACTCTTCTACAATCTTTTTTCGCTTCAATTTTTGTAGTAAAAAACAGATTGCGAGGAATAGAAATGCTTTGGCATCTTGTCTGACTATTTTGGAGCAAGGAACAAATTCTTCTTTTACACCTAGTGTAATTCCTTTGTTCAGTTTTAGAGATTCGTCCTGAAAGGGTAAGTTAAAAAAGTTACTATCACGGACTTAACAAAAGCCCCACAAAAATGCATTTTAAATAATTTAAATGTTTTCTTCGAATTAAAATTTCGTTTTCATTTGAAAGATAAAATCGTGAAGCTAATGTGTGAATTAAAATAAAAATTAACTTTCCTATATAAATAAGCTTTTTATAGCATTTTTAAACATTGACACATTTTCTCGTCATTAATAAAACTCAGATATTTTTTTTAAACAATAATAATTTAAGTTCTGAAAGTTTCATTAATTTTTTTTTGTATTTGTTTTCCTTTCTTTTCTGTCATTCATGTTTTTTAATACGAAGATAATCAATAATTATTTAAAACTAATATTCATATTCCCTGGAGATGTATGACCGTTAGCATAAAATGTGCATTTTATGCTAATGGTCATACATCTCCAGGGAATATGAATATTGTATGATTCTCCAATTTAGCCGACATAATTGTTGTTACTTTAGACTAGAGGAGTAAATATTTCAGAGATGATTGTTGTTAATATTTCATTTTAATTTTAAATATTTTCGTCGTCATTTCTTATACAGAATTTTAAAAGATTTTAAATGTTTATAAATTATTCTTAGGGAGTTATTTTTAAATAAAAATATTTCTAGTAAAAATTGATTAGTTAATTAGTAATTTAGTTTACAGGAGAAAATCTTTCAGAGATAATTGTTGTTAATATTTTGTATGTTTACCTGTAATCTGAATACCTAATTTTAACAGATTTGAAATATTATAAGTTATTCAAATGATTATTTTAAATGAAAATAATTCTAGTAAAAAGTCAATATTGATAAAAAAAAAAGAGCCCATTATTTTATTCATAAGAGCAATTAAAATATTTTCTAATTATAATCTCACATTTATAAGACATTTGTCAAAAATAATAATTGAAACAAAGCATATGATGAATTAAATGATGCAAGAATTTATAATAAATATAAACATTATGTAGGTACCTCCTTCTAAATTGCTGAAAAACGGTATACCATGATGAAAAAATGCCCCAAACTTAATAAAAACAAATTTTTATTGTCAAAATATTTGTATCAGTATCATTAGGATATAGCAGAGAACCTTTATTAATCCCTAGAAAATAGCTGTTTATTTCAGGTGTTTTGTCCTCATTATCACTTCTCTTCTAACTATAGAATTATAGAGAACAGCATTTGTAGCAGTATCATTAGGATATAGCAGAGAACCTTTATTAATCCCCAGAAAATAGCTGTTTATATCAGGTGTTTTGTCCTTATTATCACTTCCAGATATTAAATTCCTTCAACTGTTGCATTTCATTTTCTTAAAAACTGTACAACAGCAATAACCTGCTATGTATAATATAACAAGAACAACTTCTCTGCATTCATTACCATCCTCATCTATTACTTCTATGTTAAATATATAAATATCTAAATTTTGCTCCCCTCCCACTACATCGCAGTTAATTTGTAAATTTGTCAAATCAATATTTTGGTTATTATGTGGCAGGCACAATTTTAAAACTAACACCATTCCAATTTGTTTTTAAACTCAAACACTTGACGTATAGATATATATTAATCTTCTCCAAGTTGCCAGTACTGGTCAAATCTATCCACAAGGTGATCTATTTGAAATTTACCAGGTAATACAAACATCATTTTCAATTCTTCTATGTAATATTTGGTCAGTTCTAGAATTGCATGAGTAGTATGATGCAAAGCAGTGAAGGTTTCATTTGTTTTCAATATTTCCTGGAATGCTTTTCCAAGATTCTAACCAGTTGCAGAATACATTGAGAAATTCATAATTGTCATCATTTACTTTAAGTAGCATATTTATTGTTAAGCCACCAACCTTTATATTGTGTTTTACATTCAGTATTGTCCACCAAGTATAAAAAAAGTTAATGTATTAATCAAAGTTAGACAAACACCTGTTTCCCTAAGGTCAGCCGTCACTAAATAGTGAATTAGTTAAAAATTTGCAAAACTAATGAAACAATTTGCCTTTGAAAACTAATGGGAATAAGTGCCTTTGAGGTCAATTCATAACAATATTTCAAAATTGACTGAAATTTCAGGACATGAAGCTTCTTTAAAGTACAAAATGGGGCACTTTTGTCATTACCTAAATCATGATTTCTAATATGACAACATTTGGGGAACATCTTTCCTTTACTTGTGTATTTTTGAGCCAGCCATTTCTTTCTAATGCATTTTAATATTTTATTGATGATGTAAAAGAGGCATAACTATGTGGAAATCACCATGAACATCTGGCTGAAAAAACCTTTATTGCAAAAAGATGGTCATGTGTGGAATGGTCATTTGTCATTCTCATATTAATATATATATGTTAGAAGGGGATCAAAATTTTGTGAATGAAACAGAAGAGTCATGAGCAAATTAAAACTATATCAACTTTTTAAAAGATGATCTGTTATATATATTTGAATACTTTTCCATAAGAGATTTGTTATTAAATGTAATTTCATCCAAGTTTGATTCTTGTACAAGTTGACAATAAACTAACAAGGTAACATTTGAGTTTAATTATATATGGATAAGGCTTCAGTTGACATGAATATTAATCAATGTGCAAATAAAAAAATGAAAATGTTATGAATGAATGTGATGCATTTTCTAATGGAATCATTTGCACAGTGTATGTCTGAAAAGTTCTAAAAGTAAATTTCATATTAAAATCATTCTGGTTGAGATTGATTACAATTTAATGCCTGACTTTCTTTTCCATATGGCAGCCTTGATGTCTGGTGAAAGCATTTGGGCAGAATTGTCAATTACTGGGAAATCTTTAACAAGCACTTTCTTTCTGTTCATAGTATTTGCTCAAACTTTGCTTCAGTTAGGATATTCTCTTTTATTGTTTGTGATTGGCCTTTTTAAAAAGTGAGGAAAATGTCATGAATTCAAATTAATTGAATCCAAGGTGATGGTGTAGACAGTTCATGTTCCATTTTCTATGAATAAGTGATACAAGATATCTGCTGAGCATGGAAATTGGAATGAGAACAGTCTATGTTAACTGAGGACAGCAGAGAGCTGAAAAGGGGGGGAGGGTACAAATCTCTAAAGCACTGTGAATATAGAAACCAAGATGAACATGTTGGAAGATTTAGCCTATGAAAAATTGCTGTAGTTGTTTTGATGTCTTCACAGCTTGATGAGATGTCTAATGTTGTTCTACAGAAACTTTATTCATAAAACATGATTGAAGCAAAACATGTGAGTGCCATTTTTATATAATTTTTTAAGTACTTGGTAATATTAAAAATTTGAGAAAATATTCTGCATAATCTAATGATTACTTTGGCTGTAAATTTACTATATTTCCTCATCTATTTTATGATAGTGTTATGTGTGAATGCCAGTATTTGCAAAATATGCTACATTTATACACACATAAAATGTTCCAAATTTTAAAATATAGGGTCGCTGTATTGTAGTAAGCATTCTCCATTTATGATTTCAGATTTTACTTAATAACAGTACCACATAACTGGTATACATTTGCTGCAGAATTTTATAAGATTTAAAACTTTATAAATTATTCTAACTAAAATTAAAAAAAGATGAAAATTCTTGTAAACATTCATTATTCATCAATTTTTCCTTAAGACAGACAACATAGTATTTCTTATTCATGAATACAAACTCTTTTCTAATTAAATAATGTCAGTTTTATTGCATTTTTTATTTTATGATTAAGAGTAGATTTTCAGTAACTGAGGATGGTCCTGTTTTTCAAAAAGAAATTGATTATTTTAATTCCCCAAAGACTTGTACATATGACTAATATAAACATGAAGCAATACAAAAAAGAATTACTCAGAATTTATATTAAATGAGTTGGGGGAGGGTGGAAGATATCATGATCCATATTTACAAAAATCAGTTTGTGTATACACACAAAATATTTTAAAATAAAAACATTTGTTTTTACATAATATATAATTAAATCAAGTGAACAATAGCACATTAATTGTGGGAATTATTTCATTATTTCTCTGTGTTTTTTCAGTTGTTAACTATTAGTTTATTAAATATAATGTGGTATTTTAAAAAGATTTCTTGTCTTGATTTGTTTTTTGGTGGAGCTCAACTATCAAATCTTGTGTTTCTAATATTGCTAACTGAAGTGTATCTTAGCAAAGATCTTCTTGGCACAAAAATGATGGTTTCTTTTTATTGGATAGGTCAGCTATCAGTTCTTGGGCTTGTGTTGCTGACAGTCCCAAAAAAGGTGCTAGCAAAAGATCTTCTCTTTTCCTTGGCACTGATAAAAATGATGTTTTTTTTTTGTTGGAGAGGTCAGCTATCAGTTCTTGTGCTTGTGTTGCTGACAGGCCCAAGAAAGAGTCCTAGCAAAAGATCTTCTCTTCTTCTTGGCACTGATAAAAATGATGGTTTGTTTTTATTGGGGCAGATTAAATTTCAAATCCTGTGTTTGATGTTGCTGACAGGCCAAAGAAGGGGAACTTAACAAATGATCTCTTCTCTTTGGCACTGATGAAAATGATGGTATGTTTTTATTGGATACCTCTGCTATCAGTTCTTGTGTTTGTATTGCTGACATGCCCAAGAAAGTGGTCCTAACAAAAGATATTCTATTTGGCATTGATAAGAATGATGGTTTATTTTTAGTGGGCAGAAATGTCTGCAATAGATAAACCCACAGCTGTTTGCTATGAACTTTATTATATGGGCAGGTAGAGTTTGAAACCATGGTATTGCACTCAATTTTAAAGTTAGGGTTTGACATTTTACACTGTAGATATTTTTGTTTTTTGCTTCTACTTTTGTAACAATATATATAACATTACTAAGCATTTTGAAGTTGAAATAATCTTCTCATCAAAGTTTTCATATACTTATTTATAATTTCCTCAATTTAAATACATTTCCTGTAATATATAATGAATTCGAGGAGACAATTATGAAAATTATTTTTATTATGGACTTTATATTCTAATTGTTAACTATTTAATAAATTGTTCAATTCCTTTCACAGATAAACTTTTATCTCTTTGGTTTGTGACATTGCTTACTGTCCCATGTAGGGAAACTTATCAAAGGATCTTCTCTTTTCCTAGACTCTGATGAATGTGATGGTTTGTTTTTATTGGGCAGATGCCTGCAGCAGATAATCTTGCACCAAGTAGTGCTGGCTGTGGACATGATCATATTGCTAGTGTCATTAGTAGAAGATGAGATCTAAAAACTTTAAAAATCAACAGATATTTTTCAGGATTCATATTTGTATTGATCTTCACTGGTGGCTGCTGCTGCTGCTGCTGCATTATTGAAATAATAATTGTATGTATCTCTCATAATAGAGACTGCTTTCATATATTATTCACTGTCACCATTAATATATCATTTATGCTTTCTTTCTTTACAGATGTTTTGGCCGTATAAATCTGCATTGGTTATTATTGAGAATTTCATTTAATCTATAAAAGAAGTTTAACTTTCTATGAAAACACAAACAAATATATGCTGCATGGTTCATGTGAAAGTCATGGATCTACATTGTTAAAAGGATAACAATGAACTTTACCTGACAACAAATAATGTACTTTGAAATGTGTGGTTTATTTTTTTTTACAAAAAACATTTAATATTATGTACAAATAAACAGGAAAGACAGGACATATTCATATGACATCTGCTAAACTGTCGTGAAGTCAGACATAATAGGCAAGATGGAAACACATACCGCAAAGAAACCATATTCTTGTGAAGTTTGTGGATCTGCATTCTCACGCAAGTTTAGTAAGGTGAAACATATGCGTACTCACACTGGAAAGAAACCTTATTCTTGTGAAATTTGTGGATCTGCATTCACATGCAAGTTTAGTATGATCAATCACATGCGTACACACACTGGAGAGAAACCATATTCTTGTGAAGTTTGTGCATCTGTATTTTCACGGAAGGGATATTTGGTCAGTCATATACGTACACACACTGGAGAGAAGCCATATTCTTGTGAAGTTTGTGGATCTGCATTCTCACGCAAGTCAAATATGGACAATCATATGCGTACACACACTGGAGAAAAACCATACTCTTGTGAAATTTGTAGGTTTGCATTTTCATGGAAGTCAGATTTGGTCAAACATGTGCGTGTACACACTGGAGAGAGACCATATGCTTGTGAAATTTGTGGATTTGCATTTTCAGAGAAATCATCTTTAGTGAAACATATGCGTACACACACTGGGCAGAAACCATATTCTTGTATAGTTTGTGAATCTGCATTTTCAAGCAAGTCAAATATGGTCAGACATATGCGTACACACACTGGAGAGGAACCATATCCTTGCGATGTTTGTGGATCTGCATTTTCAGAGAAATCAAGTATGGTCAATCATATGCGTACACACACTGGAGAGAAACCATATTCGTGTGATGTTTGTGGATCTGTATTTTCACAGAAGGGACATTTGGTCAATCATATGCGTACCCACACTGCAGAAAAGTTATAGTTTCTTGAAATTTGTGGATCTTCATTTTCATGGAAATGTTTGCTGAGCCACTTTTGTAAATAGTTTGTTAGTTTCAGAGAAATTTTGTTGCATCAAGTGTATACACAACAGACAGAATCCCTATTGTAGTCCACTTTTAGTTTCTGAAACAGTAAAAAAGTCTTTTGTAGTGCATTATGTTAAAATCTGTAGAAATAAAAAATGGTGTCTCTATCTTTTCTGAGAAGTCATATTTTGTGTGACATATGAATCATATTATTGTAAAAACTGTAATACATTATTTTCAAATCCTGCAAAATGTAATAAACTTCCTGCAATGCTGGTATGTGCACATCCTGCATCACAGTTGCATAAAAATCTAAAACATTGACTTCTCCATCTGTGCATCACAGATATGTAGTTACATGTTCCAATGAAAAGCAATTCATTACACAGAATCAATGAAGGAAAAGACATTTCAGTTTTGAAGAAAACAGACAAATAAATGCAACATGATTCATGTGAAAATCATGGATCTACATTTTCCCAAAAAAAACAATGAAATTACCTGGCAAGAAATAAATTACTTGAAATATGTGATCTGTCTTTCTACAAAAAGGCATTTAGTGTTATCTATGAATAAAAAGGAAAGATTGGCCATATTCATGTGACATCTGCTAAACTATTGTGAAGTCATAATAGACCAGATGGAAACACGTATTACAAAAGTACTATGTTCTTTTGAATTTGGCGAATTTATATTTTAGCAGAATCCTGATTTATTCAAATATATTAGCTTTTTTGTATGTCTCCATGAACTGTGCATTTTATCCTGTAGCCCTCTATCTTGAAAATAAGAAAAGGGAATTTTTTTATATAACTGTACAAAAATTGGACAAATATCCTAAACCAAAATTCAGAAGTATACACTTGATATGGAAAAGAGAGGGAGGGATCTTCTCCCCACAACAACAAAAAATAGTTCCTCAGAATTTTTAATAAAATAACCCACTCACTAAAATATTCATTCATTACTGAATATGTTCTGAAAATTTCATTTAAACCAGATAATTCCCTGCTTTTTGGCAAATATTTCAAAACAGTATTGAATTTTTACTTTCTTTGTGGAAAAAGTATCCCTTTTGGTGGTACCTATAAAATGTAAACAAACTTTTCAAACTCCATGAAATATAATATTTGTACAAGAGATATGTTTATAAGTAAATCTAAGGATTAATTTTCTTGATTTTCTAAATGAAATGATTACTTTTTCTCTCCAAAACAATATAAATAGCTAGCGACGTCAGAAAGCATTAATTATAAATAGTTTAAGAATGTATTTTTTTATTCTATACACTTTAATGAAATATAGTAGAATAAGTAATTTTATTTTTTATCTTTGCCAAAGGTATTTGTACCTAAGTAAGATATTGAACACAAATGGAATTGGAACTTGGCTATCCAATTAACGATTCTGAGCCATTATTCATTACACCTGCTCATCCAAGCTTACAGTACCTGCTAGTATTCTAAAGTGGTCACACATTTAGGGACTTGACCCAGCTCGATGTTGCTTGTACTAGTGATCATATGGGAGCAGGGAATCAAAGAGAATGGAAAGACTTTAATGAGGAAAGGACAATAAAGGAAAAGGGTTCAAGAAGACAGAAGATGGCGATTGATATTGCATTTAAATTTTTGAAGATTGTAAGTGTCAGGGAAGAAAGAAATTGGAAGGGAATTCCACTGGTGACATACCTGACGAGCTTGAGCAGGTGGATGACAGAATGTGGTCTGGAGGGGAACAGAGGGAAGGAACTTGCTGACTGCTGCAAGGGATAGAAGAAGGTGGAGAGCCATGATCACCTTCATCCTGTACATGGCACATAAAAAGAAAAAAAAACATGATATTGTTGTTAAGTTTTCTTCAGCAGCATCTGAGACACACGTGTGCTAAGATAGCTTCAATTCATCAAAGACGTTCTCCAGTTGTTTCATTCTTGACACTATTTATATTCAGACTGTTATCCTCATCTTTGTTGTTATATTTTGGCTATTGTGCCCTCCAGCTTTTCTCAGCTGCAGATCCGTGCGATACACCAATTTGATTTTATCAGCATACAAAGTTTTATTAATATTAATTTACATTAGATAAATCACAAGATAATATAATTTAAGCAATATATATATATATATATATATATATATATATTATATATATATTGCATGTCTATTTTGGCAGCAAGTTTTCATTAATGCAAGTTTCATTGAATAATTTAGACAAGATTTTTTTCTGCTTTTTAACAGGATCTATTTATATTCTCAGATTAGCTTTTTGGTGATGCTATGGAAAGAGAGTAAATAATTCGACACTCTCCGTTTTAAAATATTTCACAAAAACCAGGGATTTTTTCTGTTCCAATGAAATTTTCAGAATGTACTCAATAATGAATGTATGTTTTAGTGAATGGGCTTTTTTATTGAAAAACATCTGGGGAAATATTTGTGGTGGGTATGTTTCCCACCTAACTTTTTAATATTGTGTATCGACTTGTTAATTTTGGTTTGGGGTATTTATCCATTTTTTTTTTTTTTTGCATTTATATAAAAAAATCACTTTTCTTTTACTTGTGATAGAAGGTTTACAAGGTGAATTGTACAGTCTATGGGGACATACGGGAAGATATCAGTTGACACTAGACTTGAATAGTTTACGATTGTAGTGATCTGGGGTAGTATCCTCTTGGAAGTTCATCCCAGAAAGCAGTTTGTATCAGTTTAATGCCTATATCAAAGCAGTATGCAATTTGTTATTTATTTAGGATAGCAAAAGTTGTAGAGCCAGCTCACCTTTGAAAAATTCTCTTATACAAATTGCTGAGAAAAGAATTTGTAATATTTTCTTCAAGTTTGTAGGGTCTCTCACATCATACCAGCAAAACAGCCTCATGTTCACAGGAATATAAAAACATACAAAAAAATAATACTAAAATCATGTTAAACTGTAAAAAAATATTTAGATTTCACAGGTTCTGTGAATTACCTCAGTTGATTTTGCCTTTTTGGAAAATCTTTTGCTTTAATTAAAAGTGTTGGTTGATCTTAAACTTGATTCAACCTGAAAGCAAGTTTATTTCCAATTCTAATATGTACCATTTTTGACACGTTACATTGCCTTAAAGGGATCGAATCAGATGAACGGATGTAAACAATCTAAGCACATTTATTTTTTTATTTCTAATAAAAATACTTTTTGACCCAGCTTGATGTTGCTTGTACCAGTGATCATATGGGAGCAGGGAATCAAAGAGAATGGAAAGACTTTAATGAAGAAAGGACTTGATTCAACCTGAAAGCAATAGTTTATTTCAAATTGTAATGTGTACCATATTTTAAAAAGTTACATTGCCTTAAAGGGATCAAATCAGATGGCAAATGTAAACAATCTAAGCACATTTATTTTTTTATTTCTAATAAAAATACTTTTTTGCAGTCTCCCGTGTTTTTTTTCTTACTTGCGATGAATTCAGCTAATAATGTAAATTTTAAATAACTTAAAAAAGAATATATGAAGCCATTCTGATAATGTTTTTAATTGTTCAAAATAATAACACAATTAGATTCTTTTGAAATTAATTTTATATTTTTTCTCTTAAACACAACATTTCTAATGTTCATTTATTGTCCTGTGCTTGAACCGATGTAAACTACATATCCTAATTGCTATGTTATTTACTGGTAAACATGCTCTTTTGAGAAATTGTTTAATACCATCCTAGAAGGACAATTTTGTAAGAATAATGTGTGGACTTGCTGATATACAGAGACAATAAAAAAGAAACTTTTTCTTTCTTTCCATTTCATCCTTTACTTTCCTGTCTGTTCACTTGCTGACACCTGTTTGCAAAGAACAAAGCTCCTCGCCCATCATTCTTTCCAGCTTTTATGCAACCACCACTCACCCATAATGCATTGGGAGTTCCCTATGTAAGTGTTACTTCCACCTTTGTACCTTTTTGCTTCTGATGCCCCTAAGTTTTCACTTCTTTTCTCTCATCGTTTTACCGCATGCCCTTTTGATCTCAACAAAATCATCCTCATCCCCACGTAGTCACGTGCCCAATAAGGTTGTCATGCCTCTCTTCCTGACCTATGTGATGGATCATCTGTGTCACGCCTCGCTGTACTATCACCATTATCTGGTGAATCATTCACTCATCATACATTCAGGATGGGTTGAGAGGTTCCCTCTATTCTATTATTCTGTCACTGCACTCTGGTCACCATTCCTCGCCCCCATTGCATGTTGCAGCAAGCTCCAGGTGGTTTTATCCATACCTTCTCTTCAACTCAAAGGTCGCCTCGCAGCTGCTTCATTTTAGGGGATGACCAGTGGATGTCTCCATGCATACTGAAATATTGCACGTTGCATTACAGAGTCATCCTCCTTGCCTTCTCGAGGGGAGGGACATGTTATACTAGTAGACCGCCTCAATTGGTGATATTTGACCCCTCTCGGCTCTTGTCTTCACAGTTCTCTGGTGCCACACTACAATGCCATTTCTACTAGGACTGTATGCAGCCCTGAAATATCCTTGCACATTTCACCTATCCAGTCCTGCCTTGACTGGTGCTGACTTGAAAGCTGTGCCATTACCCATTGGGACCTCTTCCACTGGGCCTCACTTTAGGAATAGCTCGTTTAGCATAGATGTAACCGCTGTCCATATTTCTCCCTTTGTCTCATAGTGATTGAGTGGATTCATTTTCTCATCCATTAAAATCCCAGTTGATGTAATTGATTATTTTCAAACTAAAAGAGCTTACTAACAGTTTGTAGACTCTGTCGATCTAATGAGAATATTTTATTCATGAGAATACTTTATTCAATACCCTTATTATTTTGGTGCTACTTATGCTTGACAATCATCATTTTGTTCTCATTTGGATTTGTGTAATGTTTTGTTCACATGCTGTAGACTAACCTTTCTTTTATTTGATAAGTTATTTTAGTGCTATTTAGGTTGTTACAGAAAAGATTGTTG
Source organism: Acanthosepion esculentum (assembly GCA_964036315.1). Lineage (NCBI taxonomy): Eukaryota > Metazoa > Mollusca > Cephalopoda > Sepiida > Sepiidae > Acanthosepion > Acanthosepion esculentum. The sequence goes on from OZ038479.1 coordinate 11,403,439, forward strand.
GGAGCATCAGAGATTGATTAGTTCCAAATGTCTAAGTGGATTCAAAGGAGATTACTTAAATCTTTTAATGGAAAGTTTACATCATATGATTTGCTTTTTATAAGAAACCAAAGTCAACACATGCAATTCATTAAATAAACTTTTCTGCCATAATTCTCACAAAATATATTTTCTTAATTGAACTGTTTTTGTATTGAAATTTTTGCATTTAAGTTTTTAAAAAGTTTTGTTCAGTCAATTTATAAAAAAAAGTTTTTCCTGTCATAATCCTGAAAAAAATAAAGTTTCCTAATTAAATCTTGTTTTTGGTTTCAATTTCTTCATTCAATTTTTTAAAAAAAAATCTTTGTTCTGTCGTAATTCTCAAAAAATATATTTTCTTAATTGAATTGTGTTTAGGTCTAAAATACTGATTTTGTAATTATTAATTTAATAAAAAAATGTTTTTCTGTCAAGTTAAGAGATTTAGCATGATTAAAACTGTTTTTTGAGACAACATTAATAGAAAAAAAATGAAATCTACAATTAACAACAATTTATAAAAAAAAACCTTAGGACCCACTGAATATCCCTGGGATGCACCCAAATCAACACCTGTGGGCCCCGAGAACTATAGCATTAAAAATCACTTAGCATCACTGCCTCATCTTTATTGTCATCTCTCCAGCCTTCTTTAAATGTGTGCTGGTCAAGGTAGCCAGGACAAATTTTGAACAAAACTGTGTATTTAATTTACAGGGATAAATTGTTCTTTTCCTGCTGTTAATGTCTGGGGATGTCTCATCTTATTTTTATTTAGTACTGCTCAGGTATTGATCACCCTGTTTCCACTATCCAGCCCAGGGACTGAACACAGAATTACTAAGTTATCAAATTCACAAACCAACAGATTATTCTCCCAAACTTAAAATCTTAGAACTTCATTGAAGTTCTTTAATTGACTTAAGAACAATAATTTAGAAAAATACATTTGAGAATTACATTTCCAAGCTTTTGGATATAGAAATGATGCATTTCAGAATCTAATTTAGATTTTTTCCAAAACATTTCAAATTTCAATTTCATAATCCCAAACATTATAAAACAAAGAAACACCCAGTGACAGGTATCAGTGGAATTTTAAAATTACCACAATTCATATATTTAACACTGACATATGTTAGGGTCAGCCTAATACATTCTTAACTGGCACATGTGATTAGTAGTTAGGATGATATATTGGTCATTACAATTGGTTCCCTGAAACGGAAATCACTTATGACTCAACCTAATGTCTGCAATGAACTAGAAAAAAATTGTTTACCTTTTCTTTACAGAAAACCAAATGAAGCAGTCAAACTTTCAGGCAGCAGAAGTAACAACCTTAATCAGCGGATTAGGTTTAAGGGTCAAATTTCCCTACAAAATATTGTCCTAGAGCATTAAAGCATTGGTTCATGAATTTAGTGACATAGAAATTATGAGTTCAATCCTTGGGCCCTGCAGTGTGTGTACTTGAAATCAGTGGAAATGGACACACAATAATTGAACACATGTTTAAAAATAAGAAACAGATAGTGGAACGTGAAGAGTCTAGCTATGTAGATTAAATAAAGGATTCAGTTCAGAATTCCATGCAGGCTACACAGATCAACACCTGAGGAAGGCTGGAGAGCACAACAGCCAAAATGTGATGACAACAAAGTTAAGGACAATAGTTCTAATGTAAATAGTGTCAATAATAAACCAAGTGAATTGAGAAATACTTTGATGAACTGAATGTATTGGCATAGAAGAGACGGATACATTTAACCATTTCAAAAGTGAAAGGGTGGGACTGAGATTCCAACCGAGTAGCACGTTAAATTCCTGCAGTTTGGGAACCAGTGAAAGTAGCTTGTCAGAGCAGTTACTGTGAAAGTATTTGTAGAACAGAGGGAAGAGACAGCACGTCTGTGAGAAAGTGACGTAGACGTGCTGCCATGTCAGGACCAATCACACTGCATACCTGTCTCATGTAAAGGAGCATTACTAATAGATTTTATGATGGTATAAATTTGGTGATTCCAATCAAGACAGTGAGAAATTGAAAGCATAGGTGGTGGAACATAAAAGTAGGTGGGGTGATGGCTATTAAGATTAAGGGAAAAAGGGCTATAGGACTCACTCATCCAAAGAAATTATTTTGTGGATTACAGTTCTCCCTGTGGAAATTGTACTCTCTGAGTAAACTTAAATCCCTGTATAGTCTTTCAATTCAGAAATTTACTTTTAGGATGGATTTCAAATCCGACCTGAATTTGCACCCCCTCCCGGCTTTCGAACCAAAACACCACATGCATACATCTGACATTGTCGATACCATGACCAGATTGAATGAAGTGCACACAGACCGGGAAATTGTTGTTGTCCCTGAATTTTTTTGTGGTTATTGAACCGGAGATGGAACTCTGTTCTGGTTTCTCCTACATAATTCCTCTTCTCGCATCAGTGACAGAAAAGTAAATATACAAGATTGTGTATTACCTGGATTTCATGCATGCACTGCCTTCTTTCACATGTATCACAGATTTTTAATCGAGTTTTGATCAGGACATTAACAAGGCCATTCCAAGACTTGAAATTTTACTTTTTATGAACCCATCCTTTTGTGGTTTTGTGCTGATGTTTCAGATCATTTTCCTATTGGAAGTTCCAGCCTCAACATAAACCCAACATTTGAACTGAGGACAAGACACTTTCATTCAAAATTGCTTGTTATCTTGCAGACTCTATTGTCTCATGCATGTTATTTTTTCCTACTCCATCTGCAGTAAAGCACACCAAATCATAATGCTGTTACTACCACATTTAATGGTTGGTATCAAATTCTTCCCATCAAAAGCCATATTAGGATCTCACCAGATATACCATCTATTGTTCCTCCCAAAAATCTCTACTTTGGTCTCATCTGACCATAAAACTTTTTGCCAGAATGTTTCTAACTTATTGATATGAGCTTTAACATAGTTGAGGCAAGCATGCTTGTGCTATTTCAGAAACAGTGACTTTTTCTAGGCATGCTGCCATGAAGAACATCATTCACATTTCATTTCACTGCAGATGTATGCACACTGATTTTGACATTGGCCTATGTGTATTGGAAAACTGCAAATGTCTCAGCAGAAGTTGCTAAACTAGATGTCTACTTGCACTTGTTACTTTTTGTGGACAGCCAATAGATTTTTATAGCCTTCATCATTAAAAGTTTTAACTATGCGATTTCTCAAAGCTGCAAGTTATTTTGATGTTTGAATATATGTTTTTTTAAATTTAGTCTCTAACTGAACACTTTTGCATACACAATGAGTTATATTGTATAACTACAGGAAATAAACAGCTTGCCAAAAATATGAACATGTGTCATTTTGATTTTTACATGTGCATAAAAAATTATTTGCACCAGCAAACATGTAAAACAAAAATACAGAGTGTAAATGTAAGGGTTCACTTACTTTTGCACATCTCAATTTTTAATTAATATTTTTATTCCAGTTTAATAAATATCTTTGAACATGGTTGTAATTCTTTTAATAAATGTTTTTCTTAATTGATATATGGAACTTTTTAATTTTTTAATTTGTTTGATGTGCCTGCTGTACCAGATCCAAATTTCACATTTGTAGAAGAGAAAAAGTTGGAAAAAAGATCGATTTACTACTGTCTTAATAGTGAGTCTGACCTTTTCAGTAAAGTTAAATTGGCAGCTGTTCTAAAAAAATAATGACCTACAGTCTGTTCTTAAATGGGACAAAATTAATCTGACAAATAGTATCAATGTTAATTTTAACACCTCCAAAACAAAACTACTCTCTTTTAATCATCTGAGAGAACCCTTTTAAGCTTCCATCATTATCAAGTTAACTGGAAAGCATGAACCCGGAAAAGAATTCCACAAGAAATGAGAAAAAACTGTTCGCATAGAACTTATGGTTACATCTAGACATTTCAACTATAAATGGTAAGATCTTGCTGACAATCTAGTACTGTGCTTAAATTCATAAAGTCTAGGTACCATAGAAGAAGTTCATCAGAACAATTACTATGAAAATATTTATAGAAAAGGAACATTTTTACACAGATGAGACGTGTCTTCCCTCTGTATTATGGAGACATACGGAAAAGACAATGGATGATATCTTTTAATTATTTTCACATAATTCTGAAGACAAGGCTTGAACGAAATACGAAAATATCTCTGACCTCACTGGTTATTTATATTCTTATCGAGAGAAAAAGTAATCATTAGGTTTAGAAAATCCAGTTAATTAATCCTTAAATGTATTTAGAAACTTATCTTGAGCAGAAAAATTGTATTTGTAAAGGATTCAGAAATTTTTTGTTTACATTTTACAGATATCACCAAAAGGAATAGTTGTTCCTCAAAGAAAAAAAAAAATCAATACACTTGTAAAATATTTGCCAAAAATCAGGGAATTATCTGGTTTAAATGAAATTTTCATGAAGTATTCAGTAATGAATGAATATTTTAATGAATGAGTTATTTTATTAAAATTTCCATCTGGCCTATTATGTCTGACTTCACAATAGTTTAGCATGAATATGGCCAATCTTTCCTGTTTATTCATAGATAACAGTGTTTTTGAAGATTGTTAGACTACACATTTCAAAGTCCTTTATTTCTTTCCAGGCAATTTTATTGTCATGCTTTTCAAATTGTAGATCCATGAGTTTCACATGGAGCATGTAGCATATATTTGTCTGTGTTTTCATGGAAAGTGAAATGTCATTTCTTTCACTAGATCTGTGTAGTGTATTGTTTTTCAGGGGAACATGAAACTACGTCTCTGTGATGCACAGATGGGGAAGATAATGCATTAGATTTTTATTCATCTGTGACGCAGGATGTGCACATACCAGCAGTTTAGCAAGTCTATTTTTGTAGCATTTGAAAATAATGCATTACAGGTTTTACAAGAATATGGCTCACATTTCACACAAAATACAACTTCTCAGAAAAGGTATATACACAATTTGTCATTTCTACATGTTTTTACATGATGCATTACAGAAGAATTTTCTGATGATTCAGAAACTAAATATGGACAATGACAGGGTTTCTGTCTATTGTGTATACACATGATGCAACAAAATCTTTCTGAAAATACATAACAGCAAACATCATAATACTTTTTTCTTTCTTGTGTGAATGAAAAAAGAGCAAAATATGATTTCCATAAAAATGGAGATCCACAAATTTCAAGAAACTATAGCTGATCTATAGTGTGTGTATGCATATGATTGACCATATTTGATATCTGTGAAAATGCAGAGCCACAAACATCACAAGAATAGGGTTTCTCTCCAGTGTGTTTATGCATATGTTTGACCAAATTGGACTTCACTGAAAATGCAGATTCACAAGCATCACAAGACTAGGGTTTCTATCCATTGTGTGTATGCATATGTCATACTAAACTTGACTTGCGTGAAAAAGCAGATCCACAAACATCACTAGAATAGGATTTCTCTCCAGTTTGTGTATGCCTATATGTGACCAATACACATGATGCAACAAAATTTCTCACCAGGCATGATTTCCATGAAAATGGACATCCACAAATTTCAAGAAACTATAGTTTTTCTATAGTGTGTGTATGCATGTGATTGACCAAATCTGACCTGTGAAAATGCAGATCCACAAACTTCAAAAGAATATACCTGTCCAGTGAGTATGCATATCTTTGATCATATTTGACCTCTATGAGAATGCAGATCCACAAACTATACAAGAATATGGTTTCTGCCCAGTAGGTGTATGCTTATGTTTCACTAAAGTTGATTTTCCAACAAGAAAATGGTTTCTATGCATGTGATTGACCTCATCTGACCTGTGAAAATGCAGAAGAATTCTGCTGATTCAGAAAATAAATGTGGACTACAAGAGGGTTTCTGTCTATTATACGCATGATGCAACAAAATTTCTCTGGAAATACATATCAGCAAAGATCACTTCTTTCTAATGCATATACAAAAATTGCTCAAAATCATTTCCATGAAAATGGTGATCCATAATTTCAAGAAACTATAGTTTATCTACAGCGTGTGTATACATATGATTGACCATATTTGACTTCCGTGAAAATGCAGAACGACAAACTTCACAAAAATGTAGTTACTCTCCAGTATGTGTACGCATATGTTGGACCAAACTTGACTTCGTTGAAAATGCAGATCCACAAACTTCACAAGAATAGGGTTTCCCTCCAGTGTGTGAACGCATATGTTGGACCAAATTTGACTTCACTGAAAATGTACATCCACAAACTTCACAAGAATAGGGTTTCTCTCCTGTGTGTGTACACATATGTGGCACTAATTGTGACTTCCGGGAAAATGCGGATCCACAAACTTCGCAAGAATGGGGTTTCTCTCCAGTGTGTATACGCATATGTCTTACTAAAGGTGATTTCTGTGAAAATGCAGATGCACAAAATTCACAAGAATAAGGTTTCTCTCCAGTGTGTGTACGCATATGTTTCACTAAATGTGGCTTCAGTGAAAATGCAGATGCACAAACTTCACAAGAATAAGGTTTCTCTCCAGTGTGTGTACGCATATGCCGCACTAAATGTGACTTTATTGAAAATGCAGATCCACAAACTTCACAAGAATATGGTTTCTCTCCAGTGTGTGTACGCATATGTATATCTCTACTTGATGTGCATGAGAATGCAGATCCACAAACTACACAAGAATATGGTTTCTCTCCAGTGTGTGTACGCATATGTATATCTCTACTTGATGTGGATGAGAATGCAGATCCACAAACTTCACAAGAATATGGTTTCTCTCCAGTGTGTGTACGCATATGCCGCACTAAACGTGACATTATTGAAAATGCAGATCCACAAACAATACATGAATATGGTTTCTCTCCAGTGTGTATACGCATATGTCTTACTAAAGGTGATTTCTGTGAAAATGCAGATCCACATACATCACAAGAATATGGTTTCTTTGTAATATTTGTTTCCATTTTGCTTATTATGCCCAACTTCACAACAGTTTAGCAGATGTCACATGAATATGTCCTATATTTCCGGTTTTTTGTGCATAACATTAAATGTGTTTTTGCAAAAAAATAAACAGTACATTTCAAAGTACATTATTTCTTGTCAGGTAAAGTTCATTGTCATGCTTTTGTCAATGTAAATCCATGATGTTCACATGAGCCATGCAGCATATATTTGTCTGTGTTTTCATGGAAAATGAAATGCCTTTTCCTTCAATGAAATTCTCAATAATAACCAATGTGGATTATTTCAGCCATAACATCTGCAAAGAAAGAAGGCATAAATGATATATATCAATGGCAGCAGTGAATCATATATGAAGGCCATCTATATTATGAGAAATACATGCAATTATTATTTCAATAATGCAGCAGCAGCCGCCACAAGTGAAGATCAAACATTTGCAGTGTGTGAACCAGTGAAACAAAATTGCTTCACTATAACATCATATCATATGAAATGTATGTGATTAAAATCCGAACATTGCCATTTCATAAAAAATACAAATATGAATCTTGAAAAATATCAGTTGATTTTTTAAGTTTCTTTTGACATTGTCTTGGAATAATGACACTAGCAATATGATCATGTCCATACCTGGTGTGGGATTATCTGCTGCAGGCATTTCTGCCCAAGAAAAACAAATCATCCCATTCATCAGAGCCTAGGAAAATATCCTTTGATAAGTTTCCCTACATGGGACAGTAAGCAACGGCACAGAGATAAAAGTCGATCTGGGAAAGAAACGGAAGTATTTATTAACCTAACAGTTAAAAATTATAATATAATATCCATAGTAAAAATGAAACAATTTTCATAACAGTCTCCTCAAATTAATTATATATTATGTGATAAATGTTTTTATTTAAATTGAGGGAATTATAAAGAAGTGTATGAAAAAATTTAATGAGAAGATTTATTTCAGCTTCAAAATGCTTAATGATGTTACATATATGGTTACAAAAATACTAAAGTGTAAGATGTCAAAACCTAACTTTAAAATTGAGTGCAATACCATGATTCCAAAATCTATCTGCCCTAATGATAAAGTTCATAACAGACTATGGTGAGTTTATATATTGCAGGCATTTCTACCGACTAAAAACAAACCATCATTTTCATCAGTTCAAAAGAGAAGAGATAATTTGTTAAGTTCTCCTTCACTGGGCTACATCATCAAACACAAGAAACGATATATGATCAGCCCATTAAAAACCATCCACCATTTTCATCACTGCCAAGGAGAAGAGAATCTATTTTGCTAGGACCACTTTCTTGCAGAAGTAACCAGCCAAGATATTGCAGCATTATTGTAAATTATTCACCATTACATTGACAGGAATTTGACTGAAGCTGAGATGAAGAAGGGCTAACAAGCCCACATGTGGCTGAAATATTAAAAATGTCCTCCATTATTGTGGCAAAACTGAACTGAAGTTGACATGAAGCAGGATTAACCAGACCTGATATGGCAGCAATATTATAAATGGTCACAATTACAATGGCAAGAAATTGACTGAAGATGAGATGAAGCAGAAGGAACCAGACCAGACGTGACAGCAATATTATAAATGTTCACCATTGCAATGGCATGAAATTGACTGTAAGTGAGATGAAGCACAATACCCTGACCAGGTGAGGCAGCAATATTATAAATGCCCACCATTATGATGGCAGGACATTGACTGAATCTGAGATGAAGCGGAAGTGACCAGGCTAGATGTGGCAGCAATATTATAAATGTTCACCATTATAGTGACAGGAAACTGACTGAAGCTGAAATGAAGCAGAAGTCGCCACACCAGATGTGGCAGCAATAATATAAATGTCCACCAGTACCGTGGCATGAAATTGACTAAGTCCCCTGCCCAGATATGACAGAAATATTATAAATGTCACCCATTAAAGTGGAAGGAAACTGACTGAAGCTGAGATGAAGCAGAAGCAACCAGACTCGATATGGCAGCAATATTTTAAATTTTTACAATTACTCTGGCAGAAAATTGAGTGAAGTTGAGATGAAGCAGAAGTAACCAGACCAGATGTGGCAGCAATATTATAAATGTTCACCATTATGGTGACAGGGAATTGAGTGAAACTGAGATGAAGCAGAAGTAACAGGCCCAGATATGACAGGACATTGACTGAATCTAAGATGAAGCTTAAGTAAACAGACCAGATGTGGCAGCAATATTATCAACGTCCTCTATTGCAATGGAAGGAAACTGACTGAAGCTGAGATGAGGCAGAAGTAACCAGCCCAGATGTGGCAGCAATATTATAAATGTTCATGATTGCAATGGCAGGAAATTGACTGAAGCTTACACAAATCAGAAGGAACTAAACCAGATGTGGCAGCAATATTATAAATGTCCCCCTTAAAGTGGAAGGAAATTGAAGCTAAGAGGAAGCAGAAGGAACCAGACCAGATATGGCAGCAATATTTTAAATATTTACAATTACACAGGCAGGAAATTGAGTGAAGCTGGGATGAAGCAGAAGTACCTAGATTAAGTGTGACAGCATTATTATAACTGTTCACCATTATGGTGACAGGAAATTGACTGAAGCTGATATGAAGCAGAAATAACCAGCCCATGTTCACCATTTTGGTGGCAGGAAATTAATGGTAAACATTTATAACATTGCTGCAAAATCTGGGCTGGTTATTTCTCTTTCATCTCACTTACAGTCAATTTCCTGCCATTGCAAAGGGGAACATTTATAATATTGCTGCCACATCTGGGCTGGGTACTTCTTCATCTCACTTACAGTCAATTTCCTGCTCTTGCAATAGTGAACATTTATAATATTGCTGCCACATCTGGGCTGGTTACATCCACAAGAAAGGGGTCCTAGCAAAAGAGCTCCCCTTCTCCTTGGCACTGATGAAAATGATGGATTTTTTTTAATAGGCAGATCAAATATCAGTTCCCATGTTTGACGTTACTGACAGGCCCAAATAAGGGAAATTACCAAATGATGTCTTTGCTACTGGTGAAAATGATGGTTTGTTTTTCGTGGGCAGAAATGCCTGCAATAGATAAACCCACAGCAGTCTGGTATGAACTTTATCATTAGGGCAGGTAGGTTTTGGAATCATGGTATTGCACTCAATTTTAAAGTTGGGGTTTGACATTTTACCCTATAGATATTTTTGTTTTTTGCTTCTACTTTTGTAACAATATATGTAACATTATTAACATTTTGAAGTTGAAATAAATCTTCTCATCAAGATTTTCATAAACTTATTTATAATTTCTTCAGTTTATATAAAAAAAAATTTTTCCTGTAATATATACTTAATTCGAGGAGACAATTTGAAAATTTATATTCTAATTGTTAACTATTAGTTTAATAAATACTTCAGTTTCTTTCCCAGATCAACTTTTATCTCTCAGTTTTGTGCCGCTGCTTACAGTCCCATGTAAGGAGACTTATCAAAGGATTTTCTCTTTTTCTAGGCTCTGATGAATGTGATGATTTTCTTTTACATTAAATAATTTTGCGTATTTTTCAATAAATATGTCACAATGAAATAAAAGTAGAGCATTTATTTTAATTAAATGGGTGCTCTAAATTGAAAAGGTGATGTATTTTATTGTTAGCTTTCGTTTCTCGCATTGAACTCCCATAGTGAACTATAACTTTCTTTGTAATTTTTTGTTGAAGAAAAATGAATTTTACATTTTTGGAAAGAGAATTCAATGAAGGAACATATATAACAAAAAAAAAATTGGTATTACGATAAAGTCAGTAGGTTGGCTAACATTTTGAAATTTATGTCTCGTAAATAAGAAAAAATATTTATTCTTTTTTTGTCTTTTTTTAAATCTGTTTTGTTTGGGGTCCTACTAACTAAATAACATTGCAGATTTTTGTGTATTTTTTGTTAATGGTCGTCATTAATTTTGAAAATCTTGCAAAAATAAAAATAATTGTCAGATTTTCATGAAACTTTCAGAAACTATTCACAAATGGAAATTATTATAAATATGTTTATTTTTTTTTTAAGTCATGGCAAAATTTGTTTATATTTATTACCCCCCCCCATAATTAATTTTATAAAAACTCGTGATATTTTAAATTGTACAGTTTTAGCGATTAATTAGTTAAAAGCACAAGGCATTTTTCTTTTTTTTAGTTGACACCCATCTACCTTAAAATCAGCTCTGAATTGTAACATAAAACTCAATAAAACGAAGATATTAATTTCAAAAGCTTTTAGTTGGTTTTACTTGTTTGTATGACTATGGATAATATTTTCTGAAAGCAAGAAACGTTTTCGATGAAAAATAAATTTTTACAACAATTATTTGTTATTTCTTAAATTATTTTTACATTAAAGTTGTTAAAATTAATCAAAATCTTGTACACCTTAGTCAATGGTGTTAAGTATCATTTACAGATTATAAAATAAAGCTGGTTATAATCAGAAAGTTGCCAATAGCTAAAAATCTAATATAACATGTTTTGTGTTTTTTTGTGCGCCCCAAAATAGCTAAAATTCAAATATACGGAAGACCGGAAGCATCATGAAAACAAAAGTCTGTCACGTGGTTCGCGTTGGTAGTAACAAACATTTTGACGATAAAATTCTGCTTTCATCAGGTTTAAGGCCGTTTTTATCATGCTATGCCAACTTAAAAATAACGAGGTAAATAAGTTGTTCACATAAAGATAAACTGTCACTTGTAACCTTCCATAGTATAACTTTTCCTCCCGTAAGATGAAATTACGCATATGTCAGTTGTCAATCAACATCTAAGTCCGCCTTTCTATCATTTGAAAGTACTTTTTTTTTTCAGCGCACAAAGTAAGTAATGTTTGTTTCAAAATACATTATTAAATAAACTTTATAATTTCTAATTTTCTTAAATTAATTTAAAAAATCATAATTGATTTTTTAAACGAATTTTAAACGGAAAATTTCACTTTTGTAAGCAAAAGTTTAAAAAATGGCTGACGATCGATTTTCTGTCAATTTTGCTGATCAAAAATTACAAGATTTTTAACGAAAATTTTGGACGTGCTGCAAATTATGAAAAAATGTAAAAAAATAATAAAAAAATACTTTGATCTTTCCTCTTGATAATGACATAAACATTTAGACGATAAAAAAAATATTTTCATCAAGTTTAAGGCCGTTATTATCCTGCTATGCTCATTTTCCAGCGATTTCGTGTAGGTAATTATTTTTTTCTTTTTTTTTGTTTTGTTTAATTGAATTTTTGAAGGAGCTCGCTCCCACGGGTCAGAGAAGAAATGAACATCTTCCTGTGTGTAGTTTAAGATGTCTGCTAATTGAGTGTACAATTTCCATAATATTGATAAAGATTGGTCACTTTGATTTTGCGAAACAAAGTAACATGTAAAATTTAATCTCGAAAAAAAAAAAAAATCATATTTCACATTTTCGGCTGTTCAAAGCAAAATACCGTTTTAACTCGCTGTAAAAAAATAATCCAATGAATAAAAGCACATACAAATTACATATTTAGAAATATTAATTTTTTTTCCAGCCATATGAATATTTTTAGACCTGAAATACACGAGAAATTGCGAGTTGAATGGACTACATTGCAAATTTATCAATCTCAAACGAAATCAGATATTGACTGGAAAATGAAATCCTTTCATTACACAAGAAAACAAATATTAAAAAAAAAAGTTTAATGAAACTTTCAGGACTTAAATCTTGTTTATATTAAATTATTATTTAAAAAATGTCTTGGTTTTTAATGAACTTTCTGCTTTCAGAACTTAAATCTTGTTAATGTTTCATTGAAATTATTATTGTTTAAAAAACATGTCTTAGTTTTATTATAATGGATATTATTTTTTAAATGACGAGAAAAGGTGTCAATGTTTTAAAAAGCTTATTTATATAAGAAAGTTAATTTTTCTTCTAATTCACATTGCCTTCAGGCTTTTTAGGGGGATTTTTTTTAACTTACCTTTTCTCAGGTCGAATCTCTCTAACATTTTCATAAAAACAAACAGGATTAAGTTGCTGTCGTTCGTGGACTTGATGTTTCTTTCTCAAGATCAACAATATTTCAGAATCAATAAAAATTCCTATTTTGAAAGAAATTGCAATTAAATTTTTTTTTTTTTTTTTACTCATCTCCTGCGATTTTTTTAATGAGTGAAGGACTCACTGTACGAAAAATTTGGAATTAAGATTTACGCGATTATCTCCCTTGACGCATTCTTTTGTCTACAATTTATCATTGAAACATTTTCTTCTCAAGTGAAAGATATTGTACAACGGTAAGTTTAATATTCATTTTAATATGGTTATTTAGAAACAGTTAATTTATTTTTCTGAAAACAGAATGTTTGCATAAAAAATGTCTGAATTATTTTTACTCGATTTAAAAACTCATTCACCAGTGCCCCTAATTGTTCAGCCTTAAAACTTAAAATTATATGAAATTTAGTGTCAAAATAAATTTAGTCCTTCATTTTTTTTTTTAAATCGACTAATTTTAGTAAATATGTTTTTAGTTGATTTGAGACAAGCAATTGTTGCGGCTAAAAATTGGTTTACTTTAAATAATCAAATCAAACGTGGGTAAGAAATCAGAATGCCTGCAGGGAATCGAGACTTGTATTGCCATCATATGGCAAGAAAAGAAACATTTGAAAAAATCGTAGAAAATGAAGAAAATTGATGAAATAACTTGTAAAAGACAAAATTGAGTCAACAACGGTGTTTATTTATTTATTTTTTGGCGGAATTCGAATAAATTCTTAGTTACTTTGCTGACTTTGTTGAAGACCGAACTGAAGAAAGTCAAATATCAATGAATGAATGAATGAATGAGATGAGAGTAGATATGTGAAGCTGAGGTACCACAAAAATTTTCAAAGAAATGAAAGTAAAAAAATCGCTTCACCGGTTTTTAAAATATTTACAAAAAGTCAGGGAAATGTCTGATTCAAATGGAATTTTCTGTATTTATTCATTAATGAATAAATTGTATACTGAATAGGTTTATTTATTTTATTAGAATTGTTAAAAAAAAAAAAAAAGGTTTCATTTGTTGCAGTTAAATATTTTATGGCATGAAGCAGGTAATAAAATAAAAGAAAGGAATTAAATTCCAAAATATAATTTAATTAATTTTTCATTAAAAATGTTTAGAATGGAAATTAATGTCATATGAAAATAAAATTAATTCTAATTTTCATAATTTTTTCTTACTTTCTGGTTACATAATGTCAAAATAATTTATTTTTAAGCATAAAGAAATTCAATTTCTAAATTATAGCCCTTTTGATCCTCCTTATTTTTTAACCTTTTCACACATGCATTGAGATGACATAAAAAGAGAGCCTTTTGGAAATGACAATAAAAGATTATTATTGTCATTAACCTGTGACCTTGATGAAATCTCATGGGTTACAGTGCATAACTATAATGTACCTCCACTATTTTTGGTATTAATTTTTGATACCCTATGTTTAGAATGAATTTTTTAAAAAGAAAAAAAGCATTCTTGAAGATTTCATTTTAGCTTTAATTGAAAGCTAAATGATTAAATTTATTATTTCCAGTAAGTAAAATATTCTGGTGTAATTCAAATAGAATTTATGTAGAATGCAATGTCAAATATTTACTCGATTTCTTAGAATTCTCTTAAAAGCAGCCATTTTCTTAATTTTAAGAAATTTGTAAATGAAACAAAATTATCAATTTTAAAAATCATCTATCAATGTAAAAATTTAATTGAGAGTGAAATAGTTATTAAATTATCTCACTCTCACTTATTGATAACAGATTATATTATTTTATCACAGTTATAAAATTAAAAATTAAATTGAGATAATAAAATTATTATCTCATTTATCAATTTAAACATTTAATAACTGAGAATTTAATTATTGATATAGTAAATAATAATTTTATTAATTATTATCTCATATTAAATTAAAAATGTAATAACTGATAATCACTTTATCAGTTTGTCATCTGGCAATATACCATATTTGGATATTTAATATCCTAGGTATGAAAATTAAACACACATTTATTTTGACTAATTGTCATACCCGTGCTTTTTTAATTTTCTCAAAACTTGTTCCATTTTACTTTTAAGCTCTTCTTTACTATATGCACATCAGTGCCAATGTCATCCTGATATACAGTTATATTTTGAATCCTCTCTAAATCTTTACTTTTAAGCTGTTCTTTACTATATGCACATCAGTGCCAATGTCATCCTGATATACAGTTATATTTTGAATTCCCTCTAAATCTTTACTTTTAAGCTCTTCTTTACTATATGCACATCAGTGCCAATGTCATCCTGATATACAGTTATATTTTGAATCCCCTACTAAATCTTTACTTTTAAGCTCTTCTTTACTATATGCACATCAGTGCCAATGTCATCCTGATATACAGTTATATTTTTAATCCTCTCTAAATCTTTACTTTTAAGCTCTTTACTATATGCACATCAGTGCCAATGTCATCCTTATATACAGTTATATTTTGAATCCCCTCTAAATCTTTACTTTTAAGCTCTTCTTTACTATATACACCAGTGCCAATGCCATCTTGATATACAGTTATATTTTTAATCCCGTCTAAATTTTTTGAATGGCTTTTTGGAAAATGTTTCTCTTGACATTTTTACTTCAAATGGCAGATGATGCTTTCTTATTAAGGCAATAGGTGTATTCATTGTGGTAACTTCCTGAAACTTGCTATCAATTTTAATCTGATTATATGCTGAGTTAAGGTCAGCTGTAACAAAGAGTTTCATATGAGGACATACATGGTACACTGTTTCAATGTTTAGCAATGGAAATGAATAACAGTACCACACAACCGGTATACATTTGCTGCACAATTTTAAAGATTTCAATCTTTATAAATAAGACTAATTAAAATTTTTCAAAAATTCACTATTCATCAAATATTTTTATTTTTTTTCTTAAGACGGAGATCGTAGTATTTTTGTTTCACAAGCACAATTAAAAGCTTTTCTAATTAAATAATGTCTGAGTTTTCTTGCATTTTTATTTTACGATTCAGAACAGATTTTCAGTTACTGATTGTCAGTGTCCTGTTTTTAAAAAATGAAATTGATTGTTTCAATTCCCCAAAGACTTGTGCATATAACTAATATAAACATGAAGCAATACAAAAAAGAATTACTCAGGATTTACATTAAATGAGTTGGGGGAGAGTGGCAGATATAAAAATAGTGGAGGAAACAAATATTCATACATATACAAAGTTTTAATTTATTGTATTTCCAACGAATGAACATAATTTTCATATAATTAGCTGAACACAGATGCATAACTAAATATGCATTGAAAGCAGAAATAAATTTGATTTAATACAAATAAATCCAATTTATCCATTTTAATAGGTGAAAAAAATATTTGTTCAGTGCAAATTTTATATTTTATAACTTTTAAATTGCTTTAATGCTCTAGATCATTCAAGTGGAATTTTCTAGAATGTTTCATTAATGTTATCAGTAGTTATTTTTGTCTAAAGATACAAACAGAACATTCTGTAATTGATATTTATGCAAGAAGGTTATCATCATGGCAATAAGTGAAGAATTGATAAATTTGCAAAAAGAACTGATTGTTAAGCTCTGGAAAGAAGGTAAAAGTTACAGAAAATCTCAGGGAAACTGAATATTCCATTTACTACCATTAATTCATTCATTGACAGGTATAAAAAAAACCTCAAAACTGATGAAAACAAAAGAACAGTTACTCCTTGGAAGATTTCTTCAAGATCTTTGAGAAAATTAATGCATCAAATTAAACAAAATCCAATGGTTACTCCTCAAGAATTGCAGGATAATTGGCTTTCATCAGGAATCTGTGCCACTAAATGGACAATAACCAATGAAATTCATAGGAACAATCTAAAGTCATGTTGCCCTTGAGAAACTCTGCTGCTATTGAAAAGACACAGAGATGCCAGGTTGCATTTTGTTCATGAACATAAGGATAAGAAAACATCATATTGGCAAAGAGTATTATGGACAGGCAAAACGAAAAGTGAGCTGTTTGGATGTAATTCTAGAAATCATGTATAGAGGAAAGATGGCAGTGACTTCAAGCAAGAGAACACAATTCCAACAGTGAGATTTGGTGCTGGCAGTGGCATCATGGTTTAGGGATGTTTTTCTGAAAAACGACAATATATCAGGAATAGATGATAGAATGTATGCTGCAGCATATCAAAATATTCTGGAAGCAAATTTAATGATTTCAGTTGAAAATCTTGAACTTCCTCCAGATTGGATCTAAGCACATTGCAAAAATCTACAAAGAAATGGCTTCTTTAAATATCCTGAAATGGCCAAGTCAATCCCTAGATTTAAATCCAGTTGAGAATCTGTGATATTATTTGAAAATTCAAATCCAATCAAGAGCTCCAACAGACATCACAGATCTGAAGACCATATGCAAAGAAGAATGGAACAAAATCCCAACTAAAATTTGCAAATCATTAATTGAGAACTACAAGAGATTGGTTGCTGTAGAAGTGAATAATGGCTATTCTACAAAGTATTAAATCAAGATTATGTATTCTTTTTTGTATTGTACAAATACTTTTTCACCTGTTAAAATGTGATTTCTTTCTATTAAATCAGAATATTTTGTTTTCTATGCATATTTAATTATTATGCATCTGTGTACAGTTATATCAAAACTATGTTTATTCCTGAATTGGAAATACAAAAAATTAAAAAATTGTCTGTGTACGAATATTTCTTTCCCCTTCCCTGCATATATTGTGTCATTGTGATTTTACAGTAAGAAATCTTTGCAGACTTGTTAAGTTTTAGGTACTTTGGCTTTTTATAGTCTTATTTATTTTATTTCTGTGTTTTCTTTGCCAGTGTTAACTATTGGTTTAATAATTAGAATGTGGTATTAATGAAAGATCTCTACTTGTCCTGATAATCTCACACCAGGTGGTGCAGGCTATAGACATAATCATATGGCTAGTGTCATTAGTCCAAGACGAGGTCAAAAGAACTTTAAACATCAACAGATATTTTTCAAGATTCATATTTGTATTGTTTCTGAATTGACAATGTTCTGATTTTAATTGCATACATTTCATAAGATGTGATGTGAAGCAATCTTCTTTCACTGGTTAACACACTGAAATGTTTGATCTTCACTGGTGGCTGCTGCTGTTGAAATAATCATTGCACATATCTTTCATAATATAGACTGCTTTCATATATTATTCACTGTCGAAATTATTATATAACTTATGCCTTCTTTCTTTACAGATGCTGTACAGATCTGCATTGGGTATTACTGAGAATTTCATTGAAGGAAAAGACATTACACTTTACATGAAAATACTAACAAATATATGAGACAAGAAATAATGTACTTTGAAATGTATGGTTTATTTTTTTACAAAAACACATTTTAAGTTATATTCGAATAAACAGCAAAGATAGGACATACTCATGTGACATTTGCTAAACTGTTGTGAAGTCAGACAATAAGCAAAATGGAAATACATATTACAAAGAAACGATATTCTTGTGAAGTTTGTGGATCTGCATTTTCACAGAAGTCAGATATGGTCAAACATATGCGTACACACACTGGAGAGAAACCTTATTCTTGTGATGTTTGTGGATCTGCATTTTCAGTGAAGTTCAGTTTGGTCAGACATATGTGTACACACACTGGAGTGAAACCATATTCTTGTGAAGTTTGTGGATCTGCATTTTCATGCAAGTTCCATTTGGTGTCACATATGCATACACACTCTGGTGATAAACCTTATTCTTGTGAAGTTTGTGGTTCTGCATTTTCACAGAAGTCACATTTAGTTCCACATATGCGCACACACACCGGAGATAAACCCTATTATTGTGATATTTGTGGATCTGCATTTTCAGTGAATTCCACTTTGTTGATACATATGCGTACACACACTGGGGTGAAACCTTATTCTTGTGAAGTTTGTGGATCTGCATTTTCAATGAAGTCAGATATGGTCAAACATATGCGTACACACACTGGAGAGAAACCATATTCGTGTGAGGTTTGCGGATCTGCATTTTCACGCAAGTCACATTTAGTGCCACATATGCGTACACACACTGGAGAGAAACCCTATTCCTGTGATGTTTGTGGATCTGCATTTTCAGTGAAGTCCCGTTTGGTCAAACATATGTGTACACACACTGGAGTGAAACCCTATTCTTGTGATGTTTGTGAATCTGCATTTTCAGTGAAGTCCAATTTGGTCAGACATATGCATACACACACTGGAGAGAAACCCTATTCTTGTGATGTTTGTGGAACTGCATTTTCACTCAAGTCACGTTTAGTGCCACATATGCGTACACACACTGGAGAGAAACCCTATTCTTGTGATGTTTGTGATTCTGCATTTTCAGTGAAGTCCAGTTTAGTCAAACATATGCGTACACACACTGGAGAGAAACCCTATTCTTGTGATGTTTGTGGATCCGCATTTTCACAGAAGTCACATTTAGTGCGACATATGCGTACACACACTGGAGAGAAACCTTATTCTTGTGAAGTTTGTGTATCTGCATTTTCATGCATGTTCCATTTGGTGTCACATATGCGTACACACACTGACGATAAACCCTATTCTTGTGAAGTTTGTGGTTCTGCATTTTCACAGAAGTCACATTTAGTTACGCATATGCGTACACACACTGGAGAGAAACCCTATTCTTGTGATGTTTGTGGATCTGCATTTTCAGTGAATTCCAGTTTGGTCAAACATATGCGTACACACACTGACGATAAACCCTATTCTTGTGAAGTTTGTGGATCTGCATTTTCACAGAAGTCAAATATGGTCAATCATATGCACACACACACTATAGATCAGCTATAGTTTCTTGAAATTTGTGAATCTCCATTTTCATGGAAATGATGCTAAACTCTTTTTTATACACACGAGAAAGAAACAAATATTCTCATGATGTTTGCTGATATGTATTTCCAGAAAGATTTTGTTGCATCATGTTTATACACAATAAACAGAAAACCTGTTGTAGTCCACATTTAGTTTCTGAATCATCAGAAAATTCTTCTGTAATGTATCATGTAAAAACATGTAGAAATGACAAATTGTGTATATACCTTTTCTAAGAACTTGTATTTTGTGTGAAATATGAACCACACTATTGTAAAAACGTTGGGATACACATACTGGGCAGAAATCATATTCTTGTATAGTTTATGAATTTGCATTCTCATCCAGATCAGATTTGGTCAATCACATGCATACATGCACTATAGAAAAACTGTAGTTTCTTGAAATTTGTGGATCTCTATTTTCATGGAAATGATGTCTAGTGAGAAATTTTGTTGCAACATGTGTATACACAATAGACAGAAACCTATTGTATTTCACATTTAGTTTCTGAATCAGTTTTTTGTAATGTCTCATGTAAAAACTTGTAGAAATAAAAAATGGTGGTTATATCTTTTCTGAGAAGTCATATTTTGTGTGAAATATGAATTGTATTCTTGTAAAAACTGTAATGCATTATTTTCAAATAATGCAAAATACAATAGACTTGCTGCAATGTTGGTATATGCACATCCTGCATCACAATTGCATAAAAATTTAATGCCTTATCTTCCCTATCTGTGCATCACAGAGACATAGTTACATGTTCCCATGCAAAGCAATACATTACACAGATCCAGTGAAGGAAATGACATTTCACTTTCCATGACAACACAAATATATGCTACATGCTTCATGTGAAAGTCAGGGATCTACAATGTCAAAAGCATGACAATGAAATTGCCTGGAAAGAAATAAAACACTTTGAAATGTGAGGTCTAACATTCTACAAAAATACAGTGTTATCTATGAATAAACAGGAAAGATTGGCCATATTCATGTAACATCTGCTAATCTATTGTGAAGTCTGACAAAATAGACCAGATGGAAATTTTAATAAAATAACCCATTCACTAAAATATTCATTCATTACTGAATAGTTCATGAAAATTTCATTTGAACTGGATAATTCCCTGGTTTTTGACAAATATTTTACAAGTGTATTGATTTTATTTTTACTTTCTTCGAGGAAAAACTGTACCTCTTGGTGATATCTGTAAAATGTAAACAAAAAATTTCAGATTCTTTTCAAAATACAATATTTGTGCTCAAGATAAGTTTCTAAATACATTTATGGATTAATTAACTGGATTTTCTAAACGTAATGATTACTTTTTCTCTCTATAAGAATATAAGTAACCAGTGAGGTCAGAGATATTTTCATATTTCATTCAAGCTTTGTCTTCAGAATTGCGTGAAAATAATTAAAAGATATCAACCATTATCTTTTCTGTATGTCTCCATAATCCAGGGGGAAGACACGTCCCATCTGTGTAACATGTACAGACCAGTTTTTGGTGCTTTTGCTATGTATTTAAAGATTTTAGTCCCAACTTGGCATCTTGAGTCACTTTCACACCACTGTGACATAGCTTCCCTGTTCCTTTCTCTATAAATATTTTCATGGTAATTGTTGTGATGTACTTTTTCTACGGTACCTAGACTTTATGAATTTAAGCACAGTACTAGATTGTCAGCAAGGTCTTACCATTTTACAGTTGAAATGTCTAGATGTAACCATAAGTTCTATGCTAACAGTTTTTTCTCACTCATTTCTTGCTTGTGGAGTTCTTTTCCGGCTTCATGCTTTCCAGTTAACTTGATAATAATGGAAGCTTAAAAGGGTTCTCTCAGATGATTAAAAGAGAGTAGTTATGTTTTGGAGGTGTTAAAATTAACATTGATACTATTTGTTGCATTAATTTTGTCTCATTTAACAACAGACTGTAGGTCATTATTTTTTTTAGAACAGCTGCCAATTTGACCTTATGGAAAAGATCAGACTCACTATTAAGACAGTAGTAAATCAATCTTTGTTCCACCTTTTTCTCCTCTGCAAGTTTGAAATTTAGATCTGGTACAGCAGGCACATCAAACAATTTAAATAATTAAAAAGTTCCATATGTAAATTAAGAAAAATATTTATTAAATGAATTACAACCAACTTCAAAGATATTTATAAAGCTGGAATAAAAAATATTAATTAAAAATTGAGATGTGCAAAAGTAATTGAACCCTTACATTTACTCTCTGTATTTTTGTTTTTCATGTTTGCTTGTGCAAATAATTTTTTGTGCACATGTAAAAATCAAAATGACACACGTTCATTTTTTTAGTAAGCTGTGTATATATTGTAGTTAAACAATATAACTCATTGTGTATGCAAAAGTGTTCAAAATAACATGAGGCTTTAAGAAATCGCATAGTTAAAACTTATAATGATGAAGAAGGCTATAAAAATCTATTGGCTATCCACAAAAAGTAACAACAAGTAGTAGTAGACATCTAGTTTAGCAAATTCTGCTGTGACCGTTGCAGTTTTCTAGGACCCATTGGCCAATTTCAAAATCAATGTGCCTACATCTGCAGTGCAACGAAATGTGAACGATGATGTTCTTCATGGCAGCATGCCTAGAAAAAGTCACTGCTTATGAAATAGCAGAAGCATGCTTGCCTTAAGTATGATAAAGCTCATATCAATAAGTTAGAAATATTCTGGCAAAAATTTATGGTCAGATGAAACCAAAGTAGAGCTTTTTGGGAGGAACAATAGATGGCATAACTGGTGAGCTCCTAATACAGCTTTGGAAGAGAAGAATTTGATACCAACCATTAATTGTGGCATTAATAGCATTATGATTTGGTGTGCTTTGCTGCAGCTGGAACAGGCAAAATAATATGCATGGGACAATAGAGTTTGCAAGATAACAAACAATTTTGAATGAAAGTGTCTTGTCCTCAGTTCAAATGTTGGGTTTATGTTGAGGCTGGAACTTCCAATAGGAAAATGATCTGAAACATCAGCACAAAACCACAAAAGGATGGGTTCATAAAAAGTAAAATTTCAAGTCTTGGAATGGCCTTGTCAGATTCCTTATCTAAACACAATTAAAAATCTGTGATACATGTGAAAGAAGGCAGTGCATGCATGAAATCCAGGTAATACACAATCTTGTATATTTACTTTTCTGTCACTGATGCGAGAAGAGGAATTATGTAGGAGAAACCAGAACAGAGTTCCATCTCCGGTTCAATAACCACAAAAAAATTCAAGGACAACAACAATTTCCCGGTTTGTGTGCCCTTCATTCAATCTGGTCATGGCTTCTGTGTATGTACCTATGCTTGTGGGCTTGTGTGTACCTGCATGTTTTTCTTTATTTTATTAAAATATTTTCTTACAAAAGATTTCCAGTTTCTTATCAATATTTTTGTTCTTTCATGTTTTCATTTTATTTTATTATTATATATTCCCTCCCCCATTATTTTCTCTTTTTCTCTTCTTACTTATCACAACATAACAAAACCATAGTTCCCTAGTTTTCAACACTCAACCACGGTATCTGTCAATTTTTGTTACAAAATGTAACCTTCTTAACTTTCTTTTCTGTAAACCCATTGCAACATTGGAATGCATTTATTAGACAAATCATCTCAGTTTTATGTTCATGCCTCCAGCTGATTTTTTTATTTCTAGTCAACCTTGCTTGTTTGTATTTTTAGACTAACTAGTTTTATTTACATGTATTTTCTTCTAGTTTTACGCTTTTGCTTATCAATAAACCTGCCAATGTGGAACTTTGTCTTCAGAGTTTTGATTGGTTAAGGAGTTTCTCTGACCGTCTTCAAGACTCCACGTGTACTCTTGGGGGCAATACACTGGCATCTCAGCTTCAGTTACTTACCAACCATCATGACATAGCTTTCCCCATCCTTGTATTATAAATATTTTTGTGGTGGTTTTTCTGATGACCTTTCCCCTTTATCAGCTTGATTTCATTAATTTTTACCTTGTGTTCGATTGGCAATTAAGTCTCATCATTTTACTTGTAGTTTCTGCACTTCTCGCCAGTGCAATTCTCTTCTCACTTCTTTTAAATGCTTTCCTACACTTGATTGACTTTAGGAGTTTCTCTGACCATCTTCAAGGCTGCACATGTATACTCTCAGCTTCAGTTACTTACCAACCATCACAACATGGCTTTCCCAATCCTTTTACTATAAATATTTTTGTGGTGATTTTTCTGATGACCTTTTCTCTTTATCAGCTTCACTTCATTAATTTTTAGCCTTTTAGATGTAGTATTGGACTTGCCTCAGCATCAACACAGACATATCCTTTTCTTTATGAATTATATACTGATATATAAAAAATAAAAATTAGCTTTATAACTTTATTGCTTTTACTTTTTGTCAATGAAATCTTATGAAAAAAAACAGATTGAGATTGCAATACAAACTATTTTTAAGCAAGGGACAAATTCTTCTTTTTCACTGGTTACTGCAATTTTTTTTTGTTTGCTGTGTTCTATTTTAAAAAATTTTAACTTTGTTTTAATTACTTTGAAAATATGAAGTTTTATTGATTACAAAAATATTCTCGGGGTTGGGAAAAAATATCAAGTTCAACAACATCAACTTCATCTTGTTTGTTTTTGTAAGAAAAAGTTGAGATTCGCACTGTAAAGGTAAGTTAGACGAGCCATCATGGACTTCGAAAGAAAACGAAAAATTCATTTTAAATAACCTTTTTAATTCAAATTAAAAATAATTTAATTTCTGTATATAAATAAAGATTCCAGGCATTTTAAATCACTGACACCTTTTCTAGTCCTTCAGCGACAAATCCAACTGCCATTGGCATTTAATTATAGAATGTAAAGTGTAAACAAATTTATAAATCTCTTTAATTTTTTAGTCTTACATGCAAAGACACTTTTTGCAACAATGTCATAAAAGCTTAACAAAAGTTTTAAATTCAATATCATCCCTATTAGAAAAATATTGCTATGTTTACACAAAACCAAAAAATTCCAAATACTCTGAACTTTGAACTGTAATGAGCATTTCATTTCAATAGATGCCAGAAATAACTCACTAAAAAGTTAGCATACCACATTGAAAAAATTGACCCAATTATAATAAAAATAAAGTTTTATCATAAAAAAATCACTGTTATTATTAAGAGGAAAGACTAAATGAGTTTTTGATTATTAAATTATATTTTTTGATCCTTATTTGCTGTGAAAAACATTGATTTGGAATTTTTTTTCAAAAATCAAATCTTTGTTGGATTTTAATGAAACATTCAAGACTTTTTCACAGATGAATGGAATTATTTTAAAAAGGTTTTTGTTTAGAAAATCATGGTAAAAATATTTTTCTTCTGCCATGACTTATAAGCCAAAGTAATAAAAATTCTAAATTACATGGAATTTTTTCTTAAATTTTTTAGATTACTGCATAGTTGAAAAATTACATAAGAAAGGAATTTACATCGTATTCTTCAAGTAATTTTTACAGTTCTGTGACCTTTTCTTACAAATGTCAAATACTAAATTATTGAAAAATCTGTCAAACTTGATGAAAACACCCATCTTCATGTTCAATCAATCTATTTGTTTGATATTTTAAAGTAAATGTAAGTAATTTTTGTTTTCATTCAGGTTAATTAAAATAAAAGTTAATATTCCTCAAATTTAGTTTCTGAAAAGTATATTTTATTTTTGACAATATGAACAATTTTAGCTATTTCAAAACAAAAAATCATTGCTGTCAATTTAATTTAGCTTTGAAATACAGAAAAGCATTTTGCTTAATGGAAATATTAAGTTTAATGTATTAGCTTGAAATTAAAAGCTTCAAGAAAGATTTTTCATTTTTCAAATATATTTTACACCTGTAGTTATATCATTTTATTACTAATTTTTTCTGATGTACCTAAATAAGTCAAATGTAAAATAGAGCTGATTTCTCATCACAATATTTTGAGTAGTACACTCCAGGCTGCAGCTGGATAACTGTAGTTGTACTAGTGTTACTACTTTATTTACTAGTTACCACCATGGACTTTCTAAAAATAAAAACCCAAAACACAATTTACATAATTTAAGTGACTTCTTTTTATCTTAATCTGAATGAAAAGAAATAATAACTTCTGTATATAAATATATAAATAAATTTTTCAGGCATTTTTAAAACATTGGGAACTTTTTGGTCACTCATCAATTCATGGAACCACTACTGTATACAAAAAATGTAAACAACAAATTAAAAATTATCTTTGAAATTAAATATTTTTGAGATGATGTTTCAATCTCTATTAGTAAATTTAAAGATTAATTAGATTTTCTCAACATAATAATTATAAGTTTCTCTTGTAAAGTTATTATAACACACTTGTACTTGGTATAACAAAATTCATTAAAATATTCTCTATATGTAATGCTTAGGCTATTGCCTTAACACCTGTATAATTAGTATGAAGACTCCAATGCGACTGATATTTACTCAATCTACCCCAAAAGGAGGGATGTGGCACAAGGCTGGGTTTTATGTGGGGGTGATACTGAGCCCGTAGGCTTGATAAAAAGTCCCGCTTAGACCCTGCATACACGAGGTCGGATTTGTCTACCCAAAAGCCACACAAGACGTTGCCAGTAGGCATAGCCTCATCTGGGTTCCTCTCTGTCCAAAGGCAGAAAATTTGACAGGCGTGGCAGAAAACTGCCTGACTCCAAAATGACTACCAACGATCCCATACCATGGAACTCATTATAGTATTGGACGAGTTCATACAGTCACTAGGGGTGTACTCTTTACTAAACAAAGTCAATTTGTTCAAATTTCTGTAAAACAAAAGGATTTTATTTAAGGAAAAACTAAAATAGGGAGATTCTCTCTTTTTCTGGTTAGAAACAATTTGAAAACTCTGCACACAAACCACTAATCTGCCACTGGGTGGCATGCCACTAGTGTTTACTGCAGGTGGCCCGCCGGTATGTTCGTCGTGGCAATGTCATCACTAGCAGCCCACCTTTGGCCTGGCAGTAGCCACAACCAAGCCAAAGTATCTTGCTTGTAAAGAAGTTTCCGTAATTATAAAAGCAGGCAAGGGAAAAGGACAGGTGGAGAATATAATTTTATTTTCCAGGAGATAGTCAAACATTAAAATCACCTATTTTTTTTAGACAAAATTTGTGTTTTTACTGACATGATATCTTGACAGAAAAAGCAGAATCACACAATTTACAAGAAGTTTAGTGAGTTTACAAGTAACTTCAAATGATTTGTGCAGTGTTTATTAAAATGTAAACAACAAAAATATAAACTGCTTAAAAAAATAAAATTTTCATGTACTAATTACCATCCATATTTTGTCCATCTGACAAATGATTCAGATTTGGTTAAAGAAAGAATATGTATGATACATTTGAAATTAAATCAATGGCATTCATTTATTATCAACCAAAAAGTTCCTTTAACTATGTTATAATTGTTATGGGTTGGTTTGTGAAATGTATCACTTTTCATTAGAAAATACCTGGGATGCACAGATGGGCAAGTTACTGCCTTAAGTTTGTTATGCAGCTGTGATGCAAGATGTGCACCCATAAGCACTGTCGCATGTCTATTGAATTTTGCAGTATTTGAAATTTTCTTCTCATTTTTATGGGTTTTCACATGATGCAATGAAAAAGGAGTTTTCTGCTGATTCAGAAATTAATGTGCACTAAGATAAGGTTTCTATCCATTGTGTATTCGCATGATGCACAAATGGTTTGTCTGAAAATACATACAGCAAAAATGACAAAAATATTTATTCTCATTAGTTTGTATATGGATATGGTTGACAAAATTTGACTCATATGAAAATGCAGATGCAGAAACTTCAAAAGAATATCATTTCTCTCCAGTGTATATATAGATGACTCACCAAACAAGAATACCATGAAAATGGAGAAACACGAAATTATAGGTTTTTCTTCCAGCATGTTTATGCATATTATTAAAAAATCTGGTTTCCATAAAAATATAGAACCACAAACTTTAAAAGAATATTGTTTCTCCAGTGTTTGTACACATATGTCTCACTAAAGGTGCCTTGTATGAAAATGTAAATCCACAAACTTCACAAAAATATGGTTTCCCTTCAGTATGTGTATGTATATGTTTGACCATATATGACTTCAGTGAAAATACAGATCCACAAACTTCAAAAGAATATGGTTTCTCTCCAGTGTGTTCATGCATATAACTGACCATATTTATGTGGAAATGCAGTTTGACAGACTTCACAAGAATATGGTTTCTCTCCAGTGTGTGTATACATATGTATCACTAAGTGCAACTTACATGAAAATGCAGCTCCACAAACTTCAGAGCGATAAGGTTTCTCTTCGGTGTGTGCATACATGTGCCGCTATGTGTGACTTACGTTAAAATGCAGTTCCACAAACTTCACAAGAATATGGTTTCTCTCCAGTGTGTGTATGCATATGTCTCACTAATTGTGACTTGTGTGAAAGTGCACAACCACAAACTTCAGAAGTATATGCTTTCTCTCCAGTGTGTTTCCGCATATGTCTCAGTAAGTGCAGCTTCTGTGAAAATGCAGTTCCACAAACTTCACAAGAATATGGTTTCTCTCCAGTGTGTGTACGCATATGGCTGACCATATGTGACTTCTGTGAAAATGCAGTTTGACAAACTTTACAAGAATAAGGTTTCTCTCCAGTGTGGGTACGCATATGACTGACTATATTTGACTTCAGTGAAAACGCAGTTCCACAAACTTTACAAGAATATGGTTTCTCTCCAGTGTGGGTATGCATATGCTTGACCAAAACTGTTTTGTGTGAAAATGCAGTTCCACAAACTTCACAAGAATATGGTTTCTCTCCAGTGTGTGTACGCATATGTGTCACTAAATGACACTTACGTGAAAATGCAGTTCCACAAACTTCACAAGAATATGGTTTCTCTCCTGTGTGTGTACGCACATGTCTTATTAAATCAGAGTTCCATGAAAAAGTAGATCCACAAATTTTACAAATATATGATTTCTTTGTAATTTTCGTTTCCATCTGGTCTTTTCTCTCTAACTTCACAAGGTTAGCAGATTTCACATGAATATGGCCTATATTTGGTGTTTATTCATGCATAACACTAAAGGCTTTTTACAGAAAGATAAACCACACATTTCAAAGTATATTATTTTTTGTCATGTAAAGTTCATTGTCAGGCTTTTGACATTGTAGATCCATCACTTTCACATGAACCATGTAGCATATATTTGTCTGTGTTTTCATGGAAAGTGAAATGTCTTTTCTTCATTGAAATGCTCAATAATAATCACTGCCATTTTTGTACAGCCAAAACATCTGCGAATAAAAAAAAGCATAAATAATATATTAATATGATCAATGAATAATATATGAAAGCAGTCTATATTATGTGTCAAATAAAGGTTTTATTTAGGAAATAACCTGCAATTTATTCAGATCTCTCTGGAATTTCAAGCTTTACAATAGTTATTTCATAAATGTATATCTTAATTTCTATAAAGTCTGCCAGACAAAATATCTCCCTTGCTTAAACACATGATAAACATCATTTCATGTAAGACCCAGTAGAGATCTGTGACCTGGTATCGATACTGGTCCCAGTATAATACTAGGAATACTAGAAAAGATTACTGAAGGGTGTCACTACAGTCTGCTGTAGTGGCACTCTTCAGTATTCTTTTTTGGAATATGACTACTCTTATGACATGCAAAAATAGATTTTATTTTCATAGACAAATTCCAGGAAATGAAAAAAGAATCTATTTTAAACTATCAGAACTTATTTAGAAAAGAATGAAATTATTTTTTAATCATTTTTTAGAAAATCCTAGAATTTCTTCTTTAATCTATTCTATGCAAATGATTTAATTATGAAATTACAAGAAATTCTTTTTTTTTGTAATGCATAATGTTTATATTTGCTATAAGTCCTTGCAGCATTTAAATCACATGTTTTGTTTCAATTATTATTGTTTAAATGTTTTATTAAGCTATCTTCAATAATTCACTGAAAAAACAGCATGGCAACATGGAAAATGGCCCCAAACTTAATAAAAAACAAAGTTTTAGCATCAAAATGTTTACTTTTATAAAAGTGTTTTTTAATTATTTTATAATTTTTTTAATATTTTCTCTCATGTTCAAAATTTTGCTAAAAATTTTATGTTGTTTTTTTATGTAATATTTTATTTTCCAGTTGAAAAAAAAACATTAATTTGGAAATTCTTGCAAAAATCCAATAATTGTTGGGTTTTAGTGAAACTTTCAGAACTTATTCACAAATGAATTAAATTATTTTAGAAATGTTTGTGTTTTAGAAAATCATGGCAAAAATATTTTTTACAACTGTTACCCACTCCCCTACTTAATTTGATGAAAACTTCAAAATTCAACTGTGTAGTTTTGTGATTAGTTAAAAGCAGACGACTTTAAAGATAATCATAAATATTTTTAGTAAATTTTGACATCATATTACCCAAAATACAGATCTGCATTGTAAAATGCAAAAGTCAATAAAAGTAAGACATTATTTAATTAAAAAGGCTTTTATGAATGATATATATTAAGGAAATAATTTCTGAAGCCAAAATATTTTTCCGCTTAATAATTCCTTTTTACAAGAATTGTTTTTTCCCCATTTTAAATACAAATATTTGTTGTAAATCCTTGCTGAATTTCAATCATCATATGTTTTGTTTCAATTATTATTGCTTAAATGTCTTAATTTTATTATAAAACACATAATGTTTATGTTGCAGTATTTGAATCATCATCTTACTTTGCCATTTTTGAACAATGCAAACAATTTGTCTCGGAACTTATCTCAACAAATAAGATCACTGCAACACTGCAGCATAAATTTATGGAAAAAGCCGATATCGTCAAGATACAAGTACTGGGAATCATAGGTAAGATGCTATTATGGCCTTGGGTGCATACCTTCTACCCCAGTGTAAATACCCAAAAAGACCCCATCGACACTATGAATATCATCAAGGCAATCATTGACAACCTGAAGGCAGTCACCAAGGACCCCATGTCTATTTTTATCTCCACAGAGGATTTCTTAGGAAATACACTACCAAAGAAATTGTTAAAATCCCTACTGATGATAATGATAACTGCCTGTTTAAAAGGGATTGTAGAAGTTTTAAGCATGGAGTATGCAAAATCATGGTGAGGCAGTACACCATGCGAGCTGAAAGCATCATCAGTGAATTTTTTTTACAGAAAGAAGCTTGTGCCTAATGCTTATCTATCCAGCATAAGCGATGTCATGAAGGCCAAGTGGAATCAAGTAAGGAAATTTATCAATGATCTAGATGCTGAGCAGTTCCAGGAACATCTGCCCCTGGAATAGATGTATGGCAGACAGAAGACTGGGATGAAAAAGATGCAGTATAAATCCATTTTATATGATTTCATATCTCAATAATGTAGCTGACTACTATCAGTTAATCAAATATAAAGTTGGTGCCAACTCTCTTCTGCAGGACTTGGATTTCGAAAATCAACCTAGCAATAGTGACATGGAATGGATGACAAAATGCAAAATTACTCGATCATTACACAATGAACATCATCAAAGCGGTCATTGACAATGTGAAGGTACTCAGCGAGGACCCGATGCCTGTTTTCACCCTTAAGATAGAGTCCCTACTGATTGCCCCTACAAATGAACTAATCTTCCATCAAACAATGACTGCCTGTTTAAAAAAAATTGTGGAGGTGTTAAGCAGGCAGTCTGAAAAATCATTCACCATGGTAGAGGCGTCTACTCAGTCCCTGCTAACATCAGTGAGGCAGCACACTATGCTAGCTGAAATCATTGTCAGTGAATTTTATGAAAGACAGATGCTTGCACCTAATGCATAAGTGATGCCATCAAATCCAAGTGGAATCAAGGAAGGGAATTTATCAATGCTCCAGTTGTCAATGAATTACAGCAGACAGAAGACTGGGCTGAAGAAGATGCAGCACCAAACAGAAGAAGAAGAAATTGGTAAAAGGAGCAAGGGTAAGAAGGCCTGGCTGGAAAAAGACGAGAGCCTTGACCCAGAAAAAGCTAATGCAACAGAAAGATGTGTCAATTTCTACTTTGCTTGATAAGTATCATCCACAGTCTGCAGAAGCCCTCCATGAAATACTCACTGCGCAGATAGTTGGATGTAAAATGAAACACATTTGGGCAGTTGATGATGTCAATCATGAATATGTCAGCTACATCATTAGTTATACAAATCCCTTTTATACAGTTTCATATCTCAATGATGCAGCTATTATCAATTGAACAAATTTGAAGTTGGTGCAATCTCATGCAGGACTTAGATTTCGAAAATAAGCCCAGCAATAATGATTGAAGAGGCAATGGAAGACAAAAACAGCCCTTTTCAGGGTCATGAAATATTTCTGAAAGTCTTTTCACCACTATGCATGGAAGCAATTTCTTTTAAATATTGTTTCGGGTATTGGGTTAAAATAATAAAAGTTTAAACAATTATGTAATTAATAATAAAATTTAAAGATAATTAAAAAAATTCAAAGATGTTAACGATAACAAATGAATAAAGAATAAAATGAAAAAAGTTGTTATATAGGAATAAAGTTTCACTGCCGACACTCGAGTTTGAACATAGATCGCCAATGAGTAAACACAGGCAATCCCATTATTGAATTACGTGGATCAAGTGACCATAGGAGAAACACATTATAGGTAGTCACATGACCATTTCTACTCTGTCCTCTATTACTAAACGGACCACTATTCTCTACTCCACTGACTGTACTATTTCGTTACACTCATCACTATATGGATTACTATTCGAGCGAGTGTTATCAAGCAAGTACTATTAGTGTGAGAGTTACTTGAAGGCGTCTGGCACCAGCATTGGCCAACGGCATTACTATTTGTATCTGCAATTACAAAATCTCTACTATATCAAGCATTACGAAAGTGACAAGTATTCCTTGACATTGCAAAAGTGGCAACAAGTGTTCATTGACATCACAAAAAACTTATATTACAAAATATAAATTAATAATAAATAAAATACCATAACGTTTCATAAATTATTGAGTTACCTCTATCATTGTATTTCATCTCAATTATTAAATTTTAATATTAATCTAGGCTAATTTTATATTATTTTAAATTTAATTATTTTTTTCATAAAGCATCTTCAAACATAATTAAAATTCAATAAAATATTAGATAATTGCTGAAAATATGTTAATTTGTGAAAATTACGAGGTAGTGAAAAAATTATGTTCACTTGGATTTTGTAAATTTATGTCAATTCTTATCATCCATACTAGATGTCAACTCCTCGGAGCGCATCAACAATGTCAATAAAGACATGAGAAAAACAGTACCCGTCATTAAGAAATGCTTGTATATTAATTTTTATGCTACAAGTAATGTTTATTTCAAATCAGATTAACTTAACTTTAAATTTGCTAATTTTACTCAAATAACGTCACAAATATATATTTTTGTACGAATTTTAACCCGATATTTTAAAACCAATATAAAAATGTAGGTAACTCCACGAAATCGCTAAAAAAAGGCATAGCATGATAAAAAAGACGCCAAACTTGACTAAAACTAAACTTTATCGTCTAAATGCTTGTTATTATGAAGATGAAAGACCAAAGTTTTTTTAATTATTTTAAAAAAACATTATAGAACATTCTAAATTTTGATTTAAAAAAACCTTGTTTCTCTTTGTATCACCGGAAACAAATAAATAACATACAAATCTTTTTTAGTACTTTTCTTTTTGTATGACACACATTAATTTGGAAAATCTTGCAAAAATAAAAATAATTGTCGGAATTTAATGAAACTTTCAGAAACTATTCATAGATGATGGAAATTATTATAAATATGTTGTTTTTTTTTATTAAAGTCATGGCAGAATTTTTTTTTTATAATTATTACCCACCTCATAATTAATTTTATGAAAACTCTAGAAAATCGATCGCTTCGGGTTTAGTGATTACAATAAAAGCTTTGAGGAATACAAATCATGTTTATTGTTTTTTTTTTTTCATAATTGGACCCGACGTACCTGAAAATCAGCTCTGAATTGTAACATAAAACTCAACAAAACAAAGATATTATTTAATTTCAAATGCTTTTATTTGCTTCACTATGTTTTCTTTCAGAAAAATAAATTAACTGTTCCTAAATAGCCATATTAAAATAAATATTTAAACTTACCGTTGAACAATATCTTTCGCCTGAGAAGAAATAAAATGTTTCAATGATATTAATAACCACGAAATTGAAGACAAAAGAGTGCGTCAAGGGAGATAATCGCGTAAATCTTAACTCTCTTCTTCGTACAATGAGTCCTACATACATTTAAAAAAATCATAGGAGATTAGTTACTAATCTCCTATGATAAAATAATTGCAATTTCTTTCAAAATAGGAAGTTTTATTGATTCCCAAATATTGTCGATCTTGAGAAAGAAATATCAAGTCCACGAACAACAGCACATTAATCCTGTTTTTATGAAAATGTTTTAGAATAGATTCAACCTGAAAAGGTAAGTTAAAAAAATCCCCCTAAAAAGCCTGAATGTGAATTAAAAGAAAAGTTAGCTGTCGTATATAAATAAGCTTTTTAAAGCTATTTTAAAACATTGACACATTTTCTCGTCATTTAAAAAATAATTCCCATTAAAACTAAGACATGTTTTAAACAATAATAATTTATAAAAATGATTTAAGTTCCGAAAAAACTTTTTTAATAATTGTTTTCCTTTCCTCGCTGTCATTGACACTGAGTGAAAAGTCAATGAAATTGTGTCTTTGAAAATATTATCCGAAAATATTAAAACTTTTACATTTTAGAAGCGTGTTTTGATATAATTTTTTTATAATACGAAGATAATAATTAAAATTAACTGTTGCACTGCACATTTTTTTAATTGTCATATATCTCCAGAGAACATGAATATTGTATAGAGATAATTGTTGTTAATATTTCATATTACCTATAAATATGTACATCGTCATTTCTTAATACAGATTTTTGAAAAAATTTAAATCTCTATAATTATTCTAATGACGTTTTAAGTAATAATTCCTTATTAATCAAAAAAATAGAATCCATTATTTTATTCATAAAATCAATATATTTTATTATTATAAATATCTCAGTTTTATAATAAAACTAAAACATTTACACAATAATAAAAAATGAAATGATTAAAAATAACTTCATTCTTTTCTGAATAAGTTCTGAGAATTTCATTATAATATTTCTTTTCATTTCCTCTGTCATTGACACTAGAATTTGTTTCTGAAAATATAATCTATTTTTGCATGTCATAAGAGCTGTAGTGGCACACTTCAATATTTTTTTCTGGTAAATGTTCCAGAAAAAATATTGAAAGGTTCCACTACAGTCTGCTCCCTATGGGGACATATTAACATTTTGAAATCTTAGATTCAGCATGTTTTATTATTCATTTTTGTGAGTATAACATATTTTTAATTCATCTTGAGGAAATGAGAATACTGTAGATTATCTGAATAATTTAGCTTACAGCAGAAAGTCTCCAACAGATAATTGTTGTTAATATTTCATATATTTACTTGTAATCTGCAATTAACATTTTATTGATCATTTAACAAAGGCATAACTATACAGAAATCACCGTCAGCATATGGCTGAACAAAACCTTTATTTCCAAAAGATGGTCATGTGTGGAATGATAATTTGTCATTCTCATATTAATATATATTTTAGAAGGGATCAAAATGTTATTGATCATTTAACAAAGGCATATGGCATATATATATATATATATATATATATATATATATATATATATATATAATTAGAAGGGGATCAAAATTTTGTGAAAGAAACAGAAAATTCATGAGCAAATTAAAAATATGGCAACTTTTTAAAAGATGATCTGTTATATATATTTGAATGCTTTTCCATAAGAGATTTGTTATTAAATGTAATTTCATCTAAGTTTGATTCTTGTACAAGTTGGCCATAAACTAACAAGGTAACATTTGAGTTTAATTATATATGGATAAGGCTTCAGTTGACATGAATATTAATCAATGTGCAAATAAAAAAATGAAAATGTTAGGAATGAATGTGATGCATTTTCTAATGGAATCATTTGAACAGTGTATGTCTGACAAAGTTCTAAAAGTAAATTTCATATTAAAAGTGTTTCTGGTTGAGGGTGATTAAAATCTATTGCCTGACTTTCTTTTCCATATGGCAGCCTTGATGTATGGTGAAAGCATTTGGGCAGAATTGTCAATTACTGGGAAATCTTTAACAAGCACTTTCTTTATGTTCATAGTATTTGCTCAAACTTTGCTTCAGTTAGGATATTCTCTTTTATTGTTTGTGATTGGCCTTTTTAAAAAGTGAGGAAAATATCATGAATTCAAATTAATTCAATCCAAGGTGATGGGGTAGACAGTTCATGTTCCATTTTCTATGAATAAGTGATACAAGATATCTGCTGAGCATAGAAATTGGAATGAGAACAGTCTATGTTAACTGAGGACAGCAGATAGCTGAAAAGGGGTGGAGGGTACAAATCTCTAAAACATTGTGAATATAGAAACCAAGATGAACATGCTGTTTTGAATAGAGTGCAGTACAATAGAGATGATGTTATAAAATGCAATAAAAATGAATTTACAGCACTTTCAAGTGGAACAGAAGAAAGTGAAGAAGTATGAAATTTGATCTTTACCTTGGAATAAACATTATTTTCTAAAGGAAAATTATTTAAAGTTTTAAATTTGTTTCTATGTTAAAGTAAATAGTGTACATTTTATTGTTGTATTCAAAGAGTGTAAAATTCCTTCTCTTTATTTTGATTGTATAAACTTATTTGAAAACTGTTTTCTTTAAAATAAAAAAATCAACATGGTTTTAATTTACATGTTTTATTTAATTTAATTATCCTGTAGTAGTAAACTTACAATATTGACATTTTTGTTGTGTAAAAAATAAAATACAAATTTTAAATAATCACAGAAAAAATGTGACATAGGCATATGGGAAATTTAGCTGAACATTTGAAGTTTTGTTTTTTTTGTTGCTAGGTTTTGAGCATGGCTAATTTCCTTTGATTTATAGAATGATGAAATAAAGAATCTTTTTATCAGTTTTACCTGTAACTATATACATATAGAGAACAGCATTTGTAGTAGCATCATTAGGATATAGCAGTTTATTTCAGGTGTTTTATCCTCCTTATCACTTCCAGATATTGAATTATTGCAGCTGTTGCATTTCATTCTCTTAAAAACAGCATAACAGCAATAACCTGCTGTGTATATTATAACAGGAACAACTGCATTTACTAACATCCTCATTTGTTACATCTATGTTAAATATATAAATATCTAAAATTTTCTCTCCTGCCATTTCATCCCAGTTTTTAAGTGGCAGGAACAATTTTGAAACTCACATCATTCTGATTTTTCCACACTCAAACACTTGATGTATAGAAATATATTGATCTCCACCAAGTTGCCTGTACTTGCCAAATCTGTCCACAAGGTGATCTGTTTGAAATTTCCTGTGTAATACATACATAATTTTAACTTCTCTGCAATATTTGGTCAGTTCTAGAATTGCATGAGTAGTATGATACAAAGCTGTGGTTTCATTTGTTAGCTTCCCATTATTTCTAAGAATACTAAGTTGCAGAATACATTGAGAAGTAACTAATTATTATCATTTACTTTAAGTGGATTAGCATATTTATTGTTAAGTCGCCAACCTTTATATTGTGTTTTTACATTCAGTGTTGTCCACCAAGTATAAAATATGTTTATGTATTCTGCAACCTCTGCAAAGTTAGGAAAACGTTTCTCTTTCCCTAATGTCAGCAATCCCTGAATAGTGAATTTTTAAAAACTAATGAAACATTTTTGCCTTTCCAAAGTAGTGAGAAAAAGAGCTTTTGAAGTCAATTCATAGCAATATTTCAAAATTGCATGTGACTCCAGCACATGAAGCTTGTGTAAAGTACAAAATGGGCCACTTTGGACATTGGCTCAATTTGGGAACATCGTGCATCCTTTTGACCAAGCCAGTTCTTTCTAATGCAACCTAAGCAAATTTAAGGGTAATACATCCATTTCTATCCAGTGCAAAATCCTATCTTCACAAATTCTTTTTGCTTCAATATTTTTATATTCAAAATTTAATGAAGATAATGCATTCACATGTAGAATAGTATTTCCTTTCATATATACGATGTCAGCAATCCCTGAATAGTGAATTTTTAAAACTAATGAAACATTTTGCCTTTCCTAAGTAGTGGTAAAAAGAGTTTTTGAGGTCAATTCATAGCAACTGCAAATGAATTCAGGATATTAAGCTTCTGTAAGGTGGAAAATGAAGCATCTTTTTGACCAAGCCAGCGGTTTGCAATGCAACCTAAGCCAATTTAAGGGTAATACCTCCATTTCTATCCAGTGCAAAATCCTATCCTCACAATTTTCTTTTGCTTCAATATTTTTATACGATGTCAAACTCGAATACCATAAGTTTAATCGCCCATCTTAATATCCTGGCAGATGTGACCCTTGTCTTAATATCCTGGCAGATGTGACCCTTGTCTTAATATCCTGGCAGATGTGACCGTTGGCAACTCTCTTCTGGTGAGGAATATAAATTCCAAAGGCTCATTATCAAATTTTAATGGAAATTTCCATCCCAGCAAAGAATTTCTTGTTCTTTCCACTCTCCACACAATTGCCAATGCCCCCTACTCAATATTCAGTTAATTGGCCTCCACTAATGTTAGTTTTCTGGATAAGTACATTACAGGGTGATCCTCCTGCGACAATATTACAACTATAACACAGTAACAGGCACCAGTAGTTAATGTCAAATCTTTTGTTGGTTCAAAAGTTTTAACAATTGATTGTTTTGAGTGCCTTTTTTAATTTCTTGAAAGCAACCTCATGTGTTTTTGTCCTTTGAAACTCTGTATTCTTCCTTATTTCATTAAATGGTCCCACAAGGTCACTATATCGTGGCAGATATCTGCTATAGAAATTGGTTAATCCTAAAAAAGAAAATTCCCAGTAAATTTTAAATAGTTATTGCTCGTTTTCTGATAATGTCATGTATGGACACCTGTATTTACAAAAATCAGCAAGTTTATACACACAAAATAATTTCAAATAAAAACATTTTTTCACATGATATATAATTAAATTAAGTGGACAGTAGCACATTAACGGTGGAAAGTATTTCATTATTTCGGTGTTTTTTTTCATTTGTTAACTAATGGTTTAATAAATAGAATGTGGTATTAACAAAAGATCTCCTCTTGTCCTGATGATTTGTTTTTATTGGGCAGATCAACTATGAAATCTTTTGTTTGTGCTGTTGCTAAATGGCCCTAATTAGCAAAGAGGCTTCTCTTCTCCTTGGCACTGATGAAAATGATGGATGGTTTTTATTCGGCAGTTCAAATATCAATTCCCATCTTTAATGTTGCTGAGAGGTCAATTAATGGGAATATAACAAATGATCTCTTTGGCACTGATGATAACGATGGGTGGGCAGAAATGCCTGCAACAGATAAACCCACAGCAATCTGCTATGAACTTTATTTTTTTTTGTGCCATTGCTTACTGTCCGATGTAGGGAGACTTATCAAAGGTTGTTCTCTTTTCTTAGGCTCTGGTGAATGTGATGGTTTGTTTTTATTGACCAGAGATGCCTGCAGCAGAAAATCTTGCACCAGGTTGTGGCAGCTGTGAACATGATCATATTACTAGTGTCATTAGTCCAAGATGAGTTCTAAAAGATTGATATTTGTATTGTTTCAGAATTTACAATGTTCTGATTTTAATCACATACACTTCATAAGATATGATGTTATGGTGAAGCAATCTTGTTTCACAGGTTCACATACTGAAAATGTTTGATCTTCACAGGTGGCTGCTTCTGCTGCATTATTGAAATAATATTTGCATGTATCTCTCATAATCTAGACTACTTTCATATATTATTCACTGCTGCCATTAATATATCATTTCTGCTTTTTCTTTACAGATCTTTTGGCTGTACAAATTCACATTGGTTATTACTGGGATTTTCATTGAAGGAAAAGACATTTCACTTTCCATGAAAACAGACAAATATATGCTGCATGGTTCATGTGAAATTCATGGATCTACCTTATCAAAAGCATGACAATGAACTTTAACTGACAAGAAATAATGTTCTTTGAAATGTGTGGTTTATTAAAAAAAAACACATTTTAATATTATGTACGAATAAACAGGAAAGACAGGACATATTCATGTGACATCTGCTAAACTGTTGTGAAGTCAGACATAATAGGCCAGATGGAAACACATATTACAAAGAAACCTTATTCTTGTGAAGTTTGTGGATCAGGATTCTCACACAAGTTTAGTATGGTCAAACATATGCGAATACACACTGGAGAGAAACCTTATTCTTGTGAAATTTGTGGATCTGCATTTTCACAAAATCATATTTTGGTCATTCATATGCGTACACACACTAGAGAGAAACCATATTCTTGTGAAGTTTGTGGATCTGCATTTTCACAAAAGGCACATTTAGTGACACACATACGTACACACACTGGAGAGAAACTACATTCTTGTGAAGTTTGTGGATGTGCATTCTCATGCAAGTCACATATGGACAGACATATGCGTACACACACTGGAGAGAAACCATATTCTTGTGAAGTTTGTGGATTTGCATTTTCGTTCAAGTCAGATTTGGTCAAACATGTGCGTATACACACTGGAGAGAAACCATATTCTTGTGAAATTTGTGGATTTGCATTTTCAGAGAAATCGAATTTAGTGAAACATATGCATACACACAGTGGGCAGAAACCATATTCTTGTATAGTTTGTGGATCTGTTTACTCACGCAAGTCAAATATGGTCAGACATATGCGTACACACACTGGAG
Organism: Acanthosepion esculentum; assembly: GCA_964036315.1. Lineage (NCBI taxonomy): Eukaryota > Metazoa > Mollusca > Cephalopoda > Sepiida > Sepiidae > Acanthosepion > Acanthosepion esculentum. The sequence continues at coordinate 11,444,455 of OZ038479.1, forward strand.
AGAAACCATATTCTTGTGAGGTTTGTGGATCTGCATTTTCAGAGAAGTCAACTATTGTCATACATATGCGTACACACACTGGAGAAAAACCATATTCTTGTGATGTTTGTGGAACTGTATTTTCACAGAAGTCACACCTAGTGACACATATGTTCACACATACTGGAGAAAAACCATACTCTTGTGAAGTTTGTAGATCTGCATTTTCACAGAAGTCAAATTTGGTCACTCACATGTGTACACACAATGTAGAAAATCTATAGTTTCTTAAAATTTGTGGATTTCCATTTTTATGGAAATGATGTTTGGTGAGCCATTTTTGTATAAACACTGGAGAGAAAAATATTATCATGATATTTACTGATATGTATGTCGCATAAATATCTAACGCATTATCTTCCCCATATGTACATCACAGAGACATAGTTACATGTTCCCATGAAAAGGAATACATTACACAGAATCAGTGAAGGAAAAGACACAAATACAAATCCACATTGGTTATTATTGGGTATTTCATTCACAAAAAAACTTTTCACTTTCCATGAAAACACAGACAAATATATTCTACATGCTTCATGTGAAAGTACATTTCAAGAAAAAAACTTGACAACTGGCAAGAAATAAAGTACTTTGAAATGTGTGGTCTATCTTTCTACCAAAAACACATTTAATGTTATCTATGAATAACCAGGAAAGATTGGCCATATTATTGTGACATCTGCTAAACTATTGTGAAAACAGACATACTAGGCCAGATGCAAACACATATTACAAAGGAACTATGATCTTTTGAAGTTTGTGGATTTACATTTTTATGGAAGCCAGATTTGATCAAATATCTGCATACACACACTGAGAGTTTCATTAGAACTAGATAATTGAACCTGATTTTTGGCAAATATTTTAAAACAATGCGTCAAATTTTTAATTTCATTATGGAAAAGTATCCATTTTGGTGGTACCTATAAAATGTAAACAACATTTCCAAATCCCTTAAAAATATAATATTTGTGCTCAAGATTTGTTTCTAAGTTAGCAAATTGAAGAATCACTGAACTGGAGTTTGTAAATATAATGGCTACTTTTTCTCTCTAAAAAATAGCCAGTGAGTTCAAAGGGCATTGGTTATAAATATTTCGTTCAAGCCTCGTCTTCAGAATCGTGTAAAAATAATTAAAAGATATCAACTGTTAGCTTTTCTCTATGTCTCCATTAATGATGCATTTTACCCGGTAGCCATCCATCTTGAAAAAAAGATAAAAGGGATTTTTTTATATAACTGGACAAAAATTGGACAAACCCCCTAAACCAAAATTACGATGTGTACACTTGAGATTGAAAAGAGAGGTGGGAATCTTCTCCCTCCCCCACCACCACCACCAAAAAATTTGTTCCAGATTTTTTAATAAAATAACCCATTTACTAAAATATTCATTCATTACTAAATATGTCCTGAAAATTCCATTTTAACGGGATAATTCCCTGACTTTTGACAAATATTTCAAATCAGTATTGATTTTTTTTAGTCAGAACCAATGTGCGTATATCTACAGTGCAATGAAATGTGAACAATGACGTTCCTCATGGCAGACTGCCTAGAAAAAGTCACTGCTTAAGAAATAGCACAAACATGCTTACCTTAACTATGCTAAAGCTCATATCAATAAGCTAGAAATATTCTGGCAAAAGTCTTATGGTCAGATGAGACTAAACTAGAACTTTTGGGGAGGAACAATAGATTGTATATCTGGTGAGCTCTTAATATGGCTTTTGAAGAGAAGAATTTTATATCAACCATTAAATGTGGCAGTAACTGCATTATGATTTGATGTGCTTTGCTGCAGATGGAACAGGCAAAAATAATATGCATGACAAAATACAGTTTGCAAGATAAATAGCAATTTTGAACGAAAGTGTCTTGTCCTCAGTTCAAATGTTGGGTTTACGTCAAGGCTGGAACTTCCAATAGGACAATGATCTGAAATATCAAAGCATAGCCACAAAAGGATGGGTTTGTCAAAAGAAATTTCAAGTCTTGGAATGGCCTTGTCAAGGTCCTGATCTAACCCCAGTTAAAAATCTGATTCAAGTGAAAGAAGGCAGTGCATGCATGAAATCCAGGTAATATTGAACAATTGTGGGACATTTGCCAAGAAGAATGGTCAAAACTCTGCAATCTCTACTGCCAGAAACTTCTTAAAAATTATCGAAAAAAATTGGTTGACATTGTAACTGCAAAAGGAGTAGTGACCAAATGATAAATGTATGGGTTCACTTTTTTACATCCTAATTTTTAATTTTCAATTAATAATTTTATTCCAGCTTGATAAACATTTTTGAAAGTGAATTGATTTAATAAACATTTCTCTTTATGAATTTATAGCTTAATTAAGATTTGTTGATCATCTATGAAAATGAGATAGTTTTTAAAATATTATCTTAGGTGGTTACTTACTTTTGCACAGCATTGTATGTATACAGCTAATGCTTGTGTATAAAAAGCATCTGTTCACATAAGGAAGATTACGACACGTAGGACTACTATTCAATCACATTCTCAATAGAAGATGCCTACTTCCAACGATCAAAGAATCTATTAGCAAGGCTTCCAAACATGACAGAAACACTCACCTTACCTAAGAGACTAAAAAAATAAATATTTCGAGAATCACTATAGTTTTTTATTTCAATTTCAACATCCACAAATTTTCCCACAACTTAACTAAATATTTCCAGCATTTAAAACTAGACAATACAATTAGAAAAATATTTAGCGATAACCTCCTACATGTGAGGTGATAGCTCTCCAAACCTAGGAAAACAGCCAGCCCCAGCCTCTTCAGTGTTTTAACATCATCCAAAATGCAACTCATCACATCACCAAGGGAATGTCACCTGCAACAAACCCCAGTGCCTGGTCTGCAAACACATCATCATTCACAACATTTGCAACTAAGGAACACACATGCTATTCAAATTCCACAGGGAGAACTATAATCAACAACACTATTCCCTGGATGAGTAAGGCCTGCACCCACTAACCCCCCTTAATCTTAATAGCCATCACCCCACCTACCTTCTGCATTTCATGTTCCACCACCTATGCTTTACAATTTTGCACCTTGATTGGAATCACTGACTTCATACCATCATAGAATCTATTAATGATGCTCCTTTACATACAAGCTTATGTAATGAAAGAGGAAGGTGAGTGAAAATACATATTGATTTTGTACATGCATTTATATCTATATGTGTATGTCAGTACATATGTTTGTGCGTGGGGTTGTGTGTGTGTACATACAATTCTGTGCACATATGAATCTCTGTATGTATGCACTTTGTACTCTGTTTTTTCATTATTTTATTAAAATATTTTTTTACAAAAGATTTCCAGTTTTTATCAATATTTTTGTTCCTTCATATGATATTTATGTTTTATTTTATTTTATTATTATATATTCCCTTTTTTCCTATTATTTTCTTTCTTTCCCTTTCTACCTTCTGATCGCAACATATCAAAACCATAATTCACTAGTTTTCAACACTCGACCACATGATCTGTCAATTTGTGCTACACACGTGCCACGTTTCTGTCCCCAATCTATTACTCTCGTAATCAATGTTTACAATCTCACTCCCCATTGACAGTTTTACACTGATCTAAGTTTAATTTTTAAAACCTTTCTCTTCATGCTTCTTTTGTGTCAAATGGTTGATATTTAATAAATATATATCTTACTGACAATATTAGTATCTTTTTGATTGTCCTTTCTATCTATTCTGAATATATATATATGTGTGTGTGTGTGTGTGTGTGTGGGAAAGCATAGGCAATCAGAAAGGATTTGGTCTTTTGCCACAAAGTAGAAACAGCTGTGAAAGTGAAATGTCTTTACTTTATTGTATATTACAATGACATTGTTAAATTTTATTTCTTGCAGCAGCATCAGAGATACACATCTGCTAAGATAGCTTCAATTCTTCAAAGAATTTCTCAATTCACTTGGTTTATTATTGACACTATTTACATTTGGACTATTGTCCTTAGCTTTGTTCTTATCACATTTTGACTGGTGTGCCTTCCAGCTTTCATCAGGTGTTGATCCGTGTAGCCTGAAGGGAATTCTGAACTGAATCCTTTATTTAATCTACAAATCTAAACACTTCTCATTCCATTGTCTGGTTCTTATTTTTAAACAGCTGTTTAATTATTGTCTGTCCATTTCCACTGATTCCAAATACACACACTGCTGGGCCCAAGAATTGAACTCATGATTACTATGTTACTAAATTCATGAATCACTGTTTAATGCTCTAGGACAAATTTTTGTAGGGAACTTCAACCCTTAAACCTAACCTGCTTGCTGATTAAGGTTGTTACTGCTGATGACTGAAAGTTTGACTGTTTCATTTGGTAAACAATTTCTTTTTTCCTAGTTCATTGCACACATTATGTTGAGTCATAAGTAATTTCCGTTTCAGGGAACCAATTGTAATGACCAATATATCATCCTGACTACTAATCACAAGTGGTAGTTAAGAATGTACTTGGATGACCCTAACAAATGACGGTGTTAAATACATGAATTGTGGTAATTTTAAAATTCCACTGATGCCAGCCACTGGATGTTTCTGTATTTTATAATGTTTGGTGCTACAAAATAGAAATTTGAAATTCTTTGAAATAAACCTTAATTAGCTTCTGTGGAACATCATTTCAATATAAAAATGCATGGAAATCTAATTCTATGCTTCCGTTTTCTTCTCTTGCACTTCTTGCATGTAGAATTTCCCTCCAGCTCCATGTTTTTCAGCCAACTTTAATCTGCAAAAAGTTAAATGCAATGTCATTTGCTGTCTACTCTCTATCAGATTACTCTCGTCTCTTTCTGCTCATCACTAATGTATCTGTTCCTAATTCTTCCACACTCTGTAACTCCTTGTATTTAAGTGGCATTACTGCCATTCTTCGAGTGATTCCGATTTTTAAAAAAAACAACAAACTATTATTCATGGCAGTTGTTTTGATGAGCTTTTCTCTTTGATCATTTGACTTCATGAATTTAAGCACAGTATGAGATCTTACTTTACTGTTGACATTGCTAGATGTAACCGTAAGTTCTATGCTGACAGTTTCTTCTCTCACATTTCTTGCCTATGAAACTCTCAGCTTCTTGTCGACTACAACCTTCAATTGTTTTGATGAGCCTTTCTATTTGATCATTTGATTTGTATTTTTAGACTATCTAGTTTTATTTATATATATTTTATTCTAGTTTTACCCTTTTGCTTATCAATAAACCTGCCAATGTGTGGAACTTTGTCTTCAGGGTTTTGATTGCTTAAGGAGTTTCTCTGACCGTCTTCAAGACTGCCGTGTATTCTTGGGTACAATACACTGGCATCTCAGCTTCAGTTACTTACCAAACATCATAACATAGCTTTCCCAATCCTTGTATTATGAATAATTTTGTGGTGGTTTTTCCTCTTTATCAGCGTGACTTCATTAATTTTAGCCTTGTACTCGATTGGCAAGTAAGTCTCATCATTTTACTCGTAGTTTCTTCTCTTGCACTTCTCACTTGTTTTAAATGACTACTTTGTTCATAATTTTTATCATCAACTTTCCTGATGTCATTAGATCTTGAATTGTTTTCTATACAAGTGATACAACTATTTACTCCTATCAATGGTAAATCTAATATGTACAATAAGGTTAAATTTCAGCTTCAAAATCTTTGATTATCAGAGAACAGCATATATTTTCTGATGCATTAAATTTTGAGGGAAAGTTCCCAATATTTCTGAGCCTTCTGATCTCAATAAATATGGAGAATATGTGCCTCTTTGGCAGTGAGTATTTGACATCGTCTGTGATAACATCTGGTTGGCGACAGTAACACTAGTCATCTTCAGAACCTGTTTCAAGGAAGAAATCTACATGCTGGGCTGAAAAGAATGTCAGCCTTCTACTAAAACTACTCAAGATCTGCTTCATAGGACCTTGAAATTCCTGTCGTTGGCCACTATTACAAACACACTCAACTACAAACTACAGATCATCTGATTGTTTCCTTCTCAACAAGAGATCTGAAAAACCTTATGCAAGTGTTAACACCTTAAGAACGATTTACTTGCTTACAGAACTTTTAGGCAGGCAGAGAAATATTTTGAGCAAGCCTTTATATGAACACTTTTTCTTCCTTTCAAGGAATTTTCTTCTCCTTTTCTGTCTCTCCTATTTGTGTATATCCCTTCCCTTTTTTTGTGTATGTAAATAAATATCCACTGTAAACTTTCAAGCCGTTGTTGCTTTTATCAAGTCTGTCACCTTTAACCATAACCTTTTCATGTGACAAATTTCCTATACAGTGAATCTAATGGTGATTATGGAGGTGTTTGAAGTGATCACTTAATAATTTCTTGGTTTCATTACTGTTGAGTGGTGCTCTTTAGGTAAAAAAAAGATGGATTTTTTCTCTCTTTCACCCTCCCACCCAAGATGTAGTATTGGACTTGATTCAGCATCAACAAAGACATATCCTTTTCATTATGAATTATATACTGATACATAAAAATTAGGTTTTTAATTTTATTACTTTTACTTTTTGTCAACGAAATGTTATGAAAAACAAACAGATTGTGATTGTGATACAAACTATTTTTGAGCAAGGAAAAAATTGTTCTTTTTCACTGGTTACTGCAAGTTTTTTTTGTTTGCTGCATTGTATTTTCAAAAAATTTTAACTTTTTTTGATTACTTTGAAAATAGGAAATTTTATTGATTACAAAAATATTCTCGAGGTTGGAAAGAATATCAAGTACAACAACATTAACTTCGTCTTGTTTGTTTTTGTTTAAACAACTGAGATTCGCCCTGTAAAGGTAAGACAAGCCATCATGGACTTCGAAAGAAAATGAAGAATGCATTTGAAATAACCATTTTTGAACTTAAAGTTCAGTTTTATTTGTAACGTAATAACCTAAAACTAATTCAAATTCAAAGTAGATTTAATTTCTGTATATAAATAAAGATTCCAGGCATTTTAAAATCACTGACATCTTTTCTCGTCATTCATCACCAAATGCAACTGCTATTGGCATTCAATTATAGAATGTAAAGTGGAAACAAATTTGTAAATCTCATTAATTTTTTAGTCTTACACGCAGACACTTTTTGCAACAATGTCATAAAAGCTTACCAATAAATTTTAAATTCATTATCGTTAGCTTTATTATTTTTTGAATTGTCATCTATGGCCAAAAAGTTAGCATACCATAATGAAAAAATTGCCGCAAACATAAATAATTGTCAGATTTTAATGAAACTTTCATGACATTCACAAATGAATGGAATTATTTTAAAAAGGTTTTTGTCTAGAAAATCATGGTAAAAATATTTTTATCCCCACACCACTTTAAGAAGCCAAAGTAATAAAAATTCTAAAATTTTAGAATGTTTTTTTTAATTTTTCAGGTTACTGTGCAGTTGAAAAATTACATAAGAAAGGAGTTTACATGGTATTCTTCAAGTAATTTTTACAGTTCTGTGAACTTTTCTTAAAAATGCCAAATATTAAATTATTGATACATCTGTCAAACCTCATGAAAACACCCAACTTCATGTTCAATCAATGTGTTTCTTTGGTATTTTAAAGTAAATGTAAGTCATTTTTGTTTTCATTCAGCTTAATTAAAATAAATTAATATTCCTCAAATTTAGTTTCTGAAAAGTATATTTTATTTTTGACTCTACGAACAATTTTAGATATTTCAAAACAAAAACTCATTCCTGTCAATTTAAATTAACTTTGAAATACAGAAAAGCATTTTGCTTATTGGAAATATTAAATTTAATCTATTAGCTTGAAATTAAAAGCTTCAAGAAAGATTTTTCATTTGTAAAATATATTTCACACCTGAGGTTATAGCTCATTTTATTATTAATATTTGTTGATGTACCTAAATAAGTCTAATGTAAAATAGTGCTGTTATCTCATCACAATATTTTGAGAAGTACAGTCAAGGCTGCAGTTGGATCACTGTAGTTGAACTAGTGTTACTACTTTATTTACTGGTTGCCACCATGGAATTTCTAAAAAAAATCCCAAACACAATTTACAGAATTGAAATGACTTCTTTTTATTTCAGTCTGAATTAAAAGAAATATTAACTTCGTATATAAATATATAAATAAATTTTTCAGACATTTTTAAAATATTGGCATCTTTTTGGTCACTCATCAATTCATGGAACCGCTACTGGATATAAAAATGTAAAATTCTCTTTGTAACCAAATATTTCTCTGAGATGATATTTCGATCTCTATTAGTAAATTTAAAGATTAATTGGATTTTCACAACATAATCATTATAAGTTCCTATTATAAGGTTATTATTATAACACACACTCATACTTGGTATAACATAATTCATTAAAATATTCTCTATACGTAATGCTTAGCCTATTGCTGTAATGCCTGTGTAGTTTGTATGAAGACTGACTCCAATACAACTGGTATTTACACAGGCCGGTTTTTATGTGGGGGTGATACCAAGCCCATAGGCTTGAACAAAAATTCCCCTTAGACTCTGCATACACAAAGTCGGGTTTGTCTACCCAAAACCCAGATGAGACTCTGCCAGTAGGCATAACCTCATCTGGGTTCCTCTCTGTCCAAAGGTAGAGAGTTTGACAGGCCTGGAAGCAAACTGCCTGACTCCAAAATGACTACCAATGACCCCATACCATGGAATTCTTTATAGTTTCAGATGAGTTAATAGAGTCCCCAGGGGTGTACTCTTTATAGTACTGGACGAGTTCATAAAGTCACCAGGGGTGTACACTTTATAGTATTGGATGAGTTCATAAGCTCACCAGGGGTGTACTCTTTACTAAACAATAACAGGTAAATATGTCCTTTAGAATGAAAGAAAGTCAATTCGTTCAAATTTCTGTAAAACAAAAGGATTTTATTTAGGGAAAAGGTAAATTAGGGAGAGTCTCTCTCTTTCTGGTTAGAAACAATTTGACAAAAATTGACAACTTTACACACAAACCACTAATCTGCCAATGGGTGGCATGCCACTAGTGTTTACTGCAGGTGGCCCGCCAGTGTGTTCGACATGGCAATGTCATCATTGCAGATCACTAGTGGACCACCTATGGCCTGCCAGTGGCTGCCACCAGACCAAAGCATCTTGCATGTAGGGAAGTCGCAGTAATTAAAAAAGTGGAATAGGGAAAGGATAAGTGGAGAATATAATTTGATTTTCCAGGAGATAGTCAAACAAAAAAATCACCTACTTTGAAAAGTTACTTTTTTTAGACAAAATTTGTGTTTTTACTGACTCTCTTGACTGAAAAAGCAGATTCATATAATTTACAAGAATATGTTTTATCTCCAGTGTGTTTACAAATAACGTCAAATGATTTGTGCAATGTTTATTAAAATGTAAACAACAAAAATACACACTGCTTAAAAAAATTAAATATTTATGTACTAATCACCATCAATATCTTGTCTATCTGACGAATGATTAAGATTTGGTGAAAGAAAGAATATATAAGTTACATTTGAAATTAAATCAATAGCATTCACTTAGTATCAACCAACAAGTTCCTTTAACTATGTTATAATTGTTATGGATTGGTTTGTGCAATGTATCAGTTTTCATTAGAAAATCTAGTTATCTCCCTGGTATGCACAGATGGGCAAATTACTGCAATAAGTTTGTTATGCAACTGTGTTGCAAGATGTGCACCCATAAGCATTGTGGCATGTCTATTGAATTTTGCAGTATCTGAAATTTTCTTTTCATTTTTATGGGTTTTCACATGATGCAATGAAAGAGGAGTTTTCTACTGATTCAGAAATTAATGTGCACTAAGATTTCTATCCACATGATGCACAAATGGTTAGTCTGAAAATGCATACAGCCAAAAATCACAAAAATATTTATTCTAATGCAGATGCAGAAACTTCAAAAGAATATGATTTCTTCCAAGTTTATATATACAGATGGCTCACCAAACAAGAATAACATGAAAATGGAGAAACACGAAATTATAGGTCTTTTTCCAGCATGTGTATCATATTACTGAAAAAATCTGGATTCCATAAAAATATAGATCCACAAACTTTAAAAGAATATTGTTTCTCTCCAGTGTGTATGCATATGTCTCACTAAAGGTTCCTTCTGTGTAAATGCAAATCCACAAACTTTATAACAATATGGTTTCTCTCTAGTGTGTGTATGCATATGTTTGACCATATATAAATTCAGTGAAATTACGGATGCACAAACTTCAAAAGAATAAGGTTTCTCTCCAGTGTGTGTACACATATGACTAACCATATTTGATTTATGTAAAAATGCAGTTCCACAAACTTCTCAAGAATATGGTTTCTCGCCAGTGTGTATAGACATATGTCTCACTAAATCTGACCTCCTTGAAAATGCAGATCCACAAACTTCACAAGGATATGGTTTCTCTCCAGTGTGTGTAAGCATATGTGTCACTAAGTGCGACTTCTGTGAAAATACAGTTCCACAAACTTCACAAATATGTGGTTTCTCTCCAGTGTGTGTACGCATATGTCTCGCTATGTTTGACTTACGTGAAAATGCAGTTCCACAAAATTCACAAGTATATGGTTTCTCTCCAGTGTGGGTACGCATGTGCCTGACCAAATCTGTTTTCTGTGAAAATGCGGTTCCACAAACTTCACAAGAATGTGGTTTCTCTCCAGTGTGTGTACGTATATGTCTTACTAATTGCGACTTATTTGAAAGTTTACATCCACAAACTTCACAAGAATATGGTTTGTCTCCAGTGTGTGTACGCATATGGCTGAGCATATTTGACTTCTGTGAAAATGCAGTTTGACAAACATTACAAGAATAAGGTTTCTCTCCAGTGTGTGTACGAATATGCTTGACCAACTCTGGTTTCAGTGAAAATGCAGATCCACAAACTTCACAAGAATATGGTTTCTCACCAGTGTGTGTACGCATATGTATGACCATAGTTGACTTCAGTGAAAATGCAGTTTGACAAACATTACAAGAATAAAGTTTCTTTCCAGTGTGTGTATGCATATGCTTGACCAACTCTGGTTTCTGCAAAAATGCAGTTCCACAAACTCCACAAGAATATGGTTTGTCTCCAGTGTGTGTACGCACATGTATCACTAATTGCGACTTCCATGAAAATGTGTATCCACAAATTTTACAAAAATATGGTTTCTTTGTAATATTTGTTTCCATCTGGTATATTCTCTCTAACTTCCCAAGGTTAGCAGATCACACAATAATATGGCCTATGTTTGGTGATTAATCCTGCATAACACTAAATGCCTTTTTGTAGAAATGTCTTTTCCATTGTTTGAATTCTTCAATAATAATCACTGCAGTTTTTGTACAGCCGAAACATCTGTGAAGAAAAAAGTCATAAATCATATATTAATAAGAACAGGGAATAATATATGACTGCAATCTATATTATGTGTTTTTGCACAGTCAAAACATCTGTGAAGAGAAAAAGGCATAAATCATATATTAATAAGAGCAGTGAATAATATATGAAAGCAGTCTATATTTTGCGCCAAATAAAGATATTATTTAGAAAATAAACAGTGATTAATTCAGATGTTGTTTTCTAAATTTTTAACAATTGAACAAAGATCCATATCTCTCTGGTATTTAAAAAAATTTAAATATACACTAAAAATATTCTGAAAGTAATTAAACATTAGAATTAAGAAAGTTTGCCTTTCAAATGGTCTAATTAATTTAACGAAATATGAAACTGTCAAAAACAAAAAAGAATAAGCTAAACATAAAAGAAATACAACTATTTTTATGAAATCGGAGGTCAAAATTAAAAATAGGAAAAGTTTAAAATTATGAAAGGAAATTTCAAAATAAACACTAAATACAGAAATTGAATATAATTAGTGAAATAGGAATGAAAGAAAAAAAGTTTAAAATGTTGAATGGATGATTTGCAAAGCATGTTAAGACATCGCTTTGAATATACGCTCTTTAGCGCTAGAGGGCGTCGTCAGTGATGTTCTGAATTGGATCATTGGGCAGTTTCGGGTCTTTCAAACATCATACTGACCTCACCAAGTCGACCCCATCAGAGCTGATCGGACTCTGATACGCCCTCTAAAAATGCTTACAGACACTAACTTCTATAATATACCCCGTCATCGCGCATTTGATTGGTAGTTGATCAATAGCCAATCACAATGGTGTGTGCTCTATTTAAGTTGTTTGCGGGGAATTTTTTTTTTTTTTAAGTGGACACCCTTTCATCGGATACTTAGAAGGTAATTATGTTTTCCGTTTTACCCACATCCCAGTAAGATTCTTAGTACATCTCTAATATATTGCTTTTTACAAAAATAAAAGGGAATTCGACCTTAAAAGGACTTTAAAAACTTATTGACGAATAAAATAAATTACAACGAGTTAAACCGAGAGTACAAATAGATATAATTAATAAAATGTTTAAAACATATTGACAAGTTAAAAAAAACAAACCTTTAATCTATCGAAAATAAATTTTAGATTTAGATTATAAAAAGAAAAAATTACGAAACGGGACGAGGGGTAATTTTAATACACCCATTCGTCGGATACTTAAAAGGTAAATATGTTTTCCGTTTTTATCCACTTCCCCTCAAGTTTCATTTTACATCTAATATATTACTATTTACAAAAAAAAAAAAAAAAAATAAAAATAAATTCGGCCATTAAAAGACTAAATTACTAGTTTTTACGTTTAAGATAAATAACTTACAGCGAGTTAAACCGATAGTACATATAAGTATCATAATGAAAATCGTTTAAAATATATTGGCAAGTAAAAAAAAACAGTGGTTATGCGATATAATTCTTCAACATTTACGCTGAATGAACGTAAATAATAAGTAAATAACATGAAATAAATAGCGTATGTTACTTGTGTAAATAAAGAGCCAAACTGATTTCGCGAGAATTGAAGAAAAAGATAATAAATAGGATAAAAAAAAATTAACTAAGTAGAATAAAAAGAAAACGCTTTCCTTCCACCTTTCCTTTGAAGATTTGTATATATTATTTACAAAGGCTGACTAAACGAAACGTGTAAATAAAAAATAAAAAATAAAAAAAGGCTAAAAAACTGTTTTCAATTATAAGTATACATATTTACAAACCGACTACGGCTTTGCATAAAATTAATGGATTAACATTTAATTTAGATTTTCCTTGGTTTGCTCGTCCATGCACTTGCTCGTTTTAGCCACAACCATTTAGCTGTTCTTTCTGCTGTATCAGTAATGGTTTGGATGGCCTTACGTTTCTTTGTTCCCACTATCCCAATATCTGTTAAGGCACTGACTAGTGATTTTGCCACAAACCCTCTTGTGCCTACTTCAATTGGCTTGCAGCATGCCTTCCATCCATTATTCCTGCAGTTTTCCAGTAATTCATCGTATTTTAATTTTTTTTCTTTCACTGGCTTCTTCTACATTATCCTCATAGCAGACTGTTAGCTCCCACATGATGATTTTCTTTAGTTTATTCGAAAAGAGGACTAGGTCTGGACGTAATCGGGTCTTGGAAATGTGATCGGGGAAGTTTAGCCTTTTACCTAAATCCACCCTAAGTTCCCAGTCTGTTGCACATGATAAACAATTGGGTGCGGTCATTTTCTTTGGGTTCGGTTTCGCGCCAGCTTTAATAAAATTTATGACGTTCCTATTTGGATTCGGTCTGTTTGTACGGACGGCTGTACTAACGACTTCTGCTATTTCTTTCAGTATTTGATCATGGCGCCATCTGTACCTACCATCAGCTAGGGCTGATTTGCAGTTGCTAAGAATATGTTTCAAAGAACCTATTTGACCGCATAGGGGGCATAAAGGCGATTCTGATTTAGTCCATAACTGTAGGTTAACGGGGCTTGGTAGAAGGTCGTAAACAGATCGGATCAAAAAATTCGTGCCTAATTCGTTACGCCATAATTCTGACCATCCGATTTTCCTAGGTATTATAGTCTCCCATTTTGTCCATGAACCCTGTTGTTTAAACCCGATCATCTTTGCTACTCTCATTTCCTCTTCCCCTGCGCGAATTTCATTCAATAAGAGTTGGTGTTTTACCTTACCTACGGCCTTATCAATTCTAACAGTAGGAAAGAAACCCAGCCCTGCACGACCCGTGGCAACAGTGCCTAGCACCACTTTTTCACGAAGACGCTCTTCTGCCAATTTCAACTCCTTTACAGCGCTCCATTTCCTCCCAGTTAGAACCTCAACATTTGCTCCTACTACATTTGGGTCCTTGGAGAATTTGTATTGTATTACTGTACGAACCTTAGCGACTTTATATTCTTCTACAAGGCTTTTGAAAGGAAGTTGAAGAATGTTGGAGTTTCCGTAAAGGGCGGCGCTACTTAGACACTTTGGCAGACCCAGCCATCTCCGTAAGCGGGAATTAATCTTTTTTTCAATATGTACTACGGTAGAGGTGGTGAACTCATATATAGATAAAGGCCACAATATTTTGGGAAGAATGACATGTTGATAAATCCAAGCCTTATAACGTCCGGGTAAGCCAGACTTGTCTACTTTATCTAACCATGTTTCTAGGATGTCCTTCGTTTCTTGTATTGCGACAGCGTCCTTCAGGGTATTGTCAAAACGTTTACCCAAGTACTTGATTGGCTTTTGTTTTATAGTTGGGATATACTCGCCAGACACTTTGAAACGATCCCTATCTGATGTTTTTCCTTTTTTAAGCACTAATGACCTTGATTTGGCAGCATTGAAACTCATCCTTGCCCATAAGATGAGTTTCTCCAAACCTTTTAACAGCCACCTGGCGCCAATCACGGACGAGGAAGTTATGGACATATCGTCCATATATGCTCTTATTGGCGGTTGCCGTAGACCAGATCTTGTTAAAGGGCCCCTGCATTCTGTTTCTGCCGCTTTTATGAGCATATTCATGGCAAGGGAAAAGAGGGTAGCTGAAATAGTGCAGCCTGTTATAATGCCTTTTTCCAATATGTGCCATGCAGATGTTGTATTTCCTGCTGCTGTTCTCATCCACCTGGCAAGAGACAGAAAAGACATGAACAAGTTAATCATAACCAAACAACTGTCCATTCTAGGAGGGTTTTTAATCCCATCTGGTGAGACAACCATTAAAATACATGACATGAGGGTGTCTTGTATTCTTTCATACTTGACATCATCCTTAAAAACTTACATCTACAAAAATTGACACATTTATAATGTCTTTATTATTGTACTTCTGATGTAATATATATGTTTTTTTGTGTTTTTTTTAAATAAGTTTATGAATAATTTAAAAATCTAATATTTATGTGAGCGATATGGGTCAACATCACTTATTAAGTTTATTGATTAAATGGATTTTGTAAAATCTTTACAAAATACAGGTAATACATAAAATCAAAAGTAATTTTTTTTAAATAATAAAATTACTTCAGTTAAAAACTGTAATGTGGACTTTTTACTTAAAACTTAATGAGAATAAATAACGTTTTGTAATTTATGGGGGGGGGGTCATAGGTTAGAAATAAAAATAAATGTATAATCATACTGCTTATTTTAAAAGCAACCAAAAAATAAAAATTAAATACAGAACACCAACAATGCAATAATCAGGACCTAGGTGTTGATGTTTAAAAATACTTTATATTTAACTTTAATCCTTAACTTTAGTTTTTGAATTCTATATGATTTTATTTAGATTTTATTACAGTACAATGAATTATATTATTTTTAAAAATTGAAGCATTTTTTACTTTAATAAATTGCTTCCATTTTTTATTCTTGTGTCTTTTTGATGTCAAAAAACGTAACAGCACTAAATATGGTGTCTCTTAATATGAATAGAAGAATTATTGAATTATCATGTCATATTACTCTTCCAATAGGGAAACTAGAAATTCAGAATTAATTCTTTTTTGAACATCCATACAAAAAATGATCTAACAGTTCTTAAAAGGCAAAAAGAAATTTAAATTAGAAAAAAAAGTTCACACTTGAAAATATCATTTGAGTTAATATTTTTAATTCTTCATTCATGTCTTTATTTAATAATAAGTAAATTCTATAAGAATAAATATTAATGTAGATTTTTTATGTGTTTTAATAAATTTTGGAAGCACCAGCTGTTAGAAAAATTATGTTTTTTGATATTATTATTATTGAACTAATTTTGCTAAGATTTGGGACAGGTTTCCTTGAGGTTCCCTCTTGATATTGCATAACTTTTTTTTACTGAAGTCAGGGAGTTTCTGTAAAAAAAGAAATTGAACACTTTCTCTAAAGGTGGTGTGGAACAGAATCACATAAAAATTAATTTCCACAAAGGTTTCCAATAACCTATTCAGTATATAATTCATAAATAGTGAATAAATGAGTGAATGGATAATTCACTGAGTTTTGGCAAATATTTAAAAATGGTGTAGCAATTTTTTAATTTTATTTCATTCTAAAATGAAACCTTCAATAATACTTTTTCACTTTTAAAATATCATTATAAAATAAAATTTAAGTATCGAAAATTCAGTGGAGGTAACTTTAGAAAAATGCAATAAAGAAGCAAAAAAAATTTTAGAGACGATCGCAAATAAATTTTTGTTTGCATTTTTTTTTTTTTTACTAACAGCCTTCGACCCCCAAACAGTGAGAGAAATCAATTAAGTAATGAATTCTTCTTCATTCAAAATTGTCATTATTCCTTCACTTACCTTTCAGACGAGAAAATTCAACGAGAAAAACAAAATTGTCTGATTTGTTTGTGTTTTCAAATAATTCCCTTCAGATTTCTCCTCCTTCAACCGACGACCCAAGTTTTGTATTGTTCGTTCAGTCGATATAATAATGTCGAAGTTGTAACGAATGTGACAAAGAAAGAATTAAGAAATGGAAAAACACGAAATTACTTTGGTTTTTCAGACAATATTTCGCTTGATAATAACAGACGAACGCGCTGTGACGGTGTTAGACAAAATGTGGTTCCTCGTTTTTAAAAATCCTTAGATTTCATGGCATTCAAAAATAAATGCCTGATGTTTCTTTCTGGCAGCCGACATTGCCAGAATCCCGAATCTATGATACGAGGCTCCTAAAGATGTATCGACTTTGCAAGTAATAGCCATAATTTCGTTAGTATGTAATGGTCCACCCTATACAGCTAATTGACTTAATTGTTTTTTGATTTGCTAAGTTTCGTCGTCTATTCAGTAGCATCGTATATCGATGTCCTACATTTTTAATTTTATCTACAGACCCCTTTAAGAAGCTGCTATATTATCAAAAATTGTTTTTAATTTTTTTTTCTGTTAACATTACGTCTGATTAACCTACCCACCACTTCAACAAATAGAACGTCATATTTGGCTACAATCACGATGCATTTATTTATTCTCCACAATCGTCAATGATGCCATATCTATTGTGGCGGTTATCGTGACATGAAAATATACCTAACCCACCCCCATCCCTACCTCCACCCTCTCACCCTATTTTTCTATTTCGCTTAGATCTGACATTTAATTGATCAACTGAGACATAGTTACAAGTATATTTTTAACTTTAACACTGTTTTTAAACAAGTAACGATTGGTTTTTAAATTTCCTTGAAAAATCATTTTATCATCAGTTACGAACCATTGCCTGAGGAAGTACAATCATAGTATTGAAACATGAAATCTTTTGTGTAGCGATTTAAAATGTGTTTATTATAATCTGTTTTATTATATATATATATATATATATATATATATATATATATATATATATATATATATATATATATATATATATATTATAAGGGTTAAACACTGATATTCCATGGTTATAATTGATTACATTGGAATTGTAATCACGATACAATTCATCAGACCTACAAATTCAAAAAGAAATCAGAAAAGATAACTCCGGGTGTAAAAATAAAATTTTAGTGAGAGTGTATGTGTAGGAGTGGGAGAGGAAAATGTATGAAACTCTAGAGAGAGTTGTAACAAAGAAAGAAGAACAGGAAGGCCTAAAGGTGAAGGAGGGGATTCAAATTTAACAGAGAGAGGCTTTAAAGAGAGGAGTTAAATAACGGTTTAAATGAGTGAGATACAGATAAATATGAATTATTTTCTGATGCTTAAATCATTCCCGATTCGCTGATCTGAAATTAAAATTAAAAAACAAATACCGGAAACGTGTGGATATATTTGTGTTGATACTACACACAATAAAAAAAAATGTATACAAAAGATGCGAAGATGAAAGAGAGGGAAAAAAAAGTGAGAAAAGTGGGAGCAACTAAAAACGAGGGCATTTATAAGAGAAATGATGTGTAATCCAGACTAATTAGACAAACCAAGTAATATCTCCAACAGGTTACAAATTTAGCATAAACATATAAAGATTTATAAAAATATTTAATCTAGTAAAAGTTAAAACCTACTATTTATATGCACAAAAACATATACGTATATTCACACATACACATCTACATATATACATACTTGCACATACATACATATACACTTGTGTACATATATATGTACACATACACTCATGCATAACAAACATATGTACGCACATATACATCTAACCATACACACATACATACATATACATACACACACTCATATATACAGATATACAACGTATCTCTCTCTCTCTCTCTCTCTCTTTATATATATATATATATATATATATATACACACAAATACACATACAAAAACCAGAAGTAGAACGTAAAAACCCACATACCCATCCATAGATACATTTAACATTACAAATAGATGGGTAAAATTAAACTAATGTATACTTACAAAGCTAATGAGGAAGAAAAAATTAGCAATATCTATGTATATATCTATATATGTATATAAATTGGTTGTGCATAAGATATTTTTCCTATTTTTGTGCATAAGATATTTTTCCTATTTTTTTTAACGAAACCAGTTAGCTTCCTACATTTTCCCACCAGAAAATTTTATTTGTTTAAATATCAAAATTATTTTCAAACATGTTTTATTACTTGAGACTAAAAAACAGTAAAAATAGTTCTTAAATTATTTATAATTAACATTTCATGGAACAGATTGAGTACCACTTTTAAATAAAAAAATTGATCAACACTAAAAAATTACAAATACTGTTTACAGAGTGTTTTTTTTAATAATTTTCTTATTATGGGCCACCATACTTACAAAGGAAGACATTTACATACACAATTGAAAATTTGCTGCTTCCATCTTCAACTGTTGAAGAAAGGGAGAAGAAAATTCCTTGAACTTAAAGGAAGAAAAAGTGTTCATATAAAGGCTTGCTCAAAATATTTCTGCCTGAAAGTTCTTTAAGCAAGTAAATTCTTAGTTGTTCTTAATACTTGCAGAAGGTTTTTCAGATCTCTTGTTGAGAAGGAAGCAATCAGAAGATCCATAGTTTGTAGTTGAGTGTATTTGTAGCAGTGGCCAACGACAGGAATTTTAAGGTCGTATGAAGCAGATCTCGAGTAACTTTAGTAGAAGGCCGACATTCTTTACACCCCAGCATGTAGATTTCTTCTTTGAAACAGGTTCTGAAGATGACTAGTGTTACTGCCACTGACCTGCTGTTATCACAGATGATGTCAAATACTCACTCACAAAGAGGCTTATATTCTCCATATTTATCGTGATTAGAAGGCTCAGATTTATTGGGAACTTCCCTCAAAATTTACTGTACACTTTCCCAGCCCTCACATTTTCAGAAAATATATTCTTTTCTCTGATAAGAATCAAAGTTTTTTGAGCTGAAATTTAACCTTATTGAACATATCAGACTTACCATTGATAGGAGTAAAAGGTTGTATCACTGGCATAAAAAACAAGTCAAGAACTGGTGACACCAGGAAAGTTGATGATAAAAATTATGAACAAAGTAGGTCATTTAAAACAAGTGAGAAGAGAAGTGCACTGGTGAGAAGTGCAAGAGAAGAAACTATGAGTAAAATGATGAGACTTAGTTGCCAATTGAGTACAAGGCTAAAATTAATGAAGTCAAGTTGAAAAATCATCAGAAAAATCACCCCAAAAATATTTATAATGCAAGGATGGTGAAAGTTATGTTATGATGGTTGGTAAGTAACTGAAGCTGAGATGCCAGTATATTGCCTCCAAGAGTACACGTGCAGTCTTGAAGACGGTCAGAGAAACTCCTTAATCAATCAAAACTCTGAAGACAAAGTTACACAGATTGGCAGGTTTATTGATAAGCAAAAGGGTAAAACTAGAATAAAATACATATAAATAAAACTAGTTAATCTAAGAATACAAACAAGCAAAGGTTGACTATAAATTAAAAAAAAACAGCTAGAGACTTGAACATAAAACGGAGATGATTTGTCTCATAAACAGGTAAAAAAGGTAGCAAGTATCATGAATATGTATAAAGTTTTCTATGAGAATGCATTGCAATGTTGCAGTGAGTTCACAGGAAAGAAAGCTAAAAAGGTTCCATTTTACATCAGTGTATGAGGACATGTTGAATGGATTTTACATGGAGAAATACAAATGTGAAATAAACATATGAAATAAGGTGACATTAAGCAAGTATTCAAATAACAGAGAAAGAAAATAGACAAATGTAAGGAGAAAGTTAACAAAAGCTACAAATTGATGATGGTTAACATTGGCAATCAAATCAGGACAATAGAAACTATCGACCGCATGTGGTGGCTTTATTTTGTCATTTCCTTGTGCCAAGGGAAATCTCCGCAAGGCATCAAAGTGATGACTAACATAAAAATGGTAAATAAACAATGTAGTTTCTGCTGAGTGTAAGAAAACTATATATATCTATATATATTTATATATATATATATATATATATATATATAATTCACATTAACAGAAACACAAGATTAACAGAATAATTTTACTAATTCATTATATATATAAAAAGGTATAAAATTACAAATACTCTGTAAATGTTTCTCTGAATGGATAAGGATATCAGTTTTTTTCAATATAGCTTCATGAAAATGTTTTTACTCCTTAAAAAAACATTTAAAATGGGTTCTGTTATTGGAATTATATGAGGTAATATTTATCCTATAAAATTTTAAGATTATTTCTAAACTTTTAGGGCTGGTTCTTAAATTACTTTACAAGAACTGAACAGGAAGTTTTGAAAAAATATATTTGAGAATTACAGTTCTATAGTTTTTTTATATGAAAAAAACTTTATAAAACAAAGAAACACCCAATGATTGATATCAGTGAGATTTTAAAATTACCCCAATTTATGTATTTAACACAGTCATATGTTAGGGTCACCCAAATAAATTCTTAACTGCCACATGTGATTAGTGATTAGGATGATATATTGGTCATTACAATTGGTTCCCTGAAACGGAAATTACTTATGACTCAAACTAATGTGTGTAATGAACTAGGAAAAAAATTGTGTTTACCTTTACTTTATAAAATCAGTCTTTATAAGTTTACATTTCTTCAGTGAAGGGAATATTGCTGCCAAACACACACACACATATATATATATATACATTTAGACATTTTTTATGTTTAACATTCCTTTTATAGATATTTAAGTAAATGCTCTGTTTATAATAAACAGTATTAAACAACATTTACCGGCCTAAATGTCCAAGAAATTTTCATAGAAAATTTTCATCCTCCGACAGGAATCAAACCTGTATCCTATACGGAACCATCATATAGCCTGACGTGCCTTAACTGTTTTGGCCACAGAGGAGGGTTCGTTTAGCAAGGTCGATTTTACTGTCCTTAAACTTTAATCTTCCATGATGCTCTCACGTACATTCATATCTGCTCATGGCATATCAAATGTAAACAAATAACTTCACACATTATGAAATGGACAAAGTCCAACAATTATTTAAAGACATTTTTATGTTTCACATTCTTTTTATAGATATACATTACAATTTTTACAATAATATAATTCATATTTCACACAAAATATGACTTCTCAGAAAAGATATATCCACCATTTTTCATTTCTACAGGCTTTTACATGATGCACTATAAAAGAATTTTCTACTGATTCAGAAACTAAATGTTGACTGTGACAAGGTTTCTGTCTATTCTGAAAATACATAACAGTTAATATCATGATAATATTTTTCTCTCCAGTGTGTATACAAAAATGGCTCACCAAACATCATTTCCATAAAATAGAGATTCTCAAATTTCAACTACAGTTTTTCTACATTGTGTGTAGACACATGATTGATCAATTCTCACTTCCATGAAATTACAGATCCACAAACTTTCCAATAACATAGTTTCTCTTCAGTGCATATATACATATGTGTCACTATGAAAATGAAGTTCCACAAACTTAACAAGTATACGATTTCTCACCAGTGTGTGTACACATATGTCTCACTAAATGTGACATCACTGAAAATGCAGATCCACAAACATCACAAGGATGTGGCTTCTATCCAGTGTGTGTACGCATATGTATGACCATAGTTGACTTCTTTGAAAATGCTGATCCACAGACTTCACAAGAATATGGCTTCCCTTCAGTGTGGGTACGCATATGTGACACTAAGTGTGACTTGTGTGAAAATACAAATCCACAACTATTACAAGAATATGGTTTCTCTCCAGTGTGTGTACACATATGTTTTACCATAGTTGGCTTATGTGAAAATGCAGCTCCACAAATTTCACAACAATATGGTTTCTCTCCAGTGTGTGTACGCATATGTATGACCATAGATGACTTGAGTGAAAATGCAGATCCACAAACTTCACAAGAATACGGTTTCTCTCCAGTGTGTGCATGCATATGGCTATCCCTACTTGACTTGAATGAAAAGGCAGATCCACAAATTTCACAAGAATATGGTTTCTCTCCAGTGTGTACACGCATATGCATGACCAGAGTTGACTTAATTGAAAATGCAGTTCCACAAACTTCACAAGAATATGGTTTCTCTCCAGTGTGTGTACGCATATGTAAGACCATAGCTGACTTGTGTGAAAATGCAGATCCACAAATTTCACAAGAATATGGTTTTTCTCCAGTGTGTTTACGCATATGTACCACTAATTGAAACTTCCATGAAAATGCAGATCCACAAACTTCACAAGAATATGGTTTCTCTCCAGTGTGTGTATGCATATGTACGACCATAGTTGACTTGTGTGAAAATGCAGATCCACAAACTTCACAAGAATATGGTTTCTCTCCAGTGTGTGTACGCATATGTCTCAATAAATGTGACTTATTTGAAAATGCAGACACACAAACCTCACAAGAATATGGTTTCTCTCCAGTGTGTGTACGCATGTGTATGATCATAGTTGACTTGTGTGAAAATGTACATCCACAAACTTCACAAGCATATGGTTTCTCTCCAGTGTGTGTACGTATATGTCTCACTAAATGCCACTTACTTGAAAATGCAGATCCACAAATTTCACAAGAATATGGTTTCTTTGTAAAATGTGCTTCCATCTTGCGTAATATGTCTGACTTCACAAGAGTTTAGTAGCTTTCATATATGTACTGTCTTTCCTGTTTATTCATACATAAGATTAAATGTGTTTTTGTGGAAAGATAAACCACACATTTCAAAGTACATTATTTCTTGCCAGGTAAAGTTCATTGTCAGGCTTTTGACATTGTAGATCTATCACTTTCACATGAACCATGTAGCATATATTTGTCTGTGTTTTCATGGAATGTGAAATGCCTTTTCCTCCAATTAAATTCTCAATAATAACAAATGTGGATTTTGCACTGCCAAACATCTGCAAAGAAAGAAGGCATGAATGATGTATTAATGGTGGCAGTGAATAATATATGAAAGCAGTCTATGAGAGATACATGCAATTATTATGTCAATAAAGCAGCAGCAGTAGCCACTGGTAAAGATCAAACATTTCAGTATGTGAACCTGTGAAACAAGATTGTTTCACCATAATAAAAGTAAAAATGATGTATGTATTACCTAGTAAATTTCAAACAGATCACCTTGAGAACAGATTTGACAAGTACAGGCAACTTGGTGGAGATCAATATATATTTATACGTCAAGTGATTGAGTGTGAAAAATCAGAATGATGTGAGTTTTAAAATTGAACCTAATAAGCAAAGTACTGGTCTTAAGAATTTACAAACTAATTCGGATGAAGTGGCAGAAGAGCAAATTTTATATATTTATATATTTAACATAGATGTAACAAATGAGGATGTTAGTAAATGCAGTTGATCCTGTTATATTACACATAGCAGAAAATGAAATGCAACAGTTGCAATAATTCAATATCTAGAAGTGATAAGGAGGACAAAACACCTGAAATAAACAGGTATATCCTAATGATGCTACTACAAATGCTGTTCTCTATACTTATACAATTATTGGTAAATTGACAAACAATTCTTCACTTCATCATTCCATAAATCAAAGGAAATTAGCCATGCTCAAAACCTAGCAACAAATTAACCAAAAAAACAAAACTTCAAATGTTCAGCAGAATTTCCCATATGTCTTTGTAAAATTTGTATTTTATTTTTTATACAACAAAAATGTAAATATTATAAGTTTACTACTACATCCTCATACCACAAGGCAACATTCCCCAGACAATACCTTAACTTCAATTCCCATCACCCATACAGTGTAAAGAATGAGATTGTCTGCTGATTACAACATTGAAAAAAGTCATAAGTCATGACCCAGAGGCATATGATCAATTTTTTTACATTTTCAAGTTTTAAAACTTTGACTGGAAACCTGTTGAAATGTAAACATGCAATGAATAACAAATAGCAGACAAATTTCTCTGTAAAAGGAGAACAAATCTTACAACATGAGATCTTTTAAAACAATGTCATGTATAGACTCCCATACAAGAAACCATGGGAATGTTTAAAATAAAACATAATTAAAAAAAATCACTATCATATTTCCCAAAATCCTCCCACTTTGTAGAAATAACCAAGGATTCTCATATCCCAACCGACCAGATGGTGAGCCTCGATGTAGTGAGCGTGTTCACCAAGCTATCCACAGAGGAGGCACTCTCTGTAGTCAAGGATAGACTTGCCTTGTACTCAACCTTAGCCAAACAGACCAGTATACCAATAAACCCTATAGAGATGCAGATTTTCTGTAAACAAACACACTATGGAATGGGATTCGACATATATCAACAAGATGAAATATTAGCAATGAGCTCACCATTATCAACAGTAATAGCAAACATATACATAGAATAGTTCGACGAAATGCTATTAGAACTCATATCTCTAAAGCCAACCCTATGACAGAGATATGTAGATGGCACCATCATACTCCGGCTGCATCAGGAAGAGGTTCAGCTAACACTGGACCATGTGAACTCAATATGAACATCGATATAGTTCAAAATCTTATTTATAAAAGTAATAAAAAGCTATTCTAATTAAATAATATCATAGTTTTATTACATTTTTTTTAGTTTACCATTTGGAGCAGATTTTCGGAAAAATAGCAGTAGTTTGAAAAAAAAAACATTGGATGATTTACATTCACCAAAAAAAGAAAATTGAGGCAGCAAATTTAAATTTTGAAAGTTCAAGAAATTATGTGAGTATGGGTATCAATGTTTCATTAAAATCTGATAATTATTTCATTTTTACAAGAATTACTAAATCAATGTGTTTTTGCACGTGATAAAGATGCTAAAAATTAGGCACCACCAAAAATTCAGTATACCTATGTTTTAAATCCACTTTTCAGAAATTAAAAAAGATTTTAAGGCTTTACTCCAGTTTCAACTGAAAGTTAAAGGATTAAATTTTCTAATCCCAGAAAACAAAGCATTGTGGTGCATTTTGAATAGAAATTATGATTTTTAATCGATTCTTCAGAAAAACTAATCGAAAACCATTTTAATTTAATGAGAGAAATATAAACAAAACTTAATTCTCGGTTTCAAAAATCCTGCAAAAATAAAATATACATTAATGAAGTTAATTTGTAAAATTAGTAAATTTAAAGTTAATCTGTTCTTAAAAACTGTATAAAATTTTCTAGAAAATCAATTCTTGATAGCAGGGTCTTATTATTCTTCTCACATCTTCATCAATAATTTGATGGCCAAAAGTGTTGACAGGTTTAGTATGGTGGACCAGAATTAACATAAATTTAGGAATTCTAAGTAAGAATAGTTTGTTTTGAATTCCTAGGTAATGTTTAAAAAATAAAGAAATATTTTAAGCAATTATCTCATATTTTACTGGATTTTTTAAGTTAATTTTGAAGACGCTTTCTTACAATAATTTAAAATAGTAAAAAATTTCTTAAATTATTCAGTTACTTCTATAATGGTATTTCATTATTTAATAACTAAGATAATTAATAAGTTATTTATCATTATTATATTATCAGTTATTACATATTTAATTTCATAACTGAGATAATAATTAATAAAATTATCTCACACAGTTATTAAATGTTTAAATTGATAAATGATATAATAATTTTAATATAACAATTTCATTTTCAATTTAATAACTAAGATAATATAAATTATATTATCTGTTATCAATTTACCTGTGAAGGAGATAATTTAATATCTCACTCTCAATTATTACATTTTTAAACTGATAACTGAGATAATATAATAATTTTAATTATAATATCTCAGTTATTAAATTAAAAATTATTAATTCACGGTCAATTATTAAATTTTTAACTGAGATAATATAAAATGTAATCAAAGAGGTAACTGTATAATTTGAAATTTTATGGTATTTTGTATTAATTTATATTCTTTATTTTATAGGCAGGTGGTCGAGTGGTTAGAGCATTCATATTATGACCATGAGACCTGGGTTCAAATCTCACCATAGTCGATTTGTCAGGAAAGAGACTTCCTGATGTTATCGGACTGGAAGGGTCGATCCCAGTGTATGTCACCTTTGGAAAGTACCTAAAAAAACAATACCATGCCTTGGAGGCCATTGATAGCTGTGCTAGCAGAGAGTCACAAGTCATCATGGCCAAGAGTTTGAGTGTGCTGGCCTTGTTTAAATTGCTGATCACACTAAATAGCAGACCCTTTCCCAGAAACTGTAACTAAGGTCTGTTCAGCATAGTTGCAGTATAAACCACAGGTGGGCTCTGTGGGTGTTGAATAAACATAAATGCGTCTGAGCGAGCGTCTGCAATAGGGATTGGCTAGCTGCCCTAGTAGACAGATATCCTCGAATATGAATGGCCAGCTATATATATATGTGTGTGTGTGTATATATTAATTGCTATACTTTGATGGTTATGAATTGTCAGTTATTTTACTGAAGTCACAAAAAAGAAAAATCAACTTAAAAAACTAAAAACAAATTATTTTTCTTAAGTAAAAAACAACAAATAAATAAAACAAATTATTTGATGCATGACACACACAAAAGATGAATACATAGCAAAATTAAAAATATTTAGTGAAATAGGAGAAAAAAAAAACTTTTTAAAATCTTGAAGGGATGATTTCCAAAGAAGCCTGTTGAAACATAGGGAAGATGAAACATGGAAGTGAAATGAAAGAATTGCCAGCAATCGAAAAACATTTATATGTCAAGGAGTTTTCCTTAAAAGGGACAAAAAATAACACGTAGACACACAAAAAATTATTTTTAATTATAGTAAAAAGCTTTGCTGGGATAATTGTTATTAAGCTTTCAATCGCTTAGTGAATATAGTCTTCAATTAATAACTTAATAACCTTCCTTGGACGATGTTTGGAAGAATTTTAAAACATTTTTGAAACTTAAATTGAAAGAAAAATGCAAAAAATTCCTGTAAAAGTTCATTATTAATAAAAAAAAATTGTTTATCTTCAGATAATAATGTACTTAATGTATATTATTGATAAAAACAAATAAAAGCCTATCTAATTAAACAATTAGATACTTTTACTGCAGTTTTTATTTTATGATGTGGAGAAAATTTGTTAAAAGTTGGTGATAACTGGGAAAAAATAATCGAAGATTTATTTTTTCTAAGGTATTCTGCTTATAAGTAATATAAAACAATTATTAAATGATTTCTAGAAAATTTCCTGAAATTAAGTTACGGGGGAGAGGTACCATTTGTAAAACTATATATTTTTACCAAAATTTAAAAAAAAAAAAATTCAAAAATAAATTCATTCATTTTTTAATAAGTTCTGAAAGTTTCATAAAAATCTGACAAGACAATTATTTGATTTTTGCAAGAATTTCTAAATTAATGTCATTTTACCAGAAACGGCCACATGAAAATTTCCATTTCCACAGTTGAAAAAAAAAACAAGATTTTGACCCAAATTTAGAACGTGTTAGAAAGGAGGAAAATAATTTAAAATAATTAAAAAATACGTTGTCTTTTGCTCTTAATAATAACAAACATTATGACGATAATAAAACTTTGTTTTTTATTAAGTTTGTAGACTTTTATCAAGTTAGTTACTATACGTTTTCTCTTTTTTAGCGTGGACTTAAAAAAAAAGAAAGATTTTTAACCAAAATTTAAAACGTGTTAGAAAGGAGTAAAAATGTTTTAAATAATTTGGTCGTTCCTCTTAATAATAACAAACATTTTGATGATAAAACTTCTTTTTTTTTTATTAAATTTGGAGCATTTTTTCTTCATGATATGCTGTTTTTTCAGTGGAATTGTAATTATATACGAAAATTAATTTTTCTGTCAATTCCTATAAGCTTTAAGATATTAGCTTTGAAATAAAAGAGAAATGTAATCAAATTTCTTTCATAGAAGACATTTAAATGTTTTAAAATGTGTTTCTTTGGCAGTTTTCGGGGCTTTTAGGAAGAAGTCCGTGACGGTTACCTTTTCAGGGCGAATCTCTTTAAAAAGCTTTTCATAGAAAAACAATCGGGATTATGTTGCTGCTGTTGTTGGACTTGATATTTCTTTCTCAAGCTCCATCAATAAAACTTCTTATTTTCAAATGAACAACAATTAAGAAAAGATTTGAAAATAGAACGGATGTAGTTTCTGAAAACAAAAACAAAGCAATTACAAGAACCGGTGTTAAACAAGAATTTGTTCCTTCTAAAAAATAGTCAGACAATATGTCAAAAGTCAAAACATGGTAATGTATTTGTATCGCAAACTGTTTTTCTGATTTTATATAAACATTTATTATTGACAAAAAAGGGATATCACAAAATTAAAAACCTCTTTAAAATTCAATATTTATCCAAGAGATTTGTTTCAAAGAAAATTAGTTAATTTAATAATTAATTAACAATACCTGGTATACCGAAAAATAAATTACGCATCGTAAACCCATAGTTTCATCAAAGTCACAGTTTAATGACAATAATCTTTTACTGTCATTTCCAAAGAACTCTTTTTTATGTCATCTCAACGCACGCGTGAAATAGTAAAAAAAACCCAAAAAAAACAAAAAGAAAACGGAGGAACAAACGGGCTATAATCTAGAAATTGAATTTGTTTATTTTTAAAATAAATCATTTTCACATTATTTAACCAAAATTTTTAAAATTATGAAAATTAGAATTAATCCGATTTCAAAATTTATAGAATGTAAATTAATATTAAAAACTAATTTAATTATATTTTGGGGTTTAATTGCTTTCTTACATGCTTCATGTCAACTGAAACCAATGAAATCTTTTTTTTTTTAACAACTCTAATTTTTAAATTGACGAAAGTGAAGGGCTACAAAAATGAAGGGAATTATGTATAAAAAATATTTTTTTGTATGCATGAAAGAGTAAAATAAAAATCTTTGGAAACAAGTTTATATTCGAAAAAGTTATTAAGCAAATTCAATTATAAAATCATTTTTGTTACGATAGCAGCAAAAGAATGAATTTCCAAATTTCACTGAAAAAGTGCAAATAATATTTTTAAATACATTGTTATGGTGGACTTTGCTTGACTCCTGTTTTGGTTAGTAAAATTCAACATGTAATCATCATAAGAACTAAAAGGGAAATATTTACAATAAATAATCCGAAGGATTTTGCGCTGTACAAGTTTCGATGGGAGTAAGTTCTTGTAATGTGGTTGTCGCAGTTAGCTCCTCCTCATTTCCTTAACCCTTCAACAGGGGTCTCTCTCTCCCACGAGTATAAATACTGGCTGACCTTTCGCCTCTTTCTTTTTTCACGGCTTCGCACACGTGCGGCCAGCTGCCTGGCCTGGGGCCGCAACCTCGCGCGTTAGGCGAGGTAAAAAAAACTTTCTCTTTTTCACTTACAACACTATGTGACCTCTCATACAAACAGCGTTTCCCATATTCTGGGAACACGCTTAAAACTATATACGCGTTCGTACGGACACTCAACACACACACACTTTCCATACAAAAACCCTTTGTAACTTTTTCATGTCTCTGTATATTAATGTTTGTTATTAATATATATTTGTTTGCATACATGTATATCGGTCTTGTTTGTTTCTTTATCTTCTTTGGACTCCATCAAAGTCCAACATTCTTATGTAGCTGGACCGTCCAGCGGGAAATCTTAACCTAGAGATATCTCCTCTCTTTACTACGTCTTCACATATTACCCCCAGCGGTCCTCTACCTGGTCGTTAGTAGAATATTTCCTATTTGTGTTTGTGAATAATAGAAGTTTGGATGTTATAAGTCAAAGTCTATATTTAAGAAGAGAAGTGATTTATCTGTAATCTTCATTTCTGAAACTTCCCAATTCCACGTGCTCTCCTTGCAAGAGGCCGGTTAAAAAAGAAGTCTCTACATTTCCCACAGGTCTACTTTTTTTTCTATGTAATCATTTTAATTAGGTTTTTTTATTCCACGTGTTGGCGAGATCAGTACAAGATATTTACTATTCCGTGTGTAGAGTTTCTCTCAGATCTGAAAGAAAATAATGTATTTTATCTAGGTACTTCCAAAACTTCTCTAAAAAGCATATTTATATGGTGAAACATATACTGACTTGAAAATCCTTGAAAAATTAGATAATTATCGGATTTTAATGAAGTTGTTAGAATTTATTCGGAAATGGACGAAATAATTTTTTGAACGTTTCTTTTTTTCAGAAATTTTTGCCTGTAAAAAAAATGAACGAATGAATTTCTTCTAAGTGACACATCGTTGGCCACAGCTACAGGATCTGTGCTTTGCAAGGTAGCAACATCCCGGTGAATCGATACGCACTTGCAGAACGCTGTGACTTGGCCGACATGGACAAAGAAATCATGGATAGATTTATAGGTGAAATCCAAGAAGACTAGTGGAACGTCTGTAACTCACCCCACCCCTACCCTACACGCAAGTCACCAGTCTGCCACTGGGTGGGGCATACCACTAGCGTTTACTGCTGCAGAACTGCCGACGTGTTTGTCTCGGCAATGTTACCAATGGTGAACAGCTAGAGAGGCTTACCAGTGACTATGAAAATTTTTATAACTTATTTTTATAATTAATTTTATTTTTATAATAATTTTTTTTTGCAATAGCAAAGTAGCACATTTACCCTGAAACATTACAAAAGTAATTTAAAATAATAAAAATATAATTACTGTTGTAATTCCAGGACAATATATTTTATTTTCTTCCAGATTTGACAGCAAAAAAATATGAATTTTTCAAAAGGTTACTTGAAATATTTTAGTGTGCTTTTGAAATTCTTCTACTTGTTGATGATAAAAATTTTATTAAAAATAAAAATGCGTTTGAAGAAGAGAAAAAAAAACAAAAAAGTTTTGTGAGATTTTCATATCAGAAGTATTTTTAAAAGAATTGTATTTTCACAACAGTTATATTATTTTTTGTATGGAAGATCAAATAGGTCTACCGTCTAAGGATTTACAGCAGGGATTAGTTCATTCCATGTTAGATTTATATTTTAAAAAAAATCGATTACGCTGTGAAATCTGTGGATCGAAATTTTTCTATAATGGAAATCTCAAAAGACACATGTTAACGCACACTGGCGAGATAACATTTAACGGTAAAATCTGTGAATAAAGTTTTCCCAAACGTCAGGTCTCAAAAGACACATGTTAAGACAAACTGGAGAAAAACAATATCACTGGGAAATCAGTGGATCGAAATTTTCTCATAACGAAAATCTCAACAATCACATGTTGACATACACTGGTGAGAAACTATTCAATTGCTAAATCTGTAAATATAAGTGTTCATAAAAGCCAAGTTTCAAAAGACACATGTTAATACACACTAAAGAAAAACGATTCGGCTGTGAAATCTGTGGACCGAAATTTTCCCAAAACGAAAATCTCAACAAAACACATGTTAACATTCACTCGTGAGAAATGATTCAACTGTAAATCTGTGAATATAAGTGTTCGCAAAAGTCAAGTCTCCAAAAACACATGTTAATACACACTGGAGAAAAACGAATCTGCTGTGAAAACAGTGCATTGAAATTTTCCCATAATGGAAATCTCAAAAGATACATGTTAACACACACTGGTGAGAAACCATTCAACTGTAAAATCTGTGAATATAATTGTTCCCATAAGTCAGGTCTCAAGAGCCACATGTTAAGTCACACTGGAAAAAAACAATTCCGCTGTGAAATCAGTGGATTGAAATTTTCCCATAATGAAATTCTCAACAAATCACATGTTAACACACACTGGTGACAAAACATTCTGCTGTAAAATCTGTAAATATAAGTGTTCCCAAAAGTCAAGTCTCAAAAAAACAAAAGAAACATGTTAATACACACTGGAGAAAAACGATTCGGCTGTGAAAACTGTGGATCGAAATTTTCCCCATTATCTCAAAATTCACTGATTAATACACACTGGAGAGAAACCATTTAAATGTGTAACCTGTGGATTTGAGGGTTCCCAAAGTTTACATCTCAAAAAGCACACATTAACACACACTGAAGAGAAACATTTTTCACATGAATCATATCTCAAGGTACATATGTTGACCCACACTGGAAAGGAACCATTTCATTGTGATACCTGTGGATTTAAGTGGACCTTTAGTACAAGTCACAAAAGACACAGGTTTTCACACACTGAAGAGCAACAATTCCAGTGTTAAATCTATCCATTTCCATCTACTCAGAAAGGAGATCTCAAAAAAACATATGTTAAGACACACTGTCGAGAAATGTTTCCACTGTAAAATCTGTGAATTTGTGCTCCCATAATGAGTACCTCAAACAACACTTTATCACACACTGGAGATAAATGTCTCCAATATAAAATCCTTGGATACAAATTTTGTCAAAATAAACATTTCAACAAAACGTTTATAAACACATTTGAGAGAATACTAGTGATATTAATTTAACACAACAGTTCACCAAAGGGCTACGCAAAACAATATTAACTTATATAATTTTGCTAATAAATATACCAATATACAGAATGTGCATATATATGATGTGTGACAAACTTGAAATTTACAGCAAAGTTTGAATTAGAACAGACAGAATCCATAAACCATTAGAAGCACCATATATTCAGGTCCTTTTGAAGTTCTTGGATGGACGTTCAGATATTATCTGACAAGAATGAATGATGACATGTAAACCAAAGTATACATTGATAGATTAGAAGCATTCATTGTAACACAGAATCAAGTCATCAAATACCAGAGAAACATGTCAGACTGACACAAGATTAACCAACAAATCCACTCTTCATCAAGGAAACATAAAACTCTGTAGTGGCTCCTCTTCAGAAAATAAAGAAAATGGCTCATCCAGACTTCTCTTTAACAGTATTGCGTTAGCAAGTCCTCTGATTGGTTAACAGATGGTTAATAGATGAGAAAATGACAGCCATACCTCATTTCTACCTTGGTAGACAATTTAGAAACCCTCCAATATCAGTTCAAACCCTCACTCACCATACTCACATTTCAGGGAGACAGAAACAAGATACCCATCATGTAATGAAGGGTCACCTTGGTCTTACACATTCTGAGTCATTAGATCTTGAGGACAAAATCTAATTAATCCTGATCAGATTGCAGGAGGTAATCACGCCTTCTGGGGCATTCAGTCCTCAAGATCTAATTATTCCTGATCAGATCACAAGAGGTAATCATGCCTTTAATGCATTCAATCCTCAAGATCAAATTATTCCTGATCAGATCGGAGGAGGTAATCACGCCTTCTGAGACATTCAGTCGACAAGATCTAATCATTCCTGATCAGATCACAAGAGGTAATCCTCTTCATACCTACCAGTGAGGGCAACAGTACATCCTACAGGAAAAACCTCTAATTATCTGTTAATTCTTTCTACAACTTGCTTCAAATCTTTGAAGACCTCCTCCACAAAAGTTGTTGGGTTCTATGTCTGTTTTATGATTTTTCCTTGTCTTTCGCAAAGTCTTATTTTGGCAATGACCTATCTGGCTGATCTGGCTTTTGGGCAGCCCACAAAAGATCCTTCTTGCAACCTGGAAAAGCAAAAATATATTCACTGAGCACTGAAAAACACATAATATGTTGGATTATGAAATAGGTTTATAAAAATGTATTTTCAAGTATTTCGTTCAAGCTGTGCCCAAAATTTACAAAATGTACCATTACCCTATATGTGGATCAAACAAAAATATGTAATTTGTTAATTGAAAAAGTTTTTTGATGAAGTAGACTTTTAAACACAAAGAAACAAAGGTAGAAAGACTGATGAATTAGTTTTTAAATTTGACACATTATACAGTTTATTGTGACTGGAAGCAATTGTACAATGCATATTGTCAGCAAGTTAAATGAGAAAATCAACAAGCTGCGTTCTAGATTGGGAAAAGGACAAAAACTTTGAATTCAAAACCATGTATGGCATGATGCCAGGTAGAAGCCACACTCAAATGTCACAACTGAGCATCAAATGGAGCCAGGGGTAAGGGTTGATTTAACTTTACTCATCCACTTAGTGCAGAGCTGAAGGATGTAACAGTGTAGCAGTGAAAGAATGAATTTATTCTAGTAATGAATACTTTTTCTTACAGATGTCTGATTGCTCCTTAGACCAGGTAAATTGTAATTTTTGTTAGAAAAAATATAAAATTTATATGTTCCTCATACTTTCCTCTGTTTCTCTTAAAAGTGCTGCAAATGCGTCTTTATTTCATTTTATGACATAATCTATATTAGATGACACTCTATTCAAACTAGCATGTCCTGTCCATCTTGGTTTCTATACTCGCAATGTTTTAGTCATTGTACTCTCCACCCTTTTCCAACTATCTGTTGTACTTGGTAACATAGACTGTTTTCATTCCACTTTCCATGCTCAGTGGATATCTTGTATCACTTAAAATAGAAAATGGAACTTGTACAGTCTACCCATCGATTGGATTTTCACTTTGCCACTGAACAATCTGCTAGCACAAGTGTAACTATATTCTGATTTTCGGGTTTCTTTTCATCAGATAGCAGTTAATTTTTCACTATTCAATTCATGGCCACATTGACATTTTCTTATTCACCTTCTATCTTCATTATAAAATCCTGGTTAGTGAAAGGAATATAAATGCTCATATCATTGAACAGAGCAGCAGTAAAAGCCTGAAGACGGTGTGCAAGTAACTGTTATCATAGTCAGTCATGTGTACACGGGAATATTATGATAAATATATAACAAATCAATGTTCACTTTGCTCATGACTTTTATCTCTCTTTCACTAAATTACAATCCACTTCTACTTTATCTTAAGATTAGAATGACAAATGACCATTCCATGTTGCCTATCTGACCATCTTTTTCAGCTGCAGGTTTATGATTATTTCGATGCAGTATTGTCTCCATCATATGATCAGTAACATTTTCATTATAGCTTAAAGTTAAATATATTTACAATATTAACAACTGTTATTGCCAAAAGACTCGCCTGTGAGCTAAAGTAACTGTAGAAACTATACAGAATTTGCATTCGTTGAAAATGTAAGACAGCTGCTATAAAATGTTCAAACTTAATGATTATTTTTGTATTACAAAATGTCAACTTAGAAAAATTAATATAAAATTTGAATTTAAATAATCATATTTTTTCGTTAAAGGGGAACTCTAGCTGCGGAAAATTTGCACTGAATTGTAAAATAAAAAATGTAGTAAAACTTCCCATTTTTTAATTAGACACTTTTAACTGCTTCTATGAAAAATATATAATGGACACTATTGTCTTAAAAAATAACCTTTTTCGGTGAATAATGAATTAGTTTCATTTTCTAAAAAAATTAATTCTGATCATTTGTAAACTTTAAAATCTCTTCAAATTCTGTATTATTTTGAAAGACCAAGAGATATTGTTATCAAAATAAAACTATTTACTAATCTTAAATTGAAATGCTCACTGTTATTCAACTGCCGACAGTATTTTAAATGTATTTGGAACCTTTTGTTTTTTCATAAACTTATCAGTGTTTTACTAGTAGAGGTGTTTATACATGGCATTATCAGAAAATAATAGCGGTGCTGATAATTTAAAATTTATTCATAACACTATGTTACAATTTTTTTTCTTTGGTGGAGAAGTATTATTTGCCAATTGCTTTTCTCCAAAAAGAAAAGGGAATGACTATTATTCCTTTCAATAGTTGCTTTTGCGACCTAGACAGAGGGGAAACAGAGCCATGATATTTGCAATCCCACGAATTGGAGGGAAGCAACTGACCCCTCAAGATTCTTCTGCATGTTGGACCCTTTCAAATCTCAAGCTGAGAAGAATGCACTTAGTCATATATGCAGACTTTCTGACATCCATCACTTCAATGACACACTGTCTGTACCCTCTACCCCAAAGAAAGAGCAGCAACCTTCAGAAGAGGATGAAGTCATTGATTTAGATTACAGAGGCACAGCCGAGAGGAGGAACCCATACTTTTTTTAAGCTTGTTTATTTTTATTTTTCTTTCTGGCCAGATATTTTCTTTTCTTTCTTTCCGAATATTTTATTTTCATTTCTTTCTTTACCAATATAGTTTCCTACTCTTGTCGTATTGCAATGTAGAAATAGTCTGTATCTCCATTGATTGGTGACTCTTCATCGACAGCTCATCCAGGAGCCTCAAAGCCATGCTGCTTAAAAAAAAAAAGAACAGGTATCCATCTCTTCCCCTGGTTCACTCGGTGCTGCTTAAACAAGAATGCAGCAGTATCAGGATCTTTCTAGATGCCTTGAAATATGATGTGTATGATTGGGAGATTATTGGAGACTTTGAAATGATGACCTTTCTGATGGGTCTCCAAGGTGGCTTTACAAAGTTTGTGTGTTATCTTTGCCCTTGCGACAGTGGACACACTAACACAGGCGATACTGGCCACAGCAGACTGAGTTCAGTGGGTGGGGAGGAGCAACATCAAATGGGATCCATTGTTGAACCCACAGAAAGTATTGCTTCATCAACTGCACTTAAAATTGGGCCTTATGAAAAAATTTGTCTCACCTCTAGATAAGGAGTCTACAACTTTCAAGTACCTTGAATACTTCTTCCCTAAACTGTGTACAGGAAAAGTCAAAACTGGTGCCTTCGTTGGACCGCAAATAAAGAAGATGATAGTGTGCAATATGTTTCCTAAGAAGTTTACTAGGATGGAAAAAGCTTGGTCGCTGTGATTTGGGGCTTTCTGGGAAATCACAAAGTCGAAAACTATATGGAGCTTGTTGAGATCCTGGTGAAGAACTATGGCAACATGGGCTGCAGAAAGTCCCTCAAAGACCATATTTTTGATGTTCATCTTGATAAATTCAAAAACATGAGGCTGTACACAGAGGATCAAGGCAAGCACTTCCACAACGATATACTGAATTTTAAATGCCACTACCAAGGTTTGTATAATGAAAACATGATGGGAAACTATATTTGGGGGATGATTTATGAAAGTAATTTAAAGCATAAGCATAAATGACAGAGAACTACTCACTCCTAAATTTTTGGTCTCTATTGAGGAATCTTAGAATAAATACAGGCAACATATGAATGATTTTTTTATTCCTACATAAATAAATGAGAATGTTTATGCTTGTCAGTTTTCTAAATGGAAACATATAAATTTCAGAAATATTATTATCCAAGTCAATGTTTGAAGAAAATATTAGCCATTTTTCATATTTTCTAGGCATAAGCAAATAGAAAATAAACGTTGCTAGCCAAGGACAAGAATCTTATTCCACAGTGTAATTTCAGAACATTTTCCTAATAAACATCTTAGTAAGGCTTTAAAATTCAATAAAATTCCATATTTTTTAAAATATTTTCCTAATTTATTAAGGTTACTGGTCAGTTAGAAAGACAAAAACTATATTAATAATCTGTTCACATTCGGTCCCCCTAACTTAAATTTCATAAACATCAGCCTCTCAATATGTCACTCAAGACATAAGAAAGAAACAAGATCTCAGTGTAAAAAAAATTACTTTTCTTCAACTAAAAATAATATTGTTTCTATTCACTGTAATTAAATTTGAAAAACTCTTATTTTTCTAAATGTTTCAGAAAAGCATATTTTATATTTGAAGGATATTTTAATAAAGAAAAAAATGCTTTTTAAAAATACTGAGGGATGCCATTGCATTGTAAGGGGGGTGCTGTCAACTTGGTCATCCCATACCTTTGCGACTGTATTTGCCTGTTATTTGATGGACATGGTTACCGCATGTAACAATAAAGGCATGCCCACATTCTGCCGCCAATCCTCTCCCCATGCATGTGCTTCGCGGTCTATCACCGGTATCACTCTGAGCAGTCAGCGTCAATGAGAGCTGAACACCATTCCCCATCGACCAATATGTTAACTACAACTAGCGGTAGCACAACATTTAAATCTGCCCAGGTAATGAGACTGTCGGTGATGTCTCTTCCCTAGGCATTTCTGTGATATATGGCCCAGGTTAATACAGTGGTAGCAACATAGTTTTATCTACTCGCTGGCTCCCACTTTGCCCAATTCATCGACTCAAACAATCTCTATCCAAGTGATTAGCACCTACACATCTGTATTAGAAGCTATCGATCTGCAGATCAATGGCAGAAATCTCTACCCTGTTGGTCAGGCTTCTTGGCTGCCACAATCAATCTTGCAACTGGTGCATCATCCTTCAGTATGTTTGACATTCAGTGCATTCATTCAAGAGGAAGTGCAAAGCAGTCATCTGACATGCTACAAACAAATGCACACACAAGTACACAGACCCCCCCCCCTGTTCAAGGTTGACAGCCTGTAGAGGTCTGCTAAGTAGATGTCCAGATTCATTTGAATTCAAGTGTCTAACTACAAACTAGTCACATGTTATTTATGGATCTTCTGTTACTAATCTTTGCTGATGTAAGAAAAAACAAAATTTTTAACCAAAATTTAGCACACGTTAGAAAGGACTAAAGAATTTAATAAAATAATAAAAAATACTTTTGGCTTTTATCTTAATAACAAACATTTTAACAATAAAATTGTTTTTGTTTGAGTTTTTTTTTATCATGGTATACTCATTTTTAGGAAATTTTTAAACGACCTAAATTTAAAAAAATATTTTGTATTAGTTTGCAGGGCCAAGTGGCATTATTATTAAAATAAATCTATATACTAATCATAAATGGAAATGCTCTTTACAATCTAACAGCCTATAGTATTTTGAGAAGAATTTGGTATTTTTGTTTTGTGTCTGTAAAAATATTTTTTAGGAACGTCCATACATGACATTATAAAAAATAATATAAACACGGATAATAAATTTAAATTTTATTGCTAAGTTTTTATAACATTTTTGCAACAAGTATCTTCATAATTAAGGCTAAAAATTTCAAGATATTTTTAAAATTTGTTTACATATCTTCTATAATGGCGGTTCGATGGATGTCGAGAAAACGTGCCAATGTTTTAAAAATGCATATAAACTTCATATGTGAGAATAGATTGTTTTTTTAAATTCGCATTGACTTTTACAGAGGCTATTATTACCTTTGAAATAAGGCCTACATTTCAATTCAAAGAATATAATTTTTCGTTTTTGAAATGTTCACTAAAATTCAAGTTAAATAGCATATAAAGTCATGCCACTTGTTCGCTAAAAAACAGCATAGCATGACGAAAAAAGATTACAAACTTGATAATGACAAAGACTTACTGTCAAAATGTTTATGTTGTTATTAAGAGGAAAGACCAAAGCATTTTTTAATTATTTAAAGTTTTTTATATCTTTCTAACATATTCAAAAATTTGGTTAAAAATCTTGTTTATTTTTACATCAGCACTAAATGTAATTTTACAATTAGTATTTTTTGTGCTTGTTTTCCAATGAAATACACTCTGATTTAGAAATTCTTGCAAAAATCAAATTATGGTTGGATTTTAATGAAAATTTCAGTACTTATTCACAAATGAATAAAATTATTTATGAATCTTTTTATTTTAGAAAATCTTGGTACAAATATTTTTTAACTATGTTACCCGCCACTTAATTTCGTGAAATTTTACGAAGTTAAATTTTATTTCCAGAATTTTTATCTTTATTAAAAGTGGGGCTCCTTGGAGTATGTAAATCATCAAATTTTTATGTTTTCAAATATCTTCTATTTCGACAGAAAACCTGCTCCGAACGGTAAACTATAAAAAAAAATCAAACTATGACATTATTTAATTAGTAGACCTTTTCTAAACAAGTTATATTAAGCGCACTATTGTAATAAGAAAAAGAAAATTCCATGAATAATGACATTTTCCATTTTTGAAAATTTTCATATAAAAATTGTTTAAAATTCTGCATTATTTTCTTTCTTTTAGGTAAAAACTCATTAAGTTTAAACGAAATTTACGAACCCAAAATTGAAAAGCTTAATATTGTTTGCTACAATTTTTATTTTTTAAAAATAATTTTTACTTTAAATATCCCCATGTTTCACTTCTGGTAAGTATGTGACATTATTATGAAAAGGAATCACGTTTTAATATCTGCCATCCATTTTCAGAGATATTCGCTTCTCTGCAATTCATTATTCATTGCATGTTTACGTCTCAACTTTAAAATGAAAAAAAGATATGAAAAAACTATAAATAAGTAATGAATAAAATATAACATTTCATAAATTATTGAGTTA
Organism: Acanthosepion esculentum; assembly: GCA_964036315.1. Classification (NCBI taxonomy): domain Eukaryota; kingdom Metazoa; phylum Mollusca; class Cephalopoda; order Sepiida; family Sepiidae; genus Acanthosepion; species Acanthosepion esculentum. The sequence continues at coordinate 11,485,562 of OZ038479.1, forward strand.
CCTCTATCATGTTATTTCATCTCAGATATTAAATTTTTAAATAAATCTAAGAAAATATTTTCAGGTAGTTATTACTATCTAAAAATATTTATTAAATTACTAGATAGTTAAAAATCAAAATAAATGCGTTCACTTAGATTTCGTAAATTTATGTCAATTCTAGTCTACAATACTAAACCTGTCAACACATTCAGACATTGAATTACCGATAGACACGTGACAATAACAAGACCATGTGGTCAAGAAATGCTCGTCTAGAAAATTTTATGCTATAAGTAATATTTGTTTTAGAACAGATTAATTTAACTTTAAGTTTGCTAATTTTACGAAAGTATCGTTTCAGAAATATATATTTTATTTTTACGGGAGTTTTGAAACCGAGAATTATTTTCATCAAGGTTTAAGTAAACATCACTTGTAATTAATAAAAGGTTGCCTTTCAAACGGTTTAACAAAATATGATGAAACTCTTACAAAAAAGAATAAACATAAAATAAATAAAATTATTTTTACAAAATATTAAATAGTTAAAATTAAAAATAAGATTTTAAAAGGAAATAGGAATTAAAATTAAAAGTAAAAATAAGAAATGTTTACATTTTTAAAAAGAACTTTCAAAATGAGAGGCAAATAAAAAAAAAGAACTCCAAATGGAAATTAAATAAAGAAACTGAAAGTAAAAGAAATTCATTGAAGTCTGAATCACAGTAAAAACAGAAAGTAAAAATATTTAGTGAAATAGAAATGTAGAAAACGTATTTCAAAATATTGAACGGATTTTTGCGTTTTGCTATCTATCGATTTACGAGTAAGAATGATAACTAAATAACTGTTTTACAATGAGGTAAATAAACACGTGTGAACAATGCGGCATGATATTTTTGCTTAATGTTATTACGAGGTAGGAGGTACTGTCGATGATGAGTGTTAGTAAGAGGTAACGTTTAAGGTGAGTGTTAGTAAGAGGTAATGGCAGTATACAACAAAAGAGACGGTCGACCCTAGGTGAGACCACATCAGTGTTTTGAAACTGGCTTTTTGACTTAAAATTTCTGAAATCTGGCATTTATCATATTGGTGTGGTGCCAGAGAATTGATTTGGTATTTTTAAATTTTTTTTGCATAAAGGAATGTAGAATTTTAAAATATGAAATTTATAATATAATTAAAATTTTTACAAAATGAAAACAATTCTTGTAAAATTCATTATTCATCGAAAAAAAACTTTTTTCCTTAAGAAGACAATAGTGTCCTTAATAAATCTTATTCATAAAACAATTTATTTTTTTTTAGTTTTATTGCATTTTTTTATTTTACGATTTAGAGCAGGTTTTCGGGAAATTAATAGAAGTTTGAAAAATAAATGTGTACATTCTCCAAGAAGTCCATAACTAATAAAAAAAAATGTTGGGATCAAAATTTACTTTCTCGAAATTTCATGAAGTGATTAAAAAAATATTTTTAACAAGATTTAAAAAAAAAAAAAAATATCAAGAATAATTTCTTTTTTATTTGTAAATAAGTTAATTAAATTCCGACGATTCGCGCAGTGAGGGTAACTGGGGCCCAAATAAAATTGTCAATATTTCCTAAAGGATAGATTTCAGCCAATTTTTAATGCTATTTTTAAATAATCAGGCGATTTTACAGCAGGGATGATATTTTTTTAATTTCTCACTGGGGCATTATATGCAAATTTACCAAATTCTTTGGTATTTTCTCTTCTAAATATTTAGACGGTAAAAGTGAAGGCACCTATTTTTATCTTTTTTCTGTCAAAGTCTGAAGTGTGAATCTAAAAAATTGATGATGTCCGAAGAACCAAATTATTTGGTCAACAGGGCAGCATCAATTTGGTCCAAATATTTTAATCACATCAAAATAAAACATTTTTTTTGTCATTATTTATCATTTTTAAAATAATCCAGTATTGAGATAGTAACATGGAAGTTTTTAACTGAAAAAACAAACAAAAAACAAAACAAACGCAATATACTTCTTTAGTAGAGTTTCTGAGACGATCGCAATCGAATTTTTATTTACATTTTTTTTTGTTTTGCCAACCGCCCCCGGCCCCCGAATAATGAGAGAAATCAATTAAGTAACGAATTCTTCTATGAAAATTATCATTATTCCTTCACTTACCTTTACGACGAGAAAATAAAATGAGAAAAACAAAAAATCGTCTGATTTTTGTTTGTGTTTTCAAATGATTTCCTTGAGATTTCTCCTCCTTCAACCGACGACCCAAGTTTTGTATTGTTCGTTCAGTTGATATAATAATGTTGTAACGAATGTGACAAGGAAAGAATTAAGAAATGGAAAAACACGAAATTAGTTTGGTTTTTCAGACAATATTTCCCTTGATAATAACAGACGAACGCGATGTGACGGTGTTAGACAAGATGTGGTTCCTCGTGTTTCAAAATCCCTAGATTTCTTGGCATTCAAAAATAAATGCCTGAGTGATATTTGTTTCTGGCAGCCGACATTGTCAGAATCCCGAATCTATGATACGAGGGCCCTAGCGCTAGAAAAGTGGAATTAACACTTATATAAGGAAGTGCCAATGCATTGTGGGTGAGTGGTGGTTGCATAAAAAGCAAGAAAGAATGATGGGTGGGGAGATTTTTTTCTTCTCACTTGCAAACGGGTATCGGCGAGTGAACGACAGGAAAAGACAGAAAGACGAGGAAAGAAAGGGAAAGAGACAAGAAGCTATTTTGGTCTTTCACTATGGAAGGAGAAAGAGAGAGAGAGAGAGAGAGGGAGAGAGAGTGAATGCTTGTGGCCAGTGACATGATCAGACCTTTTTATGGACAGGAGACGTAGTGGCATGGTTCACGAAAATGAAGTTGATTGCTAGATTGCAACATATCACTGACCTGGCAAGTCTGATCCCGCTGTACCTTGAGGGGGATGCATTGACTCTCTATATGAGATGAATGAGATTGATATGTTAGATGCTGAGATGATTGAGCCAATGCTACTCAAGGCCTTTACAGATGAACCTTTCGTAGCATATAGAAAATTGATAAACTCCAAATGGACTGGAATTAGAGCTAGTCTTGTATCCTGGGATGCTAATAATGCCGATGTGCTCACAAGGGTGAAGAAAGATTGGGTGAAAATGCCCATTGATGCAGCCAATGTATATGCCATGTGCAATGTTGAAGATGGGGTGTCAAAAAATAGCATGAGATGCACCACATGGATGTTGAGAGGACGCTATATTTGGCCAGGAGGGTAGACCTGACTGTCTCTAGGGGAGTTGTGTGTAGAGTAGTCGAGCATGCCAACGATGCCAATCAATTGATGCCGTGCCAGTTATGCATGAGGCCGATGAAGTTCATGTCTCAAACGCTTGGGCAAGACTAGCGATCGACGGCACGCATTACTAAAATGGGTCATCATATCTGTCTGGTCGACTGCAGGCGCGGCAGAATAGCCATATGGGCGGGAGGTAAAAGGAGAGATAGAGACAGCGGTTGCATCTATGCTAAACGTCCTATTCCTAAAGAGAAGCCCAGTGGAAGAGGTCCTAATGGGTAATGGCACAGCTTTCAAGTCAGCGCCAGTCAAGGCAGGACTGGATATGTGGAATGAGCAAGGATATTACAGGGCTGCATACAGTCCTAGTAGAAATGGCATTGTAGAGTGGCACCACAGGACTGTGAAGACAGGAGACAAGAGGGGTCAAATATCACCAATTGAGGCGGTCTACTAGTATAACATGTCCCCTCAAGAAGACCAGGAGGACGACTCTGTAATGCAGCGTGCAATATTTCAGTACGTATGGAGACATCCACTGGTCATACCTGAAAATGAAGCAGCGGCGAGGCGACCTGGTTCAATTTGAGTTGAAGAGAAGGCATGGATAAAGCCGCCTGGGGCTTGCTGCAATGGGGGCGGGGAATGGTAACTGGAGTGTAGTGACAGAATAATAGAATAGATGGAACCCCTCAACACATCCTGGATGTAAGATGAATGAATGACTCACCATATAACGGTGATAGTACAGCAAGGCAACGTGACACAGATGATCCATCACATAGGCCAGGAAGAGAGCCATGACGACCTTATTAAACACGTGACTACGTGGGGATGAGGATGATTTTGTTGAGATCAAAAGGGCATGTGTTAAAACGATGAGAGAAAAGAAATGAAAACTTAGGGGTGTTGGAAGCAAAAAAGTTAGAAAGGCGGGAGTAACACTTATATAGGGAAGTGCCAATGCATTATGGGTGAGTGGTGGTTGCATAAAAGCTGGAAAGAATGATGGGCGAGGAGCTTTGTTCTTTGCAAACAGGTGTCAGCAAGTGAACAGACAGGAAAGTAAAGGATGAAGTGGAAAGAAAGAAAAAGGTTTTTTTACTGTCTCTGTATATCAGCAAGTCCACACATTATTCTTACAAAATTGTCCTTATAGGATGGTATTAAACAATTTCTCAAAAGAGCATGTTTACCAGTAAATAACATAGCAATTAGGATATGTAGTTTACATCGGTTCAAGCACAGGACAATAAATGAACATTAGAAATGTTGTGTTTAAGAGAAAAAATATAAAATTCATTTCAAAAGAATCTAATTGTATTATTATTTCGAACCGTTAAGAACATTATCAGAATGGCTTCATATATTATTTTTTAAGTTATTTAAAATTTACATTATTAGCTGAATTCATCGCAAGTAAAAAAAAAACACAGGAGACTACACAAAAGTATTTTTATTAGAAATAAAAAAATAAATGTGCTTAGATTGTTTACATCCGCTCATCCGATTCGATCCCTTTAAGGCAATGTAACGTGTCAAAAATGGTACATATTAGAATTGGAAATAAACTTGCTTTCAGGTGGAATCAAGTTTAAGATCAACCAACACTTTTAATTAAAGCAAAAGATTTTCCAAAATGGCAAAATCAACTGAGGTAATTCACAGAACCTGTGAAATCTAAAATTTTTTTACAATTTAACATGATTTTAGTATTATTTTTTTGTATGTTTTTATATTCATGTGAACATGAGGCTGTTTTGCTGGTATGATGTGAGAAACCCTACAAACTTGAAGAAAATATTACAAATATTTTTCTCAGCAATTTGTATAACAGAATTTTTCAAAGGTTAGCTGGCTCTACAACTTTTGCGATCCTAAATAAAAAATTGTGTACTGCTTTGATGTAGGCATCAAAACTGATTTGTGGGACTGACTCCCAAGAGGATGCTACCCCAGATCACTACAATCTTAAGCTATTCAAGTTTAGAGTCAACTGATATCTTCCCGTATGTCCTCATAGACTGTACATCTTACTTTGTAACCTTCTATCGCAAGAAAAAGAAAAGTGATTTTTTTATATAAAAAAAAAACAATGGACAAACACCCCAAACCAAAATTAACAAGTCGATACAAATTATTAAAAAGTCAGGTGGGAAACATACCCACCAAAAATATTTCCCCAGGTGTTTTTCAATAAAATAGCCCATTCACTAAAATATACATTCATTATTAAGTACATTCTGAAAATTTCATTGGAACAGAATAATTCCCTGGTTTTTGTCAAATATTTTAAAACAGAGTGTCAAATTATTTTCATTCATTTACTCTCTTTCCATAGCAACACCAAAAAGTTAATCTGAGAATATGAACAGATCCTGTTGAAAAAAACTGACAAAACTTGTCTAAATTATTCAATGAAACTTGCATTAATGAAAACCTGCTGCCAAAATACACACACAATATATATATAGTTGCCTGACGATTGCACTAGCATGAAACAGACTGTCGCCTCTAAGTGCTGACTTCCATGTCCACTTTTATATTTACACACTTTCTATCTCTGATAGTGAGCACTTTATCCCATAAATATAGCACACTTTAAGACTATATTTCTTCATATATATATATATATATATATATATATATATTGCTTAAATTATATTGATTTATTTAATGTAAATTAATATTAATAAAACTTTGTATGCTTACAAAATCAAATTGCTGTATCGCCCGGATCTGCAGCTGAGAAAAGCTGGAGGGCACAATAGCCAAAATATAACAACAACAAAGATGAGGATAATAGTCTGAATATGAATAGTATCAAGAATAAAACAACTGGAGAACGTCTTTGATGAATTGAAGCTATCTTAGCACACGTGTATCTCAGATGCTGCTGAAGAAAACTTAACAATAACATGTTCTTTTTTCTTTTTATGTGCCATGTACAGGATGAAGGCCATCACGGCTCTCCACCTCCTCCTCCTATCCCTTGCAGCACTCAGCAAGTTCCTTCCCTCTGTTCCCCTCCAGACCACATTCGGTCATCCACCTGCTCAAGCTCGTCAGGTATGTCACCAGTGGAATTCCCTTCCAATTTCTTTCTTCCCTGACACTTACAATCTTCAAAAATTTAAATGCAATATCAATCGCCATCTTCTGTCTTCTTGAACCCTTTTCCTTTATTGTCCTTTCCTCATTAAAGTCTTTCCATTCTCTTTGATTCCCTGCTCCCATATGAATTTTGGTTTAGGGTATTTGTCCAATTTTTGTACAGTTATATAAAAAATCCCTTTTCTTATTTTCAAGATAGAGGGCTACAGGATAAAATGCACAGTTCATGGAGACATACGAAAAAGCTAATATATTCGAATAATTCTGGATTCGGCTAAAATATAAATTCACCAACGTCAAAAGAACATAGTTCTTTTGTAATACGTGTTTCCATCTGGCCTATTATGTCTGACTTCCCAATAGTTTAGCAGATGTTACATGAATATGGACAATCCTTCCTGTTTATTCATAGATAACAATAAATGTGTTTTTGTAGAAAGACAGATCACATATTTCAAAGTAATTTATTTCTTGCCAGGTAATTTCTTTTTTTGTCGGGGGGGATGTAGATCCATGACTTTCACATGAAGCAGGTTGCATTTATGTGTCTGTGTTTTCTTCAAAACTGAAATGTCTTTTCCTTCATTGATTCTGTGTAATGTATTGCTTTTCATGGGAACATGTAACTACATATCTGTGATGCACAGATGGGGAAGTCAATGTTTTAGATTTTTATGCAACTGTGATGCAGGATGTGCATATACCAGCATTGCAGGAAGTTTATTACATTTTGCAGGATTTGAAAATAATGTATTAGAGTTTTTACAATAATATGATTCATATGTCACACAAAATATGACTTCTCAGAAAAGATATAGACACCATTTTTTTATTTCTACAGGTTTTTACATAATACACTACAAAAGAATTTTCTACAGATTCAGAAACTTAATGTGGACTACAATAGGGATTCTGTCTGTTGTGTATACATCTGATGCAACAAAATTTCTCTGAAACTATTTATCAGACTGTATACCAAAATGGCGCAGCAAACATCATTTCCATGAAAATGGAAATCCACAAATTTCAAGAAACTATAACTTTTCTACAGTATGTGTATGCATATGCTTGACCAAATGTCCCTTCTGTGAAAATGCAGATCCACAAACATCACAAGGATATGGTTTCTCTCCAGTGTGTGTATGCATATGTCTGACCATATTTGACTTGCTTGAGAATGCAGATTCACAAACTATACAAGAATATGGTTTCTGCCCAGTGTGTGTACGCATATGTTTCTCTAAAGATGATTTCTCTGAAAATGCAAATCCACATATTTCACAAGAATATGGTCTCTCTCCAGTGTGTGTACGCACATGTTTGACCAAATCTGACTTCCATGAAAATGCAAATCTACAAATTTCACAAGAGTATGGTTTTTCTCCAGTGTGTGTACGCATATGATTATCCATACTTGACTTGCGTGAGAATGCAGATCCACAAACTTCACAAGAATGTGGCTTCTCTCCAGTGTGTGTACGTATGTGACTGACCAAATATCCCTTCCGTGAAAACACAGATCCACAAACTTCACAAGAATATGGTTTCTCTCCTGTGTGTGTACGCATGTGATTGACCATACTAAACTTGCATGTGAATGCAGATCCACAAATTTCACAAGAGTAAGGTTTCTCTCCAGTGTGAGTATGCATATGTTTCACCAAACTATACTTGCATGAGAATGCAAATCCACAAACTTCACAAGAATATGGTTTCTTTGCGATATGTGTTTCCATCTTGCCTATTATGTCTGATTTCACAACTGTTTAGCAGATGTCACATGAATATTTCCCGTCATTCATGTTTATTTATACATAATATTAAATGTTTTAAAAAAAAAAAAACCACACATTTCAAAGTATGTTATTTCTTGTCAGGTAAAGTTCATTGCCATACTTTTAACAATGTAGATCCATGACTTTCACATGAACCATGCAGCATATATTTGTTTGTGTTTTCATGGAAAGTTAAATTTCTTCTATAGATTAAATGAAATTCTCAATAATAACCAATGCAGATTTATACAGCCAAAACATCTGTAAAGAAAGAAAGCATAAATGATATATTAATGCTGGCAGTGAATAATATATGAAAGCAGTCTATATTATGAGAGATACATACAATTATTATTTCAATAATGAAGCAGCAGCAGCCACCAGTGAAGCTCAAACATTTCAATGTGTGAACAAGTGAAGCAAGATTGCCTCACCATAAATCCATATCTTATAAAATGCATGCAATTAAAATCAGAACATTGTCAATTCAGAAAGAATACAAATATGAATCCTGAAAAATATCCATTGATTTTTAAAGTTTTTAGACCTTGTCTTGAACTAATGACACTAGCAATATGATCGTGTCCACAGCCAGCACTACCTGGTGTGAGATTATTTGCTGCAGGCATCTGCCCAATAAAGACAAATCATCACATTCATCAGGGCCTAGAAAAAGAGAAGATCCTTTGATAAGTTTCCCTACATGGGACAGTAAGCAACGTCACAAACCAAAGAGATAAAAGTTGTTCTGCGAAAGAAACTGAAGTATTTATTAAGTGGTTAACAATTAGAATATAAAATCCATAATAAAAATAAAATAATTTTCATAATTTTCCCCTCAAATTAATTATATATGATGGGAAAAATATTTTATTTAAACTGAGGAAATTAAAAATAAGTGCATGAAAATTTTGATGAGAAGATTTATTTCAACCTCAAAATGCTTAGTAATGTTATATATATTGTTACAAAAGTAGAAGCAAAAAACAAAAACATCTACAGTGTAAAATGTCAAATACTAAAATTAAAATTGAGTGCAATACCATCGTTTCAAACTCTACCTGCACATATGATAAAGTTCATAGCAAACAGCTGTGGGTTTATCTATTGCAGACATTTTTGCCCACTAAAAATAAACCATCATTCTTATCAGTGCCAAATAGAATATCTCTTGTTAGGACCACTTTCTTGGGCCTGTCAGCAATACAAACACATGAACTGATAGCTGAGGTATCCAATAAAAACATACCATCATTTTCATCAGTGCCAAAGAGATCATTAAGTTCCCCTTCTTTGGCCTGTCAGCAACATCAAACATGGGATTTGAAATTTAATCTGCCCAATAAAAACCATTCATCATTTTTATCAGTGCCAAGGAGAAGAGATCTTTTGCTAGCATCCTTTCTTGGGCTTGTCAGCAACACAAGCACAAGAACTGATAGCTAACCTATCCAATAAAAACAAACCATCATTTTTATCAGGGCCAAGGAGAAGAGAAGATCTTTTGCTAGGACCCTTTCTTGGGCCTGTCAGCAATACAAGCACAAGAACTGATAGCTGACCTCTATAACAAAAACAAACCATCATTTTTATCAGTGTCAAGGAGAAGACTCTTTGCTAAGATACCCTTCAGTTAGCAATATAAGAAACACAAGATTTGATAGTTGATTTCCCCAATAAAAAAACAAATCTTGAAGACAAGAAATCTTTTTAAAATACCACATTATATTTAATAAACTAATAGTTAACAACTGAAAAAAACCCAGAGAAATAATGAAATAATTCCCACAATTAATGTGCTATTGTCCACTTGATTTAATTATATATTATGTAAAGAAAATGTTCTTATTTTTAAATATTTTTTGTGTATACACAAACTGATTTTTGAAAATATCGGTCATTATATCTGCCACCCTCCCACAACTCATTTAATATAAATTCTGAGTAATTCTTTTTTGTATTGCTTCATGTTTATATTAGTCATATGTACAAGTCATTGGGGAATTAAAATAATTAATTTCTTTTTGAAAAACAGGACCATCCTCAGTTACTGAGAATCTACTCTTAATCATAAAAAGAATGTCAGGCAATACATTTTAATCACCAGAAAGACTTTTAATATGAAATTTACTTTTAGACCTTTTTCACACACGTGCAAATGATTCCATCAGAAGATGCATCACATTCATTCATAACATTTTCATTTTTTTATTTGCACATTGATTAATATTCATGTCAACTGAAGCCTTATCCATATATAATTAAACTCAAATGTTACCATGTTAGTTTATTGTCAACTTGTACAAGAATCAAACTTTGATGAAATTACATTTAATAACAAATCTCTTATGTTAAAGTATTCAAATATATATAACAGATCATCTTTTAAAAAGTTGATATAGTTTTAATTTGCTCATGACTCTTCTGTTTCATTCAAAAAATTTTGATCCCCTTCTAATATATATATTAATATGAGAATGACAAATGACCATTCCACACATGACCATCTTTTTGCAATAAAGGTTTTTCCAGCCAGATGTTCATGGTGATTTCCACATAGTTATGCCTCTTTTACATCATCAATAAAATATTAAAATGCATTAGAAATAAATGGCTTGCTCAAAAATACACTAGTAAATGAATGATGTTCCCAAAGTATTGTCATATTAGAAATCATGATTTAGGTAATGACCAAAGTGACCCATTTTGTACTTTAAAGAAGCTTCATGTCCTGAAATTTCAGTCAATTTCGAAATATTGTTATGAATTGACCTCAAAGGCTATTATTCCCATTAGTTTTGAAAGGCAAAATGTTTCCTTAGTTTTGCAAATTTTTAACTAATTCACTATTTAGTGATTGCTGACCTTAGGGAAACAGGTGTTTGCCTAACTTTGAAGAATACATAAACATATTTTATACTTGGTGGACAATACTGAATGTAAAAACACAATATAAAGGTTGGTGGCTTAACAATAAATATGCTAATCCACTTAAAGTAAATGATGACAATTATGTATTTCTCAATGTATTCTGCAACTGGTTAGAATCTTGGAATAGCATTCCAGGAAATATTGAAAACAAATGAAACCTTCACTGCTTTGCATCATACTACTCATGCAATTCTAGAACTGACCAAATATTACATAGAAGAATTGAAAATGATGTATGTATTACCTGGTAAATTTCAAATAGATCACCTTGAGGATAGATTTGGTTAGTACCAGCATCTTGGAGAAGGTCAATATATATATATATATATATCTATACGTCAAGTGTTCGAGTTTAAAAAAATTGGAATGATGTTAGTTATAAAATTGTGCCTGCCACATAATAACCAAAGTATTGATTTGACAAATTTACAAATTGACCGCGATGTAGTGGGAGGGGAGCAAAATTTATATATTTATATATTTAACATAGATGTAATAGATGAGGATAGTAATGAATGCAGAGAAGTTGTTCATCTTATATTATACATAGCAGGTTATTGCTGTTGTACAGTTTTTAAGAAAATGAAATGCAACAGTTGACATAATTTAATATCTGGAAGTGATAATGAGGACAAAACACCCGAAATAAACAGCTATTTTCTGGGGATTAATAAAGGTTCTCTGCTATATCCTAATGATACTGCTACAAATGCTGTTCTCTATAATTCTATAGTCATTAGGAGAAGAGAAGTGATAATGAGGACAAAACACCTGAAATAAACAGCTATTTTCTGGGGATTAATAAAGGTTCTCTGCTATATCCTAATGATACTGCTACAAATGCTGTTCTCTATAATTCTATAGTTATTAGGAGAAGAGAAGTGATAATGAGGACAAAACACCTGAAATAAACAGCTATTTTCTGGGGATTAATAAAGGTTCTCTGCTATATCCTAATGATACTGCTACAAATGCTGTTCTCTATAATTCTATAGTTATTAGGAGAAGAGAAGTGATAATGAGGACAAAACACCTGAAATAAACAGCTATTCTCTGGGGATTAATAAAGGTTCTCTGCTATATCCTAATGATACTGCTACAAATGCTGTTCTCTATAATTCTATAGTTATTAGGAGAAGAGAAGTGATAATGAGGACAAAACACCTGAAATAAACAGCTATTTTCTGGGGATTAATAAAGGTTCTCTGCTATATCCTAATGATACTGCTACAAATGCTGTTCTCTATAATTCTATAGTCATTAGGAGAAGAGAAGTGATAATGAGGACAAAACACCTGAAATAAACAGCTATTTTCTGGGGATTAATAAAGGTTCTCTGCTATATCCTAATGATACTGCTACAAATGCTGTTCTCTATAATTCTATAGTCATTAGGAGAAGAGAAGTGATAATGAGGACAAAACACCTGAAATAAACAGCTATTTTCTGGGGATTAATAAAGGTTCTCTGCTTTATCCTAATGATACTGCTACAAATATTTTGACAATAAAAATTTGTTTTTATTAAGTTTGGGTCATTTTTTCATCATGGTATACCGTTTTTCAGCGATTTAGTGGGAGGTACCTACATAATGTTTATATTTATTATAAATTCTTGCAGCATTTAAATCATCATATGCTTTGTTTCAATTATTATTTTTGACAAATGTCTTATAAATGTGAGATTATAATTAGAAAATATTTTAATTGCTTTTATGAATAAAATAATGGGCTCTATTTTTTTTTTTTATCAATATTGACTTTTTACTAGAATTATTTTCATTTAAAATAATCATTTGAATAACTTATAATATTTAAAATCTTTTAAAATTAGGTATTCAGATTACAGGTAAACATACAAAATATTAACAACAATTATCTCTGAAAGATTTTCTCCTATAAACTAAATTACTAATTAACTAATGAATTTTTACTAGAAATATTTTCATTTAAAAAAAACTCCATAAGAATAATTTATAAAAATTTAAAATCTATTAAAATTCTGTATAAGAAATGACGACGAAAATATTTAAAATTAAAATGAAATATTAACAACAATCATCTCTGAAATACTTTCTCCTCTAAAGTAACAACAATTATGTCGGCTAAAAGTAATTGGAGAATCATACAATATTCGTATTCCCTGGAGATGTATGACCATTAGCACAAAATGTGCAACACTTTTTTTAGTTTTAATTATTGATTATCATCGTATTAAAAAACATGAATGACAGAAAAGAAAGGAAAACAAATACAAAAAAAAATTAATGAAACTTTCAGAACTTAAATTATTATTGTTTAAAAAATATCTGAGTTTTATTATAATGGACACTGTTTTTTTTAAATGACGAGAAAATGTGTCAATGTTTAAAAATGCTTTAAAAAGCTTATTTATATAGGAAAGTTAATTTTTATTTTAATTCACACATTAGCTTCACGATTTTATCTTTCAAATGAAAACGAAATTTTAATTCAAAGAAAACATTTATTTTAAATTAAAATGCATTTTTGTGGGGCTTTTGTTAAGTCAGTGATAGTAACTTTTTTAACTTACCCTTTCAGGACGAATCTCTAAAACTGAACAAAGGAATTACACTAGGTGTGAAAGAAGAATTTGTTCCTTGCTCAAACAAAAATAGACAATATGCCAAAAAGCATTTCTATTCCTCGCAATCTGTTTTTACTTTTTTACTACAAAAAATTAAGCGAATAAAGATTGTAGAAGAGTAGCTGTACTGTTTATATATTTTAGCATGCAAAAAAAAAAAAAAAAAAACGAAAAAGATGTCAAATGAATTCTCCGGCACTAAAAAAAAAAAGAAGTCAAATTTAAAAAAAATTGACGTCAAAAAAGTCAAACTGACGACACTGAGGATGGTCTCTCCCAGAGGCGACTGTCTTTTTTGTTGTATTCTACCATTACCTCTTACTAACACTCACCTTCTTTTATTAACACTCACCTTCTTTTATTAACACTCACCTTAAAACGCTACCTCTTACTAACACTCACCTTAAATCTTACCTCTTACTAACACTCACCATCAACACTAACTCCTCCCTCCTAATAACATTAAGCAAAAATATCACTTTCAATAAAGAAATCGTATTGTTCACACGTCGTTTTTTTTTTTACCTCATTGTTTTATTCGTAAATAAATCGATAGATAGCAAAATACAGAAATCCGACCAACATTTTAAAGTAAGTCTTATTTTTATTTCTATTTCATTAAATATTTTTAATTTCTGACTTTAATAAGAGTCAGACTTCAATGAATTTCTTTTACTTTTACTTTCAGTTTCTTCTTTATTGAACTTCTATTTGAATTTCTTACTTTTTATTTGCCTCGCATTTTTAAACTTCTTTTTAAATTCTAAAAACTCTTCTTATTTTTAGTTTTAATTCTTATTTCCTTTTAAAATCTCGGATATAAAAATACTTTTTATTTCTTGTATGTATTTTCTTTTTTGTAACAGTTTGTTATTTTGTTAAACCGTTTGATAGCCAATTTTTTTAATTTTGGTGTTTAATTATTTTTAAAGTTTATTTCATTTCCATTTGGAATTAATTTTCTCATTTTATAATCGTGAATTATTTTTTTAACACCGTCACTTTTGTATTGAAGAAGAATGTCTGCTCTACCTGACAAAATTGACTGAATTATTTGAAAATGTTGAATTGAACAACCTACAAAAATGTGGAAACAAAAAAATTTAAAACCACTTAAAAATTCAATAATTATCCGAGAGATATGTTTCGACTTTTTTTTTTTTAGTAGTTTGATGGATTAACTTCAGTAACTCCACGAAATCGCTAAAAAATGGAATAGCATGATAAAAAAGACGCCAAACTTGACTAAAACAAAATTTTATCGCGTAAATGTCTGTTACTATGAAGACGAAAGACCAAAGTTATTTTTTAATTATGTTTTAAAATTTTTCCTCCTTTTTAGAACATTCTAAATTTTGATTAAAAAAACCTTGTTTCTCTTTGTATCACCAGAACTACAAAAATAATTGTCGGAAGTTAATGAAACTTTCAGAAACTATTCGTAGATGATGGAAATTATTATAAATATGTTGTTTTTTTTTTATTAAAGTCATGGCAGAAATATTTTTTATATTTATCCCCCCTAACTAATTTTATGAAAACTCTAGAAATTCGATCGCATCAGGTTTAGTGATTACAATAGTTAGAAGCACAAGGCTTTGAGGAATGCAAATCATGTTGTTTTTTTTTTAATTGGACCCCATGTACCTGAAAATCAGATCTGAATTGTATCATACAAAACTCAATAAAACAAAGATATTATTTAATTTCAAATACTTTTATTTGCTTTTATGAAAATGAACAATATTTTCTGAAACCAAAAAAATTTTTTCCATGAAAAATGAATTTTTAATACAATTATTTTTGTTATTTCTTTAATTATAATAGATTTTTACATTTAAGATGTTAAAATATTATAAAATTAGTTAAAAGGCGCATCGGGTTTTGTAAATGTCTTTACGAGATAGATCTTTTTTAGCACGTAATCAAAAGATCCGCAGTAATTAAGAAATGTGGTTTTATGTTTATAATCGGGCGGTAATTATAAAGTACGGAAGTACAAAAAAAAATTAGAGCGCTGAAAGTTTTCCTTTAAAATAACGAGGTAAATAATTTGTTCACTTAAATCTAAATAATTATCCTCCCGTAAACGTTATGAAAATGTCTTTCGTCACCTGTCAAGTGACGCGAAAGTTTATGACCTGCTTTGTTTTATTTTCAAATTACATCTTTTTGGCGCAGAAGCGAAGTTAAGCTTGGTTCAAAATATTTTAAATAAACTTTATCATTTCTGATGTTATTAAAATAAATTTTGAAAAAATGATAATTGATTTCTAAAAGAATTTCAAAGTGAGATTTTTCATCTTTTTTATAAAATGGAAAAAATGATTGAAAATGATTGATTATCTGTCAGTTTTGATGACAAAAAAACAAGATTTTTAACGAAAATTTTTGACGTGCTAGAAACGATTAAAAATGTAATAAAATACCGCAAAAATACTTTGATCTTTCCTCTTTAATAATAACATGAATATTAGACGATAAAATTTTGTTTTCGTCAAGTTTGGCGTCTTTTTCATCATGCTATGCTCTTTTTGTTTGCCTTTTGTTTACTTTTTGTGGAGGTACCTAGATGAACTGTATTTTGTACAAGTGATGTTTACTTAAAACTTAATGAATATAATTCTCGATTTCAAAAATTCGGCAAAAATAGAATATACATTTCTTAAAAACTTTCCTAAAATTAGCAAATTTAAAGTAAAGAAAATCTGTTCTAAAACCAATATGACTTAAAACATAAAATTTATTTGTTATTTTCATGTGTTCATTGATAGTTTGATGGCCTAAGGTGTTAACAGGTTTAGTATAGTGGACCAGAATTGACATAAATTTACAGAATCTAATTGAACACATTTATTTTTATTTATAGCTACCTAGGAATTTTTAAAAATGAACATGTTTTCAGCAATTATCTAATATTTTATTGACTTTTAGTTATATTTGGAGATGCTTTCTGGAAAAAATAATAAAATTTTCTTAGATTAATTTAAAAATTTAGTAACTAAGATGAAATAACGTGATAGAGATAACTCAATAATTTATCAAATGTTATGGTATTTTATTCATTGCTAATTTATAGTTTTTAATATCTTTTTTTTTTAATTTTAAAGTTGAAATATAAACATACAAAAAATAATGAATTACAGAGAAGAGAATATCTCTGTAAATGGAGGGCAATTTTTACGTGTTACCTATTCATAATAATGTCACATATAGGGTTACCATAAATTAAAAATGGGAATGGTTAAAATTTTAAATTATCTTAAAAATATTGTATTATATTAAGCTTTTCAATTTTGGATTCGTAAATTTCGATTCACTTAATTACATTTTTACCTAAGAAAGAAAGTAATGCAGAATTTTAAACAATTTTTAAATTAAAATTAAAATGGAAACATTCTTGCAAAAATTCATTATTCATCGATTTGTTTTTTCTTATGGCAATGGTGTCCTTAATATAACTTATTTACAAAAGCTAGTCTAATTAAATAATCTCATAGATTGATTTAATTTTCTTTTTTTTAGTTTACCGTTTGAAGCAGATTTTCGGTAGAATAGGGAATATTTGAAAACATAAAAATTAGATGATTTACATTCTTCCTTGACTAATTTGTGTGGAACGGATCCATATGTATTAGCAAGGTCCAGCCACAGTACGACTGGATTGCCTCTTCCTTCTTTTGCTTCTCTTAGGAGCTTCGTTATTACGCCAATATGCTTCAGACAACCTGGGATACCGACAATCCCTCCCTTCTGTAGTGAAGTGTCTATGTCATTGTTGGCACCTAGATAATGCTGAAGACGATTTTTTCTCATTGTCCAGCAAAGTAATCATTCTAAACTATTAATTTCTTTTGAGTTTTCTTCTTTGGGAATCCATACTGCATTAGCAAGCCTCCACTGTCTTGCAACTTTACCTCTTCTCCAAATAGGTTTTAATATCTTTCAGAGATGTAATTGAATATTCGAACATCTCTTGTAGATACTATAGGGAACACCGCTGCGTCCTGGGGCCGAAGCTTCTCTAGCTGCCAATACGACTTCCTTTAATTCTTTCAAGGTCGGTGCCCTCAAGTCGAAATCTGTATCTGACAGTTCAGGGTGCACTATTCTCCTAAATTATTTCCTCGTTTTTTGGTCACTGAGTGTTTCTCGTATTTCTTCAGCTGTACACTCAAGATAACCATTTCTCTTGTCTCTGAGTAATCTCTTCGTAAACCTAAAATGGTTTGAATAAAGACAGATCTTTTTTCTTAGTCCTCTTTTTCACACGCTTTCTGTGACTTTCCGCTCTATGAAGAGTTCTAAGTTTTTTTCCTCAATATATCTCAGTTCTGAAAGACGTGGTTTTTCTATCTCATTTGCTTGTTTTTTTTATAGTTTCTTTAGAGATTTTAGCTCGTGTCTCACCTGGTGAATTTTCATTTCCCGGTGGTTATTTTTAGGTTTTTTCTTGTTTTCCTTTTGAACATAACCGAATCTCTCTGACGCATAACTAATGATGCTAGTCGTCATTGTATATAATCTACTATCTGTGTCCCCTTTCAATATTGTTCTTCAAATATCACTCACATCCTGGTTAAACTGTTGCTATTATTCCTTCTGGTGTGCAGTGAGCCATTTAATACGCTTTCTGGTCACACTCTCTGGATTTCGAGAGACCGGCACGTGGAGGGACTCGGCTCTGTGGTGAATAAATTCATGGTTTCACTGCTACACTGGATGCAGTTGTGAGGTTACATCCTTCAGCACTGCACTAAGTGGATGATTGACGTTAAATCAACCCCTGTCCCTGGCTTCATTTGATACCCAGTTGTGATATTTGAGTGTGGCCTCTCTCTGGCATAATACCACACATGGTTTTGAATTCAAAGTTGTCCTTTTCCCAGTCTAGAACTCAGCTTGCTGATTTTCTCATTTTACTTTCTGACTATTTGCATTGTACAATTGATTTCAATCACAATAAACTGTATAATGTGTCAAATTTACAATCTAATTCATCAGTCTTTCTACCTTTGTTTCTTTGTGTTCAAATGTCTACTTCATCTTAAATCTTTTTCAGTTAACAAATTACATATTTTTATTTACATAGAGTGTAATTGTGCAATTTTATAAATTTTGTCACAGATTTAACAAAATACTTGGAAATGCATTTTTTATAAACGTATTTCCTAATCCAACGTAGTGTGTTTTTTCCACTGCTCATGGAATATATTTTTACTTTTCCAGGTTACATCTTTGAGAGTACCTGACACCAGGACTGAATATTCATGAGAAAGGTGGCATTCTTATACTGTGGAATTCATGGATTAGTAGTTATCCACACAAGAGAGACATACGAGAACATACAATAGGAATAAACTATTTCGTATTAAATTGTGTCGTTAGATTTTGCATTAATTCAAATATCTAAAAACAAGTATGAAAACTCGCAGTGGCGAAAAAGATTTTTGCTGTAAAATCTGTAAATATAAGTGTCCCCTAAAGACAGCTCTGAAAATACACATGTTAAGACACACTGTAGAAAAACGATTCCACTGTGAAATGTGTGGATTAAAATTTTTTCAGAATGGACATCTGAAAACACACTTGCTAAGACACACTGTCGAGAAACCATTCAACTGTAAAATTTGTGAATATAAGTGTTCCTATATGTCAAGTCTCAAAAAACACATGTTAACACACACTGGCGAGAAACCATTCAACTGTAAAATTTGTGAATATAAGTGTTCCCAAAAGTCATATCTCAAAAGACACAGGTTAACACACACTGGCGAGAAACCATTCAACTGTAAAATTTGTGAATATAAGTGTTCCCAAATAGCAGATCTCAAAAGACACCTGTTAACACACACTGGCAAGAAACCATTCAACTGTAAAATTTGTGAATATAAGTGTTCCCAAATGTCACATCTCAAAAGACACATGTTAACACACACTGGCAAGAAACCATTCAACTGTAAAATTTGTGAATATAAGTGTTCCCAAATGTCACATCTCAAAAAACACATGTTAACACACACTGGCAAGAAACCATTCAACTGTAAAATTTGTGAATATAAGTGTTCCTACATGTCAAGTCTCAAATTACACATGTTAACACACACTGGCGAGAAACCATTCAACTGTAAAATTTGTGAATATAAGTGTTCCCAAAAGTCATATCTCAAAAGACACATGTTAACACACACTGGCAAGAAACCATTCAACTGTAAAATTTGTGAATATAAGTGTTCCCAAATAGCACATCTCAAAAGACACCTGTTAACACACACTGGCGAGAAACCATTCAACTGTAAAATTTGTGAATATAAGTGTTCCCAAATAGCAAATCTCAAAAAACACATGTTAACACACACAGGCGAGAAACCATTCAACTGTAAAATTTGTGAATATAAATGTTCCCAAATGTCAAGTCTCAAAAAACACATGTTAACACACACTGGCAAGAAACCATTCAACTGTAAAATTTGTGACTATAAGTGTTCCCAAATAGCACATCTCAAAAGACACATGTTAAAACACACAGGAGAAAAACAATTCAGCTGTGAAATCTGTGGATTGAAATTTTCCCGTAATGGAAATTTCAAAAGACACATGTTAACTCACACTGGAGAAAAACAATTCCAATGTAAAATCTGTGGATACAAATTTTCTCTAAAGCAACATTTCAAACAACACATGTTAAGACACACTTGAGAGAATACTAGTGATATAAATTTAACCCAATACTTCACCAAAGGGCTACGCAAAACAATATTAACTTAGATAATTTTTCTAATAAATATACCAATATAGAGAATGTGTACAAATATGATATGTGACAAACTTGAAATTTGCAGCAAGGTTTGGATTAGAACAAACAGAATCCATAAGCCATTAAAAGCACCATATTTTCAGGTCCTTTTTGAAGTTCTTGAACAGGCGTCAAAATATTATGTGATAAGAATGAATGATGCAAAGCCAAGTATCCATTCATAGTTTAGAAGCATTCATTGAAACACAGAAGCAAGTCACTCAATACCAGAGAAATATGTCAGAGAGGAACAAGAATAACAAACAAATCCACCCTTTATCAAGGTAACCTAAAATGAAATCAGACTGAAGAGTTTCTTAGAAGAAACAGAATGATTATTTTTATTATTAGGATGCCCTGATCTGGGGTGGGGGTCTGTATTGGCTCCTCTTCAGAAAATAAAGGAAATGGCTCATCCAGACTTCTCTTTAACAATATTGCAGTAACAAGTCCTCTGATTGGTTAAAAGATGTTTAACAGATGAGCCAATGACAGTCATGCTTCATTTGCACCATTGCAGACAATTATGAAATTTTTCATCTTTTGACAATGAACATTCAACATATATCACCGAATATATCAAGTAGCATCAAGTCCTACTAAGAGTCCATTATCTTATGGACATATTTCATAGTTCTTTTGATAAACTTCACAGCATTTGGGGATGACTTCCACACAGAAGATGATTCCAGGGGGATTACTCCAGTATCGTCCTTGGTTTTTCAGTAACAGTAACTATTTGAGTGTCTACCTCATTCTTTTCTACCTCTTGCTTCAAATCTTTGAAGACCTCCTTCACAAAAGTTGTTGGGTTCTATGTCTGTTTTATGATTTTTTTCCTTGTCTTTTGTAAAGTCTTATTTTGGTAATGACCTATCTGGCTGATCTACCTTTTGGGCAGCCCCCAAAAGATCCTTCTTGATGGCCCAACTTTTATTGGCCACATTGAAGAAGCAAAAGATCTCCAATGACAGACAGTGTTAAACAAATGATGAACAAAAAGAAACAACTAAAATTAAATAAAGCAAGAATGCAAAGAAAAAATCAAATTTTAACAAGGAAAAGAAAAGACAATTATAATATAAATAAACAAAAGTAGTGTAAAAAAAAAAAGTCAAGAAGAAAAAAAAATCAAGAAACATATTGTAAGAAAAATGCTTCCTGTCTGGCAAAAAC
This sequence comes from Acanthosepion esculentum, assembly GCA_964036315.1. Taxonomy (NCBI): domain Eukaryota; kingdom Metazoa; phylum Mollusca; class Cephalopoda; order Sepiida; family Sepiidae; genus Acanthosepion; species Acanthosepion esculentum. The sequence continues at coordinate 11,507,231 of OZ038479.1, forward strand.
AGTTTTGCACAGATTGAAAAAATGACAAGAAGTTAATCGTGTTAGGAATGACTACAAAAGAATCCCCTTCCTCAAATTCATAGACAAAGCATCCAAATGAATGTTTGGATTTCTTCCTAGCCAATGAGATAAGCCACTTCTTGCTTGTCTGTATCCTATTTGTGTGTTAATACCATTCTTAGTTTGTGACATATTTGCCTTATTTCTGTTAATTTGCCTATTTTTCTCTTACATCTATTATTTGCTTAATATTTTGCCCTGTTCATTTCTTTCTTTTATTATTGTTTCTCCAGACTATGTCAATTCTGTTTGTTGGCCATTTCTTGCTAATTACATTTAATCATGGATAATTACACTAAAATTCATCATCTAAAAAAATCTGACATTAATTCATTCATTTTCATTCACCACAATAAAGTCAAAAAGAATGACATTATTGAATGGTAGAGGTGGGCGGTTTGGAAATTTTGGTTTTGGTATAGATTTGTGGATTTTTTTGGTTGATACCTCAATTTATTTTCCTTTCTAAAGAAACCATTCATTATCTTGTGTGATGATTATTAGTTATTATTCAACATTTAGTTGAATTATGCCACTATTTCAATAATGATGGTGTCAACATTGTGAATCAATCATTATCTATGATGCTATGAATAATATAAGTTTTAAAGAGTTGACTGTTGCAATCAAATTCTATGATTTGCTTGAAATAGTTAACTATTTAAAACAAGTGACCAAAAATTCATGAAAGACTTCTTAATAATAAAACTTCCATTCTTTATTCTGTCTAATTCTTTGACCCTCAGAAACTAAAATACAATTCAGTAGTGAAATAAATTAACAACCATAAAATTTATTTTGATGAACAAAATTAAGCAAACACTCATCATAAGATAAAATACTGTTAAAATTATTCAACAGATAAAAAATTTAATTTTGTATAGAAAGAATGTTTCTTCTCATTGTCTTAGGTTGTGATTGAGAAAAAATCAGTTTCTCAGTGTGAGTAGGTTTCGGCCTCCATCTCTGGTTATTCATGACAAGTCCAGCCTTATTGAAAAAAGGATTGGTAAAAAAAAGTAGTGGTTATTTGGCTAAAGTCATTTTTAAACTTTATTTAGTCATGGAATTCATGACTTGGTATAAAGTTTAATCATTAAGCTTTCAAATAAATTGTCAACTGTAAATAAATACCATGCACATCGGAGAGAAACATTTCCAATGTGAAATATGTGGAATTTGGAATGTCACATACTGGCAATTGACCTATCCATTGCGAGATTTGTATAGTTACCGTCTCACTAAAACCACATCTCAAATGACTCATGTTAACACCAATATGAGATAAACAATTCCTTTGTTAGCTGTGAAGCAGGTATTTTTCTAGAAGAAGGACTTTCATGTTGTATGTAGCAAGACTTTCTGGGGCAAAACAATTCTACTGCAAAAATCTCTGGTTTAAGGTGTTTTTATGTTGTACTGTTTTATGATTGTATTCCATTATGAGAAGAGTTGTAGCTGATGGCTGGCACACAAGTCAATATCTCATCAATATTAATTTGGTCACTATGGACAAGGGCTATGACGCTGTTAAAACCGAAACACCCAGGGCTAAGAACATGAGATAATGTTTGCCAGAGCATTTGAGGGTTGTATTTCACAAAATAGAAGTAGATTTTTCTTGTTTACACCTGGCTAGGAATGACTGCTAAAAATCTCCCCTCACCCGATTTCTAGACAAGTCCTATTCTGATATTGACCAATAAAAATTGAATAATTCTCAGTTTTATCTTCTCTCATTTCTTTTTTCTTCTCTTGAATTCAGAACACTATAATCACTTGACTGTATCCCTTTTGCATACGAATACTATTACTATTTTGTGAACATTTTGCCTTATTCTGTCCTCTAGTTAATTTGCTTTTCACTCACATTATATGCATATATTGGCCCGTTTTATTTTACTCTGTTCTATCTTTCTTTCATCCACTTGTTATTATTGTCTATACGCTTAACACTGGCCAATTATTCCATAAGTTTCTCAAAATTCACCCTAAAAAAACAAAAACACACGTTTACTTCCTCTTCATAAAGGGTTCTATGATGAGATTTTACATGTTGTATTTGGTTGGAATTCTGCCCTAAATAATGTGCACCTGTGTGAATGCATTCACATCTGATATGTTTCATAATATTTTCTTTTATTATAAATTTAACATGACATGAAGTAATCCCTGCTGTAAATCCTTAGGCAGTAGACCTATTTGATCTTTCATACAAAAAATAATTTAACTGTTGTGAGAATAAAATTCTTTTAAAAATACTTCTGATATGAAAATCCCACAAAACTTAAGTTTTTTCTATTCTTCAAACACATATTTATTTTAAAAAAAAACTCTCTTTTGTCATCAACAAATAGAAGAATTACAAAATCATGCTGAAATATTAAGTAAATTTTTGAATAATTCATATATTTTTGTTGTGAAATCTGGAAGGAAATAATGTATTTTATTTAAATATGCTGTCCTGGAATTACAACAGTAATTATATTTTTATTATTTTAAATTATTTTTGTAATATTTCAGGGTGAATTTACAATATGTGCTACTTTGCTATAACAAAAATACATTTATTATGAAAGTAAAATAAATTATAAAATTATTTATAGAATAAATTATACAATTATAAAAGTTTTCATAGATCTATTGTATTATTTATGTAAGGTTTCAGGTCATAATTGCCAGAGACAATCAGCAATACTAGTTAGAAACAACAAAAAAAAAACATTGAGACCTAACAAACATTAATAAAACAACACCTTATAATATAATTATTGTCTCACAGTTGCTTTGCTTTTGACTATAATTAAAAACCTATGTTGTCTTGTATTATTTTGCCTTGTTTGTTTTTATTCCACTTCTGATTATTGTTTATTGAGAATTTCCTCAAGTGTCTATAAACTGGCCTATGGCCAGCTATTCCAAAATTTCCCAAAATTAATCCTACAAAAGTAGAAAAACACAGGTTTACTTCTATTTCATAAATGTTTCTATTCTGAATGTGATTGCTGACAAGACAGGAAAAATCTCTTGCAAAAGACTAGGCACAAATCGGATTATATAAAATGTCTTCTGCTACATTAATTTATTGACCAAAAGAGGAAAATCTAACATGCAAAATTTTGGTCATCTTTCAAAAATATGACTAAAGCATGATAAAAGATTACATCTGTAACTGTCAAAAGTTATCTCAGCAATTTATTTTCTGTTTATGGAATGTCATCAAGAGAGAAGACAGAATGATTCTTCTCAAAATAGATAGGTATTAATAAAACAACACTTTACAATATAGGCATTCTACAGCTCAAAAAGCACAAACATTATCATTTGGAGGTCAGTATTATTAACGTTGAAATCAAAGCATTTTTATACTATCAAGGGAAACATCACCTTTTAATGTCACAGGCAATGAAAAGGTTAAGAGATACAATCGTATCATTTGGAGGTTTGTATTGTTAGCCTTGTAATCGTGTTATTTTCCTATAGAATCATGGTAAAAACTAAACAGCTTACAATGTCATAGGCAATAAACGGTTTTTTTTAAAAAAAGCAATGGTATCCTTTTAAGGAACGCAAAGGCATGGCGCGTGGAATTAAAAAGATTCTACCCCTCGTGGCCTAAATAAGGGTTTGGTTTGAAATTCCAAAGTATATCACCTGAAGAAGAGCAGAGTGTACAACGGCCGAAATGTTGTGAATATGGCAATAAAGATGAGGATAACAAGCTGTATGATGTAAATAGTTAAAATACGCAGAAATATAGACAGATAATTTACTATATCTACAGAAGTAATGTACTTTCTTTATTTCCTGACCAACCAAACAACCTTTGAAGAAAATGAAAAATTGATGGAAGCATTGGAGAGAGAGATAATCTGAAGTGAAAAATGATGCAAATGAAGATTGATTGGATATTAGGTAGCATCCCAGCAAGCAAACCACTAGTGTCCCACCGGTGACAACGGCAGCGGTCTTCTGGTGGCAGTCACTGTCATACCAACAACGTCGGTACTCCAATGGTCGGTATTCCAGTGGTTCGCCGGTGGTGGCCGCCACAGGTAGTTATCCATTGCCAGAGAATATAGAGACTTCCTCTATTTCAATCGGCTTCTTGCAAGTAGAACACGTGGAATTTGGATGCTGCAGGAATCACTTCTTTTCTTAAATATAGCATTTACTGATAGACTTGTAACTTACAAAACTATTATTCACAAACGGAAAGAGAAACTATTCTACTAACAACCACGTTAAAGAACATACACCACCGAACTTGTACAACAAAAGACTTTGTATTAAGTATTTCACTTTTTTGTTGTATTTTACTAAACAAAAATAGGAATCAAGCAAGGCTCATCATAACAATGTATACATTATGAAATGGACATAGTCCGACAATTATTTTAAGACATTTATAAAAATTTATGCCCATTTAGAACCCGAATAAACGGGTTCAGGGACTGTCTACCTCCCCGGACCAAACTTTGCCCTACGGCAAAGCTCCGTCCGAGTTCCTCACTGCCAAAGCAGAGAGTTCGACAAGAGTCGCGCACAATCAGAGAGCTGATAACTACTCCTCCCTCGACTGCCTACTGACTCCTACTTATAATAGGTGGGAGAGTCTATTATCTAGACAAGGTGTCTTCTACTATAACAGTTAGTCTGAAAATAATCAATTACATCATGTGGGATTTTAATTGATGAGAAAATTAATCCACTCAGTGTCTAAAGAAACATTTAGCATAGGTACCTCCACTGATTTTTAAAACAAAATTAGCAGACTGTGATGAAAAAATGGCCCACATGTAATAAAAACAAAGTTTTATTGTCAAAATATTTGTTATTATTGAGAGAAAAGACCAAATGATTTTTTGATTATTAAATTACATTTGTAGAGTGAGTGGCTATGATTAAATGTAAATAAATGGCAAAACTGCCCGCAAAACATAATTGACAAAATCTGCAATAAACAACAATTAAAAGAAAAGAGCAGGGTAAATAATAATCACATAAGGCAAGCAAAAAATATATGCAAGGTAAATTAACAGTAATAAGGAAAGCGACAGTAATATGGCAAAAAAACAAGAATTGGGGTTAACACAAAAGAGCAAATTCAGATGAACAAACAGCAATCTGACTTCAAGACAAGACGTACCAGGACTGAGTTAAATAAAACAAAGGACTGGCCTATTGGCTATGAAAAAATCCTAGCATGCATTTGTGTATGAGTGCCTATAAACTGGGAAAGGAAAAGTATTTTGCAATAATTCCAATACAGATTGGAATCAACCGCCCACCTCAATGGTTGAGTGCACTCATTTGTCCTTCCCTATTATTGACCCATTTCTGGGGGGGGGGGAGGGGCAATAAATACGAAAATGATCACATAAACATGCACAATTGATTTACATTGTTATATACATAAAAATTTTGTTCGCCACAAATAACGTGGGCGACAAAGTCTCGGATTTACAGTTTGAAAAAAAAATGGAGGAATGCAAAAGTCTACTCCAGGATTTTTTAAAGTTCCAATTGGAACAACAAACGAAAATATTAGAACAACAAAATACATTCCAGAAGCAGTTACAGGAGGAAACTTTCAATAGACCGATGCAATTCCAACAGAAAATGGAACAGATGCATGAGGAGTTTCAAAACAAAATTCTGGAAATTACCAAGAACAGGAAAGAGAAAGTCTACAAAATGATTCCTTCCCAGAGAATACAATATGGAATTCTATTGAAATATTTACGTACAGTCCAGATGAAGAGGTAACTTTTCAAGAATATTATAAAAAATACGGGAGAAAAAATACAATTTATTGGAGAAATTGTTACAAACGTCACGTTAAATAAAAAAACGCGAAAAGTTAAACTCTTTATCATGGAAAATAACACGAACTTACTCGATACGAACTGGATAACGGAGTTTCAATTATGGGATCTACCGATAAATTCTTTCTGTTACAAAATTTTAACTCCGAAGCCGAAAAATTAATAACGAAACTTAAGGAAACATTTCCTACTGTTTTTTCTCCAAGTTTGGGAACGTGTACCAAGATGGAGGCAAAATTCTTTTTAAAAGAAAACGCTCAGGCGGTATTCAAAAAGAAAAGGAGTGTTCCGTTTGCCTCACTAGAACAGATTGATAAAGAATTGGACAGATTAGAGAAATCCGGTGTACTCAAAAAAGTTGACTACAGTGACTGGGCAGCTCCGACGGTATACATGAAGAAAAAGTCTAAAGACATTCGTGTTTGTGCAGATTTTTCAACGGGGTTAAACGCGGCACTCAAAGACTATAACTATCCTCTATCAACAGCAGAAGAAATATTTGCAAAGCTTAATGGAGGTACTGTATTTTCGAAAATAGACCTCAGCGATGCATATCTGCAAATACCGGTAGAGGAAGAAACGTCTAAACTTTTGTGTATTAATACACATCCGGGTCTGTATAAATTTAACAGACTACCTTTTGGGATTAAGGTCGCCCCCACCATTTTCCAACAAGTTTCGATGTTGGGTGGTTTGGATTTCGCAGTAGCGTATCTGGACGACATCCCCATGATAAGTACAAGTATTGCAGAACACGTGAAACATGTAGTTTCCAGAATACAGGAGTTTGGATTTAAACTCAAGGAAACTAAATGCGAGTTTTTCATGGACAAAGTAAAATATCTGGGGCAGATCATCGATAAGAATGGTAGAAGGCCAGATCCAGAGCAATCAGTGGCTATAAAAGACATGCCGGCTTCGAAGGATATTACAACATTATAAAGTTTTTTGGGACTAGCTAATTATTACCAAATATACATCCCTAAAATGTATGATCTGCGGAAACCATTAAATGAACTACTAAAGAAAGGAAAGCCCTGGAAGTGGATTAATGAATGCCAGAAAGCATTTGAAAAGATAAAGGAAGTATTATCCTCGGAATTATTTCTAACCCATTACAATCCGGATTTAGACATCATAGTAGCTTGCGATGCAAGTGAGTATGGAATAGGAGCGTGTATTTTACACAAAATGGCAGATGGTCAAGTAAAACCAATTGCTCATGCTTCTAGAGCACTACTTCCGGCTGAGAAGAATTACTCTCAGATAGAGAAAGAGGCGCCCGTTATAATATTTGCAGTAGCAAAATTTCACCGTTTTAAGCTACAAACCGATCATAAACCTCTAATTTCGATTTTTGGATCGAAAAAGTTTTTGTCGAAGCATACAGCAAACCGACTACAAAGATGGGCTACAATATTTCTAAATTATAACTTCAGCATGGAGTACATACCATCCAATAAATTTGGCTATGCTGATGGGCTGTCCAGGTTAATTCCTAAAAGGAGCGAACCATTAGAAGACACGGTAATTGCTTCACTAAAATCAGAAGAAGAACTGAAATTTACTGTGAGTAATGCAGTTCGGGAACTTCCGGTAACTCTAGAAAAAATAAAAGAAGAAGCCACCAGGGACGAGTATATCTTAAAAGTAAAAGAAAAAATAGCCAAGACGGACCAGTACATAACAAATGTGTTTTCGCTTTGCGATTCAGTGTTGTTATATCGAGAACGTGTGGTAATTCCATACACACTTCAAAAACAAATATTAAAAGATTTCCATACAGGTCATCCAGGCAGCACTAGGATGAAAAGCCTAATGCGAAGTTTTGTATATTGGCCGAATATGGACAGGGACATTGAGAATGCAGTAGCAAGCTGCAAAGGCACCACCAGTAAAATTTAATCCCTGGCCAAAAACAGACCTACCATGGTCTAGGTTGCATGTGGATTTTGCAGGTCCACTGAATGGATACCATTACATCATAGTAGTGGATAGTTTCTCAAAATGGCCTGAAATACAAAGAATAAGAAATCCGACGACGCAAAGTACGAAAAACTTCCTGCTGGAATTGTTCGCATGGTTTGGTGTAGTAGACACAATTGTGACGGACAACGGAAGTCAATTTACGTCGAAACAATTTAAAGATTTCTGCAAGGAATACAATGTCGAACATATTACCACAGCTCCATATCACCCAAGATCTAACGGGTTAGCGGAAAATTTGTCCACACCCTTAAAAGAGCTTGAAAGAAAGCTAGGGAAATACCTGCAGATGAAGCTCTACAGAAGTTTCTACAAGTATACAGACTTACTCCAAATAACGCAAAACCAGCCTCACAATCGCCAGCCGAGGTGATGTTTGCACGTCGAGTAAGATCTGTTTTCGACAAATTATTAACGAAAAAGACGAAGCCAGGTACAGAAAAATTTATTCAAGTTAAGTACACTCCTGGTGAAAAAGTATACTTTAAGGTATATAAACAGAATAAATCATTCTGGGAGAGTGGAAAAATAGAAAAGCGGATTGGCAATATGATGTACTTCGTGAAAGGTGAAAAATTCACGTTCAGACGGCACATTAACCAGATCAGACGACGCTCTTCAGGCGTGGTTGACAGCGCTCCAGCTGAAGAAACACATATGGAGGTGATTTTTGATACGTTTGATCTTCCAACACCAGCAACGATGTTACCTGAGGTACGCCGATCCAAGAGAAAAAGAAAGGTAACTGACCAATTAAAAATGGATCCAAAACGTAGGAGATACGCTACGATGTTGCTAAAAAATGAAGTTTTTTTTTGTTTTTTCTTGTTCTGTAAACAAAATAAAATAAAATAAAAATTTTTAAAACTTTTTACTCCTACGGAGTAAAGTTTTAGGAGGGGGGTGTTATAGTGAAAGACACCTTGTCTAGATAATAGACTCTCCCACCTATTATAAGTAGGTAGTCGAGGGAGGTGTAGTTATCGGTGAACACAACTCGATTACTCTGCGTAACACTTATTTACAAGTTCCTAACGTTTCTGTAGGTTTACCCCTTTTAGGACGCAGTTAGTCCGACTACAAGTTCTATTGTGAAAATAACTCCACAACACTAAAAGATCTCAGTAACATTTTGTAGACTCTGTCACATTGACGAGAATATTTTATTAATAATTCAATTCCCTTATTTTATGTCTACTTATGCTTGAGAATCACTATTTTCTCCTTATTTGGATTTGTGCAATGTTTTCTTCACATGCAGTAGACTCAACTCTACTGAGAATAAAGGTACTGTTTTTGTTTTAAATTTGTTGAATCAATTGAAAAAAAAATTATTCTTTAATAATCCTCACAAAAATATCATTGAAATATGATTAAGTGTAAATACTGCTTTTTATTGAATTTATTAATTTAAATACTTTCCAAAATTCTCAAGAAATAGTTTCTTAATTGAACTGTTTTTGTATTGAAGTTTTGCATGTAATATTTTAAAAGTTTTGTTTGGTTATTAAAAAATATTTTCCTGTCATATTTCACAAAAAGTAATGTTTCTTATTTGACCGGTGTTTTGTTTTGAATTTATTGATTTAGTTTAAAAAAAACAACTTTTGTTCTGTCAATGTAAAACTTCACAAGCAAATTGTTTTTCTCCAATGTCGGTATGCATATGTCTCAGTAAATTTGCCTTGTTTGAAAATTCAAATCTACAAACTTCACAAGAAAATGTTTTTTCTTCAGTTTGTCTATGCATATGTCTCACTAAATCTGCCTTGTTTGAAAATGTAGATCTACAAACTTCACAAAAATGTTTTTCTCCAGTGTGTGCATGCAGTTATCTCACTAAACGCAACATTTGTAAAAATGCAGATCCACAAGTTTCACAGGAGTAAGGTTTCTTTCCAATGTGTCTATGAATATGTCTGATCATTTCTGATTTGCCTGAAATGTAGATCCACAAAACATCACAAGAGTAAGATTTCGATCCAGTATGTATATGCATATGAATCACTAAAACTGAATTTTTGAAAATGCAGATTCACAATCAGCACAAGAGTAAGGTTTCTCTCCAGTGTGTGTAAGGATATGTCTAAATTCACCTTTTGTGCAAATGCAGATCCACAACTGTCACAAGAGTAAGGTTTTGCTCCAGTATGTGTACATATATGCCTCACTAAATCTATCTTTTCTGAAAATGCAGATCCACAAACTTCACAGGAATATGTTTCCTCTCCCGTGTGTGTACGCATGTCTCACTGAATAGTCTTAGATGAAGATCTACAAACTTCACAAGAATAAGCTTTCTTTCCATTGTGTATATGCATGTTTCACTAAAGCCAACTTCTCTGAAAATGCAGATCCACAAACTCTGCTAGAATATGGTTTCTTTCCTGTGTGTGTATGCATATGCCTGACCATATTTGACTTCAGGGAAAATGCAGTTCCACAAACTTCCCAAGAATATGTTTTCTCTCTAGTATATTTATGCACGTTTGACTAATTATGATTTATGTGAAAATGCCATTCCACAAACCTAACAAGAATATGGTTTCACTCCGGTGTGTATACACATATATGTCCCTAAGTGCAGCTGATGTGGAAATGCAAATTCACAAACTTCACAAGAACAAGTTCTCTCTTCCATGTGTGTATGTACGTGTCACTCAGTTACATTTCAATGAAAATGTAGATCCACAAATTTTCAAAGAATATGGTTTCCTTGTAATATATGTTTTCATCTGGTCTATTCTAACCTCAGAACAGTAGATCTCACATGAATATGGTCTAAGTGTGCTGTTTGTCCATGCATAGCACTAAATGTGTTTTTGTAGAAAGATAAACCACACATTTCAAAGTATATTATGTCTTGCCAGGTAAAGTTCATTGTCAGCCTTTTGACATTGTAGATCCATCACTTTCACATGAAACATGTAGCATGTATTTGTCTGTGTTTTCATGGAAAGTGAAATGTCTTTTCCTTCCTTGGAATTCTCAATAATAATCACTGCAGTTTTTTTTACATCCAAAACGTCTGTGAAGAAAAAGGGCATAAATGATATATTAATAGGAGCAGTGAATAAAAATAAAAATCTATAATGCAACGTAGTGGTTGCATTATAGATTTTTATAAAAAGACAATTAGCTTTGTAACTAACTGGACCATCAACGTTTTATCAATACTGATTCATGGGTTTTGGTGGAAACTTGATTTAGAGAAACAGACAAATATTGCCATTTATATATATAGATAAATACAGTTTTAATTCAATATCACCTGACCACTACAAATTTCTACACAATTTAAAAGTTTATTATTTTAATTAAAAGTATAAAAAGTAACAATTCTTGTAAAAATTTATTATTCATATTAAAATATCAAGCAAAAATATGTCTTAATAATTTAAAAAGATGATTTTCGTTTTGGCCAATATGAAACAGACTTGGTATCAAAATAAAATTTAAACATTAGTCAACAATCAGTGAATTATCTTATTCAAACAGCATTTTCAGTACTTATTCAGGAAGTAATTCCTTCTATACTGGATAGATAGTTTTATTAGAAAACTTTGTGGAAATATATTTATGGTGTCTGTTTCCCCTCTTTGATATCTTGTGTATACTTTTTATTTTGGGGAGGTATTCTTCAAATTTTTTGACAGTTATATAAAGAAAATCCCTTCCTTTTGCTGATGGTTTTTTCTGTCTATTTCACAAAATTTTAATCCCCTTCTGATAATATTAATTTTTTTTAAATTTTAATTTAGAATGACAAATGACCATTCCAAACATGAGCATCTTGTTGAGATAAAGGTCTTTTCAGCCATATGTTCATGGTGATTTCTATATAGTTATGCCTTTGTTAAATGATCAATAAAATGTAAATTGTAGATTACAAGTAAATACATGAAATATTAACAACAATTATCTGTCAAAGATTACCTCCTGTAAGGTAAAGTATTTAGAGAATCTACAATATTGTCATTCCCACAAGATGTATTAAAAAATATGTTCACAAAAATGAATAATAAAACATGCTGAATCTAGAATTTCAGAATGTTAATAAATGTTTTTCTGGAATATGACTAATCTTATGACATGCTAAGTGAACTATATTTTCTTTACACAAATTCCAGTGTCAAAGACAGAGGAAATGAAAAAAAAAACATTTTAAGCATTCAGAACTCATTCAGAAAAGAATGAAGTTATTTTTAATCATTTCATTTTTTAGAAAATGCTAGAATTTATTTTTTTTTAATCCATTCTATTCAACACCTTTAATTATGAAATTACAAAAAATTCTTTTCTGTATTGCATAATGTTTATATTTCTTATAAGTCTTTGTGATATTTAAATCCAATATTTTGTTTCGATTATTATGAAAAATATATTTAAATCTTAGGTATACCAAACTAATGGAGGTACCTATGTAATATTTAACATTAGTTTTTTAGCACCTGTTTCAGTTGAAAAACACATTGATTTCAAAATTCTTGCAAAAATCAATTGTTGGGTTTTAGTGAAACTTGCAGAACTTATTCACAAATGAATTAAATTATTCTAGAAATATTTTAGAAAGTCATGGTGAATATATTTTTTACCTCTGTTACCCACTCCTACTTAATTTTATACAAGCTAAAAAAATTCGACATTTGTGTAATTTTGTTAATAGCAAAAGGCTTTAAAGAATAAAAATCATCAACTTTTTTAGCACAAATCAAATTCTTTGACTATCATTGTTACATTTTCAAAAAATGTCCAATGCAGCTGAAACTGCAACCCTGTCCACTGCAGGTGAAACTGCAACTCTGTCTGATGCAGCTGCAATCCTGCCTGATGCAACATCTAACCTGTGTTCATCTGCCATTCATTTACCCAAATTTATTAACATTAAAGGAAATCAAAAAAAATTATCAAAGGGCAAAAAATTAAAAGAACTACAAAATAAAAATAAGTTCCCATCCTTTCAATAGCAGAAAGCTTCATTATGACTGTCTTTTGAATGGAGTTCCTGCTTCTCATGTTTCTGGATTGTTAACATCAATTTCAAAACCAGTGTCAATGGAACACTGCTCTTTTGAAAAAAGTTCTGCAACAGTTTACACAATGGTAGGAGAGCTTGGCTTCCTTTCAGATTTGAAGATATTTGAGGCTGTGCGAAGTGCACATTGAAAACTGCACTTTAGTTTTCAACTCTATGACACAAGATGGACACCACATGATCTGTGTGGTATTGACAACAATGTCATCTTTCCATCTTGTATTGCTGGAACGTCTTCCTGGAGAGACTGCAATGGATTACAAGCAGCATATTTGTGAATGCATCAACAACTTAGCTAAAGTGGGTTCACTGTCGACTAGCATAAGTGTTGACGCCAGTTTAAAACTTATACTTTCAAAAATCAAATGCTGCTTAACAGACTTGACTCCTGTCACCCATTCAACAGTTTTGTTATTGGAAATGGAGTGGCAGGTTAAACTTGTGGAAATGTACTGCAATTTGCATCCTTTAGAAACAGTTGCACCAAAGACAAGGAAGGTCCTGAGGGATTGCGAGTGAACTACAAATGTGAGTGAGTGCCTAGCATGGCAAATTCTTGTAGCCATGAATTCCTTAAGATATAGTGATACATTACGCCTCATTCAGAAATTGAGGTCCAAGTTACTAGATTTCAAGGGCATTGGTTGCATGTAATTTTTCATCTAGGTGCAACTTACTGTCCCATTTTCAAACAATGCAACCAATTTGGATTGAGACTTTCCTCAAGAAATAAAATCTTTGCAACATTACAGCAGTTATTTACAGAAGAAGCTGGTACAGGGAGATGCAAGTGATGTGAATCATATGGAAGATGCTATCAGGGCCTTGGATGAGGATCTTATTACCCAAAAAGACCCTATCGACAATATGAACATCAAAGGGGTCATAAACAATATAAAGGTACTCACTGAGGACCCCATGTTTATTTTCATCTCCACATCTTCTTTAAAAATACTTTACTAAAAATGTGATTGCCTCTGAAAATGAACACTTATTTCAACAAATGATAACTGCCTGTTTAAAACGGATTGTGGAATTTTAATCAGGGAGTATGCAAAATCATTCACCATGATAGAGTTTTCTTCCATGTCGATATTAATATCAGTGAGGCAGCTCACCATGCTAACTGAAAGCATTGTCAGTGAATTTTGTGAAAGACAAAAGCTTGCATCTAATGCTTATATATCCAGCATAAGTGATGTCATCAAAGCCACGTGGTATCAAGTAAGGAAAGTAATTGATGATCTGGGTGCTGAGCAGTTCCAGGAACATCTACAGCTGGCATCGATGTACAGCAGACAGAAGACTGGGATGAAAAAAATGCAGTACCAAGAAGTCAAAGAAGAACTTGATAGAAGGGTGAAAGCTATGGATGTCCAGTCGGAAAAAATGGAGAAAATCCTTGATCCAGAAAAAACTAATGCAACAAAAAGATGTGTCAATTTCTACTTTGCTTAATAAGTATCATCCACAGTCTGCACAAGACCTCCATGAAATACACACTAGGCAGATTGTTGGATGTACAATAAAACACATTTGGACAGTTGTTGGTGTAAACTGTGAATACGTCAGCTACATTATTAGTTATGCAAATCCTTTTTATATGATTTCATATCTTGATGATGCAGCTAACTATTATCAATTGAACAAATGTAAAGTTGGTGCTATCTCATGTAGGACTTTGAAAATCTGACCAGCAATAATGATTGAAGAGGCAATGAAAGACAAAAACATCCCTTTTCAGGGTCACAAAATATTTCTGAAAATCTTTTCACCATTATGCATAGCATCAATTTCTTTTAAATATTGTTTAGGGTATTGTGTTAAGATAATAAATGTTTAAACAATTACATAATTAATAGTAAAATTTAAAAAAAAATTAAAATAATCCTCATAATAAAAATAATAAAGAATAAAATTAAAAATATATATTAAAAATATAAATTAATAATAAATAAAATACCAGAACGTTTCATAAATTATTGACTTACCTCTATCATAGTATTTCATCACAGTTATTAAATTCTAATATTAATCTAGGAAAATTTTATATTATTTTAAATTTTATTATTTTTACATAAAGCATCTTCAAACGTAACTAATAGTCAATAAAATATTAGATAATTGCTGAAAATATGTTAATTTGTAAAAATTACGAGGTAATTAAAAAACCAAAAGAAAAAAAATGTGTTTACTTAGATTTTGCAAATTTGTCACTTCTGATCATCCATACTAGTCGTGATCATCGCGGAACATATCGATAACGTCAATAAAGATATTGAGAAAAACAGGACCCGTCGTTAAGAAATGCTTGTATACTAATTACTTTATGCTATATATAAGTAATGTTAATTTCAAATCAGAGTAATTTAACTTTATAATTGTTAATTTTACTCAAATAACGTGTCACAAACGAAATATATATTTTAAGAAATGACGATGAAAATATTTATAGGTAAATTATACTCTTTTTTTCTTTAGTCTCTGAGACGATCGCAACCGAATTTTTATTTACATATTTTTTGTAAACGGCCCCCGATCTCCGAATAGTGAGAGAAATCAATTAAGAACAAATTATTCTTCAACCAAAATTATCATTATTCCTTCACTTACCTTTCAGACGAGAAAATTCAATGAGTAAAACAAAATCGTCTGATTTGTTTGTTTTCAAATGATTTCCTTGAGATTTCTCCTCCTTCAACCGAAGTTTTTTTGTTGTTCTTTCAGTTGATATAATAATGTCGTAGTTGTTACGAATGTGACAAGGAAAGAATTAAGAAATGAAAAAAACACGAAATTACTTTGTTTTTTTCAGACAATATTTCGCTTGATAATAGCAGACGAACGATGTGGCGGTGTTAAACAGGATGTGATTCCTCGTGTATAGAAATCCTTAGTTTTCTTGACATTAAAAAAAATAAATACATTATGTTGTTTCTGGCAGCCGACAAATGAAAAGAATATGTCCGTGTTGATGCTGAGGTAAGTCCAATACTACGTTTTGGGTCGGAGAGAGCGAAAAAAGTCTTCTTATAGGCCTAGACAGCACTACTTAACGGTGTTTGATGAAACCCAAGGAGTAAATGAGTGATCACTTCAAACACCTTCATAATCAACATTAGACTCATCCTATAGGAAATTTGTCACATGAAAGGGTTAAGGTTAAAGGTGACAGAATTGATAAAAGCAACAATGGCTTGAAAGTTTAGAGTGGACAATTCTCTCTTTTAGGTGGAAGAATAAAGACTCAAACTCCTGCCCTGAGTTTAACAATAGAAGAAGAAAATCTTTATTTACATACACAAAAAAGGTAAAGGGATATACAAAAAGTATGGGAGAAGGAAAGGGAGAAGAAAATTCCTTTTAACTTAAAGGAAGAAAAAGTGTTCATATAAAAGGCTTGTTCATAATATTTCCCTGAGGACCTAAAAGTTTTTTAAGCACGTAAATTGTTCTTAAGGGTTAGCAGTTGCATAACATTTTTCAGAGCTCTTGTTGAGAGGAAAACAATCAGAAGATCCGTATTTTGTAGTTGAGTGTGTTTGTAGTATTGGCCGAATTTCAAGATGCTAGGAAGAAGATCTAGAGTAGTTTTAGTAGAAGGCCAACATTATTTACAGCCCAGCATGTAGATTTCTTTCTTGAAACAGGTTCCAAAAATGTCACCAACCTGATGTTATCACAGACGATGTCCAATACTTGCTGCCAAAGATGCACATATCATCCGTATTTAGCAAGATTAGAAGGCTCAGAAATATTGGGAAATTTTACCTCCAAAATTGCTATAGACTTTCCCAGCCATCTCATTCATGAGAAAAATCACAAGAACATTTATAGTAAAAGGATTGGGGAAGCTATATTATGATGGTGGGTAAGTAACTGAAGGCAAGTTTATTGATAACCAAAAGGGTAAAACTAAAATAGAAAGAAACGCATATGGAGGCTTGAACATAAAACTGAGACGATTTGTGTAATAAACTGGTAAAGAAGGGAGCGCGTTCTTTCTATACATGAATACATATAAAGTTTTCTACAAGAATGCATTCCACTGTTGCAGTGAGTTCAGAGAAAAGTTAAGAAGTTTCCATTTTGCAACAGTGTATAAGGATACGTGTTGAATAGATTTTACATGGAGAGATACAAATATAAAATAAATGCATGAAATAAGGTAACATTAAGCAAATGTTCAAATAATAACAGAGAAAGAAAATAGACAAATTTAAGGAGAAAATTAACAAAAGCTATAAACCAATTATGGTTAACAATGGCGATCTCCATAAACTACTGACCGCATGTGGTGACTTTATTTTTCCATTTCCTCATGCTAAGGGAAGTCACCGGAAGGTGTCAGAATGATGATCAACATGGAAATCACTTAAGATAAAAACAGGACAAACAAAAGGGGAAAAAATGTAATTTTTGCACTGTGTGATAGAACTATATATACAGGGGTTGGACAAAATAATTGGAACAGTTGCAATATCCACTCCTATATTTCAAAGACCTATTATATTAAGAACTTTAACTGAAACTTCGTAATTGCAGGTTATATCTATTGTAAATATGTTCATTTATCTAATTTACTTTGTCTTATTTATTTTTAGAATTTCATAAAATTTAAGCTAAATTCGTGACCTCTTCGAGTTCGACAAAAAGCAAATTGTTGGAGCTTGCATGGCAGGAGCCTCGATGACTAAGGTTTCTGAACTGTTTGGTTTTTCAAGAGCTACCATATCAAGAACACTGATGCAATTGAAGAAACAGGGCAATATCTCGAGCAACCTTAGCAATTCGGGCCGGACTTGCAAACTGACAGTGACTGACGTGCATTGAAAGGCAATGTGTCAAAAAATCATCAGACAAATTCAGCGAAGGTGGCTGCTGAGTTGAATAAGCATCTGAATAGTTCAGTTTCTACTAAAACTGATTGCCATGAGCTCCATAAGGCTGCGTATCATGGAAGAGCCACTGTGAGGAAACCTCTTCTCTCCACTCCCAACATTCAAAAGAGGTTGAAGTGGTGCAGAGATCACAATGCCTGGTCTGCAGACCAATGGAAGCAAGTTATATTCTCAAACAAGTCCAGTTTTCCTCTTTTCCCAACTTCAGGGCGCGTTTATGTATGGAGGCAGCCCAAAGAAACTTACAACCCTGACTGCCTTCTTCCAACAGTGAAGCATGGAGGTGGATCAGTGATAGTTTGGGCCACCATATCATGGAAATGTTCAATAGTTGCCCTGCATGGTAGAATCAACAGTAAAGATTACCTGAACATTTTGGGAGATCATGTTCATCCAATGTCCAAGACTTTATTCCCTAATGGTGACTGCATCTTCCAAGACGATAATGCTCCAATACTGCTCGAGTGGTTAAGAATTGGTATGAAGAGCATGAAAGTGAGCTTGAACACATGAAGTGGCCTCCCCAGTCTCAAGATATCAATATTATTGAACCGCTATCCTCCATGGTCTTGTCAAAAAGAGCTGGAGAAGGTTTTAATGGAAGAATGACAGAAAATTCCTCTGGATGAAGTTAGAAAGCTGTATGATTGCATTCCTAGACGTATTAAAGCTGTCTGTGAGGCTAAAGGAGGACCAACTCCATATTAAATATATTTTCATTGAATTTAACAAATGTTTCAATTATTTTGTCCAACCCCTGTATATATATATATATATATATATAAAATTCGCATTAACAGGAAAACAAGATTGACACAGTTATTTAACCAATTTATTATATGCCCATGAAATTCTATTCCAGCTTCTTGCTTTCCTGTCAACAACAGCTGGTAAACCAAAATGCCAAAAACACACATCCGACATTGTTGACACCATGACCTGATTGGTTGAAGTGCACAGAGACCAGGAAATTGTTGTTGCTGTCCCTGAGATGGAACTCTGTTCCAATTTCTCCTACGTAATTCCCCTTCTTGCATCTGTGACAGAAAAGTAAATATAAAAGATTGGGACAATTACAGATCTGAGCCAGCAGTTTGAATAGCAGGTGAGTTCCCAGTGGAGGAGCTGGTGGTTGTAAATGTTATGAGTGATGATATCTTTGCAGATCAGTCACTGGTGTTTGTTGCAGGTGACATTCCCTTGGTGAGGTGATGAATTGCATGTGTTGGATGATGTTAAAATTCTGAAGAGATTTGGGGAGCTGTTGTATCACATGTAGGTGGTTATTGCTAAATATTTTTTCTAATTGTATTGTCTTGAAATAGTGGAAATCTTTGGTTGAGTTGTGGGAACATTTGTGGATATGCTAATTAAAATAAAAGACCATAGGGATTCTGGAATTATTGTTTTAGTTTCTTAGGTAAGGAGAGTGTTTCTGTCATGTTTGGAAGCCTTGCTAATAGATTCTTTGGTCATTGTAAGTGAGCAATTCCTATTGAGAATGTGATTGAATAGTAGTCCTATGTGTTGTGAACAGATGTGTTTTATGCACAAGCAATATGGCTGTATATATATAATGCTGTACAAAAGTAAGTGAACCACTAACATATTCTCAAAAATTATCTCATTTTCACAGATGATCAACAAATCTTAATTAAGCTATATTCATTAATTATATGCTATATTCATAAAGAGAAACCTTTATTAAATCAGTTACAACCACTTTCAAAAATTAAATTATATATTAATGAAGAGAAATCTTTATTAAATCAATTCACTTTCAGAAATTAAGCTATATATTCACAAAGAGAAGCCATTATGAAATCAATTAAACACTTTCTAAAACTAAGTGATATATTCATAAAGAGAAACATTTATTAAATCAGTTCACTTTCAAAAATGTTTACCAAGCAGTAATTGAAAATTAAAAATTAGGATGTGCAAAAGTACGTGAACCCTTCCATTTAATATTTGGTCAGTGATCCTTTTGAGGTTACAATGTCAACCAGTTTTTTTCCTATAATTTTTAAGAAGTTACTGGCAGTAGTGTCGATTGTTGACTATTCTTCTCGACAAAACACCCACAATTGTTTGATATTACCTGCTTTGCATGTATCCACTGTCTTCTTTCACATGTATACCAAATTTTTAATTGAGTTTAGATTAGGACTATGACAAGGCTATTCCAAGACTTGAAATTTCTTTTTACGAACATGTCCTTTTGTAGCTCTGCTTTGATGCTTCAAATCATTGTCCTGTTGGAAGTTCCAACCTCAACATAAACCAAACATTTGAACTGAGGACAGGACACTTTCATTCAAAATTGCTTGTTATCTTGCAAACTCCATTGTACCATGCATATTATTTTGCCTGCTCCATCTGCAGTAAAGCACACCAAATCATAATGCTGTTACTGCCATATTTAATGGTTGGTATCAAATTCTTCACTTCAAAAGCTGTATTAGGAGCTCACCAGATATATCATCTATTGTTCCTCCCAAAAATCTCTACTTTGGTCTCATCCGACCATAAATCTTTTTGCCAGAATGTTTCTAACTTATTGATATGAGCTTTATCATAATTAAGGCAAGCATGCTTCTGATATTTTGTAATCAGTGACTTTTTCTAGGCAGGCTGCCATGAAGAACATCATCATTCACATTTCGTTGCACTGCAGATGTATGCACATTGATTTTGACATTGGCCAATGTGTATTGGAAAAATGCAAATGTCACAGCAGAATTTGCTAAACTAGATGTTTACTTGCACTTGTTGTTACTTCTTGTGGACAGCCAACAGATTTTTATAGCCTTCTTCAGCATTATAAGTTTTAACTATGCGATTTCTTAAAGCCTCAAGTTATTTTGATGTTTGAATATAAGTTTTTAAATTTATTCTCTAACTGAACACTTTTGCATGACTCAGCTTACCAAAAAAATGAATGTGTCATTTTGATATTTACAAGTGCACAAAAATTATTTGCACTAGCAAACATGGAAAACAAAAATAGAGAGTGTAAATGTAAGGGTTCACTTACTTTTGCACGTCTTAATTTTTAATTAATATTTTTTATTCCAACTTTATAAATATCTTTGAACTTGGTTGTAATTCATTTAATAAATGTTTTTCTTAATTGATATATGGAACTTTCCAATTTTTTAAATTGTTTGAAGTGCCTGCTGTACCAGATCCAAATTTCACATCTGTAGAGGAGAAAAAAGGTGGAAATAAAGATCGATTTACTACTATCTTCATAGTGAGTCTGATCAGTTCAATAAGGTCAAATTGGCAGCTGTTCTAAAAAAAATAATGACCTACAGTTTGTTGTTAAATGGGACAAAATTAATGTGACAAATATTATCAATAATTTTAACATCTCCAAAACAAAACTATCTTTTAATCATCTGAAAGAACCCTTTTAAGCTTCCATCATTATCAAATTAACTGGAAAGCATGAACCCGGAAAAGAACTCCACACACAAGAAATGAGGGAGAAAAGACTGTTAGCATAGAACTTATAGTTATATCTAGACATTTCAACTGTAAAATGGTAGGACCTTGCTGACAATTTAGTACTGTGCTTAAATTCATAAAGTCTAGGTACCATAGAAGTTCATCAGAACAATTACTATGAAAATATTTACAGAAAAGCAAAAGGGAAGCTATGTCCCAGTGGTGTGAAAGTGACTTAAGATGCCAGGTCAGGACCAAAAACTTTTCATTTTATCAAGAATCCTTAAATACATAGCAAAAGCACCAAACACTGGTCTGTAACATTTTTACACAGATGAGATGTGTCTTCCCTCTGTATTATGGAGACATACAGACAAGGCTTGAACAAAATATGAAAATATCTCTGACCTCACTGGTTATTGATATTCTTTTAGAGAGAAAAATAATCATTAGCTTTAAAAAATTCAGTTAATTAATCCTTAAATGTATTTGGAAACTTATCTTGAGTACAAATATTTTATTTTTAAAAGTTTCTGAAATTTTTTGTTTACATTTTACAGATATCACCGCAAGGGATAGTTTTAGTTGTAAAATATTTGCCAAAAATCATGGAATTATCCAGTTCAAATGAAATTTTCATGAAGCATTCAGCAATGAATGAATATTTTTATGAATGGGTCAGTTTATCAAAATTTCCATCTAGCCTATTATGTCTTACTTCACAATAGTTTAGCAGATGTTACAGGAATATTGCCAATCTTTCCTGTTTCTTCATAGATAACACTAAATGTGTTTTTGTAGAATGTTAGACCACACATTTCAAAGTGCTTTATTTCTTACCAGGCAATTTTATTGTCATGCTTCTGACATTTTAGATCCGTGACTTTCACATGAAGCATATATTTGTTTTCGTGGAAAGTGAAATGTCATTTCTTTCAGTGGATCTGTGTAATGTATTGCTTTGCATGGGAACATGAATCTATGTCTCTGTGATGCACAGATGGGGAAGGCATTAGATTTTTATGCAACTGTGATGCAGGATGTGCACATAACAACAGTGCAGAAAGTCTATTGTATTTTGCATTATTTGAAAATAATGCATTACAGTTTTTACAAGAATAGGATTCATATTTCACACAAAATACGATTTCTCAGAAAAGATATAGTCACCATTTTTTTTATTTCTACAGGTTTTTACATGAGACATTACAAAAGACTGTTTCAGAAACTAAATGTGAACTGCAATAGGGTTCCTATTGTGTATACACATGTTGCAACAAAATTTCACACTAAACATCATTTCCATGAAAATGGAGATCCACAAATTTCAAGAAACTATAGTTTTTCTATAGTGTATGTATTCATGTGATTGACCAAATCTGACCTGTGAAAATGCAGTTCCACAAACTTCATAAGAGTATACAGTGTGTATGCATATGTTTGATCATATTTTACTAGTATGTGACTGCAGATTCACAAAGTATACAAGAATATGATTGCTACCCAGTTTGTCTATGCCAATGTTTTTACAATAGTGTCATTCATATTTCACACAAAATACGACTTCTCAGAAAAGGTATATACACAATTTGTCATTTCTATGCATGTTTACATGATGCATTTCAGAAGAATTTTCTGATGATTCAGAAACTAAATGTGGACTAAGACAGGGTTTCTGTCTATTGTATATATACATGATACAACAAAATCTTTCTGAAAATACATATCAGCAAACATGATAATATTTTTTATCTCAGGTGAATAAAAAAAGAGCTCAACATCATTTCCATGAAAACGGAAACAAATTTCAAGAATCTATAGATTATCTATAGTGTGTTTACACATATGATTGACAATATTTGACTTCTGTGAAAATGCAGACCCACAAACATCACAAGAATAGGGTTTCTCGCAAGTGTGTATACGTATATGTGACACTAAATGTGACTTCTGTGAAAATGCAGATCCACAAATATCACAAGAATAGGGTTACTCTCCAGTGTGTGTATGGATATGTGCGACCAAATTGGACTTCTGTGAAAATGCAGATTCACAAACATCACAAGAATAGGGTTTCTCTCCAGTGTGTGTACGCATATGTTTCACCAAACTGGACTTCACTGAAAATGCAGATCCACAAACATCACAAGAATAAGGTTTCTCTCCAGTGTGTGTACGCATATGTTGGACCAAGCTGTACTTCACTGAAAATGCAGATCCACAATCATCACAAGAATAGGATTTCTCTCCAGTGTGTGTATGCATATGTAGAACTAATAGTGACTTCTGTGAAAAAGCAGTTCCACAAACTTCACAAGAATAGGGTTTCTCTCCTGTGTGTGTACGCATATGTGGAACTAACTGCGATCTCCAGGAAAATGCAGATCCACAAACTTCACAAGAATAGGGTTTCTCTCCAGTGTGTGTACGCATATGTTTGACCAAACTGAACTTCACTGAAAATGCAGATCCACAAACATCACAAGAATACGGTTTCTCTCCAGTGTGTGTATGCATATGTGTCACTAAATTTGACTTGAGGGAAAATGCAGATCCACAAATATCACAAGAATAAGGTTTCTCTCCAGTGTGTGTACGCATATGTGCGACCAAATAGGACTTCACTGAAAATGCTGAGCCACAAACATCACAAGAATAGGGTTTCTCTCCAGTGTGTGTACGCATATGTCTGACCAAACTGGACTTCACTGAAAATGCAGATCCACAAACCTCACAAGAATAAGGTTTCTCTCCAGTGTGTGTACGCATATGTGGAACTAATAGTGACTTCTGTGAAAAAGCAGATCCACAAACATCACAAGAATATGGTTTCACTCCAGTGTGTGTACGCATATGTTTGACCAAACTGGACTTCAGTGAAAATGCAGATCCACAAACATCACAAGAATAGGGTTTCTCTCCAGTGTGTGTATGCATATGTGGCACTAAATGTGATTTGAGGGAAAATGCAGATCCACAAACTTCACAATAGTGTTTCTAGCCAGTGTGTGTTGCATATGTAATGCCAAATGCGACTTGAATGAAAATGTAGATTCACAAACTTCACAAGAATATGGTTTCTTTGTAATATTTGTTTCCACATTGCATATTGTCTGACTTAACAACAGTGTAGCGAATGTCCCATGAATATGTCCTATCTTTGTTGTTTATTCGAATGACATAAAATGTGTTTTTTGTAAAAAAAATAAATCATACATTTCTAAGAATATTATTTTTTGTTGCATATATTTGTTAGTGTTTTCATGGAAAGTGTAATGTCTTTTCCTTCAATGAAATTCTCAATAATACCCAATGCAGATTTGTACAGCATCTGTAAAAAAGAAGAAATAAGTTATATATTATTTGCAGCAGTGAATAATATACGAAAGCAGTCTATATTATGAAAGATATGTGCAATTATTATTTCAACAGCAGCAGCCATCAGTGAAGATTAAACATTTCAGTGTGTTAACCAGTGAAAGAAGATTGCTTCACATCACATCTTATGAAATGTATGCAATTAAAATCAGAACTTTGTCAATTCAGAATCAATACAAATATGAATCTTGAAAAATATCTGTTGATGTTTAAAGTTCTTTAGACCTCGTGTTGGACTAATGACACTAGCCATATGATTATGTCTATAGCCTGCAACACCTGGTGTGAGATTATCAGGACAAGTGGAGATCTTTCATTAATACCACATTCTAATTATAAAACCAATAGTTAACAATGGAAAAGAAAACACAGAATAAAATAATTTCCACAATTAATGTGCTATTGTCCAATTGATTTATTACATTATGTAAAAAAATGTTTTTATTTAAAAAAACTTCTGTGCATAAACATGCTGATTTTTGTAAATATGGGTGTCCATACATGACATTATCAGAAAAAAAGAGCAATAGCTATTTAAAATTTACTGGGAATTTTCTAACATTTCATCAGCATGTGTCTTTGTAAGTAAGACTATAAAGCCCAAGTACCTAAAATTTACTAAGTCTGCAAGGATTTCTTACTCCACAATCACAATGACACTATATATGCAGGGAAGGGGAAACAAATATTCATACCCAGACAATTTTTTAATTTATTGTATTTCCAATTCATGAATAAACATAGGTTTCATAACTGTACACAGATGCATAAGTAAATATGCATAGAAAACAAAATATTCTGATTTAATAGAAAGAAATCACATTTTAACAGGTGAAAATTATTTGTACAATACAAAAAATACATAATCTTCATTTAATACTTTGTTGAATTGCCATAATTCACTTCTACAGCAACCAATCTCTTGTAGTTCTCAATTAATGATTTGCAAATTTTAGTTGGGATTTTGTTCCATTCTTCTTTGCATATGGTCTTCAGATCTGGGATGTCTGTTGGAGCTCTTGATTGGATTTGAATTTTCAAATAATGTCACAGATTCTCAACTGGATTTAAATCTAGGGATTGACTTGGCCATTTCAGGATATTTAAACAAGCCATTTCTTTGTAGATTTTGCAGTGTGCTAACAACCAATCAGGAGGAAGTTCAAGGTTTTCAATTGAAATCATTAAATTTGCTTCCAGAATATTTTGATATGCTGCAGCATTCATTCTACCATCTATTATTGATATGTTACCAACACCTTTTTTCACAAAAACATCCCTAAACCCCTGCAACAGCAAAATTTCACCAGTGGAACTGTGTTCGTTTGTTTGAAGGCATCACCATCTTTCCTCTATATATTATTTCTAGAATTACGTACAAAAAATCTATTTTGATCTTGTCTCTCCATAATACTCTTTCACAATCAGATTTTTCCTTAACTTCATGTTCATGAATGGATTTTAACCTGGTATCTCTGTGTCTTTTCAATAGCAGTGGAGTTTTCCAAGGGGTCTGTGACATTAGATTGTTCCTATGAATTTCATTGCTTATTGTCCAGTTAGTGGCACAGATTCCTGATGAAAGCAAATTATCCTGCAATTCTTGATGAGTAACCATTGCATTTTGTTTAATTTGATGCATTAATTTTCTCAAAGATCTTGAAGAAATCTTCCAAGGAGTAACTGTTCTTTTGTTTTCATCAGTTTTGAGTTTTTTTTATACCTTACAATGAATGAATTAATGGTAGTAAATGGAATATTCAGTTTCCCTGAGATTTTCCTGTAACTTTTACATTTTTTCCAGAGCTTAACAATCAGTTGTTTTTGCAAATTTATCAATTCTTCCACTCTTGCCATGATGATAACCTTCTTGCACGAATATCAATTACAGAATGTTCTGTTTGTATTTTTAGATAAAAGTAACTACTGAATGAAAGATTCTAGAATTTTTCACTTGAATGATCTTGAGCATTAAATCAATTTAAAAGTTATAAAATATAAAATTTGCACTGAACAAATATTTTTTTCACCCATTACAATGAATAAATACAATTTACTTGTATTAAATCAAAATTTTTTCTTCTTTCAATGCATATTTAGTTATGCATCTGTGTACAGCTAATTATGTGAAAATTATGTTTATTCATTAGTTGGAAATACAATAATTTAAAACTTTGTATACATATGAATATCTGTTTCCCCCAACTGTATATTATTATATCTGCCACTCTCCCCCAACTCATCTTGAGTAATTCTTTTTTGTATTGCTTCATATTTATATTAGTTATATGCACAAGTCTTTGGGGAATTGAAACAATCAATTTCATTTTTAAAAAACAGGACCCACCACAGTTACTGAAAATCTGTTCTGAATCGTAAAATAAAAATGCAAGAAAACTAAGACATTATCTAATTAGGAAAGCTTTTGTCTTTGTGAATAAGAAATACCATGATCTGTCTTAAGAAAAGAATTAAAAAATTGAATGAATAATGAATTTTTTAAAATTTTTAATTAGTCTTATATATAAAGTTCGAAATCTTTAAAATTCTGCAGCAAATGTATACCTGTTATGTGATACTGTTAAGTAAAATCTTAAATCATAAATGAACAAGAGCCTACTACAATACAGCAACCCCCATATTTTGAAATTTTGAGTTATTTTTGTGTGTATAAACGTAGTGATTTTTTAAATATTGGCATTCACATGCAACACTATCATAAAATTAGAGTAGGAAATGTAGTAAATTTGAAGCCAAAGTACATAAAATCAATAAATCTTTAGATTATGCAAAATATTTTTCTAAATTTTTAAGATTATTTAGTACTTACCTCATTACATATCACTACTTGATGTTTATGATTTAGCTGAACTCTTTGTCAGTGTTATAAAACTTTTGTTGTCTATGTTATTCCATTTTCAAATCTCTATGTAAATCAATTTTTAGATCTATTGTGAAACTATGAATCAGTCTATTAGTACAGTAATTGTACATTTAGTTTAACACTGACTTTCCTAAAGGCTATATTCTCTGTGAAAGCATAAAAGCTTTTTTCAAGGTTATTTATTTTGAATTGTTACTTTTGGATAACCGATTTACTTGTTATTATGTAAGTCACTTTATGATTTTGGTATTGATAACATATTTCCTCCATAAATCCTAGGGATGGCAGTTGGGTATTCTCTGTGAATGCACAAAAGCCCTTTTCAGTGATACTTTGAATTCTTACTTTCAGATAATCAAACAAAAGATACTAGAAGGGGAACTGGGGATAACGTCCATTAAATGGTGATTATAAGGTGGGCATGCATTTAGCAGATCTGTTCGGATTCATTTCCATTGCCAAACATTGAAACAGCAAGCCATGTATTTGCTGGTATGAAATTCTTTGTTAAGGTTGACCATAACTCAGCATATCATCAAATGAAAATTGATAGCAAGTTTCAAGAAGTCACCACAATTAATACCCCTATTGGCTTAATAAGATAGGATCCTCTACAATTTGAAGTAAAAATGTCAAGAGTCACATTTTCCAGAAAGCCATTGAAAAAGTTTTAGAGGGTATTAAAAATATAACTGTATATCAGGATGACATTGGCACTGATGTGCATATAGTAAAGAAGAGCTTAAATGTAAAGATTTAGAGGGGATTCAAAATATAACTGTATATCAGGATGGCATTGGCACTGATGTGCATATAGTAAAGAAGAGCTTATATTTTCAATCCCCATCTAAATCTTGACTTTTAAGCTCTTCTTGACTATATGCACACTGTGCCAATGTCATCCTGATATACAGTTATATTTTGAATCCCCTCTAAATCTTTACTTTTAAGCTCTTCTTTACTATATGCACATCAGTGCCAATGTCATCCTTATATACAGTTATATTTTGAATCCCCTCTAAATCTTTACTTTTAAGCTCTTCTTTACTATATGCACATCAGTGCCAATGTCATCCTGATATACAGTTATATTTTGAATCCCCTCTAAATCTTTACTTTTAAGCTCTTCTTTACTATATGCACATCAGTGCCAATGTCATCCTGATATACAGTTATATTTTGAATCCCCTCTAAATCTTTACTTTTAAGCTCTTCTTTACTATATGCACATCTGTGCCAATGTCATCCTGATATACAGTTATATTTTGAATCCCCTCTAAATCTTTACTTTTAAGCTCTTCTTTACTATATGCACATGAGTGCCAATGTCATCCTGATATACAGTTATATTTTGAATCCCCTCTAAATCTTTACTTTTAAGCTCTTCTTTACTATATGCACATCAGTGCCAATGTCATCCTGATATACAGTTATATTTTGAATCCTCTCTAAATCTTTACTTTTAAGCTCTTCTTTACTATATGCACATCAGTGCCAATGTCATCCTGATATACAGTTATATTTTGAATCCCCTCTAAATCTTTACTTTTCAGCTCTTCTTTACTATATGCACATCAGTGCCAATGTCATCCTGATATACAGTTATATTTTGAATCCCCTCTAAATCTTTACTTTTAAGCTCTTCTTTACTATATGCACATCAGTGCCAATGTCATCCTGATATACAGTTATATTTTGAATCCCCTCTAAATCTTTACTTTTAATCTCTTCTTTACTATATGCACATCAGTGCCAATGTCATCCTGATATACAGTTATATTTTGAATCCTCTCTAAATCTTTACTTTTAAGCTCTTCTTTACTATATGCACATCAGTGCCAATGTCATCCTGATATACAGTTATATTTTGAATCCCCTCTAAATCTTTACTTTTAAGCTCTTCTTTACTATATGCACATCAGTGCCAATGTCATCCTGATATACAGTTATATTTTGAATCCCCTCTAAATCTTTACTTTTCAGCTCTTCTTTACTATATGCACATCAGTGCCAATGTCATCCTGATATACAGTTATATATTGAATCCCCTCTAAATCTTTACTTTTAATCTCTTCTTTACTATATGCACATCAGTGCCAATGTCATCCTGATATACAGTTATATTTTGAATCCCCTCTAAATCTTTACTTTTAAGCTCTTCTTTACTATATGCACATCAGTGCCAATGTCATCCTGATATACAGTTATATTTTGAATCCCCTCTAAATCTTTACTTTTAAGCTCTTCTTTACTATATGCACATCAGTGCCAATGTCATCCTGATATACAGTTATATTTTGAATCCCCTCGAAATCTTTACTTTTAAGCTCTTCTTTACTATATGCACCACAGTGCCAATGTCATCCTGATATACAGTTATATTTTGAATCCCCTCTAAATCTTTACTTTTAAGCTCTTCTTTACTATATGCACCTCAGTGCCAATGTCATCCTGATATACAGTTATATTTTGAAGCCCCTCTAAATCTTTACTTTTAAACTCTTCTTTACTATATGCACATCAGTGCCAATGTCATCCTGATATACAGTTATATTTTGAATCCCCTCTAAATCTTTACTTTCAAGCTCTTCTTTACTATATGCACCTCAGTGCCAATGTCATCCTGATATACAGTTATATTTTGAATCCCCTTTAAATCTTTACTTTTAAGCTCTTCTTTACTATATGCACATCAGTGCCAATGTCATCCTGATATACAGTTATATTTTGAATCCCCTCTAAATCTTTACTTTTAAGCTCTTCTTTACTATATGCACATCAGTGCCAATGTCATCCTGATATACAGTTATATTTTGAATCCCCTCGAAATCTTTACTTTTAAGCTCTTCTTTACTATATGCACATCAGTGCCAATGTCATCCTGATATACAGTTATATTTTGAATCCCCTCTAAAACTTTACTTTTAAGCTCTTCTTTACTATATGCACATCAGTGCCAATGTCATCCTGATATACAGTTATATTTTGAATCCTCTCTAAATCTTTACTTTTAAGCTCTTCTTTACTATATGCACATCAGTGCCAATGTCATCCTGATATACAGTTATATTTTGAATCCCCTCTAAATCTTTACTTTTAAGCTCTTCTTTACTATATGCACCTCAGTGCCAATGTCATCCTGATATACAGTTATATTTTGAAGCCCCTCTAAATCTTTACTTTTAAGCTCTTCTTTACTATATGCACATCAGTGCCAATGTCATCCTGATATACAGTTATATTTTTAATCCCCTTTAAATCTTTACTTTTAAGCTCTTCTTTACTATATGCACCTCAGTTCCAATGTCATCCTGATATACAGTTATATTTTGAATCCCCTCTAAATCTTTACTTTTAAGCTCTTCTTTACTATATGCACATCAGTGCCAATGTCATCCTGATATACAGTTATATTTTGAATCCCCTCTAAATCTTTACTTTTAAGCTCTTCTTTACTATATGCACATCAGTGCCAATGTCATCCTGATATACAGTTATATTTTGAATCCCCTCGAAATCTTTACTTTTAAGCTCTTCTTTACTATATGCACATCAGTGCCAATGTCATCCTGATATACAGTTATATTTTGAATCCCCTTTAAATCTTTACTTTTAAGCTCTTCTTTACTATATGCACCTCAGTGCCAATGTCATCCTGATATACAGTTATATTTTGAATCCCCTCTAAATCTTTACTTTTAAGCTCTTCTTTACTATATGCACATCAGTGCCAATGTCATCCTGATATACAGTTATATTTTGAATCCCCTTTAAATCTTTACTTTTAAGCTCTTCTTTACTATATGCACATCAGTGCCAATGTCATCCTGATATACAGTTATATTTTGAATCCCCTCTAAATCTTTACTTTTAAGCTCTTCTTTACTATATGCACATCAGTGCCAATGTCATCCTGATATACAGTTATATTTTGAATCCCCTCGAAATCTTTACTTTTAAGCTCTTCTTTACTATATGCACATCAGTGCCAATGTCATCCTGATATACAGTTATATTTTGAATCCCCTCTAAAACTTTACTTTTAAGCTCTTCTTTACTATATGCACATCAGTGCCAATGTCATCCTGATATACAGTTATATTTTGAATCCTCTCTAAATCTTTACTTTTAAGCTCTTCTTTACTATATGCACATCAGTGCCAATGTCATCCTGATATACAGTTATATTTTGAATCCCCTCTAAATCTTTACTTTTAAGCTCTTCTTTACTATATGCACCTCAGTGCCAATGTCATCCTGATATACAGTTATATTTTGAAGCCCCTCTAAATCTTTACTTTTAAGCTCTTCTTTACTATATGCACATCAGTGCCAATGTCATCCTGATATACAGTTATATTTTTAATCCCCTTTAAATCTTTACTTTTAAGCTCTTCTTTACTATATGCACCTCAGTTCCAATGTCATCCTGATATACAGTTATATTTTGAATCCCCTCTAAATCTTTACTTTTAAGCTCTTCTTTACTATATGCACATCAGTGCCAATGTCATCCTGATATACAGTTATATTTTGAATCCCCTCTAAATCTTTACTTTTAAGCTCTTCTTTACTATATGCACATCAGTGCCAATGTCATCCTGATATACAGTTATATTTTGAATCCCCTCGAAATCTTTACTTTTAAGCTCTTCTTTACTATATGCACATCAGTGCCAATGTCATCCTGATATACAGTTATATTTTGAATCCCCTTTAAATCTTTACTTTTAAGCTCTTCTTTACTATATGCACCTCAGTGCCAATGTCATCCTGATATACAGTTATATTTTGAATCCCCTCTAAATCTTTACTTTTAAGCTCTTCTTTACTATATGCACATCAGTGCCAATGTCATCCTGATATACAGTTATATTTTGAATCCCCTCGAAATCTTTACTTTTAAGCTCTTCTTTACTATATGCACCTCAGTGCCAATGTCATCCTGATATACAGTTATATTTTGAAGCCCCTCTAAATCTTTACTTTTAAACTCTTCTTTACTATATGCACATCAGTGCCAATGCCATCCTGATATACAGTTATATTTTGAATCCCATCTAAATCTTTACTTTTAAGCTCTTCTTTACTATATGCACATCAGTGCCAATGTCATCCTGATATAGAGTTATATTTTGAATCCCCTCGAAATCTTTACTTTTAAGCTCTTCTTTACTATATGCACATCAGTGCCAATGTCATCCTGATATACAGTTATATTTTGAATCCCCTCGAAATCTTTACTTTTAAGCTCTTCTTTACTATATGCACATCAGTGCCAATGTCATCCTGATATACAGTTATATTTTGAATCCCCTCGAAATCTTTACTTTTAAGCTCTTCTTTACTATATGCACCTCAGTGCCAATGTCATCCTGATATACAGTTATATTTTGAATCCCCTCGAAATCTTTATTTTAAACTCTTCTTTACTATATGCACATCAGTGCCAATGCCATCCTGATATACACTTATATTTTGAATCCCCTCTAAATCTTTACTTTTAAGCTCTTCTTTACTATATGCACATCAGTGCCAATGTCATCCTGATATACAGTTATATTTTGAATCCCCTCGAAATCTTTCCTTTTAAGCTCTTCTTTACTATATGCACATCAGTGCCAATGTCATCCTGATATACAGTTATATTTTGAATCCCCTCGAAATCTTTACTTTTAAGCTCTTCTTTACTATATGCACCTCAGTTCCAATGTCATCCTGATATACAGTTATATTTTGAATCCCCTTTAAATCTTTACTTTTAAACTCTTCTTTACTATATGCACATCAGTGCCAATGTCATCCTGATATACAGTTATATTTTGAATCCCCTTTAAATCTTTACTTTTAAGCTCTTCTTTACTATATGCACATCAGTGCCAATGTCATCCTGATATACAGTTATATTTTGAATCCCCTTTAAATCTTTACTTTTAAGCTCTTCTTTACTATATGCACATCAGTGCCAATGTCATCCTGATATACAGTTATATTTTGAATCCCCTCTAAATCTTTACTTTTAAGCTCTTCTTTACTATATGCACATCAGTGCCAATGTCATCCTGATATACAGTTATATTTTGAATCCCCTTTAAATCTTTACTTTTAAGCTCTTCTTTACTATATGCACATCAGTGCCAATGTCATCCTGATATACAGTTATATTTTGAATCCCCTCTAAATCTTTACTTTTAAGCTCTTCTTTACTATATGCACATCAGTGCCAATGTCATCCTGATATACAGTTATATTTTGAATCCCCTTTAAATCTTTACTTTTAAGCTCTTCTTTACTATATGCACATCAGTGCCAATGTCATCCTGATATACAGTTATATTTTGAATCCCCTTTAAATCTTTACTTTTAAGCTCTTCTTTACTATATGCACATCAGTGCCAATGTCATCCTGATATACAG
The DNA here is from genome assembly GCA_964036315.1 of Acanthosepion esculentum. Taxonomy (NCBI): domain Eukaryota; kingdom Metazoa; phylum Mollusca; class Cephalopoda; order Sepiida; family Sepiidae; genus Acanthosepion; species Acanthosepion esculentum. Next base: position 11,541,173 of record OZ038479.1, read on the forward strand.
TTATATTTTGAATCCCCTCGAAATCTTTACTTTTAAGCTCTTCTTTACTATATGCACATCAGTGCCAATGTCATCCTGATATACAGTTATATTTTGAATCCCCTTTAAATCTTTACTTTTAAACTCTTCTTTACTATATGCACATCAGTGCCAATTTCATCCTGATATACAGTTATATTTTGAATCCCCTTTAAATCTTTACTTTTAAGCTCTTCTTTACTATATGCACATCAGTGCCAATGTCATCCTGATATACAGTTATATTTTGAATCCCCTCGAAATCTTTACTTTTAAGCTCTTCTTTACTATATGCACATCAGTGCCAATGTCATCCTGATATACAGTTATATTTTGAATCCCCTTTAAATCTTTACTTTTAAGCTCTTCTTTACTATATGCACATCAGTGCCAATGTCATCCTGATATACAGTTATATTTTGAATCCCCTTTAAATCTTTACTTTTAAGCTCTTCTTTACTATATGCACATCAGTGCCAATGTCATCCTGATATACAGTTATATTTTGAAGCCCCTCTAAATCTTTACTTTTAAGCTCTTCTTTACTATATGCACATCAGTGCCAATGTCATCCTGATATACAGTTATATTTTGAATCCCCTCTAAATCTTTACTTTTAAGCTCTTCTTTACTATATGCACATCAGTGCCAATGTCATCCTGATATACAGTTATATTTTGAATCCCCTCTAAATCTTTACTTTTAAGCTCTTCTTTACTATATGCACATCAGTGCCAATGTCATCCTGATATACAGTTATATTTTGAATCCCCTCGAAATCTTTACTTTTAAGCTCTTCTTTACTATATGCACATCAATGCCAATGTCATCCTGATATACAGTTATATTTTGAATCCCCTTTAAATCTTTACTTTTAAGCTCTTCTTTACTATATGCAGCTCAGTGCCAATGTCATCCTGATATACAGTTATATTTTGAATCCCCTCTAAATCTTTACTTTTAAGCTCTTCTTTACTATATGCACATCAGTGCCAATGTCATCCTGATATACAGTTATATTTTGAATCCCCTCGAAATCTTTACTTTTAAGCTCTTCTTTACTATATGCACCTCAGTGCCAATGTCATCCTGATATACAGTTATATTTTGAAGCCCCTCTAAATCTTTACTTTTAAACTCTTCTTTACTATATGCACATCAGTGCCAATGCCATCCTGATATACAGTTATATTTTGAATCCCCTCTAAATCTTTACTTTTAAGCTCTTCTTTACTATATGCACATCAGTGCCAATGTCATCCTGATATACAGTTATATTTTGAATCCCCTCGAAATCTTTACTTTTAAGCTCTTCTTTACTATATGCACATCAGTGCCAATGTCATCCTGATATACAGTTATATTTTGAATCCCCTCGAAATCTTTACTTTTAAACTCTTCTTTACTATATGCACATCAGTGCCAATGCCATCCTGATATACACTTATATTTTGAATCCCCTCTAAATCTTTACTTTTAAGCTCTTCTTTACTATATGCACATCAGTGCCAATGTCATCCTGATATACAGTTATATTTTGAATCCCCTCGAAATCTTTACTTTTAAGCTCTTCTTTACTATATGCACATCAGTGCCAATGTCATCCTGATATACAGTTATATTTTGAATCCCCTCGAAATCTTTACTTTTAAGCTCTTCTTTACTATATGCACCTCAGTTCCAATGTCATCCTGATATACAGTTATATTTTGAATCCCCTTTAAATCTTTACTTTTAAACTCTTCTTTACTATATGCACCTCAGTGCCAATGTCATCCTGATATACAGTTATATTTTGAATCCCCTTTAAATCTTTACTTTTAAGCTCTTCTTTACTATATGCACATCAGTGCCAATGTCATCCTGATATACAGTTATATTTTGAATCCCCTCTAAATCTTTACTTTTAAGCTCTTCTTTACTATATGCACATCAGTGCCAATGTCATCCTGATATACAGTTATATTTTGAATCCCCTTTAAATCTTTACTTTTAAGCTCTTCTTTACTATATGCACATCAGTGCCAATGTCATCCTGATATACAGTTATATTTTGAATCCCTTTAAATCTTTACTTTTAAGCTCTTCTTTACTATATGCACATCAGTGCCAATGTCATCCTGATATACAGTTATATTTTGAAGCCCCTCTAAATCTTTACTTTTAAGCTCTTCTTTACTATATGCACATCAGTGCCAATGTCATCCTGATATACAGTTATATTTTGAATCCCCTCTAAATCTTTACTTTTAAGCTCTTCTTTACTATATGCACATCAGTGCCAATGTCATCCTGATATACAGTTATATTTTGAATCCCCTCTAAATCTTTACTTTTAAGCTCTTCTTTACTATATGCACATCAGTGCCAATGTCATCCTGATATACAGTTATATTTTGAATCCCCTCGAAATCTTTACTTTTAAGCTCTTCTTTACTATATGCACATCAATGCCAATGTCATCCTGATATACAGTTATATTTTGAATCCCCTTTAAATCTTTACTTTTAAGCTCTTCTTTACTATATGCAGCTCAGTGCCAATGTCATCCTGATATACAGTTATATTTTGAATCCCCTCTAAATCTTTACTTTTAAGCTCTTCTTTACTATATGCACATCAGTGCCAATGTCATCCTGATATACAGTTATATTTTGAATCCCCTCGAAATCTTTACTTTTAAGCTCTTCTTTACTATATGCACCTCAGTGCCAATGTCATCCTGATATACAGTTATATTTTGAAGCCCCTCTAAATCTTTACTTTTAAACTCTTCTTTACTATATGCACATCAGTGCCAATGCCATCCTGATATACAGTTATATTTTGAATCCCCTCTAAATCTTTACTTTTAAGCTCTTCTTTACTATATGCACATCAGTGCCAATGTCATCCTGATATACAGTTATATTTTGAATCCCCTCGAAATCTTTACTTTTAAGCTCTTCTTTACTATATGCACATCAGTGCCAATGTCATCCTGATATACAGTTATATTTTGAATCCCCTCGAAATCTTTACTTTTAAGCTCTTCTTTACTATATGCACATCAGTGCCAATGTCATCCTGATATACAGTTATATTTTGAATCCCCTCGAAATCTTTACTTTTAAGCTCTTCTTTACTATATGCACATCAGTGCCAATGTCATCCTGATATACAGTTATATTTTGAATCCCCTCGAAATCTTTACTTTTAAGCTCTTCTTTACTATATGCACCTCAGTGCCAATGTCATCCTGATATACAGTTATATTTTGAATCACCTCGAAATCTTTACTTTTAAACTCTTCTTTACTATATGCACATCAGTGCCAATGCCATCCTGATATACACTTATATTTTGAATCCCCTCTAAATCTTTACTTTTAAGCTCTTCTTTACTATATGCACATCAGTGCCAATGTCATCCTGATATACAGTTATATTTTGAATCCCCTCGAAATCTTTACTTTTAAGCTCTTCTTTACTATATGCACATCAGTGCCAATGTCATCCTGATATACAGTTATATTTTGAATCCCCTCGAAATCTTTACTTTTAAGCTCTTCTTTACTATATGCACCTCAGTTCCAATGTCATCCTGATATACAGTTATATTTTGAATCCCCTTTAAATCTTTACTTTTAAACTCTTCTTTACTATATGCACCTCAGTGCCAATGTCATCCTGATATACAGTTATATTTTGAATCCCCTTTAAATCTTTACTTTTAAGCTCTTCTTTACTATATGCACATCAGTGCCAATGTCATCCTGATATACAGTTATATTTCGAATCCCCTTTAAATCTTTACTTTTAAGCTCTTCTTTACTATATGCACATCAGTGCCAATGTCATCCTGATATACAGTTATATTTTGAATCCCCTCTAAATCTTTACTTTTAAGCTCTTCTTTACTATATGCACATCAGTGCCAATGTCATCCTGATATACAGTTATATTTTGAATCCCCTTTAAATCTTTACTTTTAAGCTCTTCTTTACTATATGCACATCAGTGCCAATGTCATCCTGATATACAGTTATATTTTGAATCCCCTTTAAATCTTTACTTTTAAGCTCTTCTTTACTATATGCACATCAGTGCCAGTGTCATCCTGATATACAGTTATATTTTGAATCCCCTTTAAATCTTTACTTTTAAGCTCTTCTTTACTATATGCACATCAGTGCCAATGTCATCCTGATATACAGTTATATTTTGAATCCCCTCGAAATCTTTACTTTTAAGCTCTTCTTTACTATATGCACATCAGTGCCAATGTCATCCTGATATACAGTTATATTTTGAATCCCCTCGAAATCTTTACTTTTAAGCTCTTCTTTACTATATGCACATCAGTGCCAATGTCATCCTGATATACAGTTATATTTTGAATCCCCTCGAAATCTTTACTTTTAAGCTCTTCTTTACTATATGCACATCAGTGCCAATGTCATCCTGATATACAGTTATATTTTGAATCCCCTCGAAATCTTTACTTTTAAGCTCTTCTTTACTATATGCACCTCAGTGCCAATGTCATCCTGATATACAGTTATATTTTGAATCCCCTCGAAATCTTTACTTTTAAACTCTTCTTTACTATATGCACATCAGTGCCAATGTCATCCTGATATACAGTTATATTTTGAATCCCCTTTAAATCTTTACTTTTAAGCTCTTCTTTACTATATGCACATCAGTGCCAATGTCATCCTGATATACAGTTATATTTTGAATCCCCTTTAAATCTTTACTTTTAAGCTCTTCTTTACTATATGCACATCAGTGCCAATGTCATCCTGATATACAGTTATATTTTGAATCCCCTCTAAATCTTTACTTTTAAGCTCTTCTTTACTATATGCACATCAGTGCCAATGTCATCCTGATATACAGTTATATTTTGAATCCCCTTTAAATCTTTACTTTTAAGCTCTTCTTTACTATATGCACATCAGTGCCAATGTCATCCTGATATACAGTTATATTTTGAATCCCCTTTAAATCTTTACTTTTAAGCTCTTCTTTACTATATGCACATCAGTGCCAATGTCATCCTGATATACAGTTATATTTTGAATCCCCTTTAAATCTTTACTTTTAAGCTCTTCTTTACTATATGCACATCAGTGCCAATGTCATCCTGATATACAGTTATATTTTGAATCCCCTCGAAATCTTTACTTTTAAGCTCTTCTTTACTATATGCACCTCAGTTCCAATGTCATCCTGATATACAGTTATATTTTGAATCCCCTTTAAATCTTTACTTTTAAACTCTTCTTTACTATATGCACATCAGTGCCAATGTCATCCTGATATACAGTTATATTTTGAATCCCCTTTAAATCTTTACTTTTAAGCTCTTCTTTACTATATGCACATCAGTGCCAATGTGATCCTGATATACAGTTATATTTTGAATCCCCTCTAAATCTTTACTTTTAAGCTCTTCTTTACTATATGCACCTCAGTGCCAATGTCATCCTGATATACAGTTATATTTTGAAGCCCCTCTAAATCTTTACTTTTAAGCTCTTCTTTACTATATGCACCTCAGTTCCAATGTCATCCTGATATACAGTTATATTTTGAATCCCCTCTAAATCTTTACTTTTAAGCTCTTCTTTACTATATGCACATCAGTGCCAATGTCATCCTGATATACAGTTATATTTTGAATCCCCTTTAAATCTTTACTTTTAAGCTCTTCTTTACTATATGCACATCAGTGCCAATGTGATCCTGATATACAGTTATATTTTGAATCCCCTCTAAATCTTTACTTTTAAGCTCTTCTTTACTATATGCACCTCAGTGCCAATGTCATCCTGATATACAGTTATATTTTGAAGCCCCTCTAAATCTTTACTTTTAAACTCTTCTTTACTATATGCACATCAGTGCCAATGTCATCCTGATATACAGTTATATTTTGAATCCCCTCTAAATCTTTACTTTCAAGCTCTTCTTTACTATATGCACCTCAGTGCCAATGTCATCCTGATATACAGTTATATTTTGAATCCCCTCTAAATATTTACTTTTAAGCTCTTCTTTACTATATGCACATCAGTGCCAATGTCATCCTGATATACAGTTATATTTTGAATCCCCTTTAAATCTTTACTTTTAAGCTCTTCTTTACTATATGCACATCAGTGCCAATGTCATCCTGATATACAGTTATATTTTGAATCCCCTTTAAATCTTTACTTTTAAGCTCTTCTTTACTATATGTACCTCAGTGCCAATGTCATCCTGATATACAGTTATATTTTGAAGCCCCTCTAAATCTTTACTTTTAAGCTCTTCTTTACTATATGCACCTCAGTTCCAATGTCATCCTGATATACAGTTATATTTTGAATCCCCTCTAAATCTTTACTTTTAAGCTCTTCTTTACTATATGCACATCAGTGCCAATGTCATCCTGATATACAGTTATATTTTGAATCCCCTCTAAATCTTTACTTTTAAGCTCTTCTTTACTATATGCACCTCAGTTCCAATGTCATCCTGATATACAGTTATATTTTGAATCCCCTTTAAATCTTTACTTTTAAGCTCTTCTTTACTATATGCACATCAGTGCCAATGTCATCCTGATATACAGTTATATTTTGAATCCCCTCGAAATCTTTACTTTTAAGCTCTTCTTTACTATATGCACATCAGTGCCAATGTCATCCTGATATACAGTTATATTTTTAATCCCCTCTAAATCTTTACTTTTAAGCTCTTCTTTCCTATATGCACATCAGTGCCAATGTCATCCTGATATACAGTTATATTTTGAATCCCCTCTAAATCTTTACTTTTAAGCTCTTCTTTACTATATGCACCTCAGTTCCAATGTCATTAAAAAAAAATGTATTGAAAATGTTTTCTCCAAAAGTATAGGTGCACACTTCAGAAATAATAGATCATGTGTTTGACTGCCACCCGAGTTGCAAATACAATCCTGTCTGCTACAATGTTTCCTTTTTTTCCAATTTCAAATACAAATATTTGTTGTAAGTCCTTGCTGCATTTTTTTTGTTTCAATTATTACTGATTAAATGTCTTAATTTTAATATAAAACTAATAAAGTTTATGTTTGTCCTTGCAGCATTTGAATCATCAAGCTTTATTTCAACTTACTTTCCCATTTTCAAACAATGCAAACAATTTGTCTTGGGACTTTCCTCAACAAATAAGATCATCACAACACTGCAGCAGATATTTACGGAAGAAGCTGCTATCATCAAGATGCAAGTGCTGGGAATCATAGGGAAAATGCTATTAGAGCCTTGGGTGAGTACTTCTACACCAGTATAATACCCAAAAAGAGCCCATTCATCGAGGGAGTCACTGACAATCTGAAGATACTCACTGTGGCCCCCATGTCTATATTCATCTCCAGAGAGGATTTCTTTGGAAATACATAAACCAAAGAAAGTGATAGAGTCTCTACTGATAGCACAATGGGCCACCCTAGAGAATTCCAAAAATGGTTTCCCTAATATTACAATAAATTCAGTAAGGGAACTTTCTGTATTTCACAAAACAAAAGAAGAAATATAGAAAGAAATTCTGTTGCTAAATCTGCTCCTGCCACATCTTCTATTGCCTCTTTAACCACCACCCCAGTTGAATTACAACCCTGTCTGCTGTAAGTGCATATCTTCTGTATGTTATAATTACAGCTGTATTATGAATACAAAATTACATTTCTTAATTACTGCGGGTCTTCTGATTGGTCAAAGCAATAAAATTTACAATGCGGTAAAAAAAAGATCTATCTTATCAGGCCATTTATGAAAGTGAATGCATCTTTCAACTAATTTTATAATATTTTAAGAACTTAAATGTAAAAATCTAAAATAATTAAAGAAATAACGAATAATTGTATTAAAAATTCATTTTTCATCGAAAAAGTTTTTTGCTTTCAGAAAATATTGTCCATATTCATAAAAACAACTAAAAGCAAATAAAAGCATTTGAAATTAAATAATATGATTGTTTTAATGAGTTTTGTATGTTACAATTCACAGCTGATTTTCAGGTGTGTGTGTGGGGGGGGGCGGTACAATTAAAAAGAAAATACATGATTTGCATTCCTCAAAGCCTTGTGCTTTTAACTAATCTAATCACTAAATTGAATGCTATTGAATTTCTAGAGTTTTCAAAAAATTTGTTATGGTGGGGTATTAAATATAAAAAAAATATTTTTACCATGACTTTAAAAAAAGAAAACATATTTGTAATAATTTCCATGATTTGTGAATAGTTTCTGAAATTTTCTTTAACATCGGACATTTATTTTTATTTTTGCAAGATTTTCCAAATTAATGTCTGTCATAAAAAAAGTGCTAAAAATTTATGTTATTTACTAGTTCTGGTGATACAAAGAGAAACAAGGTATTTTTTTAATCAAAATTTAGAATGTCCTAAAAAGAAGGAAAAATTTTTAAAATAATTAAATACTTTGGTCTTACATAAATATTTAGACGATAAAATATACTATGCTGTTTTTTTTTAGCAATCTCATGACGGTACTTACTAAAATATTAGATAATTACTGAAAATATGTTAATTAGTAAAAATTACTAGGTAGTTAAAAACCTCAAAAATGCGTTCACTTAGATTTTGTAAATTTATGTCAATTCTTATCATCCATAATTAATAAAACGGCCAAATACACTGAATATTTTACTTACTGGAAATAGTAAATTTAATCATTTAGATTTCAATAAAGCTAAATTCATGAATGCTTTTCATTTTTTTTAAATTAAACAAACCTTAGGTATCGAAAATTTGAAATTTTTAATACTTTTTTTATATTTTTTTATGTCATCATTTTCATCTTCTGAAAAAACAAAAAGCAATTTACTCTTCTTCTGTAGTAATTTCTGATCGGAACTTAATTTTTATTTGCATTTTATGTCTTGCTAACAGAATCCACCCCACCCATCCCCGAATAGCAAGAGAAATCAATTAAGTAAGGAATTCTTCTGCAATCAAAATTATCATTATTCCTTCACTTACCTTTCAGACGAGAAAATTCAATGAGAAAAACAAAATCGTCTGATTTGTTTGTGTTTTCAAATGATTTCCTTGAGATTTCTCCTCCTTCAATCGACGACCCAAGTTTTGTATTGTTCGTTCAGTTGATATAATAATGTCGAAGTTGCAACGAATGTGACAAGGAATGAATTAAGAAATGGAAAAACACGAAATTACTTTAGCTTTTCAGACAATATTTCGCTTGATAATAACAGACGAACGCGATGTGGCGGTGTTAGACAAGATGTGGTTCCTCGTGTTTAAAAATCCATAGATTTCTATTCTTGGATATTTAAATGCCTGATGTTTGTTCCTGGCAGGCGACAGTGCCAGAATCCCGAATCTATGATACGAGGCTCCTATACGTCGTCATTCTGTCAAAACGTTGAGACTCTACTTTAATAGGGGAAGAGAAATATACGAAAATGAAAAAAAACATTTTTCTTCTACGATGGTAATTTCTCAAAATAAATAACATTGTGATTAGAATAAAAATAATTAGTTGAATCAAAGCTCAAAAGTAAAAATATTTTGGAACAATCACAATATTACTCGGAGAATTTTAAAAAAATATCAGAATGGCTTCAATCTTCATATTTCGTAAGTTACTTAAAAATTACGTTATCATCATCGCAAGTAAAAATATGTAAAGTATTTTTTATAAATAAAAATAAATATACTTACATTTTTTGCATGTTCATTTGATTTCATTCCTTTAAGGCAATGTAATGTGCCAAAAAAGGTAAATATTTAAAATTTTAAATAAATTTGGTGTTGGTCGTACACATGAAAATTTTGCAGTTTTCCTCTTTTAATTTTCAGATGTATCATAATTCTCAAACTAATGATTGAATAAAAAAACTCCTTGCAAGTTCCATGTCTATATAAAATACCGCTGGAAATTCTTGACTAAATATTTGAGCATAACAAATTGTAGGGTCATCATCATCATCATCATTATTATTATTAATATTATTATTATTAAAAAAAAAAGATCATCATCATCATCATCATCATCATCATAACAACAACAACAATAACAATAATAATAATAACAACAACAACAACAACAACAATAATAATAAAAAAAAAATATCATGAATACAACAAATATAAGAGCTATCAGATCGTTATATTCTTCCGATGGGGCTGTAATTTAGACTTGTTTCCCTTTTTAGACATCCATGCAAAAATAATCTAATAGTTGCGTTGATAAAATGGAAACATTTAAATTCTTTTTTAAAATGTCCACACTCGAAAATGGCATTAAACTTTACCTTTTTTGATTTCGCAAATATGTCTTTATTGACTAAAAAGGAATCTTTACTAACAGCAACAAATGTTAGGTGCAGCTTTTTTTCTCTCTCTCCAGTCTGGAAGAAGATCATGTTTTATCGAATGCAATCACCAATTGTCCATAAAATGCATTATTCAAATTTGATTGCATTATTTTTGAATTTGATAATGTTATACTCTATTGTAATTAGATCTCTTTCTGATTCATTCTGCATGCTGGCTGGATGTGAACGCCACGAAGGCAGAGAACAAAATAACATAAGTTCTTTTCTGTGCATAAGGCTCTACACATCACATCTGTTCTACAAAGCCGGAAAAAAGATGTGCCCTGGAACCACCAGACCGATTTAAAACTAGGTCTCTGAGAAGTAGTAGAGAAGTTGTGGCTTGCCACTGCTATCGCCATCGCAACATAACCATTATCACTTAATATGACTGCATTTCTAAATGACCATTACCATTCTCTGGCTTGAGTAACCATCTCGGCTATCCAGCTACAGCATGATAACATATTGACTTTGTGCAGTCATCACCACATCCCCATTCAACAGAACAGAGCATCCAACTACGCCAATCCGACATCACCCCCATTTCATAGAAAAGGCCTACCAACCAACAAAAATGACCCACCACCTTGATCAACCAACATGCACCAACCATACCCTGCAACCTCACACAAAGGCCATACAAGAATTAGGTCAATTTCCGCTCTACTGTGACACCCAACCACATTCCGATGACCGGCCAGTAAAAAATGAGCATTCCACCCATCTTGCAACATCTCTGTATGACATGCCAGCAATAAACGTTGTTCAAATCTAATCCTCATTATTTGATATCACATAACCTTTTCTTATTCAATCTTCAGGGATTTTTCTTTATATAATTGTAGGAAAATTTTGTAAACCCCAAAAAGTAGACATGAGAAATAAAAAAGTTGGAGTGAAAGAGACACGCCACAAAGTTTTCTACTAAAATGACCCATTCTGTACAGAATTCATTCATTAATAAATATGACACATGCCCTCTACTTTTTCTACTTATTTATTTTGCCCCAAACAAGGTGATAATGTTACTAGGATGCAGGAAGTTAATGATAGGTTGGTTGTTTTTGTTTCAACGCCTGTCAACACCTCCATAAGTTATTTCATATCGAAATCTAAATTGTAGTATGTTATCTTACTTTTATTTTTTCCGGATAATAATAGTTTTAGTGATACAAGTTTTAGTAATTAACTGATAGCTGGAGGGAGAAGAGGTGACTTGTCAAAGACCAGTAAGTAAATATAATGAACTCAACTGGAATTGGAACTTGGCTCTCAGATTAACAATTCTGAGCCATTATTCATTACACCACCTGCACATCCAAGCTTACAGCACCTGGTATTATTCTCAAGTGGTTACCAATCTAGGTACGGACCAAGATCAGTGTTGCTAGATTTTATTGGTTGTATGGAAGCTGGGAATCAAAGAGAATGGAAAGAATTTAGTGAGGAAATGAATATGATGATGATGATGATGATGATGATGATGATGATGATGGAAGGTAAAAATGTTCTCTCAGGTGATTAAAAGAGAGGAGTTACATTTTGGAGGCGTTAAAATTAACAAGCTACTATTTTTTCCATTCAACAAAAGATTGGAGGTCATTTGTTTTTAGATTAGCTGCCAATTAGACCTTACTGAACCGATCAGATTTACTATTTAAATCAATCATTTTTCTACCTCTCTTCTACCAATACAAAACGTGGATCTGGTAAAATATGCACATCAAACAATTGGAAAAGTCCTATATTTGCGTACATCGCTCTAAAATTGGGATCAAGTTGCAGGGTTGCATGACGTACCTTGAAATTGTGGACTCTGTGGATTCGACCAAATATAAAATAAACTCTGAAATGCACTATTCTTATTTCAGTAGTGAAGAAGAATGAGACAAAGTGGAAAATTATATTAACGACACATTTCAACAAAGAAGTATATGCTCTCTTTGTTTTCCTTGGGTTAAAATTAAAGAAAGACAAAACTGAGTGTGAGGAAAATGCCTTGGAATGTGGGTATCATAAATAAAATTAATTATCCAAGTTCATTACCTAATGCTCACCCTGAGAATGTCTGTTCACCAGTGTGTTTGTTTTATCTATTGGGGTGCAGTGAAATTTTGCTCAAAGCTGTACTCTCCATGGATTGTTCCTTATACATATCAAAGACTCCATGCCAAATGTGAAGCGGACAGGTCCAGGTAAATTTAAAGGCTTACTTGTGTTGGTGCAGCGTAATGTACATTATACAAATGTACAATGTTTGTATTCAATTTTGTTCATTCACTTTTTTTTATCAGGTTATCTGATCAATTTGCTACCAAGATGGCTACTGTATTAATGAGGGCAGCCATAAATCATGCATTGTTTGGCTCTGCAAGTGTTCTTCCAGTGTACAAACTTCCCTGGAAATGTGAAATGTTAAAGAACTGCTGGCGATATAAATGTGACAAAGAAAAGTTTACAGATGTCTCAATGTCTATCAAGATGGCCGACCAGGATTGTTCAGAAATATAGGAAAAAGCAATTGGAGATAGACACATTGTTCCTCTTCTTTGCCAGAAAAATACTGAGGAATGTTTGAGAAAATTGTACAGTAGAGGAATGGAAGTTAAGAACAAGAATGTGGGCAAAAGAACTGCATTTTAGGAAGAAATTAAATAGTTGTTTGATACCTGTAGCTGTTACTGTCCCCACGTCTCTTGTCAACATGCAAAGTGTTAGATATCACATAGCCTGTAATTGTGATATAAAAATTTCTAAAAGTGAGGTTCAGTTCCTCCTTGACCAGCAAAATGATAGGAAGATGAAGGTTGCAGGGACCGACATGAAACTGAGGTTGATGTTGGATAGAATGCCGCTAAGAGAGAAGCATGATGCAGATAGAGCCAGCAGAGTTTGATCAAAGACATAAAGATCTGGTAGCTGGATATATTTATATGTTGAGGATAATTCAGATGATTTAAGTGATATCCCTCCTGCCAATAATGATGCTGATTTTTCCCTGATCCAAAACAGACATAGCTCAGAAAATAGGACAAGATTCCCCACACTGGCTGTCACTTGTGACCAATACTTGATTAGTGATTATGCTGGCACTGTCGTTGCTACTGCTGCCTTAAGCGACTATAGAATTATCACAAAGGATGATAAAAATCAAGCTATTGGAACCAACTACAAGATGCAAGACAAAAATACTGACTGAAACGACAAGAAATTCAGATGGCCAGTTCTGAAAATATGACATACTTGTATTTTGATGGTAAGAAGACCGCCACTCATGTGATGATATAGAATGAGAAGACCAATAAATGGAGTTTGAGGATGATTGTGCAAGATCATTATGTCATCATGGTTGAACCTGGAAATGAATATCTCACATGTATGATCCCCAAGACTGGACACGGAAAGCAGATTGCCAAAATTATTCACGAGTTTCTGTGGAGAAAAATCTAACCCAGCAGCCCAGTGTATATGTTGGAAGTTATAGAACCAATCTAAATGTAGGATCAGAAATTGGAGCCATTCACCATCTTGAAATGTTACTTGGTCTTCTGCTTTATTATTTCATCTGTCAGCTTCATGGAAAGGAGTTAACTTTTTGTGCTGTTTTTTATCACTATGACCTTCAAAAATGTAAATCCAAGATCAATCATTCTTATGCAAAGTCTGTCTGTTACTCTCTCTCTCTCTATATATATATAAGTATGCGTGTGTGTGTGTGTGTGTTTAGCAGCAATATTTCATGCAAAAAAGAATTGTAGACTTAAAAAGCCTGGTTCTGTAAAGAAAAGTTAAACACATTTTTTCCTAGTTCATTGCACACATTACATTGAGTCATAAGTGATTTCCGTTTCAGTGAACCAATTGTAATGACCAATATATCATCCTAATTACTAATCACATGTGGCAGTTAAGAATGTCTTTGGAAGAACTTAACATCTGACAATGTTAAATACATGAATTGTGGTAATTTTAAAATTCCATTGATACCAGTCACTGGGTGTTTCTTTGTTTTATAATGTTTTTTCCATATAAAAAAATTATGGAACTGTAATTCTCAAGTATATTTTTCAGAAAGTACTGTTCAATTCTTGTAAGGCAATTGAAGAACCAGCCATAAAAGTTTTGAAATATTCTTAAAATTTTATAGGATAAATATTACCTCATATAATTCCAATGACAGAACCAATATTAAATGTTTTTTAAGGAATAAAAACATTTTCCTGATATACATGTCCATTCAGAGAAACATTTACAGAGTTTTTGTAATTTTACAACTTTTTATATTTATAACGAATTGGATAAATTATAAATTATTCTGTCATATCTTGTGTTCCTATTAATGTATATATATATATATATATATATATATATATATATATATATATATTGTTCTGTTACACTGTGAAGAAACTACATTGTCTATTTCCACTGTTGTTTGATCTTTTTATGTTGGTCATCATTTTGACACCTCCTGATGACTTCCCTTGGCAAACGGAAATGACAAAATAAAGTCAACATATACAGTTGGTAGTTTCTATTGTCCTGATTTGATTGCCAATGTTAACCATCATCGGTTTGTAGCTTTTGTTAACTTTCTACTTACATTTGTCTATTATCTTTCTCTGTTATATGAAAACTTGTTTAATGTCACCTTATTTCATACCTTTAATTTACATTTGTATTTCTCCATGTAAAATCCATTCAACATGTCCTCATACATTGATGCAAAATGTAACCTGAACTTTCTATCCTGTGAACTCACTGCAACATTGGAATGCATTCTCATAGAAACCTTTATACTTATTCATGTATACAAAGAACTCGCTACCTTCTTTACCTATTTATTAGACAAATCATCTCAGTTTTATCTTCAAGCCTCTAACTGACTTTTTTTTTTTATTTCTAGTCAAACTTGCTTGTTTGTATTTTTAGACTAACTAGGTTTATTTATATGTATTTTATTCTAGTTTTACGCTTTTGCTTATCAATAAACCTGCCAATTGTGGAATTTTGTCTTCAAAGTTTTGATTGATTAAGGAGTTTCTCTGACCATCTTCAAGACTGCACGTGTACTCTTGGGAGCAATATACTGGCATCTCAGCTTCAGTTACTTACCAAACAGCATAACATAGCTTTCCCCATACTTTTACTATAAACATTTTTGTGGTGATTTTTCTGATGACCTTTCCCCTTTATCAGCTTGACTTCCTTAATTTTAACCTTGTACTCGATTGGCAACTAAGTCTCATCATTTTATTCGCAGTTTCTTCTCTTGCACTTCTCATCAGTGCAATTCTCTTCTCACTTGTTTTAAATGACCTTCTTTGTTCATAATTTTTATCATCAACTTTCCTGATGTCATCACTTCTTGACTTGTTTTCTATGCCAATGATACAACTATTTACTCCTGTCAATGGTAAGCTTATGTTCTATACGGTTAAATTTCAGCTCCAAAATCTTTGATTCTTATTGGAGAAAAGAATATATCTTCTGAAAATGTGAGGGCTGGGAAAGTGTACAGCAAATTTTGAGAGAAAGTTTCCAATATTTCTGAGCCTTCAAATCTTGATAAATACGGAGAATATATGTCTCTTTGTGAGTATTTGACATCCTCTGTGATAACATCAGGTCAGCAACAGTAACACTAGACATCTTCAGAACCTGTTTCAAGGAAGAAATCTACATGCTGAGCTGTAAAGAATGTCAGCCTTCTACTAAAACTACTTGAGATCTGCTTCATAGGACCTTAAAATTCCTGTCGTCGGCCACTACTACACACACACTCAACTACAAACTATGGATCTTCTGTTTGTTTCTTTCTCAACAAGAGATCTGAAAAACCTTAAGAACAATTTACTTGCTGAAAGAACTTTTAGGCAGTCAGAGAAATATTTTGAGCAAGCCTTTATATGAACATTTTTTCTTTCTTTAAGTTCAAGGTATTTTTTCTCTCTTTCTCTCCTATTTGTGTATATCCCTTTACCTTTTTTGTGTATGTAAATAAAGATTTTCTTCTATTTTTAAACTCTAGGCAGGAGTTTGATTCTTTATTTCACCTAAAAGAGAGAATTGTCCACTCTAAACTTTCAAGCCATTGTTGCTTTTATCAATTCTGTCACCTTTAACCTTAACCCTTTCATGTGACAAATGTCCTATAGGATGAGTCTAATGGTGATTATGAATGTGTTTGAAGTGATCACTTATTACTCCTTTGGTTTCATCAAACACCAATAAGTTGTGTTTAGGTCTATGAAAAGACAACTTTTTTCTCACCCTCACAATTAAGATGTAGTATTGGACTTGCCTCAGCATCAATACGGACATATCTTTTTCATTATGAATTACATACTGTTGTATAAAAATAAAAATTTGTAATTTTATTGCTTTCACGTTTTGTCATTGAAATGTTATGGAAAAACAGATTAAGATTGCGATACAAACTATTTTTGAGCAAGGGACAAATTGTTCTTTTTCTCTGGTTACTGCAATTTTTTTTTTTGCTGTGTTCTATTTTCAAAAAAATTTAACTTTTTTTTATTACTTTGAAAATAGAAAAATTTATTGATTACAAAAATATTCTTGGGGTTGGGAAGAAATATCAAGTCCAACATCAACTTCTTGTTTGTTTTTGTATGGAAAAGTTGAGATTGGCCCTGTAAAGGTAAGTTAGACAAGCCATCATGGACTTCAAAAGAAAACGAAAAATGCATTTGAAATAACTTCCTTTGAACATAAAGTTCAGTTTTATTTGTAAGGTAGTAGCCAAAAACTAATTAAAATTAAAAGTAGATTTAATTTCTGTATATAAATAAAGATTCCAGGCATTTTAAATCACTGACACCTTTTCTAGTCCTTCATCGACAAATCCAACTGCCAATAAATTTTAAATTCGTTATCATTACCTTTATTATTTTTTGAATTGTAATGAGCATTTCATTTCAATAGATACCAGAAATAACTCACTAAAAAGTTAGCATACCATGATGAAAAATTGCCCCAAACATAATAAAAATTATGTTTTATCATCAGAAATCACTGTTATTATTCAGAGGAAAGACCAAAGGAGGTTTTGATTATTAAATTATAATTTTTGATCATTTTTTGCTGGGAAAAAGACAATGATTTGAATTTTTTTAAAAAAATCAAATAATTCTCAGATTTTAATTAAACTTTCATGACTTATTCACAAATGAATGGAATTATTTTTTAAAAGTTTTTGTGTAGAAAATAATGGTAAAAATATTTTTATCCCCCACCACTATAAGAAGCCAAAATAATAAAAATTCTAAAAACTTCTAAACTACTTAGAATTTTTTCTTAAATTTTTAGATTACTGCATAGTAGAAAAATTACATAAGAAAGGAGGTTATATGGCATTCAAGTAATTTTTACAGTTCTGTGAACTTTTCATAAAAATGCCAAATATTAAATTATTGTAAATCTGCCAAATCTCATGAAAACACCCATCTTCATGTTCAATCAATGTGTTTCTTTGATATTTTAAAGTAAATGCAAGTAATTTTTGTTTTCCTTCAGCTTAATTAAAATAATATGCCTCAAATTTAGTTTCTGAAAAGTATATTTTATTTTTGACTACATGAACAATTTCAAAACAAAAAATAATTCCTGTCAATTTAAATTAACTTTGAAATACAGAAAAGCATTTTGCTTACTGGAAATATTTAATTTAATCTATTAGCTTGAAAAGCTTCAAGAAAGATTTTTCATTTTTAAAATATATTTTACACCTGAGGTATAGCTCTTTTTATTATTAATTTTTTTTTATGTACCTATCATCACAATTTCTTCAGAAGTACACACCAGTCTGCAGTTGGATCATTATACTTGAACTAGTTTTACTACTTTATTTACTAATTATTTAGTAGTCGCCACCATGGACTTTCTAAAAAAAACAAAAAAAAAAACAATTTACATAATTTAAATGACTTCTCTTATCTTAATCTGAATTAAAAGAAATATTAACTTCCGTATATAAATTTTCCAATACAACTGATATTTATTTAATCTACCCCAAAAGGAGGGATGTGGAACAACACTGGTTTTTATGTAGGGGTGATACTGAGCCTGTAGGCTTGATAAAAATTCCCCTTAGACCCTGCATACATGAGGTTGGTTTTGTCTACCCAAACCCAAGACGAAACTCTGTCAGTAGGCATAGCTGCATCTGGTTTCCTCTCTGTCTAAAGGCAGAGAGTTCAACAAGCCTGGCAGCAAACTGCCTGACTCCAAAATGACTACCAATGACCCCATACCATGGAATTCTTAATAGTATTGGACGAGTTCATAAAGTCACCAAGGGGTGTACTCTTTATAGTATTGGAAGAGTTCATAATGTCATCAGGGGTGTACACTTTATAGTATTGGAAGAGGTCATATAGTCACCATGGGTGTACACTTTACTAAACAACAACAACTAAATACATACTTTAGAATGAAAGAAAGTCAATTTGTTCAAATTTCTGTAAAACAAAAGGATTTTATTTAGGGAAAAAGTAAAATAGGGAGAGTGTCACTCTTTCTGCTTATAAACAATTTGACAAAAATTGACAACCCTACACACTAACCACTAATCTGCCACTAGTGTTTACTGCAGATGGCCCACCGGTGTGTTCGTCTTGGCAATGTCATCTCTTGCAGATCACTAGTGGCCCACCTTTGGCCCGGTAGTAGCTGCCACCAGGCCAAAGCATCATGCATTTAGGGAAGATACTGTAATTATAAAAGCAGGAGAAGGAAAAAGATAAATCGAGAATATAATTTTATTTCCAAGGAGATAATCAAGAATAAAAATCACCTATTTTGAAAAGTAACTTTTGTTTTAGACAAAATTTGTGTTTTTTCTAACACACTATCTTGACTGAAAAAGCAGATTCACGCTATTTACATGAATATGTTTTATCTCCAGTGTGTTTACAAGTAACTTCAAATGATTTGTTCAATGTTTATTAAAATGTAAACAACAAAAATACAAACTGCTTAAAAAGACAAAATATTTATGTACTAATCCCCATCAATATCTTGTCCATCTGACAAATGATCCAGATTTGGTTAAAGAAAGAATATATACGATATACTAGAAATTAAACCAATGGCATTCATTGAGTATCAACCAACAAGTTCCTTTAGCTATGTTATAATTGTTATGTGTTGATTTGTGCAATGTATCACTTTTCATTAGAAACTCTAGTTATCTCCCTGGGATGCACAGATGGGCAAGTTGCTGCATTAAGCTTGTTATGCAACTGTGATGCAAGATGTGCACCCATAAGCACTGTGGCATGTCTATTGAATTTTGCAGTATTTTAAATTTTCTTTTCATTTTTATGGGTTTTCACATGATGCAATGAAAAAAGAATTTTCTGCTGATTCAGAAATTAATGTGCACTAAGATAGGGTTTCTATCCATTGTGTATTCACTTGAAGCACTAATGGTTAGTTGGAAAATACATACAGCCAAAAATCACAAAAATATTTATTCTTATTAGTGTGTATACGGATATGGTTGACAAAATTTGACTCACAGGAAAATGCAGATGCAGAAACTTCAAAAGAATATGACTGCTGTCCTGATTATATATACAGATGGCTCACCAAACATTAATACCATGAAAATGGAGAAACACACAATTCTAGTTTTTTTCCAGTATGTATATGCATATTATTGAAAAAATCTGGCTTCCATAAAAATATAGATCCACAAACTGTAAAAGAATATTGCTTCTCTCTAGTTTGTGTATGCATATGTCTCACTAAAGGAGCCGTCTGTGAAAATGCAAATCCACAAACTTTACAACAATAGGGTTTCTCTGCAGTGTGTGTATGCATATATTTGACCATATATAAATTCAATGAAAATGCAGATCCACAAACTTCAAAAGAATAAGGTTTCTCTCCAGTGTGTGCATGCATATGACTGACCATACTTATGTGAAAATACAGTTTGACAAGAATACGGATTCTCTCCAGTGTGTGTAGGCATCCATGTCACTAAGTGCAACTTACATGAAAATGCAGACCCACAAATTTCACAAGATATGGTTTCTCTCCAGTGTGTGTACGCATATGACTCACGAAGTTTGACTTACTTGAAAATGCAGTTCCAGAAACTTCTCAAGAATAAGGATTCTCTCCAGTGTGTGTACACATATGTTTCACTAAATCCAACCTCCTTGAGTATGCAAAACCACAAACTTCACAAGTATATAGTTTCTCTGCAGTGTGTGTACGCATATGGCTGACCATATTTGACTTCTGTGAAAATGCAGTTTGACAAACATTACAAGAATAAGGTTTCTCTCCAGTGTGTGTACGCATATGCTTGACCACATATCGTTTCAGCGAAAATGCATATCCACAAACTTCACAAGAATATGGTTTCTCACCAGTGTGTGTACGCATATGCATGACCATAGTTGACTTCTCTGAAAATGCAGTTCCACAAATTTCACAAGAATATGGTTTTTCTCCAGTGTGTGTACGCATATGTGTCACCAAACCTGTTTTCTGTGAAAATGCTTTTCGACAAACTTCACATGAATATGGTTTCTCTCCAGTGTGTGTATGCATATGTCTCACCAATTGCAACTTCTGCAAAAGTGCACATCCACAAACTTCACAAGAAAATGGTTTCTCTCCAGTATGTGTACGCATATGACTTACCATATTTGACTTCTGTGAAAATGCAGTTTGACAAATATTACAAGAATAAGGCTTCTCTCCAGTGTGTGTACACATATGCTTAACCATGTCTTGTTTCAGCGAAAATGCAGATCCACAAATTTCACAAGAATAAGGTTTCTCACCAGTGTGTGTACGCATATGAATGACCATAGTTGACTTTTCTGAAAATGCAGTTCCACAAACTTCACAAGAATATGGTTTTTCTCCAGTGTGTGTATGCATATGTGTGACCAAACCAGTTTTCTCTGAAAATGCTCTTCCACATACTTCACATGAATGTGGTTTCTCTCCAGTGTGCATACGCATATGTCTCACCAATTGCAACTTATGCGAAAGTTCACATCCACAAATTTCACAAGAATATGGTTTCTCTCCAGTGTGTGTAGACATATGTATGACCAAACCACTTTTCTGTGAAAATGCTCTTCCACAAACTTCACATGAATATGGTTTCTCTCCAGTGTGTGTACGCATATGTCTCACTAAGTGAGACTTACGTGAAAATGCAGTTCCACAAACTTCACAAGGACATGGTTTTTCTCCAGTGTGTGTACGCATATGGATGGCCATAGTTGACTTCTCTGAAAATGAACTTCCACAAACCTCACAAGAATATGGTTTCTCTCCAGTGTGTTTACGCATATGTGTGACCAAACCTGTTTTCTGTGAAAATGCTCTTCCACAAACTTCACATGAATATGGTTTCTCTCCAGTGTGTGTACGCATATGTGTCACTATGTGAGACTTACGTGAAAATGCAGTTCCACAAACTTCACAAGGATATGGCTTTTCTCCAGTGTGTGTATGCACATGTGTCACTAATTGCGATTTAAATGAAAATGTAGATCCACATATTTTACAATAATATGGTTTCTTTTTAATAATTGTTTCCATCTGGTTTATTCTCTTTAACTTCACAAGGTTAACAGATCTCACACGAATATCGCCTATGTTTGGAGTTTATTCCTGCATAACACTAAATGCCTTTTTGTAGAAATATCCTTTCCTTTGTTTGAATTCTGTAATAATAATCACTGACTTTCCCATGAACCATGTAGCATATATTTGTCTGTGTTTTCATGGAAAGTGAAATGTCTTTTCTTTCTTTGGAATTCTTAATAACAATCACTGTGATTTTTGTACAGTCAAAGCATCTGTGAAGAAAAAAGGCATAAATCATATATTAATAAGAGCAATGAATAATATATGACTGCAATCTATATTATGTGTTTTTGTACAGCCAAAACATCTGTGAAGAAAAAAGGCATAAATCATATATTAATAAGAGTAGTTAATAATATATGACTGCAATCTATATTATGTGTCAAATAAAGATTTTATTTAGAAAATAACCTGTGATTCATTCAGATGTTATTCCATAAATTTTTAAATCAAACAAAGACCCATATCTCTCTGGAATTTTAAGATTTACAATAGTTATTTCATAAATTATTCTTATTTTATTTTATTGTTTTAGGTTTTTTTTTCTTCACTAACAGTAATTATCAGTTGGGGAGATGAAACTTGAAAAAAAAAAACTACAAAAGAAAACAGAAACGGAAAACACATAATTACCTTCCGAGTATCCACATAAAAAAGAAAAAGTAAAAAATCCCCCGTAAACAACCTAAATAGAGCTCACACCATTGTGATTGGCTGTTGGTCAACTTTCAATCAAATGTGTGACAGAGTGGTATGGTTTGCCTAAAATAAGTCAGTATCTGCAGGCTGTTAATTTAGATGGGGAGTGCATCAGAGACTAATTAGCTCTGATGGGGGTTGATTTGGTGAGGGGAGTATGATGTTTGAAAGACCTGAAACTGCCCAATGACCCCATTCAGAACATCACTGACAATGCCCTCTAGCGCTAAAGAGCATATATTTAAAGTAATTTTAATTTCTATAAAGTCTGTCAAATTATCTCCCTTGTTGAAACACAGTGATAAGACCCAGCAGAGATCTGTGATCTAGTATCTGTACTGATCCCTTCATAGATTTTTATAAAAAAAACAATTAACCTAGTAACAATCTGGATCATCAAAGTTTCATCAATATTGATTCACAGGTTTAGGTGGCAATTTGATTCAGATAAACAGACATAAATTGCCATTAATATACTATATATATATATATATATATATACATATATATATATATATATATATATATATATATATATATATATGTGTGTGTATATATAAATACATTCAATATCAGTTGACTGCTACAAAATTGTACTGAATTTAAAATTTGATTAATTATTTCCATTAAAAGTATGAAAAGTAACAATTCTTGTAAAAATTTATTATTCATTAAAAAAAAGACTCGAGTATAAATATGTCTTATGATAATTGAAAAAAAATGATTTTCTTCCTGAACAAACTCAAAGTGACTTGGTATCACAACATAATTTTGGGAATGAAAGATGAAAATTGGTATCCCCTATCAACATTAATCAAAAATCAGTGAATTATCTTCTTCAAGCAGCATTTTCAGTACTTATTCAGTAACTATTTAAATCTATATTGAACAACTTATTTTATTAATAAACTCTGGGGAAATATAATCATTTTCCCACTTTCATATCTTTCTTGTACTTTTTTATTTTGGGGAGGTATTCTTCAAAGTTTTTGACAGTTATATAAAGAAAAATTCCTTCATTTTGCTCATGGTTTTTCTGTCTCTTTCACAAAATTTCAATCCCCTTCTGATATATTTTAATATTAGAATGACAAATGACCATTCTACAACACATTCATAACCATCTTTTTGAGCCATATGTTCATGGTGGTTTCTATATAGTTATGCCTCTGTTACATGATCAATAAAATTTTAATTGTAGATTACAGGTAAATATATGAAATATTAACAACAAATATCTGTCAAAGACTTTCTCCTGTAAGCTAAAGTATTTAGAGAATCTACAGTATTGTCATTCCCTCAAGATATATCAAAATATGTTATGCCCACAAAAATGAATAATGAAACATGCTGAATTTAATGTTAAGAAATGTCCCGATAAACAGCCGACTGTAGTGGCACCCTTCAGTATTCTTTTCTAGAATATGACTACTCTTATGACATGCAAAAATGGACTTTATTTTCATAGACAAATTCCAAGAAACGAAAAAAAAAAACTGTTTTAAACATTCAGAACTTATTCAGAAAAAAATAAATTTTTTAATCATTTCTATCCAACTCCTTTAATTATGAAATTACAAGAATTCTTTTCTGTATTGCATAATGTTTATATTTGTTATCAGTCCTTGCAGCATTTAAATCATGTAGTCTTTCAATTATTACTGTATAAATGTCTTAATTTTATTATAAAACTAATGATATTTATGTTTGTCCTTGCAGCATTTAAATCGTCATGTTTTGTTTCAATTATTATTGTTTAAATGTCTTATTCAGGTATCTTCAATAATTCAGGGAAAAAACTGCATGGCATCATGAAAAAAGGCCCCAAACTTTAAAAAAAAAGTTTTAGCATCAAAATGTCTATGTTATTATTAAGAGGAAAGACCAAAGTGTTTTTATTTACTTTTTTAATTTTTTAATATTTTCTAGGATGTTCAAAAATTTTGGTAAAAAAAATTTTTTTTTATGTAATATTTTATTTTTTAGTACATTTATTACATTTTCCAGTTGTAAAAAAAAACATTAATTTGGAAATTCTTGCAAAAATCCAATAATTGTTGGGTTTTAGTGAAACTTTCAGTACTTATTCACAAATTAATTAAATTATTTTAGAAATGTTCATGTTTTAGAAAGTCATGGCAAAAATATTTTTTTACATCTGTTACCCCCACACCCCTACTTAATTTTATGAAAACTTCAAAATTCAACTGTTTAATTTTGTGATTAGTTAAAAGCAGAAGACTTTGAAGAATATAAATCATAAATGTTTTTAGTAAATTTTGACATGATATTACCCAAAATACAGATCTGCATTGTAAAATACAAAACTCAATAAAAGACATTATTTAATTAAAAAGGCTTTTAAAGGCTTTTATGAATAATATATATTAACAAAATAATTTCTGAAGCCAAAATATTTTTCTGATTAATAATTCATTTTTACAAGAATCGTTTTTTTTCCCAATTTTAAATACAAATATTTGTTGTAAATCCTTGCTGCATTTGAATCATCGTATGTTTTGTTTCAATTATTATTGCTTAAATGTCTTAATTTTATTATAAAACTCATAATGTTTATGTTGCAGTATTTGAATCATCATCTTACTTTGCCATTTTTGAACAATGCAAACAATTTGTCTTGGAACTTATCTCAACAAATAGGATCATTGCAACAGTGCAGCATATATTTATGGAAAAAGCCGATATCATCAAGATACAAGTACTGGGAATCATAGGGAAGATGCTATTAAGGCCTTGGGTGCAGACCTTCTACAACAGTGTAAATACCCAAAAAGACCCCATCAACACTATGAATATCATCAAGGGAATCATTGACAATCTGATGGCACTCACCAAGGACCGCATGTCTATTTTCATCTCCAAAGAGGATTTCTTTGGAAATACACTATCAAAGAAATAGTTAGAATCTCTACTGATTGTCTCTGCAAATGAAATCTTATTTCAACAAATGATAACTGCCTATTTAAAAGGGATTTTGGAGGTGTTAAGCAGATAGTTTATCGTCATACCCAGGACGCGGATGTAGTTTATCGTCATACCCAGGACGCATAGGAATAAAGTTTCACTGTCGACACTTGAGTTTGAACATAGATCGCCAATGAGCAAACACAGGCGATCCCATTATTGAATTACGTGGATCAAGTGACCATGGGAGAAACGCATTATAGGTAGTCACATGATGTCTAATTGATGACCATTTCTGCTCTATCCTCTATTACTAAACGCACCACTATTCTCTACTCCACTGACTGTACTATTTCGTTACACTCATCACCATATGGATTACTATTCGAGCGAGTGTTATCAAGCAAGTACTATTAGTGTGAGAGTTATTTGAAAGCTTCTGGCACCAGCATTGTTCAACAGCATTACTATAGTTGTATCTGCAATTACAAAGTCTCTACTATATCAAGCATTACGAAAGTGACAAGTATTCCTTGACATTGCAAAAGTGGCAACGAGTGTTCATTGACATCACAAAAAACTTATATTACAAAATATAAATTAATAATAAATAAAATACCATAACGTTTCATAAATCATTGAGTTACCTCTATCACTGTATTTCATCTCAATTATTAAATTTTAATATTAATCTAGGCTAATTTTATATTATTTTAAATTTAATTATTTTTTTCATGAAGCATCTTCAAACATAATTAAATTTCAATAAAATATTAGATAATTGCTGAAAATATGTTAATTTGTGAAAATTACAAGGTAGTTAAAAAAAATGTGTTCACTTGGATTCTGTACATTTATGTCAATTCTTATCATCCATACTAGATATCAACTCCTCAGGGCTCATCAACAACGTCAATAAAAACATGAGAAAAACAGGACTAGTCATTAAGAAATACTTGTATATTACTTTTTTATTAAATTTGCTAGTTTTACTCAAATAACATGTCACAAATATATATTTTTGGAAGAATTTTAAACCAATATTTTAAAACCTATATAAAAATGTCTTAGAATTTTTTGTTTTTAATCCTTTCTATCCAACTCCCTTTTCTATTGTAAAACTGAGACATTTATAATGAGAAAATATTTTAATTGCTTTTATGAATAAAATAATGCACTCTATTTTTTAAATCAATAAGGAATTTTTACTAGAATTATTTTCATTTAAAAACAATTCATTAAGACCTGGGATGCTCAATTTCGCTAAAAACAAACAAACAAACTTATTAAAAAAAAAATTTGCATTGTCTAGATGTTTATGTCATTATTTAGAGGAAAGACCCAAGTATTTTTTGAGTATTTTTAAAAAAATTTTAATCCTTTCTTGCATGTCCGAAACTTTAGCTAAAAATCTTGTTTTTTTTTAATCATCAGAATTGACGTAAGACAGTAAAATCAATCATTATTGACAGTTTTATAAACAAAAGTAAAGTTTCCCATTTAAAAATCATGTAAAATTCAATTATACTTTTTTCAAAAGTTATTTTAGGAAAATTAGAAAATTTAAAGTATACTTAATGTAATTTCAAAGAAACATTACTTACTTTTTCATCAGAAAATTTTTTAAAAAGCCATTTCCAACCGTTTTTCTTTTTGGGTGGGTGAGGGGTGTTAACTGATGTACGTCAATCTGTCAACAACTTACGTAAGGGGAATTTATCGGTCGGTAGGGAAAAGGTGATACAAATCGTTCTAGCTTTTCGTATATATATATACTTCCAATATTTTTACCTTACGTTTGAGGGAGAATTCTTGAATAAAAATAACATTTAAATTACGAAAAAATACATAAAAATAACTAACTTGATTTTTTTTTAAATGGGCATCCATAGTTTTGTCGGGGATGATTTTAATACATTTTTTGAACTCATAAAAAGTTATTTTAAAATATGCTGCGAGTAACAGATTGTAATAAGCTTTCTAATTTATGATCTATGAAAATAGATCTTTTTAAATCCATTAAAATCTGTTTTCATAAAATAATGTCTTAGTTTTCTTGCATTTTTGTATTTTAAATTCAGAGCTGAAATTGGGGTTCTTGAGAGTCGAAATTTTCCATGAAATTTATGATTTATCTTCCTCAAAGTCTTCTTTATTTAATTAAAAAAATAAAAATAGTTACAACGATTCTAGTTTTATAGTTTTCATAAAATTAAGTAAGGGGGGGGGTGTACCAGCAGTAAAAAAATAAAATATTTTTACTATGTCCAATTTTGACCTTTTTAGCGTTATTTTTAGTTGTTTTTTTGTCAGTTGAAAGACACATTAATTTCGAAATTCTTGTAAAAATTAACTACTTGTTGGATTTTAATGAAAACTTCAGAACTTATTCAGAAACGAATGAACTTATTTTAGAAATGTTTGTCTCTTTGAAAGTCATGGTATAAATATTTTTTTTTATATCTGTTACCCCCCCCCCTCGAACTTAATTTTATGAAAACACAAAAAAAAATTTATTTGCAACCTGAATTTTTTTTTTTTAATTAAATGCACAAAACTCTGAAAAATCTAAATCATCGATTTTTTTGTTAAAAAAATGTCCGAAATTGTCCAAACTTTTACCTCAATTGTAAAAATACAAAACCCAATAAAACTAAGACAATATTTAATTAAGAAAGTTTTTAATGGCTTTTCTGAATAATATATACGAAGGTAATTATTATCTGAAAGAAAAAATTTTTTTGATGAACAATGAATTTTTACATTAATTTTCTTTTTTTTTCAATTTTAAATACACAATATGACAAAAGGTTGTTATATATTTATACATTAAGTTCTTTCTGCAACCTTATGGAAATGATATATTATGTTCTCTACTTTTTAAAGATCATAAATTCGAAAGCTTATTAAAATCTGACAACCATAATTATTTTTAAAATAATTTTTAATATTCCAAAATTGTATTTAAAATCGTCTACAACGAAAGTACGGATGCACATTGTTGAAATAATGTCACATGAGTAGTTTCCTTTGATAGAAGCAAGTTTTTTTTTTACTTCAGAAATGGCTTTGATTCGTTCAGTACCAACAAAACAACGCTTGTCAAGTTTTCTGAATATCGTCGTATTATTTTCAATTTTTTTCTTTTTCTATTCAAATATAATCGAATAGTGGGATAAAAGAAAATATCGACTATTTACAATTACAAAAAAAAAAAAAAAAACGCCCTTGGAAGTCCACCCAAATTTTCAAGTTTGAAATCGAATGCATAAATTCATTGTACATTACTTTGGAATTATTATCCACACGACAAATTATCAATTAAAACGATTTTTGGAGTTTAAATTTTCTGGAGTTAGCTCGCTACTACTCAAACTAAAAAATACTTGTTGAGTCAAAACAAAACCAACATAGCATGTTAATTTTATTAATAAATAAAATAAAACTCATATTAAAATTACTGCCATATAATTATTAATAAATAGAAAAAAATCTGCCTTAATAAAAAAGAAATAAAATCTCATTTCATTAAGTTAACCCGTTTCAATTAATGGTGTTTCATGTAATTTTTATATTCTCAGAAAAATATTTCATGACTGAAATAATAAACCTCAATTTAAAAAAATGAATTTTTTTTACTGTTTTATTTTTACTTGTAAAATTTCATTTTCTTTCATAATTTAAATGTTATTTTCAGTGCAGAATTCTTCCTCAAACGTAAGATAAAAAAAAAAAAAAATTTGAAAGTGAATTTTTTTAAAAAAAATCTACTAACCCGATTCACTTAAAATTAGAACGAATTATATCACTTCTGTGCTACCATCCAATAAATTTCCGTGCAGTAAGTTGTGAATATATTGACGTACATCAATCAACGCCTGTGAAAATAGACCACCCTGGTTGGAAATATCTGTCTTAAAAAATTTTCTGCTAAAAATGTAAGTAATGTTTCTTTCAAATTACATTAAGTATACTTTAATCATTCTAAATTTCCTAAGATAACAAAAGAAAAAGGTGTAATTGATTTTTCATGATTTTTTAACTAACAAACTATGATCTTTCCGACAGAAATGTCGATAAGTTCGATTTTACGAAATTTTTTGACTCGAAAAAAAACAAGATTTTTTAATAAAATTTTTAACATTTATAGGAAGGATTAAAAAATCTGAAAAAATATTCAGAAAATACTTTGCTCTTTCCTCTTTAATAACAACATAAATATTTAAACGTTAAAAATTGTTTTATCAATTTGGGGACCTTTTGTCGTCAAGGTATACCACTTTTTAGCGAAATATTGGACATACCTAATTTTTACCATGGCTTTCTAAAAGACAAACATTTCTAAAATAAATTCATTCATTTCGGAATAAGTTCTGAAAGTTTCACTAAATTGCGACAATTATTTGATTTTTGGAAGAATTTCCAAATTAATGTGTTTTTTAAGTGAAAAGTGAAAGTTAATGCAAAGTAGCAAAATTAGCGAAAATTAGACATTCCTAAAAATTTTTAAGTTTATAAGGCTGAACAATGAAGGGCACTGGTGAATGAGTTTTTAAATCGTGTAAAAATAATTCAGACATTTTTTAAGTAAACATTCTATGTTTTCCGAAAAATAAATTAACTGTTTCTAAATAGCCATATTAAAATAAATATTTAAACTTACCGTTGTACAATATCTTTCACCTGATATGTTTCAATGATATTAACCACAAAATTAGTGAAAAAAAGAGTGCGTCAAGGGAGATAATCGCGTAAATCTTAATCCAATTTCTTCGTGCAGTGAGTCCTTCCAAACAGTAAAAAAAAATCCTACTAGATTAGTAAAAAAAAATTTTTTAATTGCAATTTCTTTCAAAATAGGAATTTTTATTGATTCCCAAATATTGTTGATCTTGAGAAATAAATATCAAGTCCATGAATGACAGCAACTTAATCATGTTTATTTTTATGAAAAGGTTTTAGATTCGACCTGAAAAAGTAAGTTCATTGAGTTCTGTTTTTCTTTCCTCGCTGTCATTGACACTGAAAAGTCAATGAAATGGTGTCTTTGAAAATATTATCCGAAAATATTATTAAAACTTTTACATTTTAGAAGCGTGTTTTGATATAATTTTTTCTGAGCTAGATTTTTTTTTTATAATACGAAGATAAGTGTTGCACATTTTAATTGTCAACTTTACGAAAACAAAAATTTTATCGTGTAAAAATGCTTAGCTTATGTTATTATGAAGACGAAAGAAAAGACCAAAGTTTTTTTTAAATTATTTTTTAAAATGTTTCCTTCTTTTTAGAACATTCTAAATTTTGATTAAAAAACCTTGTTTCTCTTTGTATTACCGGAACTAGTAAAATAACGAACAATTTTTAGCACTTTTTTTTTGTATTACACACATTAATTTGGGAAATCTTGCAAAAATAGAAATAATGGTCGGATGTTAATGAAACTTTCAGAAACTATTCACAGATGATCGAAATTATTATATATATTTTTTTATTAAAGTTATGGCAGAAATGTTTTTTTTATATATTTATTACACCCCCACACTAACTAATTTTATGAAAACTCTAGAAATTCGATTGTATCGGGTTTAGTGGTTACAACAGTTAAAATTAAAAGGTACCTCCAGGAGATCGCTAAAAAAGAGCATAGCATGATGAAAAAGACGCCAAACTTGACGAAAACAAAATTTTATCGTTTAAATGTTTATGTTATTATTATGAAGACGAAAGACCAAAGTTTTTTAAAATTATTTAAAAAAAAATTTTCCTTCTTTTTCGAACAATCTGAATTTTTATTTCAAAATCGTTGTTTCTCTTTGTATCACCGGAACTAAAATAACATATACAATTTTTAGCACGTTTTTTTTTTTTTGTATGAGACACATTAATTTGGAAAATCTTGCAAAAATAAAAATAATTGTCGGATGTTAATGAAACTTCCAGAAAGTATTCACATATGATCGAAATTATTATAAATATGTTTTTTTTTATTAAAGTCATAGCAGAAATATTTTTTTTATATTTATTACCCCCCATAACTAATTTTATGAAACCTCTAGAAATTCGATCGCATCGTGTTTAGTGATTACAACAGTTAAAAGAACAAGGCTTTAAGGAGTGCAAATCATGTTTCTTTTTTGTTTTTAATTGGACAACACGTGCCTGAAAATCAGCTATGAATTGTATCATACAAAAGTCAATAAAACAAAGATATTATTTAATTTCAAATGCTTTTATTTGCTTTTATGAGTATGGACAATATTTTCTGAAAGCAAAAAATTTTTTCAATGTAAAATGAATTTTTAATACAATTATTTGTTATTTCTTTAATTATAATTGATTTTTACATTTCATTTGTTAAATTATAAAACTAGTTAAAAGCCACATCGGGTTTTCTAAGTGTCCTTTTTTAGCGCATCCTGAATTGTTTAATTTCGACCAATCAGAAGATCCACAGTAATTAAGAAATGTAATTTTGTGTTTATAATCGGGTGGTAATTATAAAGTACGGAAGTCCAACCAGAATACAGTTAAGTTGCATTATTTGAGTTAGGCATTGTTCTCCGCTGTTAAGGCCTTTACTTTTATGAAACACATGTGGAGAAGTTAATTTAATTTTTCAATTTCAACTGAGAAGGGTACCTACAAGTATCAGTATCATCTCATAAAATTTATGATCTTATTTTTATATTAATCTCAGTTATGACATTTTTCCATAAATGAAATATCAAAATTAATAATAAAATGAATGGAAATACAAATAACACAGTAAAATGTAATAAATGTACATAAAATTATAGTATTTTATGTACACTTCTGATAAAATTTCATAAGAAAGGTACCTATAAATTAATTAGATACCTTTCTTATGAAATTTAATCTCACTCTTAACAGTCTTATTTTTTTCATTTCTTTATAATATATTTTCCTTAAAGCATCGTAAACGTAAAGGTGAAAGCTAAGTACAAAAAAAAATTAAAAAATTAGAGCGCGGAAAGTTTTCCTTAAAAATAATGAGGTAAATAATTTGTTCACTTAAATCTAAATAATTTCACTTCCTTCCATCCGTAGAAAGAATTATCCTCCCGTAAGTTATCTAAACATCATGAAAATGTCTTTCGTCACCTGTCAAGTGACGCGAAAGGTTATAACTTGCTTTGTTTAATTTTCAAATTAAATTTTTTCGGCACAGAAGCTAAGTTAAGCTTGATTCAAAATATTTTAAATAAACATTATAATTTCTGATTTTATTAAAATAAGTTTTGAAAAAATGATAATTGATTTCTAAAAGAATTTCAAAGTGAGATTTTCATCTTTTTTATAAAATGGGAAAAATGATTGAAAATGACGGATTATGTCATTTTTTTTTTGACGAAAAGAAACAAGATTTAAAAAAAAAATTTTGAATGTGCTAGGAAAGATTAAAAAATGTAAAAAAAATACCCCCAAATACTTTGATCTTTCCTCTTTAATAATAATATGAACATAGATGATAAAATTTTGCTTTCGTCAAGTTTGGCGTCTTTTTCATCATGCTATGCTCTGTTTGTTTACATTTCCTGGAGGTACCTAACCCCAAATTTAATGAAAAATAAGTTTTCTTGTTAAAATAAGCCTTTCTAACACAATCAAAATTTTAGTTAAAAATCTCGTTTTTTACATATTTAACATTAGATTTTTAGTCAGTGTCTCCAATAATATTAGATTTTTAGCACCTTTTTAAGCTGAAAAACATTGATTTAAAAATTGTTGTAAAAATCAAATTGTTGGATTTTAATGAAGCATTGTGATACCCCAAACTTACTTAATTCCATGTAATTTCAAGAAATTAAATTTTCTGCCCCAATTTTCTCTTTTTTTGTTAAAAGTAGGACTCCTTGGAGAATGTATATTATCCAATTTTTTTTTTCAATATACTGCTGTTTTTGTGAAAATCTACTCCATATGTAATAAAACTATGACACTAATTAGTATAATTGGTTTTATAAATAAAATATATTAAAGACAATTTTTTTTCAATGAATGATGAATTTTTACAAGAATTGTTCCATTTTTGAAAATTTTAATTAGAATAATTTATAATTAAAAATCTTTTAAAATTCTGCATTACTGCCTTTTTTTAAGTGATATTGTGATTAAGTGGAAACTGTATTTATGAATCAAAAATTGAAAAGCTTAATATAAGTTGTTTTGCACAAAGATTTTTAAAATAATTTTAAATTTATTTTAATTGAGACATTCCCATTTTTCCTTGTATGGAAGTCTATACCTGACATTATTATAAAAAGGTATCATATTGTAAGATATGTTCTTTCACAGAGAAACTTGTTTCTCTGCAATTTGTTATTCATTGCATGTTTGTCTCAATATGTTTTTCACATCATCTATTCAAACTTTTGAAACTTAAAAATCTTAATAAATTGATTATATGTTTCTGGGTTGCCACTTATGAATTTTGCTCGATGTTGTAAGCAGCAGATGATCTTTTCTTTACACTGTATGGGTGATGGGAGTTGAAATTTAGGTATTGTTTGGTGAATGTTGGCTTGTGGCATAAGGATGTCTTGAACCCATGCTATGTTTGAGATTTTAGTCCATCCAGGAATGTGAGTTGTTGTTTTCATCCTCCATTGTGAATTGTATCTATGTTCTTATTAAGTTCATATCGTTCAGTAGTAGCTGGATCTCTTCCTGGAGTGGCTGGAATATGAAAGTGTCATCTACATATCTTAGTCATAGGGTTTGCTTTAGTGATATTCTTCGAAGTATTCAATGTATATGTTTGCCATTGCTGGTCATAATGGTGAGCCCATTGTTAAGCCTTCATCCTGTCGATAGATGTCTGATCCCATTCTGAAGTGTGTTGTTTGTTTAGAGAAAATCAGCATCTCCATAGGGTTTATTGGTATATTGGTCCATTTTCCTAGAGTTGAGTCTGAGGCCAGTCTATCCCTGACTATCAAGAGTGCCTCCTCTGTGGGTACCTTGGTGAACAAACTCATCACATCCAGGCTCATCATGCAGTTGGTTGGAATGGGATCATCTTTGATTATTTCCATGAAGTGGGCAGATTTTCGGATATCTGATCATGACTTTCCTATTAATGACTCAGTTATATCCAGAGATTGGTGGCACACAGAGCATTGGCAGCTCACAATTGTCCTGAGCAGAATACCATCTTAAGTGGGAAGTGGTTCTTGTTCTTGATTAGAATCTACAAACGTTTTTTCTTCTGTTTTCATTACCTTTCTTTACTATATTTCTAATGAGGTCATGTAGGTGTTCAGAAAAGCAAAGGAAGCAGATTAATTCCACAACGCAGGGAACAAATCACTGTAAGTTCAGACTTGAATATTGGGAGCAGAAAGAAATGCCGAAAACTTGATTCGCAGGTACTATCTCACAAATTCCAAGGCATCAAAATACACAAATTTTCCACCCTGATTCAAGAACACCAACTGCTTTTATCGACCAAGCATTTTTTCCATTCATCGACAACTGGGAGAGGACGCCCAATTTTTGCATATCAAAATACTTTTACAGTGACTTCTGCAACGGACTTGTTTTTAATTTATATATTCCATCTTCAGCATGTCATGCAGAATACGTGCCCTTTTTTTGGTAAGTAATCTTCTTTTTTGCCACATTTCCCATCAGAGGATACTGATCTCATTATCACAAATCGAACAGCTTGGAGCAGCTCTCTTTATCCCGGTGCTTCATCGTGATGGAACTATCTCTTTTACACATGTCGGAGAGTCATCTCCTGAGGAGTCATCAGACCTATCTCGATTTTCCGGAATCTCTGCGTCTGTGGAAGCATCAGATTCGCAGATCTCAATTATCCACTGTCAGACAATGAACCATCATCGGATTTACTCATGGAAGATCTTTTACATACTGTGGCATCCCGTCAACTATTATTGTTTGTGGATTGACGATGTCTGTCACGCGATCCACTTGATACCTGGAGGTACACCGTCTGTTCCCAACTTTGTATATACCATGATACTTGCAATGATCAGGTGGTAATGTTGTAGTAGTTCCCTTCATTTTCAATTGGTAACAGTGAATCATATTGGCACGCGCATTAGTCGATGATGTATCATCCTTCGGTGTGATATTATGCCAGTATACTGCCTCCATTATCGAACACTGCTTTCTTGCTGCAATTCTCTTTATGCTCCGATGTGATCTTTTGACTATACTGTTTCCTACAGGAACATAGGCGCAGTGAAAATGAAATTGGACTCCCCAGCCATCCAAGAAATCTTTAAAGGACTTACTGCCAGATGCAGTGTCATTTTGGTTAGTATTCCTGATGGTGGGCCTTGAGAAAAAAAAATACTTTCCAACTGTCAGATGACTCTTCTTGAGTCTTGTTGAAGCAGGCATTGCCATATCGCAAATCGACTGGGGCTGCAATCAATTAACGTAAGGTAGAGTTGCTCACCATAATGCGTAATATTCATTCTTTCTTTACTCTAATGAGGTCTTCAGATTTCTTGTATATTCCATTTTGTTTTGGTGGACTAAATGAAAGGTTTTGTATGAAATTCCAGTGTATATCACCTGAAGAAAGCCCGTGTGTACAAGAGCTGAAATATTGTGAATATGGCAATAAAAATGAGAACAATAACCTGAAAGGTAAAAATAGTGTAAATCGGCAAAATACCTCATCCCAGAAATATAGACAGATAATATCTACTATATCTACAGAAATAATGTACTTTCTTCAAATTTCAATTTCAGCATTAATGACTCATAGTGGTTGAAATCCCAGTAAAATAATCTTCCTTTACATTACTTTTCACTTCAGATTACTTTTCTCTTATTCCTGTCTTACTATCAGTGTTTTTATCAGTTTTCATGTTCTTAATTTCCACACTTTCCTATTCTTAAATAAAACCATTATTTTACATAATACACAATTAAATCAAATGCAAAATACTACATTAATTGTGGAAATTATTTCATTATTCATGTGTTTTTTCCTTCAATTGTTAACTATTCTTTTAGTAAATTGTAGGTAATATTAATAAATTTTCTTTTTCCTTGGCACTGATGAAAATTATCTTTTATTTTATTGGGCAGAGATTCCTGCAGCAGATAATCTTACACCAGGTGTTGCTGGCTATAGAATCAATCATATTGTTAGTGACATTAGTCCAAGACAAACTCTAAAAAAAAAATTAAAAAACCAACATGTTTTTTAAGATCTATATTTCAATTGTTTCTGAATTGACAATGTTCTCATTTTAATCATATATATTTCATAAGATATGATGTGATGTGAAGGTGAAGCAAACTTGTTTCACTGTAAAAGGTTTTATCTTCACTGATGGTGGCTGCTGCTGCATTATTGAAATAATAATTACATGTATCTTTGATAATATAGACTACTTTCATATAATATTTTCTGCCTTTATTAATATATCATCTATGTCTTTTTCCTTCACAGATGAGTTCGCTGAACAAAACCACAGTGGTTATTATTGAGAATTTTATGAGGAAAGGACATTTCACTTACCATGAAAACACAGACAAATATATGCTACATGGTTCATGTGAAATCATGGATCAACATGGTCAAATCATCATAATGAACTTCACCTGTGTAAGAAATAATGTACTTTGAAATGTGTGGTTTATCTTTCTACAAAAACACATTTTTTCTTATGTATAAATAAGCAGGAACAACAGGACATATTTATATAACAGCTACTAAACTGTTGTGAATTCGGACATAATAGGCTGCATGGAAAAACATATTACAACGAAATTATGTTCTTGTGAAATTTGTGGGTCTACCTATTCTTCCAAGTCAGCAATGGTCAAACATATGCGTAGACACACTGGAGTGAGACCATATTTGTGTGAAGTTCGTGGATCTGCATTTTCAGGGAAGACAAATATGGATAAGTATATGCGAACACAGACTGAAGAGAAATATTCTTGTGAAGTTTGTGGATTTGCATTTTCACAGAAGTCTTCTTTAGTGATACATATGCGTACACACACTGGAGAGAAACCTTATTCTTGTGAAGTTTGTGGATCTGCATTTTCACAGAAGTGTCATTTAGTGCTACATATGCGTACACACACTGGAGAGAAACCATATTCTTGTGAAGATTGTGGATTTGCATTTTCATCAAAGTCTAATTTAGTGACACATATGCATACACACACTGGAGAAAAGCCATACACTTGTGAACTTTGTGGAACAGCATTTTCACTGAAATATAATTTAGTGAACCATATGCATGCACACACAGGAGAGAAACCATATTCTTGTAAAATTTGTGGATCTGCATTTTCGCAAAAGTCACATTTAGTGAGGCATATGAGTACACACACTGGAGAAAAACGTTATTCTTGTGATGTTTGTGGATCTGTATTTTCACAGAAGGAAAATATGGTCAGGCATAAGGGCAAACACACTGGAGAGAAACCATATCCTTGTGAGGTTTGTGGATATGTATTTTCACGTAAGTCAACTATGCTAATTCATATGCGTACACACACTGGAGAGAAACCATATTCTTGTGAAGTTTGTGGATCTGCATTTTCATTGAGGCCGGGTCTAGTGAAACATATGCATACACATTTTGGATAGAAAGCATATTCTTGTGTAGTTTGTTGATTTGCATTTTCATAGAAGTCATATTTAGTGGCACATATGTGTACACACTCGAAAAAAAGCATATTCTTGAGAATTTTATTGATCTGCATTTTCATTGAAAGCAAATTTATCTATCATAATTGTATACGTCTTGGCGAAACTATAATATTGTGAATTTGGCTGTTCTCCATTTACATGGAATTGATGATTTTTACCTATCTATATATACACACTGGAGAGAAAAATGTTCTTGTGATGTCTGTATGTATTTTCAGATAAATCAGTTTTGGTGACTTATGTGAATACACAGTGTACAGAAACCCTATCTTAGTGCACATTTATTTCCTAAATCAGTCAAAATTCTGTTTAGTGCATCATGGGAAAGTATAGAACAATTTTTCCCCAAGAGACAATTTGTTCATTCTTTTTTATTTGAAGCACCTGAACTCGTTGAAGTATGCCAACATTTGTTTTAATCTAATAGTAAACCTAAACTCTTGCAGAAAGACATGGATAAATCTGACAACGTAGGGATACTGGAGAGAAACCGTATTCTTATGACATTTATGGATCTGCATTTTCAGTCATGGTAGATTGTCACTAAAAACATATATTTTGTTTCAAAATAAGGAAATTTTTTTTATTTTTGTCTAATTCCTGGACATTAAACATATATTCTCAATACATCCTATTCCATCTTCCTCTTTGATCTTTACCACAACTTGTCAATTACAGTCGAATTGTTTCTATGAGTGAGAGAGAGTATCCCTAACTTTCCTTTTCCCCGAGTTAAATCCTTTTGCTTTACAGACATTTGAACAAATTCACTTTCAGAGCAGCTCAACACAATGTGTACCTACATCTGTCTCCTCTTTGACTGAGCCTGAGGAGTCATCTGTGGCAGAGTTGCAATCCTATTCATCTTCTTTCAAAAGAAAGCAACCTTTTATCGAGTTGTCTCACAAAATACAAATGGCTATGCTTTTTAGATGAGAACTTCATGTACTGTGACATTTGTATTAATTGTAACAAAACAAGCACATCTATACATCAAACATTTGGCACCTCACTCTCACTCGCCATGTTTTAAGCAAAAAGCATCAGTCCTAATTCAATATTCCTCCTCTTCTAAACAATTTAAAACAAAGTAATTTGTTGATCAGTCTGCAAGACAAAGTAGCTTTGGTGGTGTAAAAAATCACTCACCAGATGACCCAGGAGAGAATCCCTCTGTCTAATTTTGAGTCATTAAACAACTTTCTGATAGCGATTGCAGTCACAGATCCCTTACCTTTACAGTAGAATGTCTTTTGTTTTTCTACACAATCCAAACGGAATAGACAATTATTCATGAGGTATTGGCAGATGATGTTAAACATTTCTATCTTCCCTTCGTTTTTTCTAGCCAAATTCCAATCTTACAAACTTTTCTCTTAATAAGTTAAAAATAATTCAGTAGGCAACATCATTTTATTTAGGTCCATGGATTTTTCTTGATTATGTTATGCATATTCCTTCATCCAATAATGTGGATCTGGAAGAGGGGTCAGTTGTTATTCTGTTTCTATCAGATTAATCTGATTCTCTTTCTCTATTTCTATCTTCCCTTCATTCTTATTTCCACAGATTCAAGATACCTGATTTAAAACACATTACAAAAATGAAAAGATCATACCTTACACTTCAGACAAGATCCTGTTTTTTCCTCACTGAACAACAAGTGGAAAAGTTATAATTATGCTATTTCTACCTCTTCCACAGCCTGCTCAATCCTTGGAGAATAAATCAACACAACCTGTACCTACATCTGTCTCCTCTTTGAACCTGAGGAGTCAACTGTGAAAGAAAGGACAAAAACTTTGTTCAGTGGAACTGTGCCACCAACACAATGCCAGTGACAAAACAAGTCACACAATAACAAGTAAAGATTCAGCTAAATGGTTACTGCTATCTAGGGCTGACAACAGGTGTAGATTATTGGTTACTGCTGTCTAGGACCAATGACATGGGTAAATTACTGGTTACCGCTGTCTATGGGTTTGACAATTTTTCTCTCCAGAAATAATCTTACATATCTTTAAGTCTTCAATTCATCCATCTTTAGAACATTGCTGACATTGGCAGATGTTAAACACTTCTATTATCCCTTTTTTCTTTCTAGCCAAATCTCATCTTATAATCATTTCTCTTAATAATCTTAATATAATTCAGTAGATGAAGTAATTTTAT
The DNA here is from genome assembly GCA_964036315.1 of Acanthosepion esculentum. Taxonomy (NCBI): domain Eukaryota; kingdom Metazoa; phylum Mollusca; class Cephalopoda; order Sepiida; family Sepiidae; genus Acanthosepion; species Acanthosepion esculentum. Next base: position 11,581,687 of record OZ038479.1, read on the forward strand.
TTATGATGACTGGATTTTTGGTAATTACCTTACTCAGGTTCCATCGTTCAGTACTGTGCATCTGGAAATGGATAGCATGTTTCTAGGTTTTTTGACTAAGATCAAAGTGTAGTATCTGTTCTTATCAGCTTAATCTGATTCTCTCTCTTCACTTTTATCTTTCCTTCCTTCTTTCATCTTCTCAGCCTTTTCTCTCATAGCAAAGTGTAGTATTTTTTCTTAGCTTAATTTTATTCTCTCTCTACAATTCTATCTTCCATTCATTCTTACCTCAACAGATTCTTGATAGCTATGAATAAAATAAATTTTTAAAATTGAAAAATCTTTCTTGAACCTTTTAGTTTTAATTTCAAAATAGTAGATTTAATTTAATATTTAGATAAAGCAAATACATTGCTCTATTTCAAAACTAATTTAAATTAATTGAGTTTCATTTTCATTTTGAAATTGCAGATTTTATTATTTTAGATCCTTTTTTAGCCAGTTTTTATCACTATACTTCATCACGACATAAAATATTAAAATGTTGTAAAAATAGAATATACATTTCTGAAACTTCTTGATATCAGATGATCAAATAGATTTTGTTTGATCAACATATAGTATAATGGGACATTTAAAAAAAATGTTGGGTGTAGCTTTAAGAAAATACTTGAAAACGCATTTTTTATAAACCTATTTCATAACCCTGTGTAGTGTGTTTTCTCAGTGTGTGTTCAGTTAATATATTTTGCTTTTTCACTTTGCATGTTTGAGAGTACCTGACACCATGATTGAATATTCATGAGAAAGTTGGCATTCTTAAACTGTGGAATTCAGAGATTATTACTTAACTTTATGTCTACACAAGACAGAAATTAAAATAAAAACCTGCCTATTAAAAAATAGGATAAACCATTGCCTATGAAAGTGTGGTGTTGTGTTATATTTGATATGAATTCAAATCTCAAAACAAATATGAAAAACTCACAGTGACAAGAAAGATATCTACTGTGAAATCTGTAGATTGAACTGGATGTTAACACACACTGGCGAGAAACAACTCAACAGTGAAATCTGTGAATATAAGTGTTCCCTAAAGTCAGATCTCCAAAACACATTGTAAGAAACACTGGAAACAAATGATTCCACTGTGAAATCTGTGGATTGAAATTTTGCCATAAAAAGAAATCTCAAAAACTCTTACTAACACACACCGGAGAGAAAATATTACAATGTGTAATCTGTGGATTGAAGTGTTCCCAAAAAATCAAACCTCAAAAGGCAAATATTAACACACACTGGAGAAAAACTTATCTACTGTGAATTTAAATGCTCCAGTGATACAGATATGAAAAAGAAAACATGTTCACACACAGTGGAGAGAAACATTTCTTCTGTGAAATCTGTGGATTGAAATCTTTCCAGAGTAGACATCTCAAACAACATATATTTATTCGTTCCACTGTGAAATCTGTGGATTTAAGTTTAAAAAAAAAAAAAACTCAAGTTATATATGTTGACACACTGGAGAGAATCAATTTCACAGTGAAACCTGTGAATTTAAGTGTATCAGTAATACAACTCGAAAAGCAGACATGTTTTTGCACTTTGGAGAGAAAACATTCCACTGTGAAATCTGTGCATTCAATCTACTGAAAAAGGAGATCTCAAAAAACATTTGTTAAGACACACTTGAGAGAAACATTTCCACTGTGAAATCTGTGAATTTAAGTGCTTCCTTTATGAAAATCTCAAATAACGCATGCTATCACACACTGGAGATAAATGTTTTAAATGTGAAATCTCTGGATTCAAATTTTCTTGAAATAAATATCTCAAACAACACATGAGAGAATACAAATGATACAAATTTAACCAAATATTTCACCAAAGGGCTACACAAACAATATTAATTTAGATCATTTTGCTAATAAATATACCAATATACAGAATGTGTATATGTTATGTGACAAACTTGAAATTTGCAGCAGATTTTAAATTAGAAGAGACAGAATCCATAAGCCATTAGAATCACCGTATATACAGGCCCTTTTGAAGTTCTTGAACAGGCGTCAAAATATTATCCAATCTGCTGTGAATGAATAATTCAAAAATGCACTATTATTTAATTACACAAGATTTTAATTAATTTCATGTAAAATATTTTATTGTTCTTTAACCTTTCTAAAAATACATTGGCTTGGAAAAGGATCGCTGAAATGAGGTGAACGGTTTGTTAGTTAATTTTCACAATGAGATACACATTTTTTGTTGTGTAGGGACCAGTAAGGAGGGTAACATCCTCCCATGCATATTCAAAATTTGGGACTCATCTATAATGATATATACACTGGTCAACAAACTCACTATATATTCCCTTATAGAAATAAATTTATAATGAAGAGTAAGTGAAAAGTGCTTATTTGACCAGAAAGACTTTTTATTCCTCATAACTGGTTTGTTTATCAAGTTTTTGACGTTTGTTTGGTGATTCAACAATCATTGACGGTGACTCATTAAGAAGTTGTAATTCATTTTCAGTATCTACAAAAATTCTAGAAGGCTGTGACCAGTCTTCAGCTAATCTTGAGGTCCTTCCAGAAAACTCAGCTGATGCTGTTAATTTTATTCAACAGTGGATTTTTCTTGTTATTCTCTTTATAAAAGATAAGGATCTTTTTTTAAATATTCATTTCAGTGTATCACTTTTTCAAACTTAATTCATTAAACATATAAAAATCCTGAAAATTTGATTGTTTTGCACATTTAGTGTACCATGTCAACAAAGCTTTATTAGCCATTAACATCATATGTTAGATGTTTTCATATTTTTTGTTATCTAAACATTAATTCATGACAATTTTTTAAATAATTATTTTCATTATGTCACTTTTTCATATAAAAAATCTATTTCTGTCTATATCTCTGAAATGAGGTATTATGATTACTTGAATTATTTACATTATTTGAACTGTTCTCATCTTTATTGCCATATTTGCAATAATGAGTTGTAGGTCTTTGCATCTGTGTAGGAATATCAGATGGTTTGAAATTCATGCCAGCTCCTGGTGAGACTGTTCTCAAGGACATATGGCCCAGTGGATAAAGACGTTGCTTAGTTCCAGTGACTATACCCAAAGGGTTTCAATGCCAGACCACAGCAGTGTTAATTAAGAGAAATAACTGAACATCCAGAAAAGGCATGGCACATGGAACTAGAACAATCTACCACAATGAACAATATAAAGGGTTCGTTTTGAAATTCCAACCACCTGAAAAATGGCGGAGTGTACAACGGCCGAAACGTTGTGAATATGGTAATGAAGATGAGGACAACAGTCCGAATAATGTAAATAATGCAAGTAAAATTCTATTTGTTGTTTTATAAAAATGTAAACAAAACCAAAAATAAGGTGTTTTTTTTGGGGGGGGGGGTCCACCGAATTGGCCAACATTTACCTACAAATAACATAAATTCTGTTGATTTTATGATAATCGTTCTTAGGTGACTATTAATCAGCATTCAAAGATCTTTCTACAGATATACAACTTGAACATATTGGGAGATATGAAAATGTTTACATATTGTGGTAAATATCAAAATCCGCCATTTTGAATTTTGCCAAATTTAGTAAAATCATCGGAACTCACTATACGGTTAGAATTTTGTACATATCTTGCCATAAAGCAAACAAATTTTTCGACATATTTAAAAAAAAAATAAAGACACTTGTGAGAAATTAAATGTCAAGGGGAAATAATCTTATTTAACCTTTAAACAAAAGAATTTTAGATCTATCCAAGTACTTTTTAAAATGGAATATAATTTCGCTTTGTGAGTGAAAAAAAAAACAACTGAGATGTTGATATTTTTTAACTTTGTGACAAATTTCCAAAGTTAACATTTTCGGCAAGGGTGAAAGGATGATATCTCAGGAACCCTTTGACCTAGAGATGTAAAATAGGTACCATTCAATTTTTAAAATGAAGCTCTATAAGTGTACCAAATTAAAAAAAAATCTCTCTCGGTAATGGAGAGACCCTTGTTGATTTGACATGGAATGACTCTCAGCATTTTCCAAAATTTACGGATTGAAAATTAATTGTAAAATATTTGACAACTTTATAACAGTTTGTATTTAAAATTGAGTGAAAAAAGAAAACAATTTTTGTAAAAAATTCATTTTTCATCGGAAAAATATTTGGACTTTAGACAATATTGTCCTTTACTATTCATAAAAAGCCATAAAAGCTTTTCTAATTAAATGAGGTTTTACTTTTGTATGTTACAATTCAGAGTTAAATTTTGGGTAGAAACGCTTCTCGATTTACAAAAAACTCGATGATTTATTCTTTCAAGTCTTCTGCATTTAATTAAATTAAAAAATAATCACAAAAATGCACATGGTTGAGTTTTCAACTGATAAAAGTGGTAAAAAAACTAATGCTAAATGTGATCGCTGACGAGAAAAAAAAAAGATTTTGTAAACCAAATTTCTAATTTTCTAGAAAGGATTAAACACTTTTTAAAAATAATTAAAAAAATACTTTCGTCTTTAACAATAAACATTTTTTTAACGGTAAATTTGGGGTCTTTTTTCTTTTCATCATTCTATTTTTTAGACTGCAAATTATTGAATATAAAATAAACATAAGTTTGTTTAGTTTCTGTTTACAGATGCATATTTGTGGACGTTTTTATTTTATGTAAATATATTTTTACAAATAAAAAAATGAACGCTTGTTTTTAAAAACATTTGTATCGAAAATTTCATTAAAAAAAAGATGAGTTTAACAACTGTTTATTAATTTCATCCAGAGAATTCAATAAAACTTTTAGAGTAGGCAGAGAGCTTTGTTGGTCTGTAGTTGGAGCAGGAATGTATCCACCGGGCTAAAATAACGGTGTTGCGAATTTAGTGGTCTTTAAACGTGACCACAATCCACGTCCCACTCTTTTCGGGTCTGGTAGCTTCGGCCAGAACGTATCACTTATAGCCAGAGACGTAGTAGTTTGACAAGAAATTGCAGTAACTGACTGGTGCAGCAACTGAAATCGAATAGATAGTACCAGATGGAATCACTCACCTTATAATCAGCTATCCAATTCAGAGACATGAGCAGAAGGTAACATTAGGCATTATGATTCAGTTAGTTACATATTGTCTGTAACTGTACCGAGACTATTTTTGAGAAGGAACACATTTTTCTTTGACACCGATTATCGTAATTTCGTTGTTCTCTTTGTTGTTTGTGTCCAGAAACTACGTATCTTCTATTTCCAAATAATTAATTTTTGTTTAATTTCAATGTCTTTAAAAATAGGAAGTTTTATTTGATTCCAAAATATTGTCGATCTTGAGAAAGAAATATCAAATCCAACAACAACAGCAACTTAATCCTGTTTCTTTTTCTATGAAAAGGTTTTCGCCCTGAAAATGTAAGTAAGCCCCACAAAAAAGCATTTTAAATTATTTAAATGTCTTCTTTCATAGAAATTTGGTTACATTTCACTTTTATTTAAAGATAAAAGCCTAAAAAGTGAATGAGAATTAAAAAGAAAAATTAATTTTATATAATTTACCTGTAAATTATTTTCGTCATTTCTTAAAAATACAAAATTTCAACATTTTAAATGTTTATAAATTATTCTAATGAAGTTTTTTTAAATGAAACTAATTCTAGTAAAAATTCCTTATTGATCTAAAAAATAGATTGCATTATTCTATTCATAAAAGCAATTAAAATATTTTCTAATTATAAATTTCACAGTTTTATAAAAGAAAAATGAGTTTGACAGAAAGGGTTAAAAACAAAAAAATACATGAGATAGCGCCAACTTCACATTTGTTCAATTGATAATAGTCAGCTGCATCATTGAGATGAAATCATAAAAGGATTTGCATGACTAATGATGTAGCTGATGTATTCAACTGTCAGCATCTACTCTCTAAATGTGTTTTATTGTACATCCAGCTATCTGCCCAGTGAGTATTTCATGCAGGACTTGTGCAAACTGTGGATGTTACTTATCAAGCAAATTAGAAATAGACACATCCTTCTGTAGCGTTAGTCATTTCTGGATCAAGGCTCTTTCCCTTTTTTTTCCAACTTGACATCCTTACCCTTGATCCTTCTGCCAATTTCTTCTTTGATTTCATGGGACTGCCTCTTCTTTACCCCAGTTTTCTGTCTACTGTACATCAGTGCCAGCTGTAGATGTTGCTGGAATTGCGCAGCGTCCAGATCCTTGATGACTTCCTTACTTGATTCCACTTGGCCTTGATGACATCACTTATACTGGAAACATAAGCATTAGTTGCAAGCTTCTGTATTTCACAAAATTCAAAGATGATGCTATCAGCTATCATGGTGTACTGCCTCACCAATGTTAGATTGACTTGGAAGAAACCTCTACCGTGGTGAATTATTTTGCATACTCCCTGCTTAAAACTTACGCAAACCCTTTTAAACAGGCAGTTATCGTTTGTTGGAATACGAGTTCATTTGTGTGGGCAATCAGTAGCGACTCTATTTGTAATGTATTTCCAAAGAAATCCACTGTGTAGATGATGATAAGCATGGGGTCCTCGGTGAGTACTTTCAGATTGTCAATGACTCCCTGACGATATTCATAGTGCCGATAGGGTCTTTTTGGGTACTTAAAATGGTGTAGAAGGTACTCATCCAAGGCCCTGATAGCATCTTCCCTATGATTCTCATCATTTGCATCTCTACAATAGCAGCTTCTTCTGTAAATAGCTGCTGCAATGATTTTATTTGTTGATGAAAGTCCCAAGACATATTGTTTGCATTGTTTGAAAATGGGAAAGTAAGTTGCACCTAGATGAAAACTTACATATAACCGATTCTCTTGGAATCTAGTGATTTTGGTCCATAGAAATATTTGTTGTTCAATAAAAACCTCAATTTCTGAGTGAGGCCTAATTTATCACTACATCTTAGGGAATTCATGGCAACAAGAATTTGCCATGCTAGGCACTCACACACATTTGCAGTTCCCTCCCAATCCCCCAGGACCTTCCTTGTCTTTGTTGTAACTGTTTCTAATGGATGCAAATTGCTGTACATTTCCACAAGTTTAATCTGCCACTCCTTTTCCAATAACAAAATTGTTGAATGGTTGACGGGATCCCAGTCTGTTAAGCAGCATTTGATTTTTGAAAGTATGAGTTTTAACTGGCATCAACACTTATGCTAGTAGACAGTGAGCCTACCATAGCTAAGGTGTTGATGCAGTCACACACATGCTGCTTGTAGTCCATCACAGTCCCTCCAGGAAGACATTCCAGTGACACGAGATGGGAAGATGACGGCATTGTCAATGCCACAGAGTTCATGTTGTTTTCATCTTGTTATCGTAGAGTCATAAACTAAAGTGCAGTTTTCTGCACTTCACGCAGCATCGAGTCTTCAGATTTGAAAGGAAGCTCCTCTGCCATGACAATGTTTTTGAAACAGACATTAACAGTCCAGAAACATGAGAAGCAGGAACTCCATTTTAAAAAAGGTACAGTGTAACCCGGATATAAGAGAGTTGTCGGGACCGGAGAAGAAGTCTCTTATATCCGGATTTCTCTTATATCCGGGTTTGGTCTATTATATATACATTAACACAGGCTCTAATTTGGGGCCAGAGAAAATTTATCTTATATCCGGGTTTCTCTTATATCCGGGTCTCTTGTATCCGGGTTACACTGTAATAATGGAGTTTTCTGCTAATGAAAAGATGGCAACTTTTATTTTGTAGTTCTTTTAATTTTTTGCCCTTTGATAAAACTTTTTGATTTTTTTTCTAACATATTTCTAAAGCTTATGATGTTAATAAATTTGGATAAAGGAACGGCAGATGAACACTGGTTAGAAGTTTCACAAGACAGAAGTTGGACCAAACAGGTTAGAAGTTGCATCAAATATACAATTGTCACAGATTGTAATAAGCTTTCAAATTTATGATCTTTAAAAATAGATATTTTGATAATAGAATTTTCAAAAACACACATTCAGACTTAATTTTAAAATATTTAATAAATTTATCACGTTTTGTTTTTAAAATTGGAAAAAAGAAAACAATTCTTGTAAAAATTAATTTTTCATCAGAAAAATATTTTGGACTCAGAAAATGGTGTACTTAATATATATTATTCATAAAAGCCTTTAAGAGCTTTTTTAATTAAATCATGTATTAGTTTTATTGAGTTTGCATTTTATAATTCAGAGCTGAATGTTGGGTAATATTGGATCGAAATTTACTAAAAGAAATTGATGATTTATATTCTTCAAAGTCTTCTGCTTTTAACTAATAACAAAATTAAACACAAGTTGAATTTTGAGCTTTCATAAAATTAAATAAGAGAGTGGGTAACACACGTAAAAAATATTATTGCCATGACTTTCTAAAACACAAACATTTCTAAAATAATTTAATTCATTTGTGAATACGTTCTGAAAGTTTCACTTACACCCAACAATTATTTGATTTTTGCAAGAATTTCCAAATACATCTGTTTTCAATTGAAAAAAGTCACTAATAAGCTAATGCTAAATATTACGTAGGTACCTCCGTTAGTTTGTTATGCCTAAGATTTAAATATATTTTTCATAAAAGCACTACAAAACTAATAGTATGTATTATGTGACTGGTGTCATAAAAAACACAAAATTTTGAACATGCTAGAAAAGATGTAAAAATTTTTAAAAATAAGTAAAAAAATATTTAGGTCTGTCCTTTTAATAATAACATAAACATTTTGATGATAAAACTTTGTTTTTATTAAATTTGGGGCCTTTTTTGTCATTCGATGCTGTTTTTTTCTTTGAATTATTGAAGATACCTTAATAAGACATTTAAACGATAATAATTGAAGCAAAACATGACGATTCAAATGCTGCAAAAACAAACATAATCGTTATTAGTTTTATAATAAAATTAAGGCATTTGAACAGTGATAATTGAAACAAAACGTGATGATTTAAATGCTGCAAGGACTTATAGCAAATATAAACATTATGCAATACAGAAAAGAATTTCTTGTAATTTCATAATTAAAGGAGTTGGATAAAATAGATTAAAAAAGAAATTCTAGGGTTTTCTAAAAAATAAAATGACTAAAAAAGTCATTCTTTTTCTGAGAAAGTTCTTAAAGTTTAAAATAGTTCTTTTTTCATTTCTTCTGTCATTAACACTGAAATTTTTTGTTAAAAATAAAGTCCATTTTTGCATATCATAAGAGTAGTCATCTTCCAGAAAAAATAACGAAAGGTTCCACTACAGTCTGCTGTCTATCAGGACATCTATTAACATTTTGAAATTCTAGATTCATAATGTTTTATTATTTATTTTTGTAAGCATAACATATTTTAATACATCTTGAGGGAATGACAATACTGTAGATTCTCTAAGTACTTTAGCTTACAGGAGAAAGTCTTTGCCAGATAATTGTTGTTAATATTTCATATATTTTAATTAAAATTATAAAAAACAACATTTCCTATAAAAATTTAATATTCATTCAAAAAGAAAATCAAGCAAAAATTTGTCTTATGATAATTGAAAAAAATGATTATCTTCATGGACAAACTCAAACTGACTTGGTATCACAAAATACTTTTGGGAATGAAGGAAAAAACATGCTATCCCCTATATTTAAACATTAATCATAAATCAGTGCATTATTTTATCCAAAGCATTTTCAGTACTTGTTCAGTAACCAATTAATTCTATACTAATAGTTATTAGAAAACTTTGTGGAAATATATTCATTGTGTCGGTTTCCAATCTTTAATATCTTGTTTGTTTGTTCTGTAGACTTTTTTAGTCGTCAAGTAACATTGAATTAAAACTATATATATATATATATTTATATATATATATATATATATATATATATATATATATATATATATATATATATATATATATAGCAATTTCTGTTGGTTTATCTGAATCAAGTTCCCATCTAAACCAATGAATTTAGGGAAAGATATCTGAATGAATTGCAGGTTATTTTCTAAATGAAATCTTTATTTACCACATAATATAGACTGCATTCATGTATTCTTCACTGCTCCTATTAAAATATCATGTATGCCTTTTTTCTTCACAGATGTTTTGGCTGTACAAAAAACAGGGATTATTACTGAGAATTCCACTGAAAGAAAAGACATTTCACTTTCCATGAAAACACAGACAAATATATGCTACATGTTTCATGTGAATGTGTTGGATCTACAATGTCAAAAACCTGACAATGAACTTTAATAGCTTGAAATGTGTCGTTTATGTTTCTACAAAAAAACACATTTATGTTATGCATGAATAAAAAGAAAACATTAGTCATATTCATGTGGCATCTTCTAAACTGTTGGGAAGTTAGATAGAATAGACCAGATGGAAACTAATATTACAAAGAAACCATATTCTTGTAAAATTTGTGAATCTACATTTTCATGGGAGTGTAACTTAGTAATACATGTGCGTACACATACAGGAGAGAAACCATATTCTTGTGAAGTTTGTGGATTTGCATTTTCACAGAAAGCAGGATTGGTCACACATAAACGTTCACACACTGGAGAGAAACCTTACTCTTGTGAAGTTTGTGGATCTGCATTTTCTCACAAGTCAAATATGGTCAGACATATGCATACACACACTGGAGAGAAACCTTATTTTTGTGAAGTTTGTGAATCTGCATTTTCACAGAAGTCCACTTTAGTGAAACATATGCATAGACACAGTGGAAAGAAAACTTATTCTTGTGAATTTTATGGATCTGCATTATCACCGAATTCAGTATTAGTGAGTACACACAGTGGGGAGAAACATTATTCTTGTGAATTTTGTGGGACTGCATTTTCACAGAAGTCAGCTTTAGTGAGCCATATACGTACACACACGGGAGAGAAACCATATTCTTGTGAAGTTTGTGGATCTGCATTTTCACAGAAGTCAGCTTTAGTGAGACATATGCTTACACACACTGGCGAGAAACCTTATTGTTTTGAAATTTGTGGATCTACATTTTCTCTAAAGTTTAATTTAGTCAGTCATATGTGTACACACAATGGAGAGAAACCTTATTCTTGTGAAGTTTGTGGATTTGCATTTTCAATCAAGTCATCTATGGTCAAACATATGCGTACACACACTGGAGAGAAACCATATTCTTGCGAAGTTTGTGAATTTTCGTTTTTACATAAGTCAAACTTAGTGAGACATATGCGTACACACACTGGAGAGAAACCATATTCTTGTGATACTTGTGGAACTGCATTTTCGCAGAAGTCACACTTAGTGAAACATTCGCACACACACTGGAGACAAAGCATTCACTTGTGAAGTTTGTGGATGAGTATTTTTGCAAAAAACAAATATGGTCAATCACATTCATACACACAATGGTGAGAAACCTTACTCTTGTGAAGTGTGGATCTGCATTAAAACTCGAGTCAAATATGGTCAAACATATGCATATACACACTGCAAAGTAATCTTATGTAAATTTTGTGAATGTGCATTTTCATGGGAGAGAAACCATATTCTTGTAAGATTTGTGGATCAACATTTTTATGGAATCCAGATTTTGTCAATCATATACACTCTGGAGACATCTATAATTTTGTTTCTCTATTTTCATGGTAATGATATTTGGAGAGCCATCTCTATGTGTATATATATATATATATATATATATATATATATATATATATATATATATATATATATATCTGTGTGTGTGTGTACACATATACTGGAGAAAAATACTTGTTTGAAGTTTCTGAATCTGCATTTTTGTGTGAGTCAAATTTTGTCACTCATATGCATATATACACACTGGAGAGAAAAAATATTTTTGTAATTTTTGGTGTTTTTTTTGTATGTATTTTCAGACTAATCATTTTTGCATCATGTGAATACACAATGGACAGAAACACTATCTCAGTTGCCATTGAATTTCTGAATCAGTAGAAACATCTTTTTTCAGTTCATCATTTTACAACCTGTAGAAATGAAAAATTTTTTTTCAAATATTGCAAAATACAATAGACATACTGCAATTCCAATAGGTATACATCTTAAATCGCAGTTGCATAAAAACCCTAATGCAGTAACTCATCTGTGCATCCTAGGGACATAACTAGATTTTCCCATGAAAAGTTATACATTTCACAAAACCAACCCATAATAAATGTAACATAATTAAAGAAACTTGTTGGTTGATACTAAATGAATGCCATCGATGTAATTTCAAATATAACTTGTATATTCTTTCTTTAACCAAATCTGAATCATGTGTCATATGTAAAACCTTTCATCAATATCATTTTCTTTTGCAATTTAACTTGCTGTCGACATAACAGAGGCATAGCCATTTTCACGATAGTCTTGAAGACATCTGCAAATTGCATCGATCTCTGCGATCATAATATCGATAGTAACATTAGAAGACTGCAACAATTGACTCACTTTGTCCACCTGAAACAGAACATCATAACAAATGATGATGCAAACTACAAAGTTCCTAGAAGATCCAGACCAACAATGGTGGTGCTTCAGTTGCTGTAGCGCCATCTTTCTTTTCCAAACACGATTTTCGCAGGCTGATAGGCGCAGATCAAATGTTTTTCCAGTGAAATCGCAATGGTTAGACTACATTGATTCTTTATTCCCATCTTGTATCAAATTGTGCTTTCAAACAAATAGGCACATAAGTTAATAGTATCTTCCAATAAATTTATATCAAACTTTTTAACAACCTAATGTTAAAAAGTCTCAAAATCTCCCTTTCCCGTTGTATTATCTACAGTCCGAAAACAGAAGAAAGATTAAAAAATCTTTACGTCTTCACCAAGCTTACATTTAACATATCAGAAAATTACTGACATCGACGAAAAGCCAAGTTTCTCTCGGATGAAAACAATTGTAATATTAACTAATCGTGCCACCACATTCCTCCAAATTTTTTCTGTCTCTGCAGTCAATCCATTTTTGTCCTATCAATTGTAGATTTCATTGTCAGACCCAAACGCAAGTCTATCCAATGAGACAAGCATTGTTGATGTGTCTAACCCTGTTCATGTATTTTAACCTTTCAGAAAGACCCTCCCACACATCTTTTCCTTTAACAAGAGACACCGGATATTCTGAATGTTATGAAATAAAATAAGACATATCTCGGCTGATTTGCAGGCAAATAAACTAACATACTCAAAAGCGAAAGTCGGATGTGAACGGGACAAGGCCCCGTCACAAAATGACCATTATCGTCATTTATGCATAGGCCCACGAGCTCCGGTCGAAAAATAAAATAATATTTCAAAGTGCTTCCATTTTTCGACCAATAAAAATGCTTCCCTCCTAATTATACTCGCGTCGTTTTTCGAACCCGTTAAGCCATAAAAAACGCCATAAAAAGGGTCACAAGGGGAAGTACAAAACAGCCAACGGGAGGCCGAGGAAGAGATCTGTCACGGTCAGTCTGGGCAGTCAGCAGGAGGAACGCCACGCCAACCAGTGGGAACTACTATGAGAGATCAACCCGGATCGGCAGCCGGCATATGAACTATACCACAAGGTAGCTGTCCCCAAACCACACATTCCTATTGAAATAAATCACGTAAATCATAAAATCTTCAACAGAATTAAGATACAATCCAATATTTCCCAACTTCTTATATTTAATGAAATTGTAATAAAAAAAGATTAATTACTTGAAATGAACACAAGCAACGAAAAGAAAAAAATAATTAGTTGACACGGTGTAAAAGAAGAATTTGTTCCTTGCTCAAAAATCTCTCGGGTAAAAACTATGTCAGAACAGAACACTGTCTATCGCGATATCAATCTGTTTTTCTTATATTGAATTATTGACAAAAAGTTAAAAATTAAAAAAAGAGATCAAAACCAATATTATCTTGCGAACAAAGGGTAAAAAGATGTTAATTTTTCCATTCAATCTTAGCGGATAATAATTTCAAATAATTAATAAAGATTAAAAAGTATCTTCGAAAACATGTAGAGGAGTATCATTTCAGAAAATACACAAAAAATCGACTTATTATTACAATTCAATTTAATAATAAAATAATAATTGAAATATAATTAATTAGTAGCAGGATACTTTGAAAGATTTTTTTTAAATAGTTCATTTTAACAACACCAACTGATTTACGTGTTATCATGAAGAGAAATGGTTCTAGTTGTGGCTGGAAGAGCTTTGCCCATTTCCTTTGAGGAATTCCTTATACCCCTTCTGAATCTGGTCAAAATAAGATGCGCCTTTTTTGCCTATTGGAGGCCCATATGGATTTAGTCAGGGAAGGCGACAAACGTGAGAAAAACTTAACACAATTTTCCAATAAAACTGAAAAAAGTGGACTATTCAAGTCTTGTGTAAGAATGACTCAATATATTGATTACAAAGGTATAGATACAAAAAGGTACAAAGACAAAATTTGCTTTTGTGCATCTATTAAGGCAGGATAACATATTTCTGATGTTTCTAAAAAGGATTACCGTAAAAAAATTAGAATTCTTTTTGTTCTTTCTCATCCAACCGTAGGAGAAATTTCACTTGTGAACTTCAAGTCTCTCTGCAGCTGACTGATAACTGGTGCCCTCTCACTTCTCTCTTTCTTGATGTCATTTTACCTTGTACCCTTGCTGTCAAAATGTCTTCTTATTAAGTCCACAGATATAAGTTCTGTTTATTTGGAAAAAGAGGCTCACAGAAGACCCCATTGACGTTTTCATAATGGCTTGAGACTATGGTTCTCATTGGCCACAGAATACGAAGAAACAATTTGTCCATGAACTTAAAATGAATCCTCAACAGTTGAAGATGAAAGCAGCAAATTTCCAACTGTGAATATGAATGGTTTCCCTTTTTAAAACTATAAAGAATTTGAGAACAACTCAAGTACTTTACTGATTTTTGGGCCTCAAGTAATAAATATATATGCTGTTTCTTGTTCTAACCTTTCGGATCACATGTGACATCTTCAGAGTGGTTATATGGAAACTTAAACAAAGATGTTCACCATCGAAGTAATAAAACGTGTTTGAAAATAATTTTGAGATTTAAACAATTAAAATTTTCTAGAGGGAAAACTTAGAAAGCTAACTGGTTTCATTTTAAAAATAGAAAACATATCTTATAAGATAGACCCACGAAGAGAGCTCAATGTATCAAAATACAAAGCAATATGATATACATCAAAGGATATACTCAATACATCATTAAAGAGTTCTGTAATAATTTATTTAAGACAGAAAACTGCCTCATCAGACCGGAGTCATAAAATGGTTGAAATGACCCAGATAATTTATTAAAAATTACAAGACGAAATGAATAAATGTTCTGACGTAGAAAAATCCTTGAAAAGTTAAGAGAAAATGGGTGGCAGGGAAAAAACAAAGAGGTGTCAAAGCAATGATTAGGGCTGGTAGAGGGAATACAAAGTTACAGCCAGTGAAATACATTGAAAATAAATTAAATTTATATCCTCATCATCTAATTTAAAAAAATTAACATTACACATACACACACACACACATATATATATATATATATATATATATATATATATATATATATATATATATATATAGTGTATTAGGGCAGCAGATCACTATTCAAACATATATTGTTGAATATAACAGACAATGAATGTCTATTATTTTTGATCAGTAGCCATTCTTGGCTTTATATAGTTGCTTTAATTTCAAGAGAAAATAAATACGAAACTGTCCAAAATTTGGATATTTTTTTTCTTATGCTGCTCCTTGATCTAAGCTTTTGGCTCACATTAGCCATCTTCAGTGATGATATAGATATTTAAAAAAAGATATTCACCATCAAAGTAATAAAACATGCTTGTAAGTAATTTTGATATTTAAACAAATAAAATTTACTACAGAGTAAATTTAAGAATCTAATAACTTGGTAATTACTCGTCCTGATAAAGGTGCTGGTATTGTCCTGCTGGACCATACGGATTATGTTTCCAAAATGCGAACCATTCTTGGTGACACAACCAAATTTCTTCCTCTTGGTCTAGTAGAGACACATGATCGCACAATTCCTATAGAAATTAAATTTCAAAAGAAACTTTTTATCTTGGGCTAAACGCAGTTTCATATCCTGTGAGATCACTGATGATATTAGACCTGTTGGGTCTATTCGCCCTCGTCTGTATGGTCTTCCGAAGACTCATAAGTATAATGTACCCCTTCGACCCTTTCTGTCAATGTCAGGCTCATCTCAACACAGGGTTGCTAGTTTTCTTTCAGATCTTCTTCACCCTGTTGTTGAGCATTTTAGCCCGTATACCATTAAGGATTCTTTCTCATTTGTTCAGGTTATACGTGAAACTCCTTCTAAAAATAAATTTATGTGTTCCTTTGACGTGTGTTCTTTGTTTACTTGTGTTCCAGTAATCTGCTGCGACATATTATATCGAAGTTGCTTGTCTCCTCCGGATATCCCAGAAGATGTGTTTATTGAGCTTACGCAATTTGCTACTATGTCAGTTGAGTTTAGCTTTAATAATTTTATGTACAGAGAGATCGATAGGGTTGCGATGCCCCCCCCCCCGGATCCAGCTTTGGCCAACATTTTTGTGGGTTTTCATGAGTCGTCCCTCCTCACTTATGACAATGCAGCGTCTATGTCCCTGCGGTCTGTGGACGATGCATTCTGTCTTTTTAATAGTGAATTTGAAGCCGATTCCTTCCTCTCAGTTATGAACCAACTTCATCCATCTTTGAAATTCACCATTGAAAAGGAGTCTAATTCTTGTCTCTCTTTTCTTGATGTCCTTGTGCAATGTCTTACTTCGGTGTTTCGCAAACCAACGTTTTCTGGTTTGTATACGCGTTGGGACTCATTTTGTCTCAAAAAGCGTAAAATTAATCTCATTAAGAACTTAACTCACAGAGCCTTGATGATCTGTAGTGAACAATATTTGGATGATGAATTGGATTTTATCCGCTGCACCCTTGTAAAAAATGGATATCCTAGTGATACTCTTCATAATGTCATGCGTGATAAGATTATTAATTTTCGGAAGGATAAACAATACGTAGTTCAGAAATGTCCTATTTACCTGCGGCTTCCTTTTATTGGTTCACGGGGCGAGCTTCTGGCTAAGCGTTTCTCGTCTGCTGTTCAACTATGTTGTTTTTCAGCTCAACTAAGGATTCATTTTGCGACTCGTTCTGCCTTTCCCTCTATGCGTAAGGATCCTCTTCCTCCCCATCATGTTTCCTCGGTGATCTATTCATTCAATTGTGGTTGTGGTAGCAACTACATAGGAAGAACTTTCCAGCGTTTGGATTGTAGGATTTGGCAGCATATCCCATTACGCGTTCTTAATCCGGATGCCCGTAAGAGCCAGTTAGTGAATACTTCCGGGTCAGCTATTACTTAACATATCATAAATGGCAGGGATTGTGCAATGAATTTTAGTTCGAACTGGTTCACTGTTCTGGCTAATTCGCACTCTCCTTTTCATTTACGGGCACTGGAGTCTATGTACATACGATCCAGGGAACCGTCTCTTTGTAAGCAAAGAGACTGTCTCCTTGGACTTCACGTTATTATACTCTAGTATTCGTCAATCATACATTTTCCCCTCCCCCTTCCTTTTTCCTCCACTTCTTCCTCTCCTACCTTCCTGTTTTCTTTCTTTTTTTTTCTTTTGCTGCGCAAATTTGCGTCTTTTTTTAATATATTCTTTTTTTGTTGTCTTCCCTCATACGAATTAATCATTTCATTTTTAATGTTTTAATTGTATGTAGGGTGTTTGTATGAGTAAAAGTAATTTGAAATAAATTATTATTATGTTCCCAATCGATCCTGATGAGCTTGGGAACGAAACCGGTTGGTCTGTCTTGTCAGTGTGGAAAAATTAAAAAAAGAATTAATGATAAAATATCCTGAAAATTTGTCTGAGGATCTTGGCATGTGCACAAAATTTAAAGCAACATTCAGAATTAAAGAGAATGCGACCCCTCTTTTTATGCCCAAAAGAAAAGTACCTTTTGCTGCTGCATCCGCCATTAGTAAAGAATTATACTGCTTAGTGCAAATAGGTGTTTTGAGCAAAGCAGACTAAAGTGATTAGGTAAGCCCTACCAGTTGCATGAAAAAATAATAAAATTATGGTCCGTGAAGATTATTCTATGGGATTGAACGATTGTTTGGAAACACATGATTAACCTCAAGTCTTGAAGAAATATTTGTGAAATTAAATGGTGGCGAAGTGTTTTCAAAACTTGATTTGTCTGAGACGTACCTCCAGATTATGGTTGACAAAAAGCGTGTGAAGTAGCTAACTATAAATATGCATGAGGGTCTGTATAGATTCAAAAGACTGCCATTCTGGAAAAAGGTGCCCGAGATATTTCTATGCCGAAAAGTACCTTTTGCAGGCAAAGGCTCTACTAGCAACGAATTAGACTGTTTAGGCATGTTGAACAAAGAAGGGCCGGAGGGAAAATAGAAGTGTTTGATATCTGCTAATACCTCGTAAATAATGGACTATTCTGTTTTGATTACAGAGAAAAGCAAAAGACATACTGCTCAAGATGTAAGAGATTTCAGACCCCAATCTCTGCTAGAAAGCTGTGCAATGAGACAAAATTTTTCAGGGAGTATCTCTTGGTCAATCTAGCGAGTTGTGTTTAACAGCACCAGTGCTAATCTGTCTTGCTGACTATTCAACATCAAATTACATCGTTTTAAGTCGTTTAGCAGAGTAGGAATATTGAGGCAGGACAGAAATTCACAAGTTGCAATAAAGATCAAAGAGAAAGAAGAAATAGGATAGGTAGAGAAAACATTTTTATTGTCCAGAAGAGAGTCAAACATAAAACATTCACTTATTTTGAAAAATCACTTGTTTTTTTTTAAGACAAAATATACGATAAATGACAAACTGTCTTGAATGAAAATGCAGATCGTCAAACATCACAAGAATGTGATTTCTGTCCAGGGTGTGTATGAAAGTCTCACTAAATGACACTTTTGTGAAAATGCAAATTCACAAACTTCACAAGGCTATGGTTTATCTCCAGTGTGTGTATGCCCATGCATCACTAAATGAGACTTCTGTGAAAATGTAGATCCACAAACTTCACAAGAATATGGTTTCTCTCCAGTGTGTGTATACATATGCCTCACTAAATTTGACTTCAATGAAAATGCACATCCACAAACTTCACAACAATATGGTTTTTCTCCAGTATGTGTACGTATATGCCTCATTAAATGTGATTTTCCTGAAAATGCGGATCCACAAATTTCACAAGAGTAAGGTTTCTCTCCAGTGTGTGTACGCATATGAATGACCAAAGATTCCTTCCGCGAAAATGTAGATTCACAAACTTCACAAGAATATGGTTTCTCTCCAGTGTGTGTATGCATATGACTCACTAGATTTGACTTCCATGAAAATGCAGATCCACAAACTTCACAACAATGTGGTTTTTCTCCAGTATGTATACGTATATGCCTCATTAAATCTGATTTTCCTGAAAATTCGGATCCACAAATTTCACAAGAGTAAGGTTTCTCTCCAGTGTGTGTACGCATATGAATTACCAAAGATACCTTTCGCGAAAATGTAGATCCACAAACTTCACAAGAATATGGCTTCTCTCCAGTGTGCAAACGCATATGTTTGGTAAAACCTGGCTTCCGTGAAAATGTATATCCACAAACTTCACAAGAATATGCTTTCTCTCCACTATGGGTACGCATATGACTGATCAAATGTGATTTCTGTGAAAATGCAGATCCGCAAACTTTACAAGAATATGGTTTCTCTGCAGTGTGTTTAAACATATGACTGATCAAATGTGATTTCTGTGAAAATGCACATCCACAAATTTCACACGAATATGGTTTATTTCCAGTGTGTTTATACGCATGTGTCACTAAATGTGACTTCCGTGAAAATGTAGATCCACAAACTTCACAAGAATATGGTTTCTCTCCAGTGTGTGTATGCATATGCCTCACTAAATTTGACTTCCATGAAAATGCACATCCACAAACTTCACAAGAATATGGTTTTTCTCCAGTATGTTTACGTATATGCCCCATTAAATCTGATTTTTCTGAAAATGCGGATCCACAAATTTCACATGAGTAAGGTTTCTCTCCAGTGTGTGTACGCATATGTCTCACAAAATGAGCTTTCTGTGAAAATGCAGATCCACAAACTTCACAAGAATATGGCTTCTCTCCAGTGTGCGTATACATATGTGTTACTAAACATGACTTCCGTGAAAATGTATGTCCACAAACTTCACAAGCATTTGTTTTCTCTTCAGTGTGCGTATTCACGTGAATGGCCAAATTTGGATTCTGCGAAAATGTACATCCAGAAACTCCACCAGTATGTGTGTTTTTTGTATTATGTTTTTCCATCTGACCTACTATGTCTGTCTTCGCAAGAGTTTATATGTCTTATGAATATGGCCAATCTTTCCTGTTTATTCATACAGAACACTATTTTTTGTTTTTGTATAAAGAACCTCCACACATTTCAAAGTACATTATTTCTTGCGATGTAAAGTTCATTTTCATGCTTTAGAAAATGTAGGTCCATCACTGTCACATGAACCCTGTAGCATATATTTGTCTGTGTTTTCACAGAAAGTGAAATTCTCAGTAATAACCACTGTACAGCCAAAACATCTGTGAAGAAAAAAAGGCATAAATGATATATTAATGGGGCAGTGAATGATATATGAAAGTAGTCGATATTATGAAATATATACGGAATTATTTTTTGCAATAATGCAGAAACAGCAGCTACCAGTGAATATCAAATACTTTGTAGTGAAACAAGATTGCTTCATAATCACATCGTATCTTAATGAAAATGATGCAATTAGAATCAGAACACTGTTACTTCAGAAGCAATTCAAATATTGACCCTGAAAAATATTTATTGATTTTTAAATTTTTTTCAACTTCATCTTGGGGACATGACCAACTCCATAGCCTACACTACCTGGTACATGATTATCTGTTGCAGGCATCACTGCTTGATGAAAACAGTAAAAAAAAACATAGTAAAAATTAATTAATTTCCATAATGGTGGGTTCAAAATAATTATATATTACTGGAAAAATAATAATTTTATTCAAACTGAAGAAATTATAAGTATATGAAAGATTTGATGAGAAGATTTATTTCAACTTCAAAATGTTTAAGATCTTCACATTTATTGATACAAAAATAAAAGCAGAAACACTAAAAATATTTACACTGGAAAATGTAAAACCCAAACATTCCAATTGAGTGCAATACCATGGTTCGAAAACGGACCTACACTAATGATCAATTACAGAACAGACACCATCTACTGAAGGATTATCTTTTGCGGGCATCTCTGCCCAATAAAAAGAAACCATTTTCATCAGTGGCAAGAAGAAGAGAAGATCGTTTGCTAAGACCATCTTCTTGGTCCTGCCAGAAACATCAGAAACATGAGAGGTGATAGTTGATCTGCCCAATAAAAACAATCCATCATTTTCATCAATGACAAGAAGAAATCTTTTATTAATATCACCTTCTATTTAATAAACTAATAGTTATCAATTGGAGAAAACAAATCACAGGTATAATGAAATAATTTCCATAATTAATCGGATATTTTCCACTTGATTTAAAGATATATGATGTGAAATGGAAAAAAACTATCAGTTAAGAGGTGATTCCGTGCTACTTAAAATCTGGTCAGAGGCTTTACTGCCAGAGGTATTTTATTTTTTATTATCATAATCAGAAAGCCCAGATAACAGTGAAATAATTATATATTATGTGAAATGGAAAAAATATCCTTAAGATGAAAGACCAAAGGATTTTTTGACTATTATGATTCAAATTAAATCATGTTTTTGTCTAAAATTTTGTTTTTCTTGCATCCAAGGGTGACCATAAATTAGTATGGAAAATTTGAGTGTCGTTTTTACTGTGAAATCTTTTACTTATCACTTTGAATAGCAGCGGTGTTGGTATTTGACTCTTTGGCACAACTAGCCATGCTGATGAAAGATTTTGAGGGCACATTTTTTCATGAACTTCTATTGAAAAATAACTGTATTTTTGGTAACATTCAGATTGGCATTTGAAACTGATTTTCTCTTCTTTGTCTTTTGGAAAACAATAAACTGATATTTTTATCTCACACAGTTTTGTCTTACTGGCTTCTGTAATTTGTTTTGTAAGCAATAACATAACAATTCTGAGGCATTGCTGGAAACTAGGCAATATTTGAAATGAAATGATTAAGCTTCTTAAGCAGAATTATTTCTTTTACTTCTTCAATTTAGGGGTAACTTTTAAATCCTAATTAATTTTATTCTTAATCCCAACTTTTATCCACCACCCATAGCAATTAGTTAAAAAAAGAAATTTTAGAGAGTTGTTTTAAACCTGAAAATCTTTTTTTTAAATTGTTTTTTGTATATTGGTTTTTGAGTATATTGATGAATAATGACCTTTTAGAAGAATTGTTTGCATTTTTTGGGAAGATGCTATCGGGGCCTTGGATAAGTGCCTACTACACCGAATTATCAAAACAAAAAGACCCTAATGACACAGTCAAGGGAGGGCCATTGAAAAAATTAAGGAACTGGCCGAGCCCCCAATGAGTATTCTGTCTGTTAAAATAAAATGGTTGCTGAGACATTAAGTTTGTAAACTCCAAAAATTCATATACAGATGTCCTCAAAGATAAAGACGTTGGTTAGATCTGGTGACAAAACCCAAAGAGTTGTGAGTTCAATATCAGGCCACAGCAGAAAAAATACTTCGAGAGTTAACTTAAAGGGAAATAACTGAGAAGAGGCATGGTATGTGGAACTAGAACAATCTACCCCAGTGGACGAAATAAAGAGTTCAGTTCAAAATTCTGATCACCTGAAGAATACTAAAGCTGAAATGTTGTGAATATGGCAATGAAGATGAGGATAACTCTCCGAATAACATAAACAATGCAAGTATTGGATTATACTTAAATATGTGTACAATTTCCTAAAATTTAAGTACGTTAAAAATTTAATAAATAAAATAACTAACATTTCATAACCACCAAAGTATAACAATTAATAAAGAATAAAATGAAAAAAAAATAAATACCATAAATTTTCAAATTATTGAGTTCATCTTTCATTGCATTTTATTATTATTATAATTATTATTATTATTATTATATTACCTCAGTTATCAAATTAAAAATTAATAACTGAGAGCAAGATAATTTAAGTTTTAATTTAATAACTGAGATAATAATTAATAATTGTATTAAATATTTTATTTTTATTAAAGTAAAAATGTAATAACTGTGATAACAATTATTTTTTATATTATCTTAATTGTTATCACAGTTATTACATTTTTACTTTAATAAAAATAAAATATTTAATACAATTATTAATTATTATCTCAGTTATTAAATTAAAACTTAAATTATCTTGCTCTCAGTTATTAATTTTTTAATTTGATAACTGAGGTAATATAATAATAATCATCAAAATTTTTGTTATTATTAACTGGAAAGACCAAAATATTTTTTAGTTATTTAATTCTTTTAAAAAATCTTTTTAACATATTCGAACTTTTGGTTGAAAATCCTGTTTTTTTTCTACGTCTGCGATGTAAGTAATTTATACAATGAAGTGTTTTTGCGCTTTTTTCCAGTGAAAAACACATTAATTTGGAAATTCTTACAAAAATCAAATAAGTGAAATTGTAACATTATAGATATGTTCATTTTAAATCGAAACTTCAGTGGAGAGACCTAATTTAAATGATTTGAAATCCTTTTTCAGCAAGTCCGTGAAAATACCTATTGTTACAATATCACCTAAAAATATGACATTTTTAAACGATTTTTAAATTATGATAAATTATTATAATTAAAATTAAAAAAAAACTGAAAAAAATTCTCGGAAAATTCATTATTCATCGAAATTTTTTTTCTTGATGCCTAAATATAACTTATTTACAGAAGCAATTAAAAAGTTTTCTAATTAAATAATGTTATATGATATTTTTTAGTTTACCATGCAGAGCAGATTTTCATAAATGAGCGTAAGTTTGAAAAAAATGGTATTTTACATTATCCAAGGAGTCTTACTTTTAACTAATAAAAAAGTTTGGACATACGATTTAATCTCTCGAAATTATGTAAGTGGGGTGTAATATATGCAAAAAACAATATATATTTTACCAAGATTTTTTCAAACAAAATATTTCAAAAAAATGTAAAAAAAAATTTTTTACCATTACTCTCTACAAACCAAACATTTCTAAAATAATTTCACTCGTCTTTGAATAAATTCTGAAAGTTTCATTAAAAACCGACAATTGTTTGATTTTTGCAAGAATTTTCATCTTTTTTTCATCTGAAAAAATAAAACGTAAAAACACTTCCTTGCAAAAATTACTTATGTCGCAGACGTAAAAAAAAAAAAAATAAAGGATTTTTAACCAAAACTTTGAACGTGTTAGAAAGGCTTAATTATTTTTTTTTAATAATTAAAAAATACTTTGGTCTTTCCTCTTAATAATAACAAACATTATGATAAAAAAAACAACTTTTTTTTAAATTATATTTTTGAACTTGTTGATGGATTTGATAATTCTTTCGGGAATATTTGCTTCAACGAAAATTAGAAAATTTAAGTATTAATTTCTTTTAATTCACATCATTTTTAGGACATTATCTTTCAAATAAAACCGAAATTTCAGTTCAAAGAAAATTATTTAAATGATTTGAAATAATTATGAAGTCCGTGACAGTAGTAGCTCGTCGAAAAGTTAAAGCTTACCTTTTTTTAGGGTTAATCCAAAAGTTTTTCATAGAAAAACAATTGATATTTCTTTCTCAACCTCGAGAAGATTTCATAATCAATAAAACTTCCTTTTTTTCAAAGTAATTGCAATTTAAAAGGGATATGAAAATTGAGTACTTGTAGTTTCAGGACAGAACAAAGAAAGTGAATAACCGGTGTATAAGAAGATTTTCTTCCTTGCTGAAAAATAGACCGGCTAAAGATAATATGGCAGAACATTGAATCGCCTGTTCTTCAATCTATCTTTTTTTTCTCATTTTTCATAAAATTGAATGACGGAATGTAAAAAATAGCAAAATTATAAACCTCTTAAAAATAAAATATTTTTCCAAGTGATTTGATTCAAAGAAAATTCGTAAATTTAAGTGTCTTTAATAAATCTTTACGAAGTTTTCTAAAAAAAAATAAAATTAAAAAATACTTTCATTCATTTCTGAATATGTCCTGAAAGTTTCATTAAAATCCGACAGTTATTAGAATTTTGCAAGAATTTCCAAATGAGTATTTTTTTTTAACCAGAAAAAGCGATAAAAGAACAACCTTTATTTCTGGTCCGCCGCTGACGTAAAACAAAACAAGATTTTTGACCAAAATTTTGAACGTGCTACAAAGGAGTTAAAAAAAATTCAAAAAATAATGAAAAAAATACTTTGGTCTTTCAATAATATCATAAACATTTGATGACAAAACTTTGTTTTTATTGAGTCTGGGGTCTTTTTTCATCATGCTATGCTGTTTTTCTTTTCGAGAAAAATGGAGGTGCATAGAACACGCACACACCAACACAAAAAAAAAACTTGAAATCTCATAGTATTTTTGTAAAAGCTAAATTTTTATTTTTCTATCTTTTTAATTCTTTCACTCCAAGTAAGACAATAAAGTCACTAAGACGTAAGGGGATTAATGAGAGTGGGAAAATATGTGAACGAAGAAAATATTATTAAGGAAAGAAAACAATAACTGTTACTTCTTGATTTATTTATACATTTTCTTTGCGTTTTGTTGATCAATAAAAAATAATAATTGTTCTCTAATATTAGTAACGTTTTTATTTTGTTAATTATAAAAGTATAGGTTATGGCCCTTCGCTGGATAACTTCTGATGATAGAAAGATGGGTCCATTTATCTGATAATAATGGGTAAGACTCAAAATTAGGCGCCGGACAGAATTTAGGCGCCAATTCAGATGTCGAGACAGACGAGTTTTCAGCCCACTCCAAAAACAGGCGATGCTGGTCACAAGCAAAACTGAATGATGCTAGGACAAGCAGCTATCGAAAGAAGATATAACCGGCACATTTTCAGCCTGCATCATTCTTTCTGCGGTTCCATTTGATTGTGGGTGGTAGGGTGATGTTTTATACAGGACACATCCAATGTTCTTTAGCCATGATCACAAACTTTCCTCGCAAAATTCTGATGCGTTATATAAGGCCAAAGTTTTAGGCACCCCATTCCTTGAAAATATTGTTCTTAATATTTGTTTTACAGTGGTGGCTTTTCTGTCAGCAACCTTAATTACTTCGGGGCATCCCGAAAATGAGTTCCTCTAAAATTGAAAAAAAAAAGCCCCAAGTGTTCTTATCGAATATACGTCTGTATTTTCAGTATGAAGATTTATATTTACTACCATTTCTATTCTCTTTTTTTTTTTTTGCACACAGATTGGAAATATCTTTTCTTTTACAGTTTAAACATAATTTTCCGAGGACTGAACATTTGTTTTCGTTTCTTTGTCGCAATATTTGCACTTAATTAGGATTTTGGTTGTGTTGTATGTTTCCACATTGTTTTTAATATAATTAAATTCATTAATGAATTCTAATTGCTGCAAGAATTCTACACTTGATTCTAAATTCATATCATTTGCTCGTAGTTGGTTCTAGGATCTTATGCTTGTATGTAACGTCGTCATACATGCCTTCAATTAGTCTTCTATAAACATTTCTCACGAACCCAGATTTTCAAATTTGCCATATCTAAATGCTTCTTTCAATCTGTGTAAATATGGCATTACGCCTTTATTTGGTTTCTGCTTATTTTCCAAAACATTTTGTTCTCTCTACAATAACCATTTTTTTAGTTGTTTTTTATTCGCATGTTTATTTGTATAGTGGTTGAAATTTCTTCATATGTCAAGTCTTCCAGTATTTTGGGGTACACCATACTGGATATTTTTTATGACCTTAAATACTGCCAAAACAAAAAAAATAAATCACTAATTTCATTCTCCACCGTGAAGGCTTTCTTGTCTTTCAGTTTCTTTACTCTATCCAACATTGGGAAACATCAAATCCAACTTTCTACATGCTCCAGTTCATGCAACGCGCTTAGGGATCCTATCGGTGGGTATGAAGTAGAGTAATCTCTGGAATAGATATTGTCAGGTCCACAGATGATAGCTCAAGTGACATTCGCTGTCGCTTTCTGCTTTTATAGCCGTATCTCATTTACATACTCTGAGTAAAATTGTGAGTTTTGAGTAAAATGTAATTGAAATATGGATCGGAATCTGACAGAATAATAACATAAAGAATAAGTAAAATGTATACATACAGTCTTTCTTGTATGTTTTTTTATAGATGTGTGCAAAGATAATTTAGTGAAAAAAAAGGATAGGTACCTGAAATTATTTTTAACTCAATTTTTTGTTAAGTGCTAAAAGATAGATGTTGTTATTATGGCCTGAAAAGGAAAAGAAGATGAAATTTTAGTTGACGCACGATTTGACGACTTGTCCGTGTGAACTGCTTGTCCGATAATGAGAATGTGACGTGCTTGCGTGTGTCGAGGAGAAAAGCGGGGTCGATTCTCATAAGTGAATTAATGATAATGATAATTGTTATAATTATATTATTATAATATTTTAACAATATAATTATTTTTTATTTATTTATGGACAGACAGTACCTTTTTTCTTTGACTTTATTTCATTGAACAAATAAAAGAAAACAAAAAGCATATAAGGGGGCTGTAAAGCTTTTCTTGAAATCAGACTCACTTTCGACACTGAATATTAAATAAATATTAAATAAACATATTAAATAAATGTCATCATTTTCCTCTAAAAATACTTCGGATAAATCATTAATGTTTATTTAATAAATAGGTTACACTTCATTTCAAGTCAAAGAACATAAGCTTCAAAACAGCTCGACGAGTTACTTCCACTTGATGACCTTGACATTATTAATTAATATCAAATAATAATTTATAATGAATTACTTTATTAAATTATGGATTTCCATTAATAGACATACATGTAAAGTTTACTAATTAATTTATCCTTTTGATAATCCTATGTGCTTGTAGTTCGTCCTTTCAGAGGGTTTTTTTTTTGCTCATATTACACTGGTAGGAAAATCACCTGTCGTAGTGAATTCAGATCCGCCATATATAAACGGGGCATTTTTGCTAAAAAAAATTATACTTACCTGGTGTAGGAGAAACGGTGATCACGGCCCCAAGGCTAAGATCGAAGTGTAGTATCTGTTCGCGGATTGCTCACTGAATGATCGCCTATGGGGCCGGGATTCCTTCTCCGATACAGGCCGGCGGGGATTCGTCCCTGCGCTGGTAGTATCGTGGCTACGTCTGACTAGCTAAGACCAGCTCTGACCAGCTTGGACAAGCTATGACCAGCTAAGACCAGCCAAAGACCAGCTATGAC
The DNA here is from genome assembly GCA_964036315.1 of Acanthosepion esculentum. Taxonomy (NCBI): domain Eukaryota; kingdom Metazoa; phylum Mollusca; class Cephalopoda; order Sepiida; family Sepiidae; genus Acanthosepion; species Acanthosepion esculentum. Next base: position 11,610,239 of record OZ038479.1, read on the forward strand.
TAGCTAAAGCCAAAGCACTGCGACCCGGGTGAAAACTCGGGTCCATTCCCCCTCCCTTCCCACGTTAAACTCCGACCTTGTGTCACAACCTGGCCATGTGGGAGGTCAAGTAAATCCCAAGGCTAAGATCAAAGTGTAGTATCTGTTCGCAGATTACTCTCTGAATGATCGCCTATGGGGCCGGGATTCCTTCTCCGATACAGGCCGGCGGCAGGGATTCGTCCCTGCGCTGGTAGTATCGTGGCTATGTCTGACTAGCTCTGACCAGCTTGGACAAGCTATGACCAGCTAAGACCAGCCAAGACCAGCTATGACTAGCTAAAGCCAAAGCACTGCGACCCGGGTGAAAACTCGGGTCCATTCCCCCTCCCTTCCCACGTTAAACTCCGACCTTGTGTCACAACCTGGCCATGTGGGAGGTCAAGTAAATCCCAAGGCTAAGATCAAAGTGTAGTATCTGTTCGCGGATTACTCACTGAATGATCGCCTATGGGGCCGGGATTCCTTCTCCGATACAGGCCGGCGGCAGGGATTCGTCCCTGCGCTGGTAGTATCGTGGCTAAGTCTGACTAGCTATGACCAGCTTGGACCAGCTAAGACCAGCCAAGACCAGCTATGACTAGCTAAAGCCAAAGCACTGCGACCCGGGTGAAAACTCGGGTCCATTCCCCCTCCCGTCCCACGTTAAACTCCGACCTTGTGTCACAACCTGACCGTGTGGGAGGTCAAGTAAATCCCGTGTAGTATCTGTTCGCGGATTACTCGCTGAATGATCGCCTATGGGGCCGGGATTCCTTCTCCGATACAGGCCGGCGGCAGGGATTCGTCCCTGCGCTGGTAGTATCGTGGCTATGTCTGACTAGCTATGACCAGCTTGGACAAGCTATGACCAGCTAAGACCAGCCAAGACCAGCTATGACTAGCTAAAGCCAAAGCACTGCGACCCGGGTGAAAACTCGGGTCCACTCCCCCTCCCTTCCCACGTTAAACTCCGACCTTGTGTCACAACCTGGCCATGTGGGAGGTCAAGTAAATCCCAAGGCTAAGATCAAAGTGTAGTATCTGTTCGCAGATTACTCTCTGAATGATCGCCTATGGGGCCGGGATTCCTTCTCCGATACAGGCCGGCGGCGGGGATTGGTCCCTGCGCTGGTAGTATCGTGGCTAAGTCTGACTAGCTATGACCAGCTTGGACAAGCTATGACCAGCTAAGACCAGCCAAAGACCAGCTATGACTAGCTAAAGCCAAAGCACTGCGACCCGGGTGAAAACTCGGGTCCATTCCCCCTCCCTTCCCACGTTAAACTCCGACCTTGTGTCACAACCTGGCCATGTGGGAGGTCAAGTAAATCCCAAGGCTAAGATCAAAGTGTAGTATCTGTTCGCGGATTACTCGCTGAATGATCGCCTATGGGGCCGGGATTCCTTCTCCGATACAGGCCGGCGGCAGGGATTCGTCCCTGCGCTGGTAGTATCGTGGCTATGTCTGACTAGCTATGACCAGCTTGGACAAGCTATGACCAGCTAAGACCAGCCAAGACCAGCTATGACTAGCTAAAGCCAAAGCACTGCGACCCGGGTGAAAACTCGGGTCCACTCCCCCTCCCTTCCCACGTTAAACTCCGACCTTGTGTCACAACCTGGCCATGTGGGAGGTCAAGTAAATCCCAAGGCTAAGATCAAAGTGTAGTATCTGTTCGCAGATTACTCTCTGAATGATCGCCTATGGGGCCGGGATTCCTTCTCCGATACAGGCCGGCGGCGGGGATTCGTCCCTGCGCTGGTAGTATCGTGGCTACGTCTGACTAGCTAAGACCAGCTCTGACCAGCTTGGACAAGCTATGACCAGCCAAGACCAGCTATGACTAGCTAAAGCCAAAGCACTGCGACCCGGGTGAAAACTCGGGTCCATTCCCCCTCCCCTTCCCACGTTAAACTCGACCTTGTGTCACAACCTGACCGTGTGGGAGGTCAAGTAAATCCCGTGTAGGAGAAACGGTGACCAACGAGGCCGTTTTCCCAGAGTGAGGCCTTTCCATTGCACTGCGGTAGGGTTGACCTCTGCGATCGCCCCAAATGTGGGCGAATCGGACACGATATTTCTAAGTGTGGGGTCAGCGTCCGCGCTACCCCGATAATTTATCTCAAAAACAGACTTTCCCCTTTACAGAAATTACTTGCGGAGTCGGCAAATCTCAATTTTTATGCGATTAATGCAATAAGATTTTCGGGGTTTCTTTTTAGGAAGTCCTTGTCATACCTAATTGACACGATGGAGTGCAGTCATCAATAATGGAAGGGAATAACAACTATAGTTTTCAGGGTCTAGTTGTTAAATTAAAGGCTTGCACAAACCCTTTAACAAATATCTTGATGTTAGATTTCAAAATGCATCATTTCATCATGAACAGAAAGCTTGGAATTTTATTTTCAAATACACTTTTATTTTTAATGAAAAAGGTCAACAATAAATTGATGTTAAGGATTACATCTTTATCACGATAACAAACATTTTCTGCATATTTCATGAAATAACTGCAAATGACGATTGGAAACATTACGACAGCAAATTGGATAAGAATTCTTTCGAATATTATATAAAGAATAAAAAAAGAAATACATTTTCCTGTGATGCTAATAATAAAGGAACCGGAAAGGGTTTTTGGACATCTGTGCAATTTTATGTCTTCCCTTCCGAAAAGGACAAAACGGCACTCCTTCCATCTTACAACGCATGATGTAGATACAGACTTTACTTTGGTCGTTCCAACTCAGCGCAAAGCTGACTTCAGCGCGACTAATATAAACATTCTTATCATTAATTATTCTAACATACTCAGGGATGGCGCTAGGATTTCACCCCAACAACTTTGATACGAAGCACCCCTATCTACGAAATGCTAAGTTTAAAGTTTCCTAACCTGGGGTCCACAAACCCACGAAGGAATATTGTGGGAAATGCAGCGGGGTTTTTTGTACTTTTCTTCTACCTCAATTATATTGTCAATCATCAACTATAATAATCGATAGGGCTGGTGCTTAATATACCAAACCTCTCAACTGCGTGGGGACCCTATCACGTTTGTGACGTGGACCTTCCGTCAACAGGGACAAGTTCACCGGACACCGTTTCTTTGTTTACCTTTTGACCTCTCGTCTCGCTGCGACGTCTTTTCTTGTTACTGATTTTTATTTTTATTTTTTTTTATCTTTCCCCTTCTCTTTCCTTTGTGTTTTCTAGCATAGACTTACTTCCATAGCTTTAATTCCCTTTTTTATCACGCATTGCCGTTATTATCTACTTTCGGCAACGCGACAAGCCACGAGAATAGAGTTTGTCTTTTGGCGGGATCTTCAGAGTTCTGCCTGATTCGGTCCCTGCATGCACCACGCACCCTTGCTCGCTGCTCCGCCTTTCCATATAACTTTGGTATGTTTATTTAATTCTTCTTTAGCCTTTTCATCGCCTTTGTATTGAAATGTTTGATCGTAGCACGACAAGTAGTTTGTCGCCTCTTTGTTTCTGGGTTGCTCTTTCTAGCCCTGAATTATTGATATTTAGGAAGTTATAGGACTTTTCTATGCTGAATTTGCTCAGACGTTTCGTCATGCTCTTTTACCATGTCTACCTCTGTGAATTGCCCCTTTCTAGCTCTCAACGCTGACCTGCCTTTCCTCTTTGTATTTTCTGTCTCTTCCGTCGCAGTGGACTCACCTTTTTTTTGTTTGTTTTTCTTTCAGATTTTTTACCTGATTTACAGAATAAAATCTTTCGTTTTCAATGGAATTCGTCCGTGTTTTGTGAATTCGAGTTTAAACTGGCTGTCTAAAGCAATATGTTTTTTTAGCATTTTGTCCAGGGCAGCACAGACCCCATGCCTACTAGGGGAGGTAGCAAAATTGTTGATTTCAGTTGCGCTTATTTTTTTAAAATTGAAAAAAAAAAAATGAAACTGTGCTAATACATGACAGGACTTGACGAATTTACTGTTTTGCTGATCGTTTGACGGAAAAAATAGGGCCAATTTGGGTTTTTTAGGGTTAGTTGAAGGCTAGGGGTAGAATTTTTCCGTAAACATTTGACGAATGTGATAATCCGAAATTTACATTGATACAAGGTTTAGCGTCTCTTACTAGAATATCTTTTCTAGATCCTGTCATGCACTATTTACATTATTCGGACTATTGTCCTCATCTTTTTCACCATATTTATTACAACGTTTCGGCCCTTGTACGCTCCGGCCTTCTTCAGGTGGTTAGAATGTCGAACTGAACATGCATTTGCATAAAAAACTCAAAAAAATATTAAGGTGATAAGCTATATTTAATCATAAATCGAAAAGCTTAGTAAAATTACGTATTTTTTATAAGCAAAAATTTAAACATCATTATATTTTTGTTGTAATGTAGGGCTTGTCAAGACAACACTTAACTCGACCGAGTTAGTCGTAATAGTAGTGGTATACAATGCTCAGCTAGACAAGTCACAGATTGCGATAGAAATTAATTGCGATAGATATTGTCTGACTATTTTTGAACAAAGAACAACTTCTTCATTTACACCGGTTACTTTAATTCCTATCTTTTGATGAAAAACTCTACGTGCTTTCTCTTTTTAAAGAATTAATCATTTTTTCATTACAATTTATTTCAAAATAGGAAGTATTATTGATTGCAAAATATTGTCGATCTTGAGAAAGACATATCAAGTCCAACTAGAACAACAGCAATTTAATCCCGTTTGTTTTTCTATGAAAAGGTTTTACTTTTATTCGTCCTAAAAAGGTAAGTTAGACGTATTGACTTGTTAAAATCCCTACAATAAAGGCATTTAAAATAATTTAAATACTTTCTTCGAATTTAAATTTCGGTTTTATTTGAAAGATAAAAGCCTGAAGCTAATGCGAATTAAAAGAAAAATTAACTTTCTTTTTTTTATAAATAAGCTTTTTAAAAGCATTTTTAAAATATTGACACCTTTTTAATTTTTGTCATTTAAAATAATGTTGGTCGCGTAAAAAACAGCATAGCATGATGAAAAAAGCCCCAAACTCAATAAAAACAAAGTTTTGTCATTAAAATGTTTATGTTTTAAGAGGAAAGACCAAAGTATTTATTATTTTTTGAAATTTTTGAATCATTTCTACCACGTTCAAAATTTTGGTTAAAAATCTTGTTTTGTTTACGCCAGCTGCGGACAAAAGAGAAAGGTTAGTTTTTTTTTTTTAGCTTTTTCCGGTGAAACACATTCATTTGGAAATTCTTGCAAAAATCAAATAATCATCGGATTTTATTGAAATTATCATTACATATTCAGAAATAAATTAAATTATTTTGGGAATTTTTTTTAGAAAGTCTTGGTAAAAAATATTTTTTTTACATATGTTACCACCCACTTAATTTAATAAAATTTTGAGAAATTAAATTTTGGGGGCGGGGTTTTTTTTTTTTAAATTAAAAGCAGGACACCTTGAAGAAAGTAAATCATCAATTTTTTTTTATTTTTTGTAAAACAGTCGGCCTCTTTCACCAAAAATCTGCTCAGAATTGTAAAATAAAAAATACAATAAAAATATTTTTAAAATTAATCTAAGAAAATTTTATATTATTTTAAATTTTATTATTTTTTGTAAAGTATTTGGAAAAAGTATTACAGACAGACAAAACCAAAACTGAGTTGTTTGGACATAACTCTAGAAATCATATATAGACGAAAGACTTTTAAATCATCCAATTAAACAATCCAATGCTTACTCGTCAAGGGTTGCAGGATAATTTGTTTTCATTTTCATTTGGATAATAATGAAAATCTATAGGAACAATCTAGTCATTCTCCCATTGGAAAACTCCATTGCTATTGAAAAGACACAAAGATGCCAGGTTGGAATTCATTTATGAACATAAAGATATGGAAAATCATATTGGGATAGAGTATTATGGACAGATAAAACCAAAATTGAGTTGTTTGAATAGAAATCATGTATAGAGGAAAGATAGCGATGCCTTCAAGCAAAAGAACACAGTTCCACAGTGAAATTTGGTGGTGGCAGCATTATGGTTTAGGAATCTTTTTCTGAAAAAGGTTTTGATAACATGATAGAATGAATGCTGCAGCTTATTAAAATATTTTGGAAGCAAATTTAATGATTTTGGTTGAAAATCTTGAACTTCCTCCTCATTGGATCTCCCAACAAGATAACCTAAGCACACTGCAAAATCTACAAAGAAATGGCTTGTTGAAAATGATGTAAATATCCTGAAATGGCCAAGTCAATCCCCAGATTTAAACCCAATCGAGAAGCTGTGGCGTTATTTGAAAATTCAAATCCAATCCAGAGATCCCAGATCTGAAGACCATATGCAAAGAAGAATGTAGAATTTGCAAATCATTATGAACTACAAAATATTTGTTGCTATGGAGTGGAATAATGGTTATTCTACAAAGTCTTAAATTAAAATTATGTATTCTTTTTTGTATTGTATAAATACTTTTTGACCCATTGCAGGTTTGGTAAGCTTTAGGTACTTTGGCTTTGTAGTCTTACTTACGAAGACACTTGCTGATTAAATGTTAGAAAATTCCCAGTAAATTTTAATTAGTTATGGCTCATATTTTCTGATACTGTCATGTATGGACACCCATATTTACAAAAATCAGCACGTTTATACACACAAAATATTTTTATATAAAAACATTTTTTCACATAATATATAATTAAATAAAGTGGACAATAGTACATTAATTGTGGAAATTATTTCATTATTTCAGTGTTTTTTTTTTCAATTGTTAACTATTAGTTTAATAAATAGAATCTGGTATTAACAAAAGATCTCTTGTCCAGATTTATTTTTATTGTGCAGATCAACTTTCAAATCTTGTGTTTGTGATGTTGCTAACTGGCTCAAGAAGGGTATCTTAGCAAAGAGTCTTCTCTTCTCTTTGGCACTGATGAAAAGGATGGTTTGTTTTTATTGGATAGGTCAGCTATCAGTTCTGATGTTTGTGTTGCTGACAGGCCCAAGAAAGGGGTCCTAGAAAAAGATCTCCTCTTCTTGGCACTGATGAAAATGATGGATGGTTTTTATTCGGCAGATCAAATATAATTTCCCATGTTTGATGTTGCTGAGAGGCCAAAGAAGAGGGACTTAACAAATGATCTCTTTGGCACTGATGAAAATGATGGTTTGTTTTTAGTGGGCAGAAATTCCTGCAGTAGATAAACCCACAGCAGTTTACTATGAACTTTATCATTAGGGCAGGTAGATTTTGGAACCATTGTATTACACTCAGTTTTAAAGTTGGGTTTTGATATTATACCCTGTTCAGATTTTTGTTTTTTGCTTCTACTTTTGTAACAATATATATAACATTTGCATTTTGATGTTGAAATAAATTCTCTCATCAAAATTTTCATACACTTATTTATAATTTCCTCGGTTTAAATAAAAATATTTTGAATAATATATAATTAATTGTAGGAGAAATTATGAAAATTATTTCATTTTTATTATGGATTTTATATTCTGATTGTTAACTATTGGTTTAATAAATACTTCAGTTTCTTTACTATATCATCTTTCAGGTTTGTGTTGTTGCTTACTGTCTGATGTAAAGAGACTTATCAAAGTACCTTCTCTTTTCCTAGGCTCTGATGAATGTGATAGTTTGTTTTTATTAGGCAGAGATGCCTGCAGCAGATAAGCTTGCACCAGGAGGTGCCGGCTATGGACCTGTTCATATGGCTAGTGTCATTAGTCCAAGATAAGGTCCAACAAATAACTTTAAAGATAAACAGATATTTTTCAAGATTCATATCTGTATTGTTTCTGAATTGACAATGTTCTGATTTTAATCACATACATTTCATAAGATGTGACGTTATGATGAAGCAATCTAGTTTCACTGGTTCGCACATTGAAATGTTTGATTTTCAACAGTGGCTGCTTCTGCTGTATTACTAAAATGATAATTGCATGCATCTCTCATTGCTTTCATATATTATTTACTGCCAGCATTAATATATCATTCATGCCTTCTTTCTTTACAGATGTTTTGGCTGTTCAAATCTGCATTGGTTATTATTGGGAATATCATTGAAGGAAAAGACATTTCACTTTCCATGAAAACACAGACAAATATATGCTGTATGCTTCATGTGAAAAGCATGACAATGAACTTTACCTGGCAAGACATAATGTACTTTAAACTATGTGATTTATAATTTTCACAAAAAGATATTTAATGTTATATACAAATAAAAAGGAATGACAGGACATTCATATAAAAGCTGCTAAACTGTTGTGAAGTCAGACATATCATACAAGATGGAAACACATGTTACAAAGAAACCATATTCTTGTAAAGTTTGTGTATCTGCATTTTCAAGGAAGTCGCATTTAGTGAGACATATGCATACACACACAGGAGAGAAACCATATTCTTGTGAAGTTTGTGGATCAGAATTTTCACAGAAGTCACACTTAGTGAAACATAAGCGTACACACACTGGAGAGAAACCATATTCTTGTGAAGTTTGTGGATCTGCATTTTCACAGAAGTCAACATTAGTGAAACATAAGCGTACACACACTGGAGAGAAACCATATTCTTGTGAAGTTTGTGAATCTGCATTTTCAATGAAGTCGAATTTAGTGAAACATATGCGTACACACACTGGAGAGAAACCATATTCTTGTGAAGTTTGTGCATCTGCATTTTCACAGAAGTCACACTTAATGAAACATAAGCGTACACACACTGGAGAGAAACCATATTCTTGTGAAGTTTGTGGATCTGCATTTTCACACAAGTCAAGTAGGGATAGCCATATGCATACACACACTGGAGAGAAACCACATTCTTGTGAAGTTTGTGGATCTGCATTTTCACACAAGTCAACTATGGTCATGCATATGCATACACACACTGGTGAGAAACCTTATTCTTGTGAAATTTGTGGATCTGCATTTTCACATAAGCCAACTATGGTTAAACATATGTGTACACACACTGGAGAGAAACCATATTCTTGTGAAGTTTGCGGAACTGTATTTTCACACAAGTCGCACTTAGTATCACATATGCGTACACACACGGGAGAGAAACCCTATTCCTGTGAGGTTTGTGGTTCAGCATTTTCAGAGAAGTTAACTATGGTCATACATATGCGTACACACACAGGAGAGAGACCATATTCTTGTGATGTTTGTGGATTTGCATTTTCACAGAAGTCACATTTAGTGAGACATATGCATACACATACTGGAGAGAAACCATATTCTTGTGAAATTTGTGTATCTGCATTTTCACTGAAGCAAGACTTGGTCAAACACATGCATACACACAGTGGAGAGTAATCATATTCCCATTAAGTTTGTAGAACTTCATTTTCATATTTAGTGACACAAATGCATACACACTGGAGAGAAACTTGGGAAGTTTGGGGAGCTGTACTTTCATGAAGGGGAGAATTGATCAATCATTTGTGTACACACACTGTACAAAAGCTGTACTTTCTTGAAATTTGACGATCTCTATTTTCATGGAAATGATGTTTGGTGAGCCATTTTTTATACACACTGGTGAGCCTTAGTTATAAATAGTTTAAAATGTATTTTTTTATTCTATACACTTTAATGAAAATTAATAGAATAAGTAATTTACTTTTTTCCCTTTGCCAAAGGAATCTATACTAAGTCCATTACAGCACCTGGTATTATTCTCAAGTGGTCATCCATCTTGGGAGCTGACCCAGCTTGATGTTGTCTGACCAGTCATCATATGGAATCAACGAGAATGGAAAGACTTTAATGTGGAAAGGACAATAAAGGAAAAGGTTTCAGCAAGACAGAAGATGGTGATTAATATTGCTTTTAAATTTTGAATATTGTAAGTGTCACAGAAGAAAGAAATCAGAAGGAAGTTTCACAGGTGAGAAGTGCAAGAAAATAAACTGTAAAGTAACAGTTGCATCTAGCTAATTCAACATTAAAATAGTTGTCAATCTGGTAGCACACCTAAATTCATATAGTTTAGGAATTAGGGGGGAAAAACTCCTCAGAACAGTTTCCATGAAAATATTTGTAGAAAAAAGTCGGTGTAAAAATGTCTGATATCAAGATGCCAGGTGCAGATTGATTACATTACAAACCCTTCTTTGGTGCTTCTGCTGTGTATTTAAAGATTCTTGATAAAATACAAAGAGGAATCTGCAAAGTTTTTGGTTCTGACCTGGCATCTTGGCATCAGTCACTTTCCCACCATTGTGATGTATCTTCCCTGTTCCTTTTCTATAAATATTTTCATAGTAATTGTTCTGATGTACTTTCCTCTATGGTACCTAGACTTTATGAATTTAAGTGCAGTACTAGATTGTCAGCAAGGTCTCACCATTTTACAGTTGAAATGGCTAGATAATGATGGAAGCTAAAAAGGGTTCTCCTAGACAATTAAAAAAGAATAGTTTTGGATCTGGTACACCAGGTACATCAAACAATTTAAAAAGTTCCATATTTGCACCCTTCTCTCTAAATTTGGGATCAAGTTGCATGATCATACTATTGACCTTAAAATTGTGGACAGTGCAAAATTATCCAGATGACCAACAAATCTTAATTAAAGTATATAATCATTAAGAAAAACCTTTATTAAATGAATTACAATCATGTTCAAAGATATTTATAAAGCTGGAATAAAAAATATTAACATGTGCAAAAGTAAGTGAATCCTTACATTAATACTTTGTATTTTTGTTTGTCATGTTTGCTAGTGCAAATAATTTTTTGGTAAGCTGTGTATATATTGTAGTTAACATAACTCATGTATGCAAAAATCTGCAGTTAGAGACTAAATTTAAAAATATATATGCAAACATCAAAAGAACTTGAGGCTTTAAGAAATCGTATACTTAAAACCTATAATGATGGAGAAGGCTACAAAAATCTATTGGCCATCCACAAAAAATAAGAACAAGAGCAAGTAGATATCTAGTTTGGCAAATCCTGCTGTGACCTTTGCAGTTTTCCAATACACATTGGCCAACGTCAAAATCAATGTGCATACATCTGCAATGCAACAAAATGTGAACAATGACTGTCTTCATGGCGGCATGACTAGAAAAATCACTGCTTATGAAATAGCACAAGCATGTTTGCCTTAACTATGCTAAAGCTCATATCTATAAGTTAGAATGGCCTTGTCAAAACCAAATTAAAAATCTGTAATTCAAGTGAAAGAAGGCAGTGCATGCATGAAATCCAGGTAATATTGAACAATTCTAGGGGTTTTGCCAAGAACAATGGTCAAAATTCAGAACTCTCACCTGCCAGAAACTTCTGAAAAAATTATAGGAAAAAAACAGGTTTACATTTTAACCTCAAAAAGAGCAGTGACCAAATTTTAAATTTTAGGGTTCACTTATGTTTGCACATCATAATTTTAAATTTTTAATTAATAATTTTATTCCAGCTTGATAAACATTTTTGAAAGTGTATTGATTTAATAAACATTTCTCTTTATAAATATATAGCTTAATTAAGCTTTGTTGATCAACTAGGAAAATGAGATAATTTTTAAAAATATTATCTTAGAGGTTCACTTACTTTTGCACAGCATTGTATATACACAGCCAATACTTGTGCATAAAACACATCTGTTCACATAAGGAACGTTACGACATATAAGACTACTCACTTTTTTAATTGGAATTGCCCACTTACAATGATCAAAGACTCTACTAGCAAGGCTTCCAAACATGACAAATATTTTCCTTACATAATAAACAAAAAAAATTCCAGGATACCTATGGTTTTTTATTTTAATTATGACATCCACAAATTTTCCCACACCTTAATCAAAGATTTCCAGCATTTAAAACTAAACAATAAAATTAGAAAAATATTTAGCAATAACCACCTACATGTGAGGTGACAGCTCCGCAAACTTCTTCAGATTTTAACATCATCCAACACATGCAACTCATGAGTTCACCAAGGGAATTTACAATCTTATATATTTACTTTTCTGTCATAGATACAAGAAGGGGAATTATGTAGGAGAAGCCAGAACAGAGTTCTGTCTCTGGTTCTATAACCACAAAAAAATCTGGGACAACAATGATAATTACCTGGTCTGTGTGCACTTCAACCAATCTGGTCACAGTATCAACAATGTCGGATGTGTGCTCTTTGTGTTTTGGTTCGACAGCCAGAAGGACAGATGCAGGTTGGATTTGAAGTCCATCCAAAAAGTAAAGTTTTAAATTGAAAGACTAAACAGGGATTTTGGATTACACAGAGAGTACAATTTCCACAGGCAGAACTATAATCAACAACACCATTCCTTGGAAGAGTAAGACCTTACCCCACCTTTTCCCCCCACTTAATCTTAATAGCCATCACCCCCACCTCCCTTCTATATTTTATGTTCCACCACCTATGCTCTCAATTTCTCACCATCTTCATTGGAATCACCAACTTTATAAGATCATAGAATCTATTAATAATGCTCCTTTACATACAAGCTTATGTAATGAAAGAGGAAGGTGAGTGAAGATACATATTGATTTTGTACATGGATTTATATCTATATGTGTATGGTGGTACATATGTTTGTGTGTGTATGTACATACAGTTCTGTGCACATATGCATCTCTGTATGTATGCACTTTTTCCTCTTTTTTCATTATTTTATTAAAATATTTTTTTTACAAAAATTTCCAGTTTTTTATCATTATTTTTGTTCCTTCATATGATATTTATGTTTTTGTTTTATTATTATATATTCCCTTTTCCCCCACTTATTTTCTTTCTTTCTCTTTCTTCCTTCTTATCGCAACATATCTAAACCATATTTCCATAGTTTTCAACACTCGACCACATGATCTGTCAATTTGTGCTACACACGTGCCACGTTTCTCTGTCCCCAACCTATTACTCTCTTAATCAATGTTTACAATCTCACTCCCCACTGACAGTTTTACACGGATTAAGTTTAATGTTTAAAACCTTTCTCTCTATGCTTCATTTCTGTCAAATGGTTGATATTTAATAAATAATTATCATACTGACTATATTGGTGTATTCTTGATTGTCCTTTTTATCTGTTCTACATGTGTGTGTATATATATATATACATATATATATTAACATAAATACAAGATTGACAAAATTATTAAACCAATTCATTACATCTATAAAAAAGTGGAAAATTACAAAAACTCTGTAAATAATTTCAAAACTTTTGTTCTGCTGAGCTTTCATATTTGGTCCCTTCATGAATTTATGAATCACAGTATGAGATCTTATTTTACTTTTGGCATTGCTAGATATAACTGTAAGTTCTATGTTGACAGTGTCTCCTCTCAGATTTCTTCCAGCATTTAAATGCAACATCAGACATTATCTTCTATCAAGAATCTCTCTCTCTCTGATATATATATATATATATATATATATATATATTGTGTGTATTTAGGCAGCATTTTTTCATTCATACATGTTTCATTAAATAATATAGATAAGTGTTGTCTATATATTTTATGTAAGTTCATTACATATCGGCTGATAAGCTTAATAACATTATCATTAAACGATGAAAGAAAATCACAATATTGATACATATTTTTTAATCCAATCTACGCTTTCGGCTTACATAAGCCATTATCAAAGATGACAATTACACAATATATTAAGCAATACACGAACAAGAAAACATGTGCCTATACGACGCTGAAAGTGAAAATCGCACCACAGCTCATGACGTCACACATGACCACGTGAGAGTGAATCCAATGAGTATTGAGTATGGAAAGCCGTTGGTATGAACCAATGGCTCCTGTTACTAATTATAGGCATTTAAGGATATTTGTGGAGATTTCATTTTATTTTGTTTGGGAGATTGTATCTCCAATGAACTAAATAATATCTATGTTGGTCACACCACAAACTTGCTTTCATGACACTTGACACTACATTTGAATGATAACTCTAACATTTTTAGGCATTTAAAACAACATGCCAGGGCACATACACAATTCCGGAAAATCCTCGTCAAAAACACAACTATACTTAAACATGAAAACAATAAACAAAAACTAAAAATTCTTGAAGCTATATACATAAAACAGTTGAAACCTAACCTGAACAAAATAAACTATGAAATCTCCACAAATATCCTTAAATGCCTATAATTAGTAACAGAAGCCATTGGTTCATACCAACGGCTTTCCATACTCAATACTCATCGGATTCACTCTCGCGTGGTCATGTGTAACGTCATGAGCTGTGGTGCGATTTTCGCTTTCAGCATCTTATATGCACGTGTTTATCATTACTTGGAAATCATCCATGTAAACAAAGAAGACTATCATCAATTTCTTGTTCGTGTATTGCTTAATATATTGTGTAATTGTCATCTTTGATAATGGCTTATGTAAGCCGAAAGCTTAGATTGGATTAAAAAATATGTATCAATATTGTGATTTTCTTTCAGTCAGTCAGAGAAATATTTTGAGCAAGCCTTTATATGAACATTTTTTCTTCCTTTAAGTTCAAGGAATTTTCTTCTCCCTTTCTGTCTCTCCTATTTGTGTATATCCCTTCACATTTTTTGTGTATGTAAATAAATATCCACTGTAAACTTTCAAGCCGTTGTTGCTTTTATCAATTCTGTCACCTTTAACCATAACCTTTTCATGTGACAAATTTCCTATGAGTCTAATGGTGAATACAAAGGTGTTTGAAGTGATCACTTATTAATCCCGTGGTTTTCGTAACTGTTGATTGGTGCTGTTTAGGTTAAAAAAGACGGATGTTTTTGTCTCTCGCTCATCCTCCCACCCAAGATGTAGTATTGAACTTACTTTAGCATCAACACAGACATATCCTTTTCATTATGAATTATATACTGATATATATAAAAAATAAAAATTAAGTTTTTAATTTTATTGCTTTCACTTTTTGTCAATGAAATGTTATGAAAAAAAAAAGATTGAGATTGCGATACAAACTATTTTTGAGCAAGGGACAAATTCTTCTTTTTCACTGGTTACTGGTTCTTTCCCTTTCAACAAGAAATCTGAAAAATATTATGTATGTGTTAACCCCTTAAGAACAATCTGCCTCCTTAAAGAACTTTTAGACATTCAGATAAATATTTTGAGCAAGCCTTTATATGAACATTTTTTTCTTCTTTTAAGTTCAAGGAATTTTCTTCTCTCATTCTTTCTCTCCTATTTGTGCATATCCCTTGACCTTTTTTGTGTATGTAAATAAATATCCACTCTAAACTTTCAAGCCGTTGTTGCTTTTATCAATTCTGTCACCTTTAGCCGTAACCTTTTCATGTGACAAATGTATTAAAATGTTAACAACAAAAATACAAACTGCTTAAAAAAATAAAATATTTATGTACTAATTACCAATAAAATCTTGTCCATCTGACAAATGATTTGGATTTGGTTAAAGAAAGAATATATAAGTTACAATTGAAATTCAGTCAATGCCATTCACTTAGTATGAACCAACAACAACTTACTTTAACTATGTTATAATCGTTATGGGTTGGTTTTGTGCAATGTATCACTTTTCATGGGAAAATCTAGTTATGTTACTGGAATGCACATATGGGAAGTTACTGCATTAAGGTTTTTATGTAACTGTGATGTAAGATGTGCACCAATCAGAATTGAGGTATGTCTATTACATTTTGCAGTATTTGAAATTTTTTCAATTTGTACGATTTTTCCCATGGTGCACTGAAAAAAGAATTTTCTAATGATTCAGAAATGAAATGTACACTAAGATAGGGTTTCTGTCCATTGTGTATTCACATCATGCACAATTAATCTAAAAATGTATACAGCCATAAATTACAAAAATATTTATTCTCTCCAGTGTGTATATACATATGATTGACCATATTTGACTTGTGCAAAAATGCAAATCCAGAAACTTCAAAAGAATGTGTATATACAGTGTATATTCATAATATGAAAATGCAGAAACATAGTTATAGTGTTTCCAATGCATGTATATTATTGAAAACAATCTGGTTTACATAAAAATATACATCAACAGACTTTAAAAGAATATTGTTTTGATCCAGTGTGTGCACGCATATGTCTCACTAAAGGTGCTTCCTGTGAAAATGCAGATCCACAAACGTCAAAAGTGTATGGCTTCTCTCCAGTGTGTGTACACATGTGATTGACCAAATCTGGTTTGTGTGAAAATGCAGATCGGCAAACGTCACAAGAATATGATACTATTAACTTATGTGCCTATTTCTTTGAAAGCACAATGTGATACAAGATGGAAATCCTGAATCAATGCAGTCAAAACATTGTGCTTTCACTTGAAAAACATTAGATATGCACTTATCAGCCTGCAAGAATAGTCTTTGGAAAAGAAAGATGACACTACAGCAGCTGAATCAACATCACTGTTGGTCTGGATGTTCTAGGAACTTCGTACTTTGCATCATCATTTGCTATGATGTTGTGTTTCAGCTGGACAAAGCAAGGCAATTGTTGCAGTCTTCTGATGTTACTACTGATATTATGATCGCAGAAATCAATGAAAGTCAAATTGCAGAAGAAAATGATATTAAAAGGTTTTCAACACAAGTAGATTAATTGGATAACTGTAACTGTAGTTGAACTAGTGTTACTACTTTATTTACTAGATGTCACCATGGACTTACTTAAAAACACAATTTGCATGATTTAAATGACTTCTTAATCTGAATTAAAAGAAATACTAATTTCCATATATAAATAAACTTTACAGGCATTTTCAAAACATTGGCAACTTTTTTGGTCACTCATCAATTCATGGAACAACTACTGTATACAAAAATATAAACAACAAATTTAAAATTCACTTTGAAATGCAAAAATCATACAATTCATTAAAGTATTCTCTATACATAATGCTTAGGCTACTGCCGTAATGCCTGTATAGTATGTAGGAAAATTGACTCCAATATGACTGGTATTTACAAAATCCACCCCACAAAGAGAGATGTGACACAAGACCAGTTTTTTTGAGGAGTGATTCTGAGCAGTAAGATAGAGTGTCTGTCCATTGCGTATTCACATGATGTGCAAATGAATAGTCTGAAAATACATACAGCCAAAAACTCTAGAAATTCAATGTTAAGCATTTAAGTGATTATATTAATTAAAAGCAGCAGGAGTTGAGGAAAGTAAATCATGTTTTTTTTTGTTTAGTTTTGTTTTTAATCGGACCGCATCTACCTAAAATTCAGAGCTGAATTGTGATATACAAAACTCAATAAAACAAAGATATTATTTAATTTAAAATGCTTTTACTTGTTTTTAGGAATATGCATAATATTGTCTGAAGGCATAAAACTATTTCGATGAAAAGTGAATTTTTGCAAGAATTGTTATTTCTTAATTTTTACATTAAAGTTGTTAAATATTCTAAAATTAGTGGGAATAGTGAAGTCCTTAGTCAGTGGTGTTTAAGTAGATCAATCATACAGATTATAAATTGTAAAAGCCTTTTACAACATATGAACCATCAGTATAGTAAAAAAACTAATTTTCCATGGCTTTTGTTTCCATAAAACGGCAGTAAATTCAAATGTACGGAAGACCCGAAGAAGCATGACGTGATAAAACGTCAAGTGATTTTATTTTGTGTATATTCCAGTGTGTGTATACATGTTTCACATAATGCGGCTTCTGTGAAAATGCAGTTCCACAAACATCGCAAGAATTTGGTATTTGAAGTGTTTGTATACATGTTTGACATAGAAGACTTGAGCTAAAATGAAGATCCCCCAACTTCACAAGGTTAAGAACTCTCACCAGTGTGTTTATGCATATGCTTTACTAAAGTTGACTTCCGTGAAAATTTTGATCCACAAACTTCACAAGAAAAAGGTTTCTTTTCAGTGTGTGTACAGATATGTCTTACCATATTTGACCTGTCTGAAAATGCAGATCCACAAATTTCACAAGTGTATGGTTTCTCTCCAGTATGTGTATGCATATGGGTCACTAAAGTCAACTTCTGTGAAAATGCAGATCCACAAACGTCACAAGTGTATGGTTTCTCTCCTGTATGTGTGCGCATATGTCTCACTAAAACTGATTTCTCTAAAAATGCAGATCCACAAACTTCACAGGAACAAGGTTTCTCTCCTGTGTGTGTACGAACATGTCTTACCATATGTGACTTCTGTGAAAATGCAGATCCACAAATCTCACAAGAGTAAGGTTTCTCTCCTGTGTGTGTACGCATGTGGTTGACCATACCTACTTTTTGCGAAAATGCAGATCCACAAACTTGACAAGTGTATGGTTTCTCTCCAGTGTGTGTATGCATATGTGAGACCAAACCTGGTTTCTGTGAAAATGCAATTCCACAAACTTCGCAAGAATATGGTTTCTCTCCCGTGTGTGTACGCAAATGTGTGATTAAATTCCACTTTGATAAAAATGTGGATCCACAAATTTTACAATATGGTTTCTTTGTAATATGAGTTTCCATCTGGTCTATACTATCTAACTTTGAAACAGTTTTGTAGATGTAACATGAATATGGCCTATGTTTTCTGTTTATTCATGCATGACACTAAATGTGTTTTTGTAGAAAAATAAACCACATATTTCAAAGTACATTATTTCTTGCCAGGTAAAGTTTATTGTCAGGCTTTTGACATTGTAGATGTATTTGTCTGTGTTTTCATGGAAAGTCAAATGTCTTTTTCTTCATTGGAATTCTCAATAATAATCACTGTGTTTTTTGCACTGCCAAAACATCTGTGAAGAAAAAGGCATAAATTTTGTATTAATAGAAGCAGTGAATGATATGTGAAAGTAGTCGGTTATCTGTTAAATAAAGTTTTTATTTAGAAAATGACGTATGATTCAGTCTGATGTTGTTTCCTAAATTTTTAAAATGAAACAAAGATCCATATATCTCTGGAATTTTAAGCTTTACTATAGTTATTATTATATAATTTATGTATCTTAATTTTAAAAAAATTTTGTCAGACGAATTATCTCCCTTGCTTTAACACAGTGATAAACATTTCGTGTAAGACCCAGCAGTGATCTGTAATCTAGTTTCCGTAGTGGTCTCATTATAGATTTCTATAAAACAAAAACAATTAGCTTAGTAACAATCTGGATCATCAAAGTTTCATCACTATTGATCCACGGGTTTAGGCGGCAAATTGATTCAGATAAACAGACAGAAATTGCCATTTATATATCTTGATAAACACAGTTTTAATTCAATGTAACTTGACTACTACAAAATTCTAAAGAATTTAAAACTTTATTAATTATTTTAATTAAACTTATAACAAGTTACAGTTCTTGTAAAAATTTATTCTTCATTAAAAAAAAATCAAGCAAAAATGATTTTCTTCGTGGATAGCTATGCCTTTGTTACATGCTCAATAAAATTGTAATTGTAGATTACAGACAAATATATGAAATATTAACAATAGTGAACTGTCAAAGAATTTCTCCTATAAGCTAAAGTATTTAGAGAATCCACAGTATTGTCATTCCCTCAAAATGTAGTAAAATATATGTTATGCTAACAAAATTGAACAATAAAACATGCTGAATCTACAATTTCAAAATTTTAATAGATGTCCTGACAGACAGCAGACTGTAGTGGCACCCTTTAGTAATTTTTCTGGAATATGACTACTCTTATGACATGCAAAAATGGACTTTATTTTCAAATTCCAGTGTCAATGACAGAGAAAATTTTAAAAAAACTATTTTAAACTTTCAGAACTTATTCAGAAAAGAATGAAATTATTTTTTAATCATTTCATTTCTTAGAAAATCCTAGAATTTCTTTTTTAATCCATTCTGTCCTGCATAATGTTTATATTTGATATACGTCCTTACAACATTTAAATCATCATATGTTTTCTTTCAATTATTATTGTGTAAATATCTTAGTTTTATTATATAACTGCGACACTTATAATTAGAAAATATTTCGATTTTATGAATAAAATAATAGACTCTAAAAAACTTCATTAGAATAATTTATAAAGATTTTAACATTTTTTAAATTCTGTATTAAGAAATGGCGGTGAACATATTTACAGGTAATATGAAATATTAACAACAATTATTTCTATACAATATTCATGTTCTCTGGAGATGTATGACCATTAAAATGAGCAACACTTAATTATTATCTTCGTATTATAAAAAAAATCCAACTCAGAAAAATTATATCAAACACGCTCCTAAAATATAAAAGTTTGAATAATAATTTTGGACTAGATTCTTAGAGACAAAATTTCATTGACTTTTCCGTGTCAATGACAGAGAGAAAAGGAAAATAAATATTAAAGAAAAATAATGAAACTTTCAGAACTTAAATCTTGTTTACATTAAATTAGGTACCTCCACTTTTTTTAACATAAAGTTTTGATACCTAAGGTTTAAAATGAATTTTTAAAAATGAAAAATCATTATTGAAGATTTCATTTTAGCTTTAATTGAAAGCTAAAGGATAAATTGATTCTTTCCAGCAAGTAAAATCCTCTGGTGTATTTCAGATAGAAATTATATAGACTGGAATGTGAAATAGTTGCATTTATTTTCTTAAATCGGCCAAAATTTGAGATTCCGATCTATATAATTTTTATTTAAAATATACCAGAATATTTTATTTACTGGAAATAGTAAATTTAACCATTTAGCTTTCAATTAAAAGCAAAAATGAAATCTTCAAGAATGCTTTTTAATTTTTTAAATTCATTTAAAACCTTATCGAAAATTTACACTGAATACAATATTGGATTTTTACTATTTTATAGGCTATTATCAAATAAAACTGAAATGTAACCGAACTGTATACTGAATAGGTTATTTTATTAGAAAGCTTTGTAGAATTGCTTTTTGTTTTTAATCCTTTCTATCCAACTCATTTTTCTATCATAAAACTGAGACATTTATAATGAGAAAATATTTTAATTGCTTTTATGAATAAAATAATGGAATCAATAAAACTTCCTATTTTTAAAGAAACTGAAATTAAAATTGATTTTTTTAACCATTTCAAAATAAAATCTACGTAGTTTCTGAACACAAACAGCAAACAAAACAAAAACGAATTACAGAAAACGGTGTAAAAGAAAAATACATTTAAACCTTAGTAAATTTAAATCATTTATCTTTCAATTTAGCTAAAATGAAATCTTCAAGAATGCTTTTTCATTCATTTTAAACTTTAAGTATCGAAAATTCAGTGGAAGTCCCTAAATTATATAGCCATGAATTGGTTCCAACTGGTCAATAAATTGTTCTTTTTATTTTGGTTAAAACTTACATAAAGCATCTTCAAACGTAACCAAACGTCTGTAAAATATTAGATAATTGCTGAAAATATGTTGATTTGTAAAAATTACTAGGTAGTGAAAAACCCCCAAAAAAAAGGTTTCACTTAGATTTTGTAAAATTATGTCAATTCTGATCCTCCGTACTAGTCGGGAACACCTCGGAACATAAGACATAAGAAAAACAAGACCCGTTGTTAAGAAATGCTTGTATTTTATGTTAAGTAATGTTTATTTCAAATCAGATTACTCTAACTTTAAATTTGCTAATTTTACTCAAATAACGTGTCGCAAATATATATTTTATTTCTGGAAGATTTTTAAAACCGATAATTTTATTTTGTTTAAGGCGAAACAGTGGAGGTTAAAAAAAAAACCTTCATTAGAATAATTTATAAATGTTTAAAATCTTTTAAAATTCTGTATTTAAGAAATGACGACGAAAATATTTACACTACAGTACAGATAAACATGAAATTAATTTTTCTTTTTAATTCTCATTCACCTTAGGCTTTTATCTTTCAAATAAAACCGAAATGTAACCGAATTTCTTTAAAAGAAAACATTTAAATAATTTAGAATTATTTTTGTCACACTTTTAAGAAGAGAGTTCGTCTCACTTACCTTTTCGAATCTTAAACCTTTTCATAGAAAAAACAAACCGGATTAATTTGCTGTTGTTGCTCGACTTGATTATTTCTTTCTCAAGATCGACAATATTTTGTAATCAATAAAACTTCTTATTCTCAAAGAAACTGCAATTAACAAAGGTTAATTATTTGGAAACAGAAGAAGGCATGTGGTTTCCGAATACGATCAACGAAGAGAACAATAGAATTACGATAACCGGTGTCATAGAAAAAATTGTTCCTTCTCAAAAATAGTCTAGGTACATACAATATGCAGTGTAACTGAATCATAATACCCTAAGAAGCCTAATGCCCTAAAAGTGTTACCTTCTGCGCATGTCTGTGAAGTGGGCAACTCATTATTTAAGGCGAGTCTGGCCCTATCTATTAGATTTCAGTTGCTACAGTAACACCAGTCATTTACTGCAATCTCTTGTCAAACTACTACGTCTCTGGCTACCAGTGACACCTAAGCTACCAGACCCGAAAAGAGTGGATCGCAGATTAAAGATTGTGAGTGCATTAAAGCCCATTAATTTCGAAACACAATTATTTAAGCCAGGTGGATACATTCCTGCTCCAACTACAGAGCAACAAAGCTCTCTGCTTACACTCCTGCTGGACTCACCTCCCTTGGTTGTGGAAAGACCACATTTTTTTCTCACAACATATTCGAATAAAAAGTTATCAGAATGTCTTCATATTTTGTAAGTTATTTAAAAATGATATCAGAGCTGAATTCATCGCAAGTAAAAAAAAAAAAAAAAAAACACAAATGGGGGAGATGCAAAGCAGCAAAAATTATTTTATTATAAATAAAAAATAAATATACTTACATTATTTTGCATTCTTTCTTTTGATTTGATTCCTCTAAGGCATTGTTAAGTATTGAAAATGGTACATATTAAAATTTTAAATGAATTAATGCTTTCAAGTTGAATGAAATCTAAGAACAACAAGCATTTATAATCAAAGCAAGAGGTTTTCCGAAAAGACAAAATCAAGGGATGTAATTCACAGAACCTTTGAAATCTGAAATTTTTATTTGTTAACACCATGACACCAAGCCTTTTGATAGAAGGCCTGTTCGATGGGTGGGGCTTATTTCCTGACGCCAATGTCTGCGGAGAAATACTTTAATTTATTTACTGTTTGAGATTTCTTGATTCAGCTTAATTCTTTATTTGTTTTGTAAATATTTTGACTGAAATAATTTACTAAAAAATGGCGGTAGTTGTTTAGCATTCCGCTACCACTTTCTTATGAATGTTGAATTTTGTACAAATCTGTGCGAAAAGAGGATCACAGATCTTACCCAGCTTCATACATATTTTCAGAAAACCTCAGCTTCTGATTGATCGCTTAATATTTAAATCCTGGCCGAATATCAATGTCGATTTCTGCGCAAAAAGTGGATCACATAGCTTATCAAGCTTCATGCATATTTTCAGAAAATCTCTACTTCTGATTGGTCACTTAATATTAAAATCAAGTTCGAATAAAATCGACCTAGTTCATGACCTGACCAAAAAATAATTCCACCAAAATCTGTCAATACCTTTTCGATCCTGTCACGTGATTACGTTGATTATAAATATCAGACACAAATTCGTTCTTTCTCTCTTTCTTGATTTCATCCGCCTACAAATATCTAGCCTTACAGAAATTGCGTTCCGATTTCCAGTTCGGGCGGAAGCTGAAAACATATTCACACACATACACGTACGTACGAAATTTTACCAAACTACATTACAAACATATGAAACCTTTCAAACTTCATTTCAAACCACGATTATTCAAATACAATGGAACCTTATTTACACGCATTACGGTACATTCAACTCTTCTATGCTAAAAGTTTACTCAACATATTCTCAGTTTTATAATTCTTTCAACTAACTGAACATTTTGAGCAGCAAGTTCATTCAATTTTTATGAGCTCAGATAAAAAAATATTTCATAAGTAAAAACTTCAGCCAAAGGGACATAACAAAAATAGTAACCCCTGTGCTTATACGTATTATACAAATATAAATATAAATCTTGTTCTTGCTATAAAACCGTTTTGTGTTTTATTCTTGTTTCTCGTGTTGCTTTTGCGTTTGCTTTACACATTCGTAAAGTAAGAAAATGTGCGGGTTGATTTAGGCCGTCAATACCGCTACAGTTGCGTTGCCCCAAAATGCAGAGGAAATTATCAAAAATGACCAAAGTGAATGCATTTTAATTTCCAAAAGATAAGGATGTTTCAGATGCTTGTGGGCTATCAAAACGGGAAATTTTATACCAAACGTATAAAAGGGAATAAGTTCTTATTTCTAAAATGTATTTAAAGTTAACGATTAAATTCATTTCATGAATTTATAATTCACGAAACATTATTGAATTCTGTGGATGAAATTATTAATGAAACCCTTTTTTTCAAAATTTCGATAGAAATAGTTTTAAAAACAAGTGTTTATTTTTTTATTTGTAAAAAATATTTCCATAAAAACGTCCACAAATATACATGTGTAAAAAGTTAAAATTTGCTTAAGTAAGTTTTTCAGTAATTCGTCGAATAAACAACATAGCATGATGAAAAAAGGCCCCAAACTTAATAAAAACAAAGTTTTACCGTCAAAATGTTCATGTTGTTATTAAGAGGAAAGACAAAAGTATTTTTATTGTTTTTAAAAATTGTTTAATCCTTTCTAGTACATTCGAAATTTGAGTTAAAAATCTTGTTATTTTTACGTTAGCGATCACGTAATATTTAGCATTAGTTCTTTTACCTCTTTTTTCAGTTGAAAACTCAACCATGTGCATTTGTGTGATTATAAATGCAGATGACTTGGAAGAATATGAAGAAATGACTCATCAACCAACCAGTCCCCGGAGTCATGCAACAATTAGGTCTAGACGAGTATCGAGATCACCCACACGACTGGACACTTAAAATGAACAACAGTCATAATATAAGATGGGGAGATGGTATGGTATGGTATGGTATGGTATGGTATCTATCTATCTATCTATCTAATCTGGACGACGTGATTCCCCTTTGAACGTTTAAAGAATTCTCGCCATTTTGATATTTTGATATTTTGATTCGTTCTTCATTTACGAACGCAACAGGCCTGGCTGAGCAGCACTTTCATTCTTATGAAGTTGCCAAAAGGTGGGTCGACTCGTGGTTAGCCTGGAAAGTCCTGTCGATTTTCCGACGTGGAATTCAAATACTGCCAAAACTATGAGAAAAAGTAGTGGCTAGCGATGGACAGTACTTCATGTATCGTATTTGTAAATAAAACATTACTTTTCATGAAAAATCCGCGAGAACCTTTTCAAGGTCCTAATAATAATTAAATTTACTAATTTTCTTTGAAGTAAATGTCTTGGAAAAATATTGTAATTTTTAGAGGTTTATAATTTTGTTATTTTTACACTTTCTGTCAATAAATTTTATGGAAAAGAAACAAAAACATATTGAACTGGCGATGCAATGTTTTGCCATATTGTCTGTACCCGGACTATTTTTGAGAAAGGAAAAATTATTTTTTTTACACCGGTTACTGTAAATCGTTGTTCAGTTCAGAAACTACGTGTTCAATTTTTAAATCCTTTTTCTAATTGCAATATCTTTGAAAAAAGTAAGTTTTATTGATTATGAAATTTTCCCGAAGTTGAGAAAGAAATATCAAGTCCAACAACTTAATTTTGTTTGTTTTTCTATGAAAAACTTTTGGATTCATCCTAAACGGTAAAATATTTAAATTTTTAAATTTTTTTAATTAATACGGGATTTTATTGTTATTCTTAAAGATTTAAATTTTCTTTTTAAAGAATTGCTGATACATAAAAATCACTCAACTTTATTTAAAGCCACAAAATTGTAATAATTCTAAATTTTGTTAAAAAATGCTTTTTTTAAAACATCAATTGTTTGCCTCTGTAGTGTAACTCGTGTTGACATTGTTCCAGTTTGTAAGTATGGTAGCCCGTAATGAAAAATAAACAATATTTTATTTATTATTAAAGCTATTATTTTTGTTTATTGTCTGTTTTAGATTTATTTTTGTTTATTGATCATCATTTTTTTAAAAACAGAACAATCATTACTTTCAAAAGGTTAATTCCTGAACACGTTCGATTTCATGAAATGTTGATTTATAAACAAAGAAAAAATTCAAATACTATTTTTTTGTTTAAAGTCATGAATGATTTTTTTAAAATGATTGATATTTACAGAAATAAAATTTTTACTCTCAAAAGTTTAGAGAGCCAGTGATAAAATTTGTGAATACTTATGTGACTTTTCTGTACTATCAGACACCAGGGATTGAACCCAGATTTTATTTAGGTCATGTGTCTCTTAAGAGTATAATGAGAAAGATGGCAGCACATTGATCCAAATAATACAGTATTGAAAAATCATACCTTATCAAAAAAAAATTCTGGCATTAATTCACTTTGTTCATTCATCACAAAGTGGAAAAGAATGGCATTAACAAATGGAAAAACTGAATGCCAATAAATTGTCTGACAAACCTGATAAAAAGAAAGGAAAATATTGAAATCAATATAGAATTATTTGGTTATATTTCCTCTACCCAAACTATTTTTGAACAAGGAACAAATTATTCTTTTACATCAGTTATTGTAATTCTTTGTTCTGTTCAGTGTTTGAGTTCAGAAGCTAAATGGATATTTATTTGATGCCCCACTGAGTCAGGATGTGACACAAGGTCAGTTTAACGTGGGGAACCCGAGTGTTTCCACACGGGGCACTGGTCTAAGCTGGTCATTGCTTGTCCAAGCTGGTCAGAGCTAGTCATAGCTGTGATACTACCAGCACACAGGCTGGAGCACAGAAACTAAATGTGTTCTGTTTTCAATCATTTTTAATTGTATTCTGTATAAAAATAGAAAGTTTTATTGATTACAAAATATTCTCAAATTTGGGGAAGAAATATCAAGTCTAACAACAATAACTTAATCTTGTTGTTTCTGTATGAAAAAGTTTAGACTCAACCTGAAAAGCTAAATTAAAATTTCTCCCCTCGGATTCGCAATATCTAAGGTTTAACATGAATTTTCCAAAATGAAAATTCTTGAAGCTTCTATTTTTGTTGTAATTTCAAGCTAATAGATTAAATTTAATATTTTCAATAAGCAAAATATTTTTCTCTAATTCAAAAATAATTTAAATTGACTTGATTAAGGTTTTTTATCCTTCATCACAATGTAATTCTCTTTAACTCTATATATCTTATTTTCTGATTATGCCATGTATGGTCATCAGTAGCTGCAAAAATAGCACATTTATACACATAGAAAATTCAAAATTCTTTTTTAAATACTACGGATACTTAAATAAGGCTAAGTGATAATTTTATTATATTAAAACTATTTACAAATCTTAAATAGAAATACTCACTACAATTCAATAGTCCAAAGTCTTTTAAAAGAAACTTGGCATTTATATATTTGTGTGGAATCATGTAAGTGTGGTTTTAATAAGGACATCCAGACATGACATTATCAGAGGTAGCAATAATAAATTTTAAATATATTGTTAATTTATTGATAATTTTAAAACATTTTCACTGCAAGCATCTTCATTAGCAAAGTTATAACTGTTTCTTCATGGACAAACTCAAACTAGGTACACCCAAAATGGATGTTTTATTTCTGAAATAAAATTAAAAAAATTGCTACACCATTTATTTAAATATTTGCCAAGACTCAGTGAAGCTTCACATGTTTAAAAATATACTATATTTTAAACTAAATATAATATTCGTTTCAATTAAGATTAATTAAACTTCAAAACAGCTAATTTTTCTGACTGTTTCAGAAAAGTATATTTTATTTTTGAAAGATTTTTTTTAATGCAGAGAATTATGCTGTCTTAAGAGATTTGTCAATATGGGCAATTTCAGAGATTTTACTGATCATAAAAAATGATACAAATTTCCTTCTTAAAAAATTGAAGGTCATTGAGTTGTAATGAGTTTTCCTATTTATCATTAATAAATACAATCTTCATTTAATTATATCACTTGGTCACTACCAATTAATGCAAAATTTTAAAAGCTTTTAAATTATTCTCATTTGAAGAATCAAAAATATTAACTCTAATATCATTTTCAAGTGTGAATCTTTTTTTTTTTTAATTTACTTTTTAAAAATTTTGGTATGGATCTCATCAAAATTAGTTCAATAAAACTCAAAAATATAATTTTTCTAACAATTAGTGCTTCCATAATTTATTAAAACACATAATTTTCAAATTCAACAGACAAAGAATCTACATTTAATATTTAATTTTAAAGAAATTGCATTTTATTAAATAAAGACATGAACGAAGAATCAAAAGTATTAACTCCAATGTCATTTTCCAGGGAACTTTTTTTCTAATTTAAATTTCTTTTTTTTTTCGATCATGTTTGGTATGGATGTTCAAAAAAGAATTAATTCTGAATTTCTAGTTTTCCTATTGGAAGAGTAATATGACATAATTCAATAATTCTTCTATTCATAATTAAAAGACATTTATGCACATGCAGTTAGACATTTTTTGACATCAAACACCAAATAGGTACAAGAAAAAAATAAAAAGCAATTCATTGAACTAAAAAAAATAGTTCTATTTTAAAAAATATAATTATTCATTATTTCATAAAATTTTAATAAAACCATACAGAATAAAATATTCTATAATTAAAGTTAAAGGTTAAGATATTTTTAAACATAAACACCAATGTTTTTTTATCATTGTTGGTGTTTCATATTTAATTTTAATTTTTTGCTTGCTTTTAAAATATTGTGGTATGATTATACATTTATTTTTATTTTTAACTTATGACCTCTGACCCCCATAAATTACAAAACACTATGTATTCTCATTAAGTTTTAAGTAAAAAGTAAACATTACAGTTTTTAACTGAAGTAATTTTACTTTTTAAAATGACTTTTTTTAACTTTATGTATTAACTGAATTTTGTAAGTTTTACAAAATCCAGTTAGTCAATAAACTTAATAAATGACATCAACTCATATCGCTAGGATAAATATTAGATTTCTAAAATATTCAAAACCTTATTTTAAAAAAACACAGAAACAATATATATTGCATCAGAAGTACAATAATGAAGACATTATAAATGTGTTGATTTTTGTAGATGTAACTTTTTAAGGAGGATGTCAAGTATGAAAGCATACAAGACACCCTCATGTCACATGTCCTAAAGGTTGTCTCACCTGATGGGTTAAAAACCCTCCTAAAATGGACAGCTGTTTGTTTATGACTCACTTGTTCATGTCTCTTCTCTTACCAGGTGGATGTCTTAACAGGCTTTGCAATTCATCTGTTCAACATTTTAAAGTAAGTTTTATTTTTTATTCCTATTTCACTAAATATTTTTAATTTCTCTATTTAGTGTGTGTCAAACTTCAATGAATTTGTTTTTCTTTTAGTTTCAATTCAGAATAAATAACCAATGTGAAACCCAAAGCTTCTGTAAACTATTTTTCTTTAATTTCCATTTGAACTTCTTACTTTTTTATCTGCCTCTCATTTTGAAACTTCTTTTTAAAATTTTTAACTCTTCTTAAAAGTAAAAAAAACTTTTAACACTTTTAATAGTATATTCATTTTCATATTTTTTCTGTTCACCTATTAAGTGGATTCTCAACATCTTGACAATAAGGTCTACATATGGGATAAGAAGCTCAAAGAATAATCAAAGAGGATATTCTTGTTAAAATAAAGGATCTATGAACATGATGAGTATAATTCCCAAAGCATAAATATAAATTTTTATCATTAAAATCTTTGTGTTTTTATTAGGATAGGTATCTCGACAGAAACAGTGAGACCTAAGTTAGATAACCTAACTAAACACCTAAGGTTTAAAATGAATTTTTATTAATGAAAAATCTTTCTTGAAACTTTTATTTTTAATTTCAAGCATATTGACTAAATTTAATATTTCTAATAATCAAAATACATTTATGCATTTCAAAACTAATTTAGTTTCACTGACAGGGGTTTTAACTGTCCCCTCATTGGTGAACCTTATGGGACATAATGCTACAATTTTCTCAGTAGGTATTGTAATGAAGCAGAAACAAATCCATACTGAAAATAGGTGGGGAGAACGGAGTTCCCTAAAACTTGAAATGGAATTAAGGAAAATTTGAAATGGAAAATTGGTCCCTCTAAAATTGTCAGATGCTAATAGTTCAATGTGTAAAATAAAACTGAATTGAAGTCACAGAAAAAGTAAAACCTATTATTTTTGTTTAAAAGGAAGTCACAAACCATTTAAAAAGTTTTTGTTCATTTTGAAGGTGGAAAAATATGATAATATATGATTGGTAGCCAGGGCGATTTTGAAAATTTTAGAACAATTCACCCCAAGGACTAAATAAATGTTTTTTTTTAAATTCCAACATATATCACCTGAAGGATGTCAGAGCATACAATGGCCAAAACATTCTAAATAGGACAATGATGAGGATAACAGTCCAAACAATGTAACTAGTGTAAATAGCTACCATGCTACATCTCAGAAATATGGACAGATCCTGAAGAAGGCTGGAGTGTACAGTGTCTGAAATATTGTGAATATGGCAATAAAGATGAGGACAAGAATCTGAATGATGTAAATAGTGTAGTTACAATACCTCATCTAAGAAATATAGACAGAGAATATCTACAGAAGAAATGTACTTTCTTCCTTTACCAATCAACTGTTTTGGCATTAATTACCCAGTGTGGTTGAAATGCTGGCAAAATAAATAATCAATCTTCATTTTCCTTACTTTTAACTTCAGATTACTTTTCTCTCATTCCTATATTACCATCAATGTTTTCAGCAATTTGACATGTTCTTCTTAATTTCCACAATTTCTTATTCTTAAATAAAAAACAATTTAGAAGGTGGTATTAACAAAAGATCTTCTCTTGTTGGCACTGATGAAAATAATGGTTTGTTTTTATTGAGCAGACAAACTATCAGCTCTCATGTTTGTGATGTTGCTGACAGGCCCAAGAAGTGAGTCTGCACAAAGGATCTTCTCTTCTTGGCACTGATGAAAATGATGGTTTGTTTTTATTGGGCAAATCAACTATCAGCTTTCATTAGGGCAGGTCCATTTTGGAACCAATGTATTGCACTCATTTGAAAAGTTATGGCTTGGCATTTTACACTGTAAATATTTTATTGGGTTTTGCATCTAGTTTTATATCAATATATATAAAGTTATTAAACATTTGAAGTTGAAATAAATCTTCTCCTCATACTTTTCATACACTTATACTAATTTCCTCAGTGGAAAAAATATTTTCCCATAATATATAATTAATTGGAACAAATAATTATGAAAATTATTTCCTTTTTCCTATATGTTTTATATTCCAATTGTTATCTATTCATTTAATAAATACTTCAGTTGCTCCCCTTGTTCAAATTATGCCTCTGTTTTGGCCGTTGCTGACCAAGCAAGTCAGGGGTTTTAACAAAAGATCTCCACTTCTCTTAGGCTCTGATGAAAATGACGGCAGTGACAGCTAAGGACTTGATCATGTTGCCAGTGATTTTAGTCCAAGACAAAGTCTAAAAACATTAAAAACAACAGATATTTCTCATGATCTATATGTGTATTTTTTTCTAAATTCTGATTTTAATCACATCCATTTAATAAGATATGACATGATGGTGAGGTAATCTTGATTCACTGCAAAATCTTTGATATTCACTGGTGCTGGCTGCTGCCTTATTATTGAAATAATAATTCCATGTATATCTCATAATATACACTAATTTCATATATTATTCACTCCCCCTATTATATCATGCTTTTTTCTTTACAGATATTTTGGCAGTAGTCATAATTAAGAATTTCAAGGAAGGAAAAAAACATTTTGCATTCCATGAAACACAGCCAAATATAGGCTACAAATTTCAAATGAAAGTCATGGATTTACATCATTAAAAGCATGTCAATGAACTTTACCTGGCAAAAAATATTGTACTTTGACATGTGTGCTTTATTTTTCTACAAAATCATATTTACAGTTATGTATGAATAAACAGGAAATACGGACCATATTCATGTGATATCAGCTAAATTCTGGTGACATCAGATGTACTCACTAAATGGAAACACATATGACAAGGAAACCATATTCTTTTGAAGTTTGTGGATCTGCATTTTCACTGAAGTCACATTTAGTGACACATATGTGTGCACATAATGGAGAGAAAACTTATTCTTGTGAAGTTTGTCTATCTGCATTTTCACGGAAGCCAGATTTGGTCAAGCATATGCGTACACACACTGTTGAGAAACCATATTCTTGTGAAGTGTGTGGATCAGCATTTTCACAGAAGTCGATTTTAGTGACACATATGCATACACACACTGGAGAGAAACCTTATTCTTGTGAAGTTTGTGCATCAACATTTTCAATGAAGTCGCATTTAAAGAGGCATATGTCTAGACACACTGGAGAGAAACCATATTCTTGTGAAGTGTGTGGATCTGCATTTTCACAGAAGTCGATTTTAGTGACACATATGTGTACACACACTGGAGATAAACCTTATTCTTGCGAAGTTTGTGGATCTGCATTTTCACTGAAGTTGCATTTAAAGAGACATATGTCTAGACACACTGGAGAGAAACCATATTCTTGTGAAGTGTGTGGATCTGCATTTTCACAGAAGTCGATTTTAGTGACACATATGAGTACACACACTGGAGAGAAGCCTTATTCTTGTGAAGTTTGTGCATCAGCATTTTCACTGAAGTCGCATTTAAAGAGACATATGTCTATACACACTGGAGAGAAACCATATTCTTGTGAAGTTTGTGGATCTGCATTTTCACAGAAGGAGTATTTGGTCAATCATATGAATACTCACACAGGACATAAACCATATTCTTGTGAAGTTTGTGGATCTACATTTTCAAACAGGTCAAATAGGGTAAAACATATGCGTATACACACTGGAGAGAAACCATATTCTTGCGAAGTTTGTGGATCTACATTTTCAGACATGTCAAATAGGGCAAAACATATGCGTACACACACTGGAGAGAAACCTTATTCTTGTGAAGTTTGTGGATCTGCATTTTCACTGAAGTCACATTTAGTGACACATATACGTGTACACACTGGAGAGAAACCTTATTCTTGTGAAGTTTGTGCATCTGCATTTTCATGTAAGCCAGATTTAGTCAAGCATATGCGTACGCACACTGGAGAGAAACCACATTCTTGTGAAGTTTGTGGATCTACTTTTTCACAAAAATCTATTTTAGTGATACATATGCATACTCACACTGGAGAGAAACCTTATTCTTGTGAAGTTTGTGCATCTGCATTTTCACAGAAGTCACATTTAATTCGACATATGTGTACACACACTGGATTGAAACCATATTCTTGTGAAGTCTGTGGATCAGCATTTTCATCAAAATCAAATATGGTCAAACATATGAATACACACACTGGTGAGAAACCATATTCTTATGAAGTTTGTTGATCTGCGTTTTCACAGGAACTGGATTTGATCAAGCATATGCATACACACATCAGATAGAATCAGTATTCTTGTGATGTTTGTGGATCTGCATTTTCAGTCCAGAAAAAGGGTCTGTACAAAGATTAATTTTGTCTAAAAAAAATGTATTTTTTGAAATAAATGAATTTGTCTTCTAGACAATAAATATGTATTCTGCATCTATCCTATTCCTTCTTCCTCTTTGATCTTTACTGCACATTTTGAATTTCTGCTGAAGTCTTTCTAACCAAAGAGAGTGAGTCTCCCTCTTTCCTTTCCCTAATTTAAATGCTTTCATTTTACAGATATTAGAACAAATTGACTTTTTTTTCATTTTAAATGTTGCATTTAGCTATGGTAAAAATTCTTATAATTACTGCAGTGATTTTTGTGATGTTCAGATTGAGTCAGAACATAGGTCATGCTTCAGACAAGAGCCCCTTTATTCCTGACTGAAGAATGGCTGGAAAATTTATATGAATGTGACTGAAGGAAAAGATAAAATCAATAAATGTTCAGCAGACTATTGCAGCTGCAATTTCTGCTATTTCTACTTCTGAATTCCTTGCAGAGCCTGCTCAGTTCTCCAAGAGTAAGTCAATACAACTTGAACCTACATGTGTCTCTTCTTTGACTGAGCCTGAGGAGCAACTGGGCAAGTGTTCCAATTCTCTTCATCTTCTTCCGAAAGAAAATTAAACTTTTATTGAGTATTGGCTCACAAAATATAAACTGCAACACTTTTCAATGGAAAACTTTATGTACTGTGACATTTGTATTAAATATAACAAAAGAGGCACGTATCTGCATAAACCAAATAAATGCATCAACTTTTGGCACACCCCCTGCACTCACCATAGTTGAAACAAAGAGAATCAATCCTCCCTCAACATTTTGATGCTGGTAAATGACTTAAAACAAAGTAAAATAAAGTTGAACTGTCAGCGAGACAAATTAACGCTGGTGCTTTTAAAAACCACTCAATAGATCACCCAAAAGAAAATCCACCTTGCTGGTTGCCATACTTCTAGGCGTTTTGACTAAGATCAAAGTGTAGTATCTGTTCTTATCAGCTTCATGTGATTCTATCTCTCCACTTCTATCATTTCTTTGTTCTTAGCTCTACAGATTAACGATACCTAAGATTTAAAATGAATTTTTAAAAATGAAAAATCTTTCTTGAAGCCTTTATTTTAGCTTTAATTTCATGCTAATAAATTTAATATGTCCAAGAAGCAAAATACTTTGCAATATGTCAAAACTAATTTAAATTGACTGGGAGGAGTTTTCATTTTGAAATTGCTGAATTTTTTTTTATTTTAACTCCATTTTGAGACATCTTCATCACAATGTAATTCATCATAATATAATAATATTAAAAATTGTTCAAAAAATAAAATATACTTTCTTGAAATTTCTGTGCAAAAAGTCTATAATATTTACCATACTTATCTTTGGTCTGTTTCAAGGAGAACAACAATGTTTTTAACCAAAACTTCAACTTCAAATATGGATGAAACCATAGCTTGATCTCTTGCAAGGGACAGCGAATGCACACTCTATACCTTACCCGGTAAAGGAGGTACTGTAAAGCCAAAGTAGAAATTAAGGGTGACAGCAGGCATCCCTGTCAAACTGACCTTGACAGTACAAATGCGCTCAACCACTTTCCATTTTCCTGTATCATTGTAAGATTGAGTCTTGCTTTTTTTTTTTTTTTTTTTGATGGATTTCTCCACTCTGGTTTAACCAGACTTCTTTTTCTTTTTGGTAACCTTCCCCACTCCTTCCTCATCTCTCATGCTTTTCAATGATTATGACCAAGGTGGCAGCATCTCGTCTGCCTACATGTAGAGGTCCAACTGCGGCAAATGATCTGTCTGCTGTTGCTGTACTTCAAGTTGCTGCTGATGTTCCTGGGCTTTGAGCTATTGATTTTGCTGCTGATGTTGGTGGTGCTGAGGTTTGTCCTACTCCAGCTGTTTTTGTGGTAGCTCCTTTTGCTATTTCTGTTGCTGCTGCAGGACATCCCTCTGTGGAGAGGAAGGAGGGACAGAAATCTTTGGTCACTTTTTCACCACCTCCCTCCATTCACCAGGATCATCTGGATCCTTGCTGGACTTATCCTCCGCCACACCTTGGAATGTAGCTGGCTAAAGCAGTGGGTTTTGATTTGGAGACATATTTGCCAAGTGACCAGCAGACCCCACACAACCATGTAGTCTTCTACTCTCCACTACAAGAAAAATTCTTTGTCCCTGAACACCAGAATGTTGGGAATTTCTTGAAACTTCTTCCTGTCCAGGTTTACTTGGATAGAGAAGTCTGCTGATGGCTCACCAGCCTTGCTCAATATATGAGCGACTTAATAGGCCATTTCCATTTTTTGGCATATTTGAATTCTAAACAGATAGACTTGGAGATGGTGTGTTGACCTGGTTAACAATTGGCTGGGAAGACTTGGCCATTGTGATGGTTGCCTCGCCACAGCACACCAACAAGAAAAAAGTTCCAAAAATCAGTACGAAATATCATAGTACAGGACAAAAAACCCGGTCACAAATGTAGACAAAGACTGAACTCACAGAAAAAGGCTTCACTCAAAAAACAGGCTTTTCCAGGAAAGAAAAATAATCTGTATTGGAATGACTGAAAAATAGTTTCCCCTCCTCAAATCATAGGTAGAAGTACACAAATGCAACCTGGAATTTCTTTCTAGCCAATAAAAGAGGCTGGTTCTCAGTTAAATTTGACTCAGTCCCAGACTGTCTTGTTTTGAAGCCTACGTTTGCTTATCTGAATTTGCTCTTGTGTGTCAACCCCAATTCTTAGTTTGTGAAGTTTTGCCATATTTCTGTTGCTTTGCCTTGTTACTGTCAATATGCCTTGCATATATTGTTTGCTTGCTTCATATAATTTTTTTTGCCCTGTTCTTTATTTTGTTTATTGTAAACTTTGTCAGTTTTGCTTATTAGGCAGTTTTACCATTTATTTACATTTAACCATGGACACTCACTAAGATAATTTAATAATTAAAAGATCCTTTGGTCTTTCCTCTTAATAATAATAATAATAATAATAATAAAGATTTTGACAATAAAGCTTTGTTTTTATTACATTTGGGCCATTTTTTCATCACAATCGACTAATCTTTTAGCAAATCAGTGGAGGTACCAATGATAGAACATTGTAGTGAAAACAGAATCCCTTTTTCTAATTTTATATTAAATTTTATTATTGATGAAAACAGAAAACAGCAAAATTAAAAACCTCTTAAAATTCTAAGATTTGTCCGAGATATTTATTTTTAAATTTAAGAATTAACCAAATTTTATAAATATAATATATTTTCTTATTTGAGTGCTTTTTAAAATTCAAAATAACATTTATTTATGCAAGGTAACCCATGAAATTTGAAGGTGCCTTCAGTATAGATATTTTATGATATCAGGATTACATGAAAATAAAAGCAATTTACTAATCTTGAGTATATTTTAACTAAAAAAAACTATTTTTCATTTTAAAAAATAAAATTATTCATTGTACTAATTTTCATAAAATTGTATACAACAAAAAATTTTTTTAAACTATTGGTTCTTATTGTAGCCCTTCGCTACTCCATTCATGTGATCAAGGACAGACGTTATATATCTTTATGACCTTGGCCTTTTCCGCACGCCTTTAAATTTAATATAGCAAGTTTATTTAAATTCATAATAAACCTAATGTCTTTTTAGTTGGTTCAGTATTATGAACTCAGTCTGAATACTCTTTGTGAACATTTTTTGTACATTTTAGCAGCTCTGAATTCATTTTTCTTAAGATTTTTTTTGTCTTTTGTGGGCCCAGTTGATGTTATTACACTCCCTTCCTATAACTCTGTGACTTCTTGCCAGACAAGTGGAATGAAGAAGAGGAGTAATGCTGTTCCATGGCTAGGGTGCTTGGACAGGTTACGTATTGAGTTACGTGCCCATTTATTTTTGTCTGCTAACTTGACAGTAGTTGGGCTTTCCTATCCATTCTTACTTCTGGCATACCTGGGCTTCATTATTTCCGGCTACCACAAACTCTGACTTCCAACATCCCTGGCTTTTATTATTATGGTCCCTACTTCTGGCATCTCTATCTCAACCTAACTCACCTGGTATATTGGCGTTAATGGCCATTTTACCACAGCCATGAAATTCCGGCTACCCATTGGTTTCTACTTCTGGCATCTCTATCTCAACTCATTTGGTTGATCAGCATTAATGGACCCACTTACAACAGCCTTAAACTTCCAGCTTTTCTATCAAACTAACTCACTTGGTTTAGGAAAGTGCTGCATGAATATCATCCAGACTCATCCTACTCTGTTCACCTCGGTTAAAATACTAC
The DNA here is from genome assembly GCA_964036315.1 of Acanthosepion esculentum. Taxonomy (NCBI): domain Eukaryota; kingdom Metazoa; phylum Mollusca; class Cephalopoda; order Sepiida; family Sepiidae; genus Acanthosepion; species Acanthosepion esculentum. The sequence goes on from OZ038479.1 coordinate 11,648,155, forward strand.
GGAAGGTTCACCATTGAACTTAACCAACAACTACTCAAAATTTGGGACTCATCTATAACAATATATACATTGGTCAACAAACTCACTATATACTGTGTAAGCAGTCGATTTTTATATTCCCTTATAGAAATAAATTTATAATGAAGAGTAAATTATTTTTAAAGAGAGAAAAGCAATTATTTGACAAGGAAATCTTTTTATTCCTCATAATTGGTTTGTTTATCAAGTTTTTGACGTTTGGTGATTCAACAATCATTGACGGTGACTCATTAAGAAGTTGCAATTCATTTTCAGTATCTATAAAAATTCTAGAAGGCTGTGACTAGTCTTCAGCTAATCTTGAGGTACTTTCAGAATATTCAACTAATGCTGTTAATTTTATTTGGCAACGGATTTGTTATTCTCTTTATAAATGTTAAGATTCTTTTTTTAAATATTCATTTCAATGTATAACTTTTTCAGATCAAAACTTAATTCATTAATATATATATATATAAATACTGAAAATTCGATTGTTTTGTCATTTAATGTCAAAGGTCAACAAAAATTTTATGGATCTCCATTTTCTTGCGATTTTTGCTGACAATAAAAACCAGGAAAAAGGTTATGCCAAGAAAATGGACTTAAGACACCTTTTTAAGCTTTACGAGCGAAAGAAGTAAAAAAACTTCTACCTCCGGCCATTTGCGAAAATTTTTTAACAAACAAAAAAGAAAGAAAATAATGTTAGCAGTAAAAATTGTTCACTGAAACAAAACAAGTAAGTGTTTGAAACATTTTATCATATTGCATTCCACTTATTTCAATTGTTTTTGTTATTTGCATAATGGATAATACTGCTTCAGAGCCAGTGATGCACTGGGTGTCTACAAATCTGGTAGATTCCTTCAGATTTTTTAAACAGCAATGTCGCCTCTATTTTCCTGTAAAAAACATACCAGCCAACAAACAGGTTGACCACATTCTTTGGTTATCTGGAGAGGAAAGCATAAGAAGGCCTAACTCATGGACTTTCATGAACAAAGCTGGCAAAAATAATCCAGAAATTATTTGGCAGACATTTGAGGAAAGGTTAGAGCCAAAATTGAACTTTCACATCGCTCGTTTTTAACCTTCGTCTATACACACAGAAAGATACAGAAAGTATGAATTGTAGTGAGATGCAGGTTGCAGGCAAAAAGAAAAATGCAAGTTCCGAGATGTAATAGACACTGAGGAATGGTTACTAGAGCAGGTCATCTCCAGAACTAAACACCTGAAATTGCAAAAGCAGATATTCGCAAAAGGAGAAGAGGATTGACGCTTGAGGAAGCCCATTATGTGTCTTGGGACCACGAAGCTTCAATAGGCCATACGAAGCAACTGACAGAAATCGAAGACAGAAAGTGCCAGGAAATTGACTCTGTAAAGTATAGCAGCTGTAAATTATATGGCAGCATGCATTCCCACCAGAAAGAAAAATGTCTGGCATGAAATACTACATGCTCAGCTTGTGGGCAAAGAAACCACTGGGCTAAAGTCTGTAACAACAGACAAGAAAGGAAGACACCCACAGATACACTTCATGCAAAATAGACACAAATTTAAACCTGGATACCGGGAAGCCTATGGAGACCAACAGTACAGGTATCAGGGCAAGAAATGTAGCAACCATGTCTATTCACTTAATGCCTGTCAAGGTGACGATTTATATGAACAATTTGCACAAATATCGTTTGATGCAATTAAGTGACAAAATAAAAAAAAGACACGAGGATTGAGGTTTTTGCAGAACTTGACATCAAGCTTCCCAACCTACCTGTAACCCACAAACTAAAAGCCAAGGTTGACACAGGAGCTGAAGGTAATGCCCCTCCCCTTATGTGTTTTCCGCAAGATGTTCCCTCGCAAAGTCAGCACTACTGGCTGGACAGCCACTCCCTAGTGCAACACATAAAGAGTTAACTGTACTGACTGCATATAATGGATCCAGTATCCCTCATCATGGTTCTATTAGCATACAGGGTACCTACAGGGTGAAAAACAGGATGGTAGTCTTAAAACCGAACAACCATCCTGTCATCTACGCACTCAGGAAATGTCCTATCCATATGAGAGATGAGATTAAATCTGAACTGGATGACATGATGAAACAAGGAATCATTCACAGAGTAAATGAGCCAACAGAATGGGTTAACAGCCTAGTGTATATTCACGAGACTAATGGCAAACTCCGTTTGTGCTTGGACTCCAAGGATCTAAACAAAGCCATCATGTGATGTTACCACAAGTCTCCCACAATGGAGGAACTCATGCACAAACTCTCTGATGCCAAGTACTTTTTCAAATTGGATGCAAAGAATGGATACTGATTGATCAAGCTTGATCTTGAATCACAGCTACTGATCACCTTCAACTCTCCTTTTGGAAGATATTGCTTCTAGAGAATGCCTTTTCGCCTGGTCATGTCCCAGGATGTATTCCAGCAGAAAATGGATATGATTCTGGAGGATTTCCCTGGTACATTAGGATTAATAGACAACATCATAGTTTATGGCAAAACCAAAGAACATGACAGAAATCTGCACAACCTAATGAAGATTGTGCAGGTTGAAGGGCTCAGGTTTAACAGCAAAAATACACAATAGACCAAAAGCAGATACACTTCTTTAGGACTATATATGACAAAAACAGAGTACACACTTACCCCCAAAATATGGAGGAAATCAAAATCTTACCCAGCCTGAAAAGCATCACAGAGTTCTAGGAATCATTACTATGTGGCACCCTTCATTCCACATCTATCTGATCTCACATCACCGATGAGAGATCTACTAAAAAATGAATAAGGGTACAGGTGGACTGAAAGTCGTCAGAAGTCCTTGCAAAAAATCAAAGACCTGATTTGTAAAGAAACGCTGCTGATGTACTATGATCCGGAAAAAGAAACTGTGATCCAGGTAGATGCATCCAATATAGGCCTAGGTGAAGCTTTGCTACAGGAGTGAAAACCCATAGCATTTGCATCCAAATCGCTGATGGAAACAGAGCAATGATATGCTAATATTGAGCGAGAGCTCCTAGCTGTTGTGTTTGGATGTGATCATTTCCGAACATACATCTATGGATGTGCCTTCCAAGCAGAAAGCGATCACAAGACTCTAGAGATGATCAAACTAAAAAACCTGACTGTAGCCTCGCCTCCAGCAAATGTTGTTATGCCTATGGCATGACAATTGTCTATCACCAAGGCAAAGAAATGGCACTAGCAGATGGTTTTTTCAGGCTCCCAAACAAGAGAGTGAAAGAGGCAATCGATCTGGACATTAAGGTCAATTTTGTGCAATTCTTAATGCAAAACTTAGCACAGATTCAACAGGCATCTAATGCTGACTCAACAATGTGCCAACTAAGAAATATGATCTTACAAGTTTGGATTGACGCAGTCAAAGAAGTTGACAATGATACGCGAACATACTGGTCCTATTGGGATGAATTATCCATAGAAACTGGGATCTTACTCAAGGGCGAGCGAATCATTATCCACAAATCCATGCAAGTGGTAATTCACAAGATCTACTATGGCCTTCAGGGAATCAAAAAGTGCAAGTTAAGAGTGAAATGCTGAGTGTTCAGGCACAACATCAACCAAGACATTGACATGTTAATCCAGCAATAAGATGCATGCCAGGAACACCAAAAGATGCAGACCCTGATGCCATATGAGATCCCAGTAAGACCATGGCAAATAATAACCACAGGCTTGTTCCACTTTGATGGATTAAATTATATCCTCATTGTTGACTATTACTCAAAATACCCCTTTGTGCGGAGGTTAAACGATTTCTCCAGCCAGGAAGTGATAAACACAACCAAGCAAGTGTTTGGCAAGCAAGGAGTCCCAGGGAGGGTGATCAGTGATAATGGTCTGCATTACAACTCAGCTGCATTTAAGCAGTTTACTTAAAAACTATTGCAGTATAAAATGACAAAGATAATTTGGCACAGTTTAACAAATGTACTCACAAAACCCCAGAGTGTTAAAAGGAATTTTCCTCTTAACACCATTACTGCTGTACACAAGGCACCAGCAAATGATTTTTTTCTGAAGTGAAAACAAATAAACATTATCTCTTCTTTGAAAATGCAACAAAATTCAGGGAATTATGAGAAACAACATTTTTGGCAATTATTCATTAATGAAAAAATTAGAGACAGAAGAACCTATTTTATAAAAAAAACATGTAAATATTTGTGAAGGGTGTCAGTTTCCCCACCCATTTCAATACATTGGGAAGAATTTTAATTTTTGTGGTTGAAGACAAATATTTATTTTACAGTTTTATGAAGAAAAATCCTTGAAAATTTGACTTCAGTAAAATTTGTTGCAATATTAGAGTAGCTAATCATGAAAATCTGCACTGAAATCTTACAAAAATAATTCAAAATTATGATAAAATAATTTTTATTGCAACATGGTGCTTGTGTATTTTAATAAAATATTATTTGCTTCCAGATTTCACAAGGAAAAATTTTAAAATATTAATTTTTGTAAAATTTACTTTTAATATTTCAGTGTGATTTTTCATTTTGTGATAATCAATGTGATATTTTTTTAAAGATGTGTATGAAGAAGGAAAAACGTAAAATTTCATATGTTCATGTTAGAAACATTTTTAAAATAATTATCACAAATGTTAGATCATTTTTTGTATGGGAGATCAAATAGGTAATAATTCTGAAAAATCTCTTTTGAAAAATGTTTTGTTTGGTGAATTCTAAAAAAAAAATTTTTGTCATAAATCTCAAAAGATAAAGTTTTGTAATTGAACTGTGATTTTCTTTTTCTGGCTGCTGCTGAACCTATTTTAAAGAATGATAGAAAGTCTCATCTCTTTAAATGCTTTCTAACATATTGTACCAAACCTGAAGCCTTAAAACTTCATGCTGGACAGCATTCAGCCCCGCTTCTCATTCTTACTGCTGCTGAACCCATTATGAAGAATGATGGAAAGTCTCTCTTTAATCTGTGAAATCAGGTTCAATTATAATTGTGAAGAATAAGAAACGGAAACATTAATGTTGAGGAGAAAGAGAAAAGACTAATCCGCTGGACAGTCGATAGTGATTCACATTGTCTTTAACTTTTTGAGGATTAAACTTGGCTGGAATGCAGGAGCCAAAAACTGCAATAATAACAGAAAAAATTCCAATATGAGAAGTGACAAAAACGGTTCCTGAGACATTAGATTTATAAGTCCCAATAATTCACACACAGATATCCTCAAGGACATATGGCCAGGTGGATAATGATGTTGGTTGTTCAAAGGGAGGTGAGTTCAATACCAGGCCACAGCAGTGGCAAACCAAAACTTGGAGAGTTGAGTTAAAGGGAAATAATGGGGATATCCAGAAGAGGTATGGCAAGTGAAACTAGAAAAATCTACCTCGGTGGATGAAATAAAGGGTTTAGTTCAAATTTCCAAACAACTGAAGAAAGCTGGCGTGTCCAAGGGTTGAAACATTGAGAATATGGCAATGAAGATGATGATAAAGATACTGTAAATAATGTAAGAAATTCAACTGCTTTGGAAAGTAGTTTTTTTTAGACATTATTTATGTTTTTTATGACACTATCTTGAATGACAATGCAGATCCACAAACTTCACAAGAATATGTTTTCTATCAAATGTGTGTATGCATATGTTTCCCCAAGTCTGTCTTACGTTTAAATGCAGATCCACAAACTTCACAAGGGTATGGTTTATCTCCAGTGTGGGTACACATATGTCTAATTAAATCCAACTTTTGTGAAAATGCAGATCCACAAACTTCACAAGAAAATGGTCTTTCTCCAGTGTGTGTACGTATATGTCTCACTAAATTTTCCTTGTTTGAAAATGCAGATCCACAAACTTCACAAGGAAAAGGTTTTTCTCCAGTGTGTGTATAAATATGTCTCACTAAATTCCAACTCAGTGAAAATTCAGATCCACAAACTTCACAAGAATATGGTTTTTCTCCAGTGTGTGTACGCATATGACTCTCTAAACGTGACTTCCGTGAAAATGCTGATCCACAAGTTTCACAAGAGTAAGGTTTATCTCCAGTGTGTGTACGTATATGACTAACTAAACACAACTTTTTCGAAAATGTAGATCCACAAACTTCACAAGAGTATGGTTTATCTCCATTCTGTGTACGCATATGTTTGACCATTGCTGACTTATCTGAAAATTTAGATCCACAATCTGCACAAGCGTAAGGTTTTTCTCCAGTGTGTGTACGCATATGCCTTACTAAATTTGCCTTCAGTGCAAATTTTGATCCACATACTTCACAAGAATATGGTTTTTCTCCAGTATGTGTACGCTTATGTTCCACTAAATGTGACTTCTGTGTAAATGCAAATCCACAGATTTCACATGAATATGGTTTCTCTCCAGTGTGTGAACGCATATGTGTGACCATATTTGACTTCTTTGAAAATGCAGATCCACAAACTTCACAAGAATATGGTTTTTCTCCAGTATGTGTACGTATATGCCTCACTAAATCAATCTTTTTTGAAAATGCAGATTCACAAACTTCACAGGAATATGGCTTCTCTCCATTGTGTCTATGCATATGTATCAGTAAATGCGACTTATGTGAAAATGCAGATCCACAAACTTTGCATGAATATGGTTTCTCTACAGAGTGGGTACGCATATGTCTGACCATACTTGTTTTCTTTGAGAATGCAATTTGACAAACTTTACAAGTAAAAGGTTTCTCTCCAGTGTGACTGGTCATACTTGAGTAAAAATGCAGTTTGAGAAACTTCACAAGTATATGGTTTCTTTCCAGTGTTTGTAGGCATATATTTCACTAAATGTGACTTCTGTGAATATGCGGTTCCACAAACTTCACAAGAATAAGTTTTCTCTCCCGTGTGTGTATGCACATGAATCACTTATTTACACTGCAATGAAAATGTAGATGCACAAATTTTACAAGAATATTTTTGTAATATGTATTTCCATCCTGTCTATACTTCACAACAGTTTGGCAGACGTCACATCAATATGGCCGCTGTTTGCTGTTTATTCATGCATGACACTAAATGTGTTTTTGTAGGAAGATAAACCACACATTTCAAAGTTCATTTCTTGCCAGGTAAAGTTCCTTGTCAGAAATTTGACATTGTAGACCCATCACTTTCACATGAACCATGTAATATATATTTGTCTGTGTTTTCATGGAAAGTGAAATGTCTTTTCCTTCATTGGAATTCTCAACAATAATCACTGTGGTTTTTGTATAGCCAAAACATCTGTAAAGAAAAGGAAAGGCATACATGATATATTAATAGGAGCAGTGAATAAAATACGAAAGCAGTCTATATGTCAAAGGAAGATTTTATTTAAAAAATAACCTGCGATTCATTTAGATGTTGTTCCCTATATCTTTAAAATAAAACAAAGATCCATATATCTATGGAATTTTAAACTTTACAATAGTTATTATTTCATAACATGTGTATCTTAATTTCTAAAATGTTTGTGAAATGAATTATCTCCCTTGCTCAAACACCATGATGAACATCTTTTCACATAAGACCCAGCAGAGAGCTGTGATGTAGGGTACCCCATGTTCACATTATAGATTTTTATAAAAAAACCATTAGCCTCATAAGAAACTGGATAATCAAAGTTTCATCAATATTGGTTCATGGGTGTAGGTAGCAACTTGATTCAGATAAACAGACAGAAAATGCTATATATATATATATATATATATATATTATATATATATATATATATAGAGAGAGAGAGAGAGATTTTAATTCAATATCACTTGACCACTATAAAATTCAACATAATTTAAAAGTTTATTTCCTTAATTAAAAGTATAAAAAGTAACAATTCTTGTAAAAATTTATTATTCTTTCAAAACAAAACAAAAAAAAAATCAGGCAAAAATGTCTCATGATAATTGAAAAAAAAAATCGATTTCTTCATGGACAAATTCAAACTGACTTAGTATCACAAAATAATTTTGGGAATGAAAGAATTGCTATCCCCTATATTTAAACATTAGTCAACAATCAGTGAATTATCTTATTCAAACAGCATTTTCAGTACTTATTCAGTAACTAATTAATTTTATACTGAATAGATTGTTTTATTAGAAAACTTTGTGGAAATATATTCATGGTATATACTTCCCCTCTTTGATATCTTGTGTGTACTTTTTGTTTTGGAGAAAGGTATTCTTCAAATCCTTTGAGTTATATAAAGAAAAATTCCTTCTTTTTGCTCATTGTTTTTCCATTTCTTTCACAAAATTTCAATCTGCTTTTGATATTTTAATATTAGAATGACAAATGACCATTCCACTATGCGTACATGACCATCTTTTTCAGATAAAATTTTTTTCATGGTGATTTCTATATAGTTATGCCATTGTTACATGATCAATAAAATTTTAATTTTAGATCACAGGTAAATATATGAAATATTAACAACAATTATCTGTCAAAGACTTTCTCCTGTAAGCTAAATTATTTAGAGAATCTATTGTCATTCCCTCAAGATGTATTAAAAATATGTTATGCTCACAAAAAATGAATAATAAAACATACTGAATCTTGAATTTCAAAATGTTAATAAATGACTCAATAGACAGTGGACTAGAGTAGCTCCTTCATTATTTTTTCTGGAATATGACAACATTTATCACATGCAAAATGGACTTTATTTTCATAGACAAATTCCAGTTTCAATGTCAGAGAGGAAAAGAAAAAAACTATTTTAAACTTTCAGAACTCATTCAGAAAAAAGTGAAATTATTTTTTTTAAATTTCATTTTTTAGAAAATTCTAGAATGTTTTTAATCCATTCTATCCATCTCCTTTAATTATGAAATTACAAAAACTGCTTTTCTGCATTGCATAATGATTATATTTCTTATAAGTCCTTGCAGCATTTGAATTACATGTTTTCTTTCAATTATTCTGCTTAGATGTTTTAACTTTATGATAAAACTATATAGATATATATATTTATATAATTGAATTTTGTAAGATTTTAAATGGAGAACTTCACTTTTGATTACAAAGTTGTAAAAAATGGGTGACATGATTGAGTTCATGGAATTTTGCTGACTCAGAACACAACTAAAATTTTTAACTAAAATTTCGGGCATGCTAGAAAGAATTAGAAAAAAAATGCATTTGGAAATTCAGGCAAAAATCAAATAATTGTCGAATTTTAATGCAACTTTCAGGACTTATTCTCAAAAGAATTAAATTATTTTTTAAATGTTTTGTTTTAGGAAATTTTGGTAAAAATATTTTTTTTACATGTTATCCACCCCCAACCCACTTTCTTAATTTCATTAAATTTCAAGAAAGACTTATTTCCTAAATTTTTTATTGCTTACAAGTGGGATTTCTTGGAGAATGTAAATCATCCATTTTTTTCAAACTTTTTGCATTCTAACTGAAAATCTGCTCTGTTGCAAATTAAAAAATGCAATCAAACTATGACATTATTTAATAGGAAATGCTTTTAATTTCTTTTGTATATAACTTATATTAAGGACAGTATTGACTGAGGAAATACAAATTTTTTTACAAGAATTTTTTCATTTTTTTTAAATTTTAATTAGAATATTTTATAATTAAAAATCGTTTAAAATTTCTGTATTGTGCTATTTCAGGATGTGATATTGTAATTAAGTAGAAATGAAATTTGCCAAACCAAAATTGAAAAAAATGAATAAATGTCATTTTACTATTCTATTTTTAAAGTAATTTTTTATTTGTTATTTTTTCACTTTAATTGTTCCCTTTCTCATCTACGATAAATAATTTATGAAAACTCTAGAAATTCAATACTGTACAATTTAGTGATTATTGTTGTAAAATGCATGAGGCTTTGATTAAAGCAAATCATGTATTTTTTTTTTAATTGGACTCCCCCACCTGAAAATCAGCTCTGAATTGTAACATACAAAACAAAATAAAGCAAACACATTATTTAATTTCAAATGCTTTTAGTTCTTTTTATGAATATGGATAATATTGTCTGAAAGCAAAAAATGTTTTCAATGAAAAATAAATTTTAAAAAAAAATTGTCATTTCTTATATTATTTATTATTTTTACATTAAATTTGTGAAATAATCCAAATTTTGTGAAAATGGTGTAAAGTTTAGTCAATGGAGTTATTAAGTAGATCTATCTTTATTCTTTACTAGGTACCTCCACTTTTTTGCGGGAAAACAGCATAATGAAAAACGCCATCCTCTCATCTTGTGTCATTGGAACGTCTTCCTGGGGGGCCTGCCATGGACTACAAGTAGCATATTACAGACACCATCAACAAATTAGCCAAAGTGGGCTCACTCGCTACTGGCAAAAGTGTCGATGCCACTTTGAAAAAAATAATTTTGAAGATTAAATGCTGCTTAACGGACAGAGCTCCCGTCAACCATTCAACTGTTACACTACTGGAGAAGGAGTGGCAAGTTAAGCTTTTGGAGCTGTATTGCAATATGCACCCACTGGAATCTATCACCAGAACAACAAGGAAAGCCCTGAGGGATTGTGAGGCCTGTACATCATCTGCTGTGAGTGAGTGCCTAGCATGGCGAATTATTGTGGGAATGAATTCTCTCAGATTTAGTGATAAATTAGGGACAATAAATGATATGAAAACCTTCATTAAACAACAAGGGCTTTCATTGTCCCAAATCACTAGATTTCGAGGGAATCGTCTGCATATAATTTTCCATCTGGGTGCAACTTACTTCCCTATTTTTGCACAGTGCAAGCAATTTGTCTCAGGGCTTCCATCAACAAATGAAACAGTTTCCAGGTTGCAGATACTTTACACAGAAGAAGCCGCTGGAAATCATAGGGAAGCTGTTTTCAGGGCCTTGGATGAGTACCTTCTATACATCTCTTGAAACTCAAAATGACCCCATCGACACAATGAACATTGTCAAAGGGGTCATTGACAAGGTGAAGGTATTCAGCGAGGACCCAATATCTATTTTCAGCTGTGTGGAGGAACTCTTTGGAAATCCAATACCAAACACTGTGAAAAACTCCCTGTTGATTTCTTCCCCAAATGAACTCCTGTTTCAACAAATGATGACTGCCTGTTTGAAAGGGATTGTGGAGGTGTTAAACAGGCAGTATCAGAAATCTTTCACCAGTGTAGCGGCTTCATCTCCATCACTGTTGACATCTGTGAGGGAACACACCATGCTAGCGGAAAGCATCATCGGTGAATTTTGTGAAAGAAAGAAGCTTGCGCCTCATGCTTATGTTTCCAGCATAAGCAATGTCATCAAGGCCAAGCGGAATCGAGTAAGAAAATTCATCGATAATGAGGATGCTGAGCAATTCAAAAAATACCTCCAGATGGCGATGGTTTACAGCAGACAATATACAGCACAGAAGAAAATGCAGCAGCAAATGGTACATGAGCAACTTGCCAAGAAGAGTCAAGATAAGGCAGTCCAGGCTGAAAGGATGAGGAGAGCTTCCATACAGAAGTCTTTGCATCGATTCAAAGATGCCTCAATAATGACTTTGCTGGAGGAGTATCGTCAACCAGGAGTAGCTGAAGCCCTGCATGAAATACTCACTGGGGAGATAGTCGGAAGGACAGTCAAACACATTTGGACAGTTGATGGTGTCAACCGTGAATATGTTGGTTAGTTATGCAAATCCTTTTTATACGATTTCATATCTCAATGATGAAGCTGACTATTGTTAACTAGACAAATGTGAAATTGGCACAATCTCATGCAGGACTTGCATTTTGATCAGCCCAGCAATGATGGTTGAAGAGGCAGCAGAAGACCCCCCACCAAAAGAACGCCCTTTTCAGGGCCACAAAATATCCCTGAAAGTCTTTTCCTTGTTACACATAGTTGCAATTTCTTTTCAGTAATGTTTATTGGGTTAATAAAAGTTTTAGTAATTATGTAATTAATAATAAAATTTAATAACAAAATAATTCTCATAATTAGAAATAAAATGAAAAATAAATAAATCAGGTAGGTACCTCTACTATTTCAGCATAAATTTAGATTTAATTAAAAGCTAAAAAATTAAATTAAGTAAAAATTCTGGTGTATTTCAGATAGAAACTATATACATTGGATTGGAAAGTCACATTTAATTTTGATTTATTAATTAATAATTAAATTACCATTTCATAAATTATTAAGTTACTTCTATCATGGTATTTTATTTTTTTTATTTTTGCATCTTCGAAAGGTAAATAAAAATTGCGGAAAATATGTTCACTTCTAACAATTACTAAAAAAAAAAAAAAAAAAAAAAAAAACCCCCAAGAAAGATTTCTAAACTCAGATGTCTAAAAATGATGTCATTTATGGTCATCCGTAGTAGCTGTCATCGCTTTCAACATTCAATCAATCGTTGGATCAGATGATTTTTTTTTTTTTTAAATTTTTAAATGATTTGAAATTCTCGAAAACTTCATGAAATTAAGTTACCGGGTAAAAATTAATTTTTCCAAGATTTTCTAAAAATAAAACTTTCAAAAATATAAACAGACAAAAGGAAAACACAAACCAGATGGACGTACGACAGACGAGAACAAGTGAACAAGGTTCGCCAAAAGGCGAAACTACAAATTTAAAACAATCACAAAAAAATTAAAAAGGACGACAGACAAAAAAGCAACAAATTACAAAAAGTTATAAACGGAAAAGTAAGAAAAACGCGATACAAAATAAAATACGAAACGATAAAATGTAACAATTTACAATATGACTGCCGATAAAAACGGTCAACCCAAAAACAAAACGGTAAACAAGGAAAGAAAAAAATGGACAGAAATTACAAAAACAAAATCTTCAAACAAATATTATACACACGAAAATAAACAGATAAAACAGAGCTTTACGGGTATAAGAAAAACACAGAAAGTAACACGTAAACAAAGGAAGAAAAAAAAAGGTCGGACGAGAAACGTATAAAACGAAAAAGAAAAAATAAACAGAAAAACTCTGGGAAGTGGGCACGGGAAGAAGATAAATTGAAAAAAAGGAAAAATAAAACGTAAGAGAAAATCAAAAGGTTAAATAAGAAAAGAATAGCAAAAATGAAGTAAAAATAAAAATAGGGAGGGTTAGGAATTGAAAAGGAAAAAAATAGTCAAAAAAAGGAACCTTAGAAAAACGGTAAAAATTAATCAAAACTTAGCTAATTAAAGGCAATCAAAAGTTCAAAAAATTCTCCCAGAGACAGAATAAACGTCTAACAGGGTCAGACAGGAAACGGTGTAAAAGAAGAATTTGTTCCTTACTTCTTTTCCTCCCAATCTGTTTTTTAAGGCAAATTAAACGAAAGAAAGATTGTAGAATAGCAGCTGTAATTATTGTTTACTATATATTTTAGCATGTAAAGAACAATGTCAAAGATGCCAAATCAATTCTCTGGCACCAATCGAACGTGAAAAATGCCAGATTTCAGAAATCGGACGTCAAAAAAAGCCAATCTAACAACACTTACAGTGGTCTCATCCAAAGGCAACCATCTTTTGTTGTATACTGCCATTACCTCTTACCAACACTCACCTTAAATATTACCTCTTACTAACACTCACCATCACCACTACCTCCTCCCTCCTAATAACATTAAGCAAAAATATCACTTTCAATAAAAAAAAAATCGCACGTGTTTATTTTTGTAACTCATTGTTTTATTTCGTTCTTATTCCTAAATAAATCGATAGATAGCAAAATATAAAAATCCATCCAACAGTTTAAAGTAAGTTTTTTTTTCATTTCTTTTTCACTGAATATTTTTAATTTCTGTTTTCACAGTGTGATTCATATTTCAATGAATTTCTTTTACTTACCGTTTCTTTATTGAATTTCCATTTGAACTTCTTACTTTTTTTTTTTGTATTTCGTTTTGAAACTTCTTTTTAAAATTTTAAACACTTCTTATTTTTACTTTTAATTCCTATCTCCTTTTAAAATCTTATTTTTACTTTTAACTATTTTATAAAAACAGTTTTTATTTCTTTTATGTTCATCCTTTTTGTAAGTTTCATATTTTGTTGACAGTCAACTTTTTTTAATTTTAATGTTTAATTTAACTATTTTTAAAGCTTATTTCATTTCCATTTGGAATTAATTTTCTCATTTTATAATTGTAAATAGTTTTTTAACGCCGTCATTTTTGTATTGAAGAATGTCTGCTCCACCTGTAGCTGCCGTCATTGTGAATAAATGTGTTGCCATGACAACAAGGACCTTATAAGCGCCGCCTTTAAAGAGAAAGAAAAACAAACAAAAAAAAATCCCCCTTTTTTTTTTGTTTCCTTTTATTTAGATGTAAAGATTATTCATGATCCTTCCTTGGAATTTGGCTATAAATTGTCGCATCGCATCACGTGGCCATTTAGCACGGGATTGAAAAAAGAAACAACGTGGTGCGATAGATGACAGACATTGTGTAACCGTCCAGAGTTATAAGACATCACTCATTGCCTGTCAATAGCGAACGATGTTAAGATCGCCTCTTTTTATTTTAAACCACAATTTTCTTCGAAGAAAATAAGTAAAAGTTTCTTTCAAAATATATTAAATAATCTTTAAATTTGATAATTTTCGTTAAAATTTTTTTGAAAAACCTATAATTGACTTTTGAAAGAAATTTAAACTCGGATTTTAACTTAGTTTAAAAATTTTTTTAAATATGGCTGATATCGAGTTTTTTTTTAGTAATTTCGCTGACAAAAAAACCCAAGATTTTTAACTAAAATTTCTGGCATGCTAAGAATGAGTAAAAAATAAAAAAAAAATACTTTGGTATTTCTTCCTAATAATGATTTAGGTACCTTCATGAGATCGACAGAAAATGAGCATAGCATGATAAAAATTGCCTTAAACTTGACGAAAATAATTTTTATTTGTCTAACTGTTTATGCTATAATAAAGAGGAAAGATCAAAGTATTTTTTGATTATTTTTTTACTTTTTTTTATCATTTCGAGCACATCCAAAAGTGTCGTTTAAAATCATGTTTATTTTTTAAAAAAAAAAACCGATCGTCAGACATTTTTTTTAAATTTTATAAACAAAAATTTAATTTTTCCGTTTTAAATTCTGCCAAGAAATAGTTAAACTTTTTTTTAAATTTATTTTTACAAAATTTAAAATTTAAATGTTTATTTAACATATTTGGAAAGAAAACATTACTTACTTTACGCGCTGAAAAGTGTACTTTAAAAAAAAAACAGCAGGTGGGAAAAATAGTGACACATTCGAGGTGTCGATTGATGCTGTCAATAAGTATTGACAGCTTACGCGACCTAATTTCATCGTACGGATGGACGAAAGTGAAGTAATTTAGCTTCTTATTGAACCAACTTGCGTAACCAGTTATTAAGGGAAAATTTCAGCGTTTTAATTTTTAATTGTTTCTTAGCTTTCTATCTTTACGTGTACGATGCTTTATGAAAATTTTAAAACTAAGACTGTTGATAGAAAAAAAAATTCATAAGGTGCATACAAATTAATTTAATTATTTTAATTACTTTAATTAGATACCTTTCTTATGAAAGGCTAAGGTGTAAAATATAAACATATACATTTATTTTATTTTATGGTATTATTTCTATTTCCCTTCATTTTATTAATTTTGATATTTCATATAGAAAAAAAAATAACTGAGAAAATAAAAAAATAAGAAATTTCATAAGATAGGTTAGGTACATAATACTTTTAGGTACCCTTATCATTTGAAATATTACACAATTTTGTTTTGTTAATTTTTCTTCAAAGTAATACGAATATTGAAAAGACTTTATTTCACATAATTACATAATCATATACACTTTATTTTATTTATTCATAACCAAGTAAGAAGAGAGGTCTAGAGAATAGAGATGCAATGCAATTCGTACCAGAGATTCGTGAAATATTTCTTCACAAACTCCAACCTAATGATCAGAGTCCTTGCTGCCAGATGTCACAGGATGGGGGTTAGCCATTAAAGTGCAGGTCGTGCATGATATAGTCGGTAGCTATTTCACATTTGTCCAGTTGATAGTCTTCATTATCTTCTTCATAGAAAATGTTGTAATCTGGGTCAGAGAATTCCATGACCCATCCTACAAATATCTTATCAACAGAATCAACTGTCCAGATGTGTTTTATGGCCAACTATATCACCACGTAAGATTTTGTAAATGTTATCTACAAAATCTTGGGAAAAGTCCGAGAATTCTGCTTTGATGGCAGAATTGGTGTGTTCAAGGTCCTTCAATCTTTTCTGTAGCTGACGCCTTTCCTTTTTTTGATGCTGTCTGCTTTTCTTCACTCCTTTTCAGGATCTCCTTCTCTAATACTTCATTCTTAGATATTCTGATCCTGTGTGGTTCTGTGCTATACTGCATGGCAACATCCAAAAGGATTGTTTAAACTTTAAAGGAAAAGAAAAATATCAAAAATTTCTCCACACGTGTCTAGCACAAACACAGTAAAGGCTGACCGACAGCGGAGGACAACATTTATAGCCAGGCAAGCCACGTGACTTTCTTTTGTTTTCATGACGATTCCAGTCTTCCGTATATTTGAATTTAAGCTATTTTTGACACAAAAAAAAACATGTTATATTAAATTTTTACCTAAAAGCAACTTTCTGATTGTAACCAGGTTTATTTTATAATCTGTAAATGATATTATCTACTTAATAATACATTGACTAACTGCAACACCATTTTGATCAATTTTAAAATATTTAACAACTTTAAGCAATAAACATAAATTTAACAATAAGAAATAACAAATAATTGTTGTAAAAACTTATTTTTCATCGAAAATGTTTTTTGCTTTCAGGAAATGTTATCCATAGTCATACAAATAAGTAAAAGCAATTAAAAGTTTTTGAAATTAAATAATATCTTTGTTTTATTGAGTTTTGTATGTTACAATTCAGAGCTGATTTTAAGGTAGACGGGTCCGAAATAAAAAAAAAAAGTAAAATGGATTTGCTTTGGTCAAAGCCTTGTGCTTTTAACTAATTAGTCGCTAAATTGGAACACCTTAGAATTTCATGAGTTTTCATGAAATTACTTATGGGGGGGTGTAATAAATAAAATAAAAAAATTACCATGATTTAAAAAAAAAAAATAAACACATTTATAATAATTTCCATCATTTGTGAATAGTTACTGAAAGTTTCATGAAAATCCGACAATTATTTTTATTTTTACAAGATTTTCAAAATTAACGGCTCCCATTAAAAAAGAAAATTCAAAAAAAAAAAAACACGCGCTCATGAAGGTACCTATGATATATATACTTAAGCAGATAAAAAAAAATTTTGATCAAATTTAAGGCCTTTCTTGTCAAGCTATGTTTATATTATTTTTAAAGGGAAAGACCGAAGTATTTTTTAATTATTTTAAAATTTTTCCCCCTCTTTTTAGAACATTCTAAATTTTGATAAAACAACCTTATTTCTCTTTGTATCACCGGAACCAGTAAAATAACATGTACAATTTTTTATCACGTTTTTTTTCCCTGTATGACAGACATTAAGTTGGAAAATCTTGCAAAAATAAAAATATTTATTGGATGTTAATGAAACTTTCAGAAACTGTTAACAAATGATGGAAATTATTATAAATATGTTTTCTTTTATTAAATTCATGGCAAAAATATTTTTTAATATTTATTCCCCCCCCACCCATGGTTGCCATGATTGATTATCTGACCAACAAAAAAAAAAAATTAACGAAAATTTCGGACGTGCTAGGAATGATTAA
Organism: Acanthosepion esculentum; assembly: GCA_964036315.1. NCBI lineage: Eukaryota > Metazoa > Mollusca > Cephalopoda > Sepiida > Sepiidae > Acanthosepion > Acanthosepion esculentum. The sequence continues at coordinate 11,665,945 of OZ038479.1, forward strand.
AAAATATTAAAAAAATACCCCCCAAATACTTTAATCTTTCCTCTTAATAATAACATAAACATTTAGACGATAAAATTTTGTTTTCATCAAGTTTGGCGTCTTTTTCATCATGCTAATGCCTTTTTTAGCGATCTCATGGAGGTACCTAATTAAAAAGAAAAATAAATTTCTTTATATAAATAAATATTTCTTCTCAATACATTGACAGCTTTTCTCGTCTTACATCGAATCATCATTTTAGACGAAAAGTGAAATTAACAAATTTAAAAATCTCTTAAAAATCAAGTATTGTAGCGTGTGGACTGTTGAATTTATGATTAGTTAAATAGGTACCTCCACTTTTTCACAGTAAAACAGCATGATGAAGAAAGGTCACAAACTCAATAGAAACAAATCAAAATGTTTATGTTATTATTAAGAGGAAATACCAAAGTATTTTTTTACTATTTTTCGAAATTTTTTAATCCTTTCTAACACGTTCAAAATTTTGGCATTAATTTGTTTTAAGTAAGTCCCCTTTTTCGCTGAAAAAGTGGCATACCCTCATGAAAAAGGTCCCAAACATAATAATAACAGTTTTATCGCGAAAAAGTTTGTTATTCATAAGAGAAATGACCAAAGTATTTTTTTTCCTTTAAAGCTGGTTTGAAATTTTAGTTGAAAATCTTTTTCTTTTTTTTTTTGTAGGTTAGAGGTCAACATAATATTTAGCATTAGGTTTTTTAGCCCATTTTTCAGTTGAAAACACATTAATGTGGAATTTCTTGCAAAAATAAAATATTTGTCAGATTTTAATGAAACTTTCAGAACTTACAGAAAATGAATAAATCTATTTTAGAAATCTTTGTTTTATAAATATATATATATATATATATATATATATATATATATATATATACATCTGTTACCTTCTCCCTTAATTTTATGAAAATTTGAAAACTCAAAACTGAGTGTCTCTGTAATTTTTTTAATTAAATACAGAAGACCTTGAAAAATATAAATCATCAATTTTTTTGTAAAGAATTATATGAATATACCTAGACATTAGCGCTGAATTGTAAAATACAAAGCTCAATGAAACTAAGACATTATTTAATTAAAAAAGCTTTTAATGGGTTTTATGAATAATATATATTTAGGACGTTTTTCTCAGAAGCCAAAATTTTTTCAATGAAAAATGAATTTTTACAAGAATTGTTTTCTTTTTTTTTTTCAATTTTAAATGAAAAATTTGTAAAACTTTTTTTTTAACTTGTTTTAAATTAAGTTTGAATGTGAGTGTCTCTGGAAGTGCACGTAGTAAAAAGATCTATTTTTACAGATCATAAATTAGAAATCTTACTACAATCTGTTACATGCATCTATTCTTAAAATAATTTTTTGTTATGCCAAAAAATATAATAAAATCATCTCTGAAAAAACTATGGAAGCACATCTATGAAAAAACGTCAAGTGTTCTAGAGTTATTACCCCTGAGTGCGAATAAAATATGTACAAAATTTTAATATGCATCATTAACATTTAAGATTAAAACTAACACTTTTAGAAAGAATTGTGCGAGATATACTAATCTTTTTTAATATTTACATGACTGCCATATTAAAACAATAAAAAGAAATAAAATCTCATTTCATAAATGAGTTACGTGTATCATTAATGAAATTTAATGGTATTTTATTTAATTTTTATATTGCCTTTCATAACTTTGATGATATAGAACTTAATTTAAAAGAAAAATTCAATGAAATTTTATAATAGGTGTGAGTAACAAGTAGGTTACTCTTTTTTGTCTCTTATAAAATTTGAATTTTAAATGTATTTTTTCATATTTTAAATATCATTTTTATTCCAGAATTCTTCTTCAAACATAAAGTAAAAAAGAAAAAATTAAATTTTTAAAAGTGTATTTCTTTTTATTTAACTCTACTAACCAGGTTCACTTAAAATTAGCACAAATTTTGTCACTTCTTTCGTACCATCAGATAAATTCCCCTGACATAAGTTGTCAATACATTGACATTCGTCAGTTCACACCTCCCAAAATCAATCACCACAGTTGGCCATGTTTCTCTTAAAATGTTTTCTGCTGAAAAAAATAAATGTTTCTTTCAAATTACATTAAGCATACTGTAATTTTTTTAATTTTCCTCAAATAACTTTTGAAAAACGTATAATTGAATTTTATAAGATTTTTAAGCTGATAATTTTGATTTTGTTTAGAAAATCATAGAAAATGGCTGATATCATTGATTGTATCATGAATTTTATTGACTCAAAAATTCAAGGTACTTAAATAAAAAATTTTAACATGATAGGAAGGATTAAAAAAATCTGAAAAAAATATTCAGAAAATACTTTGGTCTTTCATTTTAATATAAACATTAGACATGAAAAAATTGTTTTCTCAAGTTTTGGGCCTTTTTTCGTCAGGGTATGCCACTTTTTAGCGAAAATGTGGACATACCTATATCAGTTGTTATTCTCAGCTTTTGTTTCAATTCATTCTTCGACACAGTAATTAGAAAGTGTCTTTACCAATTCCATATCGCCAACTCTCTTCTTATTTTTAAAATCATTTTCTTACATGAATGGTAGTCAAGTCCATAGTTTTTTAAATTATTAGTTTAAAAAGTATTAAAAATGTCAAATATTTTAAAAATCCTTTGTATTCTGTAGATGTCAAGATGATTGAAACTTATAGTTAAAATGCATTAAAAACTTGAAAAGATGATTTACAAAATTTTAATAATTTTTTTCTTTTTAGATTTTCATCCCATTTTGATATTAACAATTGCACCCAATGTTAACCAATCATCTTAAAAATTTAAGAAAATATTTTGAGCAATTTAAAATTTTATTGGATTTTATATCTTTGTTTATGAAGAGTCTTGTTTGGAAAATGCTCTAAAATTACAATAAATTTTAAATTTATTATCAGTACCAATAAATACCACTATTATATTCTACTAATGAATGTATGGACATCCCTAATTCTCACATTTACAGACAAGAAACAAAAAAAATTAAAGCTTACAAATTACCGAAATAAATTTTAATAGAAATGTAAAAGAATTCTTGTAAATTTAATCAGAAAAAAGTGAGCAAAATTACCATTGATCTGTTATATATTTATCATAATAATCTGCTGTACACATGACTGACCATGATTAACAGTTACTTGCATATTCTACACACAGTGTTCAGCATTTTGGTCGTGCTCTCTTCAGTTATATATCAGCATTTATACCTGTTTTTCTAAGTCATGACGTTATAATGAGGGTAGATATCAAATAAGAAAATGCTGACCAAAAATCAACACTGAGGAAAACAAACCCCCAAATGCCATGCTATGGCTGTTAATTTTATATCTACCTCTATGACATTAATGTTTTCTTGTCTGCTGTACTGGATGCAGGTGTGAGGTCACATCCTTCACCACTGAACAATGGGCATGAGTAACCATAATCAAGTCCAGCACCTGTATTCATTTGATGGTAACATATAAAATTTGAGTGTAGCATGTACCTAGCATAATAGTGTACAAGCTTTTGACTTCAAAGTTCTCCTTTTCCAAATCTATAACTCATCTTGCTGATTTTGTTTTTCTATTCCATTGCCCTTTCCAACACCCACACAGTCATGTCCACTAATACAAAATAAACTGTATCATGTGTCAGATGTAAACTCTACTTGATCAAAGATATTTCTGTTTAACAGTATAATGTTGTATTTTTTATAATTTTTTGATTAACTTGAAAATATTAGTCAAAGCATGTTTTATAAACCTATTTCATTAATCTATATAATGTGTTTTCTTACTGCAGTGCTCATTTATATTTTTTATTTTCAGTTTCCATCTGTGAGAGGATCTGTAACCATAGACATTCATGAGAAAGAAGGCATTCTCATGCTGTGAAATTTGTGGATTTGTGGTCCACACTGAATAGACATAGGGGATAATCCACATTGAATGAGATTTATGGTGCTAGATTTTAAGTGAATTTAAATATCAAAAGGAACAGGAAATTTCACACAGGCAAGGGTTTTTTCACTGTATTATCTGTGGAGGAAAATTTTTTCCACAAAATCATCTCTCACAAGGCATTTTTTCACAAACTGAAGAGAAACCCATCCACTGTGAAATCTGCTGATATAATTTATCCGGGAATTATGCTCTCAAAACACACATGTTAAGACACAATGGAGAGAAACCATTCCACTGTGAAATCTGTGGATATAAGTGTTCTGAAAATTCTCATCTCAAAATACACATGTTGACACATACTGGAGAGAAACCATTCCACTCTGAAATCTATGGATATAAGTGTTCTGAAAATTCTCGTCTCAAAATACACATGTTGACACATACTGGAGAGAAACCATTCCACTGTGAAATCTGTGGACATAAGTGTTCTCAAAAATCAAACCTCAAAACACATATGAGGACACACACTGGAGATAAACCATTCCACTGTGAAATCTGTGGATATAAGTGTTCTGAAAATTCTGATCTCAAAAGACACATGTTGACACACACTGGAGAGAAACCATTCCACTGTGAAATCTGTGGATATAAGTGTTCTCAAAAATCAAGCCTCAAAACACATATGAGTACACACACTGGAGAGAAACCATTCCACTGTGAAATCTGTGGATATAAGTGTTCTGAAAATTCTCGTCTCAAAATACACATGTTGACACATACTGGAGAGAAACCATTCCACTGTGAAATCTGTGGATATAAGTGTTCTGAAAAATCAAACCTCAAAACACATATGAGGACACACACTGGAGAGAAACCATTCCACTGTGAAATCTGTGGATATAAGTGTTCTGAAAATTCTCGTCTCAAAAGACACATGTTGACACACACTGGAGAAAAACCATTCCACTGTGAAATCTGTGGATATAGGTTTTCTCAAAAAGCACATCTCAAAAGACACATGTTAACACACACTGGAGAGAAACCATTCCACTGTGAAATCTGTGAATATAAGTCTTCTCAAAGGTCAAGCCTAAAAAATCATATGTTGACCCACACTGCAGAGAAACCCTTCCAAAAAAACACATGTTAACACACATTTGTAATAAACCATTTCACTGTGATGTCTGTGGATGTAAATTGTCACAAAATTCATGTCTTAAACAATTCATATTGAGTCATGCTGTAGAAAATGCTAGTGACACAAATGTAACCCAAGTGCTCAAATAAGATTTATACAAACAATATCAAAGACTAACTTGAAAAATATTACACATATACAGAAAGCATATATTCTAGACAATCTTGAAACTTGCATCAAAATTTGAATCAGAATAGACAGAATCTGATAACACTGAAAATACTTTTTAACAGATATATTTATCAAAATTGTGCAAAAATATCTTGGAATTCTAAAGAGTAAATACATTCAATAAAATACCATTGGCTTCAACCACAGTCTCTAGAATTCTTGCAACACTTCCCTATGGTTAAATTGTTAAATGCTATCATAATCTTTGCCTTCAGTTCATCTTTTGTGTTACAAGGAATTTTGTTGGTCTCTCATGCAACTCCACTCTACACTTAATAATCAAAGGCCCAGCAATTTATGAAGTTAGGTGGCCAGATGTAAGGAGTGATGTGGTCACAGAAAATGTCTGACAACCATGACTGGGTACTCTTGCTTGTGTGGTATGCTGCTGAGTCTTGTTGCCAGACATAGTGTCTTACAGATGTGACCCTTGCGACCCAGGACACCAACTTATTAAGGCACTTAATGTAGACCTTCATGTTAAATCTGACCCCTCCCCCGACAATATTTTGAGTTTTCTGATTGGCTGTACTTTCATAATCACCATTAGATTCATCCAGCTTCTTCTGAATCCACTGCACTGTCCTCAGATTGATACCCAAACTCTCTGAAATGTTCATATTAGAGTTTCTGATGCAAATGCCATGCAATAGAGCATGCCATTTCCAAATTTCTGGAAGACTGATTTGCATCATTCTACTCTTTTTAAACAGACAATGTCTAACTGACCCATCTATACTGTGCAGTTGACAAAGTCTAAAACAAAGCACTTAAATGAAATTAAAAATATGCAATGGTGACAATTTACCCATCGCACCCTGCATCTAGTATTTCGTGTTATTTCAAATTTTCCTTTTCAGTTTTTGTTGTGGTGTATTATTAGAACTGGACCCTCATTTTATGCACACTTGTAATTGTGTCTGCAACAACCTTATTGCTTATTTTTTACTGATTTTGACAAAAGATAATGTTGAAAGTTACCACTGAATTTGCTATGTTTTGGACAACATCAAATGTGGTGGAATCATCCAAATTCTTCCAACAGCGATACAACTACTCATTAAAGGGTATTCCAGTAGAGAAGGAAGATGACTATATTCCCCTTTTAGTGGGGGATGAAAGTCTGGGGTGTTTCAGTTTTTGAATTTTTGTCAGTGAAGCAAACAGAATCCAGCAATAATTTAACAGAAGTTCAAGGAACAATTGGAACCAAAAAAGATTTTAGAATTGCATGATTCTGTCTTCAAAAATATACTCAGGTATTGAAAGCATTTATGAATTCTTGGCAAGATGCCGTTTACAGGTAAAATATGCCAGTCTTAGGATACTCAAGAAATAGAAGAGTGCCTAATTGGAAAAATTATTGCAGGAACCAGACAGAGTTTTCAAAAACAGTTATCATCAAAGGTTGAGAGACACATTCAAGAAAACCTCAATGTTTGTATGACCAATGAAGTTTCAAAAAGCCACATGAAGCAGCTAGCTGTAATAGAAGGCTTGTATACTCAGGAAATTGGTGCTATTGGGCACAATCTTGATAACTTTTTCTCTACAAGTTATGGATGGTGGGACTTGTCTATACAAAAAAGGAAAATGCCCTGCTAAGAGCACAACATGTTCAACATGTAGATGACCAAATCATTGGGCTAGCATGTATTTTTGGCAACAAGAAATCAAAAGAAATAAATGTGCAACAACAATACCCAAAATGAAGCCAGGACTAAAAGAATTTATCAGAAAAAGCCAGTTTTGAAGCATAAGAATAATGAACATTCAATGAGGATGTATGGAAAATCTTAACAGATGTTGTTTGAGAGTATTCAAAAACAGACCTAAAACTGGTGACACAACACTGTAACATTCATTGCCACGACAAAGTGGGCTCTAATTGAATCCACAGAGGACCTGATGGAAATGTGCCCTTACCTGTTTCACCAAATTGGTAATTTCAGAGGAGAATAAGACATTGTCCTGAAAACAGACAGCCACCCCATCATTAATGCACTCTAAATATGTCGCATCCACATGAAAGATGAAATTAAAGCTGAACTAAATGTCATGGACAAACAAGACAACATCCACAAAGTACATACACATCATAGTACAGCAGACAGAAGTGAGCATTTTGGACAATTTAGTGCACATTATTTCTGATATGTTGCACAGGAGCATGCAGTAGAAGTCTACCATCATGTTAGTGTTTCCTTTGTTGGAAATAAGTAAATGAACCACTGACAGCCGTACCTCATTTCCACCTTGGTGGGTGGACAATTTAGAAAACCTTTCTCTTTTGACAATGGACAGCTGGCGAGTTTTGAAAGGGTTTCTGATCTCTAATCAAGTGGGAATGTCTTGAACATATATGTACCATTTTAAAGAATCTCTAATTATCAGATACATATATATTCATGGAGGATATTGTGAGACTGAAATCAGTTTGCAGGAGGTTCTAGCTGCGGACAATCACAGCAACTGGATTTCAAAAGAAAAATCAATAATAAAATCAGTACAAAGTTTCCAATGAAAAAATTGTTATTTTTTTCCTTCGTAAAGAAGCAAGTCTAACAATAATATTGTAAAATAAATATTTTCTTTTAAGTAATTCTTTGTTATCAATGGACTTCATTACGTCTAATTTTGAGTTCTACTGAATCAATTTTAAATCTCTGCAGCCTCATTTTCACTGCAATTAAATGCAATTTTAAATGAATAAAGTCAAAGTTGAATTATTTTCTTTCTCCAAGCCTAATTTTCAGTTTAAATTACCCCAAATGTGATAATGTTGTAATGTGCATTGAATTATTTTTTCTCTTTATAAACCTTACAAGAACTTTCAATGCAAAGTCATTGTTATTTAGTGAAGTTTATAGAATGAAAACATTAAATACTGATTTCAGGTAAACCCTTTGTTGGTTTCCATCCGATGATCAGTTAATAATTGTGAACATGTCTATACATTCACCTATCCACAACTACCAGCACCATCCCCATCATGTTTTTTGGAGGATGGGGGGTGTAATCTGCTTCATGGCATTTTTAAAAGAACAATAAATATAGCATCAAAATGAAGCAAGTGATTGTTCAGCTAAATTTGATGATTTTTGACAATATCTGTGGTTTCATCTCAGTTGTATATAATTCTGTTCCCTACTGATTTCTTTTAGAAATGTGTCTGGTCATACTATCAGGAAATATTATTTATGTCAGGATGTTGGTTGACAGTTAAGTATATCTGCACATTGACATTTTCCAGCCACTGGTGGTAAGGTTCTTAAATCAGGACATGAATTGTTAATTGTAGCAAATTCTTGCTTAAATAGAGATTGATTTTGAATAAAATTTGTTCCCTAGTACAGCAACTGGTGAAACAATGAAAACTCATGCTTATGAAGAGTATTTTGGCTAAAGGTAATTTGTCTTAAATACAAGTGTTTCCATTCCAAAGAATGCCTATAATTAAATGGCAGGGCACTGACTTAGACAGATTAGACATTTTCTCTCATTAAATTGTTTTATCTGCCCCAAAATTCTAATTTTAGGATTTTACTCATTTACAGAAAAAAAGATATTTAGTTGTCTGGTTTCCCTATTTAGTGTGACAAATTGGCAATTTCACCTAATTAATTCATCCAGTCTGAATGTATTGTCAAAGTTTCTGGACATGCCCCTCAAAAATATATAAACTTCTTTGGTTTCACAAAGCCTATGACAATACTTAAAGTAGTAGTACAAATATACAAGGTAACCAAAAAAGTTCTGTCCGTTTTTTGATTAGTCATTGAATGAAGTTGAAATAGATACAAAATGCGTGTAGCAATTGTTTTCAAATTCAAACAGCCAGAAGTAGGAACAGCAGACGTTATAAAAAACACGTGCACCATGCCCGACCATCGGTTATAAGCTGGACAGCTGTGAGAAGGATGGAAGTGTCTAGAGATTTTGTTCGGGGCTGTTTGCTTTATGACTTCAAAGTGGGCTTATCAGCAGCTGCATCAAGTCGCCACATATGTCAAGCATTTGGGGATAGTGCTGTGGATGAACGTACTGCAAGGCGTTGGTTTCGAAAATTCAAGTCGGGAGATTTGCCTATCCATGACGACCACAGGTCTTGAATGACGGAGTCCTGAAGGCGGCCATTGAAGAGGACTAGTCTGACGTGTGGTGAAATTGCAAGACAGTTCAATGTTTCTGATGAAACAGACATCACCTGCACCATTAGGTAAGACATACAAACTGAGCAAGTTGGTTCCGCAAACGCTGTTGGAGGTCCACAAGGGACAACGAGTGGCATATCACTGCTTTCTCGCCTCCGTACCGCATCCTTATTCAATCGAGTGCTTACCAGTGATGAAAAGTGGGTTCTGTATGAAACTCCCAAGCATTCCAGACATTTGTTGTCTCCTCAGGATGCTGTCCCTCACAAGACTCCACAAGACTGCCTATGCACCCAGGCAAGATTATGCTCTGTGTCTGGTGGACAGGTCATCAAGTGGTTCATTATGAACTGCTACCAATGGGCCAAACGGTCACTAGAGATCTATACTTGCAGCAACTTACACGTGTGCAACAGGCATTACACCAGAAGGAGCCAGCACTGGTGAATTGCAAAGGTGTGTTTTTCCTCCATGACAAGACCACATGTCGCGCGAGTGGTCAGAGATACCATACAGCAACTTAGGTGGGAGACTTTGAGCCATCCACCTTATTCACCTGACCTTTTGCTATCCGATTACCACTCCCTGGATAATCATCTTTGTGGGAAATCCTTCACCAATGAAGCAGACTTGTGCAAAGCTCTCACAGACTTCTTTGCATCTAACCCCTCCCCCGAGTTCCACCGCAAGGGCATTGAACAGCTGGAGACACGTTGGCAGAAAGTGCTGGATGCCGATGACGATTAATTCAAAGACTAAATATAAGTTACACATACTGTGAAGCATTTTCTTTTTTTTCTTTAAAAACCGACAGAACTTTTTTGCTTACCTTGTAGTAAATTTCAGGATCCTGCCAAGCTTCCTCAAAAGACATTTTTCATGTTGAATTTCTGTAAAATCACAATCTCTCCAAATTTACTTAACCAAGTTCAATGTTATCCATTAATCTTTTTCATGTGATCAGAAGTGAAAAAGTGGTTTCATTGATGGCCAAATATTTAGTTAGGCAGGAGCTTGTAGTTGATCTATCTCTAGTTTGTAAAATTCAAAAAGACTAGCAGTACAATATTTCCACTTTTCAATCTGCGGATTGAAATTTTCCCAGATTGGAAATCTCAAAAGACACATGTGAACACTGAAATCTGTAGATGTAAGTGTTCCTGTAATTCAGATCTCAAAACAGATTTGTTAACAGAGAGATATTGAAATTTCCAAAAGATTAAAGTGAGGAGAAAAATATAAAATAAACACATGTAATACAACCACTTTTAATCTCATTTAGTATTAAAAAAAGGATAAACTGACTTTTCAGTATGACACAAGGAATGTTTTCAGAGAGGAAACCTTTCTTTCTTTATTCTTCCTCCTCTTCTACAACTTTTGACATAATTATCATCATTCATAATTAGCTTTTGCCTCTCAGAATATTCAGGAAATGAACATTTATATAAAAAAGGCCAGTAGCTTTTTAAAATAGATTCTCTCTACTTCTGTGTCTAGAAACCTGATTTTGCTTCTATCCATGTTCCTGTTAATATTTCATTAATAAACTTGAACTTTGTGAATTTAGGAGAAATGTTGATGGATTGAAAATTAAATTTTGGTTAGATATTTTGATTTTGAATAAATTTTTTCCCCATTGCCAGCATTGGGGGAAACCAATGAAAAACCAGTGCTTATCAAGAGCATTTTGGCTAAAGGTAATTTGTTTTCCATCTAAGAATGCCAATAACTAAATGGCAGATCTTTGACTTTCATAGATTGGCCATTTTATTTCTCATTAATTTGTCATATCTCTCCACAAAATTCTTATTTTCACAATTTTACTTATTTGCAGGAAAAACTTTAAGGCATCTGTTTTCTCCCCTTAATTAGTCAAACTGGTAATTTTACATAATTTATTCATCCAATCTGAGATTATCTTGTCACAGTTTGCGTATGTGTTGGGAAAAGTTTCCGTATCTGGTTTTTTAATTCAAATTGAAAACCTGTTAGGCTTTTGCTTTAGTTCTGCACATTTCAGTTGAACAGAAGATATGTAATCTTCCTTAGTTTCACTCAATGCTCTTAGGTGAGTTGTTAAATAATAATCACCAAAAGATCATTCCTATCAAGTGTTTTGTAGATAACAGTGATTTGGTCAAAGCAATCAAATCATCTGAACTTGTTAGAGAAAAGAGATTGAGAATAGAAATAGCAAGCATCAAGGAAATGTCAGATAAGGGAGAAATCTGTTCAATAACATGGGTGAAGTCTAATGATCAAATTGCTAACTAAAAGAGGTGTCTCCCCTTAATACATGATAGACTGAATAATGCAGAAATGATAGAATAATGCTTTTTTTTTAATAAGAAAACAATTAGATAGTTAATTATTGTTTATTGTAACTGGAATAACCAGTTATCTCCCCTTCCCCATCTTTATGGACTGTTCTGCTCAGCATTGGCAAAGACTCGCATCCCCTTCAGTCCAGGTTGGATTGGGCCATTAAATACTATTTTAACTGCTGTGATTTCTCTCTTGGCAATTTGCCTTCACTTGCCGAGAGGAACTACTGACATTTGAAACCAGACATGGACGTCAATCATTGTCCATCAATCTATTTGACATGTTGAGAATTGTAAAAGTGGTTTAACTCATGGCCAAATATTTAGTTAGGCAGTAGCTGGTTTTTCTCTAGCTTTTAAAATTCAAAATGATCAACAATACTGTATCCCCCGCCCCCCGCAAAAAAAAATTTAATGTTAAAAACCTGAAAGAAATAACATGTTTTCTTTTTTAAATACTAAATGTGATAAAGCTGTTAAATATTTAAAGATTAAGTTTTAATATAAGTCTTTTTGTAAATGCTCTTATTAAAACAATCTCTTTTTACAGATCTTAAATTTGAAAGCTTATTACAATCTGCAAAGTGTTAATATTTTTAAAATACATTTTTTGACATATTAAATAATTATTAAAAACGTTTCTGCAAAACTACCCCGACACAATTCTAGAACTCAGCTTGCTGATTTTGTTTTTTGTTCTATTGCCCATTCCAACACCCATACATCCATGTCCACTGATACAAAAGAAATTGTATATGTAAGATTTAAACTCTAATTGATAAAAAATATTTGTTTGTTTTAACAGATAGTATAGAGGTGAATTTTTAATATTTTGTGATTATCAAAGAAAATATTTGTAAATGATTTTTTGTAAACTTATTTTATAACTCTATATAATGGAGATTTTTTTGGCAGTTATTATATTTTTTTATTTTCGGTTTCCATCTCTGAGATTTTCTGAAACCAAGGTGAACATTCATGAGAAAGAAGGCATTCTCACACTGTGAAATTTGTGGATTGGTGGTTAAGTCCACACAGAAGAAACACAACTGAATACATTTATGGTATAAACCTCTTTGTATGAAATCTGTGGAGGTACATTTTCCGAGAATTTATATCTCCAAATGAACATGAAAATTCACATGAGTGAGAAACAATTCCATTGTGAAACCTGTGGATTTAAGTTTTCCCCAAATCCTTGTCTCAAACAACACATGTGAAGAAAATACTAGTGACAGAAATGTAATGCAATAGTTCACCAGATATCTACACAAAACAATATCACGGATCAACTTTTACTAATTATTATATCAATCGACAACATGCGTATATTTGAGACAAACTTGAAACTTAGAGTAAAATTTGGATTTGAGTGCACAGAATCCATAAGCTATTAGAAGCACCATATACGGGTCATTTTAAAGATCTTGGATGGATGCCAAAACATTATCTGAAAAAAATGAATGATGACATGCAAACCCAAATATCCATTCATAGATTAAAAGCAATTGCTTAAAAACAGAAGCAAAACACTAAATACCAGGGAAGCATGTTCGAGAGACACATGATAACCAACAAATCCACCCTACACCAAACGAAGAAGAGAACGTAGATCACAGTTCCAGTCAACCTAAAACTAAATCGGACAGTACAGTTTTTTGGAAGAAATGGAAAGATTATTTTTGTGATTAGTACATTCTGCTCAATGGTTGAGGAGGACTTCCAATGTCTCTTCTTAAGAAAATAAAGGAAATGGCCAATCCATAGTTCTCTTTAACAGTATTGCTGTAATCAGCATGTAATGAGTTATCTGATTGGTCAATAAATGAACCAATAACAGACATCTGACCAATATTGAGAGGATTTCTGATCTATAATCAAGTGGAAATGTCAGTGTACATCTATGTACCATTTTAAATAAATATCTTTAATCATTATATACATATATATAGAAATTCATGAAGTATATTGTGAGACTGAAATAATTTTGGATGAGTTTCTAACTGGGGACAATCACAGCAACTGAGTTTAAAAAGAAAAATCCATAGTAAAATCATTACAAATGTTCCAATGAAAAAATAGTTATTTTTTCCTTCATTAGACAGGGGTTTAACAATAATATTGTGAAAATAAATATTTTCTTCTCAGTCATTTTTTGATATCAGTCGACTTCATTACTTCTAATTTTCAGTTCCACTGAATCAATTTTAAATCTCTACAGGCTTTTTTCATTGCAGTAAAATGCATTTTAAATGAATAAAGCTAAATTTGATTTTTTCTTTCTCCAAACCTGATTTTCATTTTGAATTCCCCAAATATGATTATGTTGTAATGTGTACTGAATGACTGTTTCTCTGTATAAACACAACAGGATCTTTCCTCAATGCAAAGTCATTGTTGATTCTCTTTAGTAAACTTTATAGAATGAAAACATTAAATACTGATTTCAGGTAAACCCTTTCTTGGTTTCCATCCAGTGATCAGTTAATAATTGTGAGCATGTCAATACATTCAACTATTCACAACCAGTTTTAAAATGTTCAACTGTTTGGTTCAATTCTTTAACTTTAGGAGAAAATATATTTATAAACTATAGAATTTACTGTTGTGGAATGACTTCATTCAGATTAAACTAGGAAATTATTTTTCAAATATTTTCATCAAGGTTTTATTCATTTTTCAAGACTGAACAGAACAAATAAAATTTATTTAAATGAAAAAAAGTAAATTTAACAAAACTTATAACAACAGGACCAGCAGATACTTAACAAAGGCTTTGATAGGCAATTGTTAGAAATATGTACTGAACAGAGTACTAAGCAGGGAGGTAATAATTATATGAATAGTTCTAATTAAGGGAAGTAATGCATATGGTAACTGTCACTTCCCTCTCTTTCTTTTTTTTGTATCAGATATGAAGACAGTTTTCAACAATTCCTTGAAGATCATCTCAATGTTCTTGCTTCTTTGGGAACGAAAGTAGAAGGTGGATTCTCAAAGTCTGTAAGCACAGGAGTATGAATTTCTGAGTTATCCATTTATTCATGATGGGTATCTGATTCAAATTCATTTATTTCTGCAGAGATATTTTAAATACAAGTCTTTTGTTCTCTGATAGTTGTAGATTTGTTATTTTCATATCTGTTCTCAGTTTTTTTTTTTTCTTTTTAAAGTGTGGTTCACTCAAGCCATATTTACAATTTTCTGAACAAAACATAATTCTCTTTATTGAAACTTTTTCAAAAATAAAATGTACTTTTCTGAAACTTTATTTGATGAAGATTAGCTGATTTAATGTTTAAAATATTGCAGAAAAGCATTGTTTTTACTTGGAGATTCATGTTTTTATGAGGTGTTTGCAATTATTGTTACATTTATGTTTGGAATTTTAACAAAGAAATAAATGTCAACTGGCCTAGATTGAGACATCCTTCTAAAGAAAAAGTTTTTCTCACCTGAATTTGACCTGTATAACCCTTTGCCATCAGGGAAATAAAAAAAAAATCATCACTCTTACTTCAAGCATGTCTACCCATTAAAAATATTTGTATTATTAGAAAAAATTTTGAATTAAATAAAAAAAATCATTTCTATTTTTGTTTAAATTATCTGTTTATTTACTTTTCTTCCATTGCAGTAGAATATTTGCCTATCATCCAGTCGCATGCGGATGTGATTTTCCCAAGCATCCAATCATGCAGTGAAATAAAATATAGTTTTTGAAATTGTTAACATTATTGTACAAGTACTCAATAGTGACACAAGCAGTGTGTCTGTGTTTTAATAAGTACCACCTCCCCAATCAAGGGGTTGTCCCTGGGTCTCACCAAACCTCTACACATCACTGCTATCTTCCTACCCAGTCATTTGAACAGGAGAAGAGGTTTATCCCATTGTTTCTGGTTTAGGATTGGATTTCCAGTCCCTTCTTAAATTTTTTATTCTCTTTCACACCCTGTAGCCTCCTGAATCTTAATGCCATTATCGCTTTGCTTGGGGTGAATGGATAAAAAAAATCATGAAATCTTTTTAGTGTGTCTTGAATTCTAGAAGCAACTTGCCTCAATTTACTGTTTCTGGGCTTGAGAGAACAAATCTGTTTGTACATGGTGTGCCAGAGGTACCTCTCCCATAATGATAAGACATTAGCTCGATGAAGACACCATTGCCACTAATGTCTTACCATTGTTTGGAAGGTATTTCTGTTGTATAATGAACCCCCTTATGAAATAAGTTTTAGTAAGTATAGATTTTGAAAGTACCCCATTTGTGTGTGTATGAATTTGTCATGATTTTAATGAGAAGAGCAGTCATTTAATCTTTAGCACTCTGCAATATTCATAAGTATTTCATCCAATGGGTATAATTAGCCAGTCAATTGCAGTAGCATTATCTTTGATTTTTGATTAGTCATTTTCCTGTTGCCATAGAAGGATATGACAACACTAGCACAAAATTCAACCACAGTGATGATCAGATTTACATACAGTGGCTATACAAACATTTTGTTTGACAGATGAAGTCACCTACATACAGAATACTAAAGTTTGATTCAAAATTTTGATATGTTGCAGGAGTGGTGATAATAGGAATCAGAAACCATTTTCGGCTTCAATTATTCATATTTATCCAATTTGATGTCAGCTAATCTGGGCTAAAAATATGAAGATACTGTTTGTAACATAAAATGAACAGAAGTTTGCTAGAAAATGTGCATCCTCCTTTTCATATTATGATGAATCGGCACTGGCTTTTATAAGTGTTGTGGTGTAAATAGTACACCTCCTCCTCATGCCCCCGGTGACTATATGAACTCGTCCATTATGATAAAGACCTCCATATAAGAGGTACGAGGAAGCTGTTTATAGACATTAAGTTTATAAGTCTGGACATCAGTGAATGAATTTTAGAGACTTAATGTCTTAGTTACCGTTTTGTGAATCCAGAAACAAATAATAAGTTAGAACATTACAAATTTGAACCTTGGTATTTTTTTAAATTAAAAAAAGGCGTCAATTGTGAGTGACAGTAAGAAAAAAAAAATCGTGAGCTGCACATTTTGCAATTTTTTAAAGTAAAAATAAGCATTTTCAATACATTTTTACCAAATCATGGTTAATTCATACAAAATTTACTAATTTTCTTTGAAACAAATCTATGAAAAAATATTTGATTTCTAAGAGGGTCAAAATTTTGTTATTTTATACTTTCCGTCAATAAATTTTATGAAAAATGTGAAAAAACAGATTGAAGTACTGGCTATGCAATGTTCTGCCATATTGTCTGTAGCCGGACTATTTTTTAAGCAAGGAACTAATTGTTCTTTTACACCGGTTACAATAATTCGTTGTTATTTTCAGAAAGCATATGCGCTCAATTTTCAATCATTTCTTAATTCAAATTTCGTTGAAAAAGTAAGTTTTATCGATTATGAAATATTCCCGAGGTTGAGAAAGAAATATCAAGTCCAACAACAAATTAATTTTGTTTGTTTTTCTATGAAAAACGTTTGGATTCACCCTAAAAGGTAAGTTTTAAACGAGCTTACTGTCATGGACTTGCTAAAAAAAAGATTTCAAATCATTTAAATAATCTTCTTCGAAGTGAAATTTCAGTTTCATTTGAAAGATAATAGCCTGAAACTGATGTGAACTAAAAGAAACCTTTCTTGTCGTCTATAAAAACAAAGCTTTTAAACCTTGACTCGTTTTTCCTCAAAGCGTTATTAGAAAGGAAAAATTGAAAGAAAAAATGAAAATTGAATTTGCTTATTGAAATCGTACCTAACACAATACTAGGTGTGGTTATCTTATTTAAATTATTACTTGTTATTCTTAGCTTTTCTTTCAATTCACTCTTCGCCACAGTAATTAGAAAGTGTCTTTATCAATCCTATAATCGTCAACTGTCTTCTTATTTTTAAAATCATTGACTTCCTCCATGACCGTGAATGGTAGCCAAGCCCATAGTTTTTCAAATTACTAGTTAAAAAAGTATTAAAGATAGCAAAAATTTAAAAAAATCATTCGTATCCATTGGATTTCAAGATGATTGAAACTTAATTCATAGAATTTAAAAAGGATTCATTGTGTGTAGAATTTACTGAAATTTGTTTTGTGGTGCTTTGTTTGTTTGTTTTTTTTTCTTTATAAGTAAATTATTATAATTAAAATTTTAAAAAAAAAATGAAAAAATTATCGTAAAAATTCATTATTCATCGGAAAATTTATATTTATCCAGATATTAGTGTCCTTAATATAACTTATTTACAAAATCAATTAAAAGATTTTCTAATTAAATAATGTCATAGTTTATTGCATTTATTAATTTTCAATTCAGAGCAGATTTTCAGTTAGAATAGTTAAAATCTGAGAAAAAATTAAATGATTTACATTTTCCAAGGAGTCCTACTTTTAACAAATAAAAGTATAGATATTTTCTGTCGAATTTAAAAGAAAATGACATGTTCTTTTAAATTGTGTAAGCACTTTTAGAAAATTTATTCTTTGAGTTTTAGAGAATTATTCTTTATGAGATTTGTGATGCTTTAAATTTTAGATTAAGAATAATTTGTTATTCATTTTTCTGCCTTGACATTGTTTTAATACAGAGATAATGTGATACTATGTGTTGTTGCTGCAGTAAAACAGAAGTTTTGTTAAAACATAAGAAAGTGTTAAGTGCTGAGAGACATTGAAATGAGAAAGGTTAATACCAAAAAACCCTTGGGAAGAATTGAGAATTTAATTCACACATAAACAACTTGAATTGTATGTTGAGCAGTTTGAACCAGGGAAAAGTGACCTAGACTTAAGGAGGAATGTTGACTGACAGCTGCAAAAGCAAGCTGTAAAACAAAAACTTCATTTTTGTAAACAATGAATTTGGAGTTGACTCTCCTGATTGAAAGATGACTCAAGACAGGAATGGGTGGCAGATAAGCCATCCACACTCATTGAGGAGGTTTAGTGAGAGTTTAATTATGTCAATAAATAAGAATGTGAATTTGCCAGTAAAAGTGGGGAGGTATAGTGAAAGATCATGATAGGATAGATAAGGAGAAGTGAATTTCCCAAAATTATGTCAATAAGTATGAATGCATGAAGGAGATGAGTCAGAGCGGAGAAGACAGAAACAAGATGGCAGAGAGTTCAACCCAGCCATCAGTCGTGATACACTCCACGTGGTTGCCTGTCGAATAGAAGCCCCCGACTTCAGCCTTGTGCCAAACTTTACCACCAACAACAACAAGAACAAACCAGACTTTTGCCAGGTCAACGATAATATCCCTTCTGATCTAGATGTGGGCTCAGCTGACAATCGCCTGCGAACTCTAATATAACGAATTATTGTCCAGAGGACTGACATGAAGTCAGTGTTCACTTTTGTTCGTCTCATTTGATTGTCAGTCTTTTCTCTGGGTCTCATCACCCGGCTTTGAGTATTCCAGCACAAAGATGCCTGCGATGATTCGATCTTGGCTGCATTATGATTTATTATTTTAAATCGTAGGTGATATTAACAAAAGATCTAAGTTTCTTGGCACTGATGAAAATAAAATTCTTTTATTAGGCAGAGCTTCCTGGAGCAGATAATCTCACACCAGGTTGTGTTGGCGATGGAATAGATCACAGTGCTAGTGACATCAGTCCAAGACGATGTCTAAAATACTTAAAAATCAACAGATATTTTTCCAGATCAATATTTGAATTGTTTCTGAATTAACAATCTTCTGATTTTAATTGTATATATTTAATAAGATATGAAATGATGGTGAAGTAATCTTGTTTCACTGTACAATGTTTTACTGATGACAACTGCTTCTACATTATTGAAATAATAATTACTTGTATCTCTCATAATATAGACTGCTTTTGTATAATATTCTCTGTCCCTATTAATATATAATTTATGCCTTTTCTTCACAGATGTTACGGCTGTACAAAAGCTGCAGTGGTTATTATTGAGAATTTTATGACTGAAAGGATATTTCACATATGAAAACACAAATATATGCTACATGGTTCATGTGAATGTTATGGATTGACATGGTCAAAAGCATGATAATGAACTTCACCTGGTAAGAATTAATGTACATTGAAATGTGTGCTTTATCTTTCTACAAAAACACAGTTCATCATGTGTATGAATAAACAGAAAAGAGAAGACATATTCATATACCAGAGGCTAAACTGTTGCTAAGTCATACATAATAGGCCAGATGGAAACACGTATTATGAAACAATATTCTTGTGAAGTTTGTGGATCTGCATTCTCAGACCATTCAACAATAGTCAAACATATGCGTATACACGCTGGAGAGAAACCATATTCTTGTGAAGTTTGTGGATCTGAATTTACAAAGAAGTCACATTTAATGTCACATATACGTACACACACGGGAGAGAAACCATATTCTTGTGAAGTTTGTGGATATGCATTCTCATGGAAATCAAATAGGGATAACCATATGCGTAAACACACTGGAGAGAAACCATATCCTTGTGAAATTTGTGGATCTGCATTTTCATGGAAGACAGATTTGGTTAAACATATGCGTACACACACTGGGGAGAAACCATATACTTGCGAAGTTTGTGGGTCTGCATTTACACACAAGTCGAGTATGATTAATCATATGCATACACACACAGGAGTGAAACCATACACTTGTAAAGTTTGTGGATCTGCATTTTCATGGAAATCAAATAGGGATAACCATATGCGTACACACACCGGAGAGAAACCATATTCTTGTGAAGTTTGTGGATCTGCATTTTCATGGAAGCAAGATTTGGTCAAACATATGCGTACACACACTGGGGTGAAACCATATTCTTGTGAAGTTTGTGGATATGCATTTGCACGCAAGTCAACTGTGTTAATTGATATGCGTACACACACTGGGGAGAAACCATATTCTTGTGAAGTTTGTGGATATGCATTTTCACAGAAACCAGGTTTAGTGAGACATATGCGCACACATGCTCGATAGAAACCATATTCTTGTGTAATTTGTGGATTTGCATTTTTATGGAAGAAATTTAGTCAATGGTAATTGTACACACACTGGAGATAACTATAATATTGATAATTTGTTCTCCTTTTACATGGAAGTGGTGTTTTATCAGCCATGGGTATATACACACTGGAGAGAAAAAATATTCAATTGATGTTTGTATGTATTTTCAGACTAATCAGTTTTGGTGACATGTGAATACACAGTGGACAAGAAACCCTATCTGAATCTGTAGAAAATATTTTTTAGTGCATGATTTGAAAATATCAATTTTGCTTGATGAGATAATTTCTTGGTTCATTTTTTTTATTTGAAGCAGCTGAACTCATTGAAGTTTGGCCAACAGTTGTCTTAAACAATCTAATAACAAACCTAAACTCTTGCAGAAATTCAGATAAATCTGAAAACTTGTACACACTGGAGAGAAACCATATTCTTGTGAAGACTGTGGATCTGCAATTTCACTGAAGTCAGATTTGATCAAGCATATGCATAGACATGCAGGAGAGAAACTGTATTCTTGTTACATTTCTGGCTTTGCATTTTTCAGTCAAGATTGTCACTAAAAACATACATTTTTTTTTAAAAAATGTTACTTTTCAAAATAAGTGAATTTTTGATGTTTGACTATCTCCTGTACAATAAAAATATATTTTCCATCTATCTTATTCCACGTCCTCTTTGATCTTTACTGCAACGTGTGGATTTCAGTTGAATTTTTCTATGAGTGAGAGAGAGTGTCACCCCAACTTTCCTTTTCTTGAGTTAAATCCTTTTGTGTTACAGACATTAGAACAAATTGACTTTCAGAGTAACACGACTTGTACCTACATCTGTCTCCTCTTTGACTGAGCGTGTCAAGATATCTGTGGAAGATTTGCAATCTTCTTCCAAAAGGAAACAAACTTAGAAAATACAAATGGATACACTTTTCAGATGAGAACTTCATGTGCTGTGACATTTGTAGTAAATGTAAAAAGCAATGTCCATCTTTGCATAAATCAAATGCGTCAACATTTGGCACCTCACTCTCACTCGCCATATTTTAAGCAAAGAGCCTGAGTCCTGCATCAATATTCCTGCTCTTCTAAACAATTTCAAAAATAGTAATTTGAAGTTGAGCAATCATCAAGACAAAGTAGCATTGGTGGTGTTAAAAACTACTCACTAGATAACCCAGGTTAGAGTCCCTCTGTCAAAGTTTGAGTCATTACACTGTTTTCTGACAGAGATTTAAGTCCCATATCCCTTACGTCTAGACCAGTAACTCTTTTTTTTTCTACACAATCAAAACAGAATAGGCTGTTATTCATGAGGTATTGGCAGATGTTAGGTAATTCCATCTACCCCTCTTTCTTTCTAGCCAAATCCCAATCTTACAAACATTTCTCTTCATAATAAGTTAAAAATAATTCAGCAAGCAACTTCATTTTTTGGATTGTTGTTGATTATATTACTCCGATTTCATCATTGGATAATGTGGATCTGGAAGAGAGGGCAGTTATTAAACTACCCTCTCTTCCAGATTCACATTATCAAATGATGAAAAGCCTTCAATAAAGATAGTATATGTTTCTATCAGCTTAATCTGATTCTCTCTCTTCACTTCATTCTTATCTCCTCA
Source organism: Acanthosepion esculentum (assembly GCA_964036315.1). Classification (NCBI taxonomy): domain Eukaryota; kingdom Metazoa; phylum Mollusca; class Cephalopoda; order Sepiida; family Sepiidae; genus Acanthosepion; species Acanthosepion esculentum. Next base: position 11,688,363 of record OZ038479.1, read on the forward strand.
GATTCAAGATACATATGGTTTAAAATAAATTTAAAAAATGAAAAATCTTTCTTTAAGCTTTTATTTAGGTTTAATTTTAAACTAATAGATGAAATTTAATATTTCCCATGAGCAAAATCTTGCTGTATTTCAAAACTAATTTAAATTGAACGGGAGGAGTTTTATTTTCAAATTGCTGAAACTTTTTGTTTAATTGCCTGTTTTAGCAATTTTCCATCATAATATAATTATAATTCATCAAAACATAATATTAAAATATTCTAATAATACAATATACTTTTCTGAAACTTTATTGGAGTAATATTAGTTTATTTAAAGTTTAATTCATCTGATTTGAAACATATTACTTAAAGTTTAAAATATCGCAAAAACTTTTTAAAGACATGGAAGTTTATGTAGTGTTTTTCTATGACTACCAAAATATGACTGACTGGTCAGCCAGAAGAAATCACAGATGAAAGAAATCAAACTTCTTCAGCCTTGTACCAGTTTACTGAGTGTGGCTAACATAGTGCCACAGGGTAAGACAAGGGAAGGTGCAGACAATCTGCATGTTGGTAATTTAGTGAGTAGAACTTCGTTGTATAAACCTTTGATATACAGTTGTTGTGTGACACAGTCGTCTCTTACTTTGTCCCTTGTGACGTCATCTTGCCAACGCTACTGGATCAGTGATGTTGAGTGTACAACTCAGTGTTTACCCCTTACAATATAATTCCTTGATCCATATTCATGGTTTGTTTTCTTGGTCGACTTCCTTTTCTCTACAGTAGCATTTTTGTCACTTCACTTGTTTTATATACTCTAAAGTCAAGGTGCCTAAAAGTTACCAAAGACTTACCATGAATTTCTCACCCCAAATCTCTGTAGAATATTTTATATACCCCCCCTCCTGCAACTCATTTAATACTTAAGAAGACACTTGCTGATGATCATACTTCTAATGAATTTTAAATAATTATTGCTTTGATTTTCTGGTATTTACAAAAGTTGTCAGGTTTATACACCCAAAATTTTTAAAAATAAAAACAATTTTTTTTCTTGTTGTTCAGCGTACCATCCCTTTTCTGGATATCTCAGTATCAGTTAATTCCCCTGTGGATAAGAGTGTTGGTTGAGTAATCCAAAAAGTGACTTAACCGGAAGAATTGTGACATGAAAATCTTGGCGAGTTGAGTTACGAAAGGGAATTATCCAAAAAGTAACTCAAAGGCGTAGTATGTGGAATTAGAACAATCTACTCCCGTGTACTAAATAAAGGGTTTGATTTGAAATTCCAAAATATATTACCTGAAGAAGCCCAGATCATACAATGGCCAAAATGTGAATATGGCAATAAAGATGAGGATAACAAGCTGAATGATGTAAACAGTGTAAATAGTTAAAACAATCAGGAAAATAGATAATATCTAAAAAGTAATGTTTTTTCTTCATTTCCCTACCAACCGAACCACCCTTTTGGCATTAATGACTCATCGCGGTTGAAATCCCGGTAAAATAACCAATCTTCATTTGCCTCACTTTTCTCGCCTTCCTCTATTACTATCAATGTTTTCATCATTTTTTCATGTTCTTCTTAATTTCCACACTTTACTATTCATAAAAACTGTGTTCACATAAAATAAAATTAAATCAAGTGGACAATAGCAGATTAATTGTGGAAATCATTTCATTAATAATGTGTTTTTTTTTTTTAATTGTTAACTATTAGTTAAATAAATACAATGTGGAATTAACAAAAGATCTCGTCTTGTTCTTTGCACTGATGAAAATGATTTGTTTTTATTGGGTGGATTAACAATCTTCTCTTTGGCACTGATGAAAAAGATTGTATGATTTTAGTTGGTAGAGATCCCTGCAACAGATAATCCGTCAGCACCTGTCTGCTAGGAACTTGATCATTGGGACACATAGACTTTGGAAACATTGTATTGCACTCAGTATGAACGTGGGCGTTATACACAGTTTATTGTTTTTTTACCTCTACATTTGTATCAATATATGTTATGTTATGTTATGTTATGTTATTAAACATTTTGAAGTTGAAATTAATCTTTTTGTCAGTTTTTTATACACTTATTCCTAATTTCCCCAGTTCAAATAAAAATCCTTTTTCCTGAAATGTTCAATTAATTTGAACAGACTATTATGAAAATTATTTTTATAAAATTCCAATTGTTAACAGTTAGTTTAATAACTACTTCAGTTGCTTTCCCAGATCAACTTCCATCGCTCGGAGTTGTATCTTTAATGACTGTCCCATGTCAGGAGATATAGCAAAGGCTCTTCTCTTAGGCTCTGATGAAAATGATGGTCTGTTTTTAATGGGCAGAGATCCCAGCAGCAGGTAATCTTACACGTGTTGGTGCCGACTATGAACATGATAATGTTGGCAGTGATGTTAGTCCAAGATTATGTCTAAAAAAACTTAAAAATCAACAGATATTTTTCATGATCCATATTTCGAACTGAACCTTTGATTTTGTCTATCTGGGTAGTCCTTGAATTGGTGGGGAGTCTTGGTGCCAAGCCTGAAGGAATGAGTCATCGGTGTAGAAATGTCAGATGGTTTGAAATTCGTGTCAGCTTCTGTCCTCAAATACATATGGCCAGTGGATAAAGACGTTGGTTAGTTCAAGTGACTAGACCCAAAGAGTTGGCAGTAGATACAGATATACACAAGAATTGGGCCAATTTTTATGAAACTAATAATTTCTGCTATTGCTACTAATCTAGAAGGGAAACGTTTAAAAAATAATATCTATTTGCTCTTCCATACAAAAGTAGGGAGTACTTTATGCCAATTTTGATCTACATTTTAAAAATGTGTTGTGCAACATGTCACTGATGAATACATTCACACAGGTGTATATTATTCAATGCAGAACTCCAACCAAATACAACACCTGAAATCTCAGAATAGAAACATTTATGAAATAGAAGTAAACCTGTGTTTTTCTTTTGTAGGATTAATTTTGGGAAATTTTGGAATAGCTGGCCATTGACCAGTTTATAGACAATTGAGGAAATTCTCAATAAACAATAATCAGAAGTGGAAGAAAAACAAACAAGGCAAAATAATACAAGACAAACAGAGGCTTTTAATTATAGTCAAAAGCAAAGCAACTGTGAGACAATAATTATATTATAAGGCGTTGTTTTATTAATGTTTGTTAGGTCTCGATGTTTTTTTTGTTTCTAACTAGTATTGCTGATTGTCTCTGGCAATTATGACCTGAAACCTTACATAAATAATACAATAGATCTATGAAAACTTTCATAATTTATTTGTATAATTTATTCTATAAATAATTTATTTTACTTTTATAATAAATGTATTTTTGTTATAGCAAAGTAACAAATCTTGTAATTTACCCAGAAATGTTAGAAACATAGTTTAAAATAATAAAAATATAATTACTTTTGTAATTCCAGGACAGCATATTTGAATACATTATTTTCTTCCAGATTTGCCCCAAAAATATATGAATTTTTCAAACATTTACTTGTAATATTTCAGCGTGATTTTGTAATTCTTCTATTTGTTGATGACAAAGGAGAGTTTTTTTTAAAAATAAATATGTGTTTGAAGAATAGAAAAAACTTAAGTTTTGTGGGATTTTCATATCAGAAGTATTTTTAAAAGAATTTTATTCTCACAACAGTTAAATTATTTTTTGTAGGAAAGATCAAATAGGTCTACTGCCTAAGGATTTACAGCAGGGATTACTTCATGTCATGTTAAATTTATAATAAAAGAAAATATTATGAAACATATCAGATGTGAATGCATTCACACAGGTGTATATTATTTAGTGATGAATTCCAACCAAATACAACATGTAAAATCTCATCATAGAACCTTTTATGAAGAGGAAGTAAACGTGTGTGTTTGTTTTTTTAGGGTGAATTTTGAGAAACTTATGGAATAATTGGCCATTGTTAAGCGTATAGACAATAATAACAAGTGGATGAAAGAAAGACAGAACAGAGTAAAATAAAACGAGCCAATATATGCATATAATGTGAGTGAAAAGCAAATTAACTAGAGGACAGAATAAAGCAAAATGTTCACAAAATAGGAATAGTATTCGTATGCAAAAGGGATACAGTCAAGTGATTATAGTGTTCTGAATTCAAGAGAAGAAAAAAGAAATGAGAGAGGATAAAACTGAGAATTATTCAATTTTTATTGGTCAATATCAGAATAGGACTTGTCTAGAAATCGGGTGAGGGGAGATTTTTAGCAGTCATTCCTAGCCAGGTGTAAAGAAGAAAAATCTACTTCTATTTTGTGAAATACAACTCTCAAATGCTCTGGCAAACATTATCACTCATGTTCTTAGCCCTGGGTGTTTCGGTTTTAACAGCATCATAGCCCTTGTCCATAGTGACCAAATTAATATTGATGAGATATTGACTTGTGTGCCAGCCATCAGCTACAACTCTTCTCACAATGGAATACGATCATAAAACAGTACAACATAAGAACACCTTAAACCAGAGATTTTTGCAGTAGAATTGTTTTGCCCCAGAAAGTCTTGCTACATACAACGTGAAAGTCCTTCTTCTAGAAAAATGCCTGCTTCACAGCTAACAAAGGCATTGTTTCTCTCATATTGGGGTTAACATGTGTCATTTGAGATGTGGTTTTAGTGAGAAGGTAACTCTACAGATTTCACAATAGATAGGTTAATTGCCAGTATGTGACATTCCAAATTCCACATATTTCACATTGGAAATGTCTCTCTCCGGTGTGCATGGTATTTCTTTACAGTTGACAATTTATTTGAAAGCTTAATGATTAAACTTTAACCCAAGTCATGAATTCCATGACTAAATAAAGCTTAAAAATGACTTTAGCCAAATAATCACTACTTTTTTTTACCAATCCTTTTTTCAATAAGGCTGGACTTGTCATCATTGACCAGAGATGGAGGTCGGAACCTACTCACACTGAGAAACTGATTTTTTCTCAATCACAACCTAAGACAATGAGAAGAAACATTCTTTCTATACAAAATTAAATTTTTTATCTGTTGAATAATTTTAACAGTATTTTATCTTATGATTTGTGTTTGCTTAATTTTGTTTGTCATAATAAATTTTATGGTTGTTAATTTATTTCACTACTGAATTGTATTTTAGTTTCTGAGGGTCAAAGAATTAGACAGAATAAAGAATGGAAGTTTTATTATTAAGAAGTCTTTCATGAATGTTTGGTCACTTGTTTTAAATAGTTAACTATTTCAAGCAAATCATAGAATTTGATTGCAACAGTCAACTCTTTAAAACTTATATTAGTCATAGCATCATAGATAATGATTGATTCACAATGTTGAAACCAGTGTTATTGAAATAGTGGCATAATTCAACTAAATAATAACTAATAATCATCACACAAGAGAATGAATGGCTTCTTTAGAAAGGAAAATAAACTGAGGTATCAACCAAAAAAATCCCAAAATCAATACCCAAACCAAAATTTCCAAACCGCCCACCTCTACCATTCAATAATATCATTCTTTTCAACTTTATTGTGGTGAGTGAAAATGAATGAATTAATATCAGATTTTTTTAGATGATGAATTTTAGTGTAATTATCCATGATTAAATGTAATTAGCAAGAAATGGCCAACAAACAGAATTGACATAGTCTGGAGAAACAATAATAAAAGAAAGAAAAGAACAGGGCAAAATATTAAGCAAATAATAGATGTAAGAGAAAAATAGGCAAATTAACAGAAATAAGGCAAATATATCACAAACTAAGAATGGTATTAACACACAAATAGGATACAGACAAGCAAGAAGTGGCTTATCTCATTGGCTAGGAAGAAATCCAAGAATTCATTTGGATGCTTTGTCTATGAATTTGAGGAATGGGATTCTTTTGTAGTCATTCCTAACACGATTAACTTCTTGTCATTTTTTCAATCTGTGCAAAACTGTTTTTGCCAGACAGGAAGCTTTTTTCTCACAATATGTTTCTTGATTTTCTTTTTTCTTCTTGTCATTTTTTTACACTACTTTTGTTTATTTATATTATTATTGTCTTTTCTTTTCCTTGTTAAACTTTGATTTTTTCTTTGCATTCTTGCTTTATTTAATTTTAGTTGTTTCTTTTTGTTCATCATTTGTTTAACACTGTCTGTCATTGGAGTTCTTTTGCTTCTTCAATGTGGCCAATAAAAGTTGGGCCATCAAGAAGGATCTTTTGGGGGCTGCCCAAAAGGCAGATCAGCCAGATAGGTCATTGCCAAAATAAGTCTTTACAAAAGACAAGGAAAAAAAATCATAAAACAGACATAGAACCCAACAACTTTTGTGAAGGAGGTCTTCAAAGATTTGAAGCAAGAGGTAGAAAAGAATGAGGTTAGACACTCAAATAGTTACTGTTACTGAAAAACCAAGGACGATACTGGAGTAATCCCCTGGGAATCATCTTCTGTGTGGAAGTCATCCCCAAATGCTGTGAAGTTTATCAAAAGAACTACGAAATATGTCCATAAGATAATGGACTCTTAGTAGGACTTGATGCTACTTGATATATTCGGTAATATATGTTGAATGTTCATTGCCAAAAGATGAAAAATTTCATAATTGTCTGCAATGGTGGAAATGAAGCATGACTGTCATTGGCTCATCTGTTAAACATCTTTTAACCAATCAGAGGACTTGTTACTGCAATATTGTTAAAGAGAAGTCTGGATGAGCCATTTCCTTTATTTTCTGAAGAGGAGCCAATACAGTCCCACAACCCAGATCAGGGCATGCTAATAATAAAAATAATCATTCTGTTTCTTCTAAGAAACTCTTCTGTCTGATTTCATTTTAGGTTTCCTTGATAAAGGGTGGATTTGTTTGTTACTCTTGTTCCTCTCTGACATATTTCTCTGGTACTGAGTGACTTGCTTCTGTGTTTCAATGAATGCTTCTAAAATATGAATGGATACTTGGGTTTGCATGTCATCATTCATTCTTATCAGATAATATTTTGACACCTGTTCAAGAACTTCAAAAGGGACCTGAAAATATGGTGCTTTTAATGGCTTATGGATTCTGTTTGTTCTAATCCAAACTTTGCTGCAAATTTCAAGTTTGTCACATATCATATTTGTACACATTCTCTATATTGGTATATTTATTAGCAAAATTATCTAAGTTAATATTGTTTTGCGTAGCCCTTTGGTGAACTATTGGATTAAATTTATATCACTAGTATTCTCTCAAGTGTGTATTAACATGTGTTGTTTGAAATGTTTCTTTCGAGAAAATTTGTATCCACAGATTTTACATTGGAATGGTTTCTCTCCTGTGTGAGTTAACATGTGTCTTTTGAAATTTCTATTAAGGGAAAATTTCATTCCACAGATTTTACATTGGAATAGTTTCTCTCCTGTGTGAGTTAACATGTGTTTTTTTAAATTTCCATTAAGGGAAAATTCCATTCCACAGATTTCACAGCAGAATAGTTTTTCTCCAGTGTGTTTTAACATGTGTCTTTTGAGATGTGCTATTTGGGAACACTTATATTCACAAATTTTACAGTTGAATGGTTTCTCGCCAGTGTGTCTTAACATGTGTTTGTTGAGACTTGACATTTGGGAACACTTATATTCACAAATTTTACAGTTGAATGGTTTCTTGCCTGTGTGTGTTAACAAGTGTGTTTTTAGATGTCCATTCTGGAAAAATTTCCGTCCACAGATTTCACAGTGGAATCGTTTTTCTCTAGTGTGCCTTAACATGTGTGTTCTGAGACTTGACCTTTCGGAACACTTATATTCACAAATTTTACAGTTGAATGGTTTCTCACCAGTATGTCTTAACATGTGTCTTTTGAGACTTGATATATGGTAAAACTTATATTCACAAATTTTACAGTTGAATGGTTTCTTGCCTGTGTGTATTAACAAGTGTGTTTTTAGATGTTCATTCTGGAAAAATTTCAGTCCACATATTTCACAGAGGAATTGTTTTTCTCCAGTATGCCTTAACATGTGAATTATGAGATGTGACCTTTGGGAACACTTATATTCACAAATTTTACAGTTGAATGGTTTCTTGCCAGTGTGTGTTAACGAGTGTGTTTTTAGATGTCCATTGTGAAAAAATTTTAATCCACAGATTTCACAGTGGAATCGTTTTTCTCCAGTGTGTGTTAACATGTGTATTATGAGAGCCGACATTCGGGGATACTTATATTTACAGATTTTACAGCAAAACTCTTTTTTGTCACTGTGAGTTTTCATACTTGTTTTTAGATATTTGAATTCATGTAAAATGTATCACCACAATTTCATAGGAAATGGTTTATCCCCATTGCAGGCAACCTTTCCCATAAATATTCAATCCTGGTGTCAGGTACTCCCAAAGATGCAACCTGGAAAAGTAAAAATATATTCAATGAGCACTGGAAAAAACACACTACTTTGGATTATGAAATACGTTTATAAAAAATGCATTTTCAAGTATTTTGTCAAGCTGTGCCAAAATTTATAAAATTGCACGATTACACTATGTAAATAAAAATATGTAATTTGTTACCTTAAAAAGTTTTATGATGAAATAGACTTTTCAACACAAAGAAACAAAGGTAGAAAAACTGATGAATTAGATTGTAAATTTGACACATTATACAGTTTATTATGACTGAAATCAATTGTACAATGCAAATAGTCAGAAAGTAAAATGAGAAAATCAGCAAGCTGAGTTCTAGACTGGGAAAAGGAAAACTTTGAATTCAAAACCATGTGTGGTATTATGCCAGATAGAGGCCACACTCAAATATCACAACTGGGTATCAAATGAAGCCAGGGGCAGGGGTTGATTTAACGTCAATCATCCACTTAGTGCAGTGCTGAAGGATGTAACCTCACAACTGCATCCAGTGTAGCAGTGAAACCATGAATTTATTCACCACAGAGCCGAGTCCCTCCATGTGCCGGTCTCTCGAAATCCAGAGAGTGTGACCAGAAAGCGGATTAAATGGCTCACTGCACACCAGAAGGAATAATGGCAACAGTTTAACCAGGATGTGAGTGATATTTTAAGAACAATATTGAAAGGGGACACAGATAGTAGATTATATATAATGACAACTAGCATCATTAGTTATGCGTCAGAGAGATTCAGTTATGTTCAAAAGGAAAACAAGAACAAAACCTAAAAATAACGACCGGGAAATGAAAATTCACCAGGTGAGACGAGCTAAAATCTCTAAAGAAACTATAAAAAAAACAAGCAAATGAGATAGAAAAACCACGTCTTTCAGAACTGAGATATATTGAGGAAAAAAACTTCATAGAGCGGAAAATCACAGAAAGGGTGTGAAAGAGAGGGCTAGGAAAAGATCTGTCTTTATTCAAACCCATTTAGGTTTACGAAGAGATTACTCAGAGACAAGAGAAATGGTTACCTTAGGTGCACAGCAAAAGAAATACGAGAAACACTCAGTGACCAAAAAAAGAGGAAATAATTTAGGAGAATAGTGTACCCTGAACTGCCAGATACAGATTTCGACTTGAGGGCACTGACCTTGAAAGAATTAAAGGAAGTCGTATTGTCAGCTAGAGAAGCTTCGGCTCCAGGATGCAGTGGTGTTCCCTATCGTATCTACAAGAGACGTTCGAATATTCAATTACATCTCTGAAAGATATTAAAACCTATTTGGAGAAGAGGTAAAGTTGCAAGACAGTGGAGGCTTGCTAATGCAGTATGGATTCCCAAAGAAGAAAACTCAAAAGGAATTTAAAAGTTTAGAATGATTTCTTTGCTGGACAATGAGAAAAAATCGTCTTCAGCATCTTGGCCCAACGACTTCAGCATTATCTAGGTGCCAACAATGACATAGACACTTCAGTACAGAAGGGAGGGATTGTCGGTATCCCAGGTTGTCTGAAGCATATTGGCGCAATAACGAAGCTCCTAAGAGAAGCAAAAGAAGGAAGAGGCAATCCAGTCATACTGTGGTTGGACCTTGCTAATACATATGGATCCATTCCACACAAATTAGTCAAGGAAGAACGTAAATCATCTAATTTTTATTTTCTCAAATAATTCCTATTCTACCGAAAATCTGCTTCAAATGGTAAACTAAAAAAAAAAAGAAGAAAATTAAATCAATCTATGACATTATTTAATTAGACTAGCTTTTGTAAATAAGTTATATTAAGGACACTATTGTCATAAGAAAAAACAAATCGATGAATAATGAATTTTTGCAAGAATGTTTCCATTTTAATTTTAATTTAAAAATTGTTTAAAATTCTGCATTACTTTCTTAGGTAAAAATGTAATTAATTGAAAACGAAATTTACGAATCCAAAATTGAAAAGCAATATATTTTTAAGATATATGTGACATTATTATGAATACGTAACACGTTGTAAAAATTGCCCTCCATTTACAGAGACATTCTCTTCTCTGTAATTCATTAATTTTTGTATGTTTACATTAAAATTTAAAAAAAGATATTAAAAACTATAATGAATAAAATACCATAACATTTCATAAATTATTGAGTTTTCTCTATCACGTTATTTATCTTAGTTATTAAATTTTTAAATTAATCTAAGAAAATTTTATTATTTTTTCCAGAAATCATCTTCAAATATAACTAAAAATCAATAAAATATTAGATAATTGCTGAAAATATGTTAATTTGTAAAAATTACTAGGTAGTTAAAATCAAAATAAATGCATTCACTTAGATTCTGTAAACTTATGTCAATTCTGGTCTACCATACTAAACCTGTTTACACCTTAGGCCATCAAATTATCGATGAACACATGAAAATAACAAATAAATTTTATGCAATAAGTGAGTAATATTTGTTTTAGAACAGATTTACCTAACTTTAAATTTGCTAATTTTAGGAAAGTATTTTTTCAGAAATGTATATTTTATTTTTGCAGAATTTTTGAAATCGAGAATTATATTCATTAAGTTTTAAACATGACTTTTAATTAGGTATGTCCAATTTTGACCTTTTTAGCGTTTTTTTTTTAGGTGTTTTTTTGTCAGTTGAAAGACACATTAATTTCGAAATTCTTGTAAAAATTAACTACTTGTTGGATTTTAATGAAAACTTCAGAACTTATTCAGAAATGAATGAACTTATTTTAGAAATGTTTGTCTCTTTGAAAGTCATGGTATAAATATTTTTTTTTTATATCTGTTACCCCCCTCGAACTTAATTTTATGAAAACACAAAAAAAAATTTATTTGCAACCTCAATTTTTTTTTTTAATTAAATGCACAAAACTCTGAAAAATCTAAATCATGGATTTTTTTGTTAAAAAAATGTCCGAAATTGTCCAAACTTTTACCTCAATTGTAAAAATACAAAACCCAATAAAACTAAGACAATATTTAATTAAGAAAGTTTTTAATGGCTTTTCTGAATAATATATACGAAGGTAATTATTATCTGAAAGAAAAAAATTTTTTTGATGAACAATAAATTTTTACATTAATTTTCTTTTTTTTTTCAATTTTAAATACACAATATGACAAAAGGTTGTTATATATTTATACATTAAGTTCTTTCTGCAACCTTATGGAAATGATATATTATGTTCTCTACTTTTTAAAGATCATAAATTTGAAAGCTTATTAAAATCTGACAACCATAATTATTTTAAAAATAATTTTTAATATTCCAAAATTGTATTTAAAATCGTCTACAACGAAAGTACGGATGCACATTGTTGAAATAATGTCACATGAGTAGTTTCCTTTGATAGAAGCAAGTTTTTTTTTTACTTCAGAAATGGCTTTGTAACAAGAAAACAACGCTTGTCAAGTTTTCTGAATATCGTCGTATTATTTTCAATTTTTTTCTTTTTCTATTCAAATATAATCGAATAGTGGGATAAAAGAAAATATCGACTATTTACAATTACAAAAAAAAAAAACGCCCTTGGAAGTCCACCCAAATTTTCAAGTTTGAAATCGAATGCATAAATTCATTGTACATTACTTTGGAATTATTATCCACACGACAAATTATCAATTAAAACGATTTTTGGAGTTTAAATTTTCTGGAGTTAGCTCGCTACTACTCAAACTAAAAAATACTTGTCGAGTCAAAACAAAACCAACATAGCTGCTATTAGCATGTTAATTTTATTAATAAATAAAATAAAACTCATATCACTGCCATATCATAATTATTAATAAATAGAAAAAAATCTGCCTTAATAAAAAAGAAATAAAATCTCATTTCATTAAGTTAACCCGTTTCAATTAATGGTGTTTCATGTAATTTTTATATTCTCAGAAAAATATTTCATGACTGAAATAATAAACCTCAATTTAAAAAAATGTATTTTTTTTACTGTTTTATTTTTACTTGTAAAATTTGATTTTCTTTCATAATTTAAATGTTATTTTCAGTGCAGAATTCTTCCTCAAACGTAAGGTAAAAAAAAAAAAAAATAAAAATTTGAAAGTGAATTTTTAAAAAAAAAATCTACTAACCAGATTCACTTAAAATTAGAACGAATTATATCACTTTGGCGGTACCGTACAATAAATTTCAGTACCGTAAGTTGTGAATATATTGACGTACATCAATCAACGACTGTCAAAATAGACTACCCTGGTGGGAAATATCTCTCTTAAAAAATTTTCTGCTAAAAATGTAAGTAATGTTTCTTTCAAATTACATTAAGTATACTTTAATCATTCTAAATTTCCTAAGATAACAAAAGAAAAAGGTGTAATTGATTTTTCATTATTTTTTAACTAACAAACTATGATCTTTCCGACAGAAATGTCGATAAGTTCGATTTTACGAATTTTTTGACTCGAAAAAAAACAAGATTTTTAATAAAATTTTTAACATTTATAGGAAGGATTAAAAAATCTGAAAAAATATTCAGAAAATACTTTGGTCTTTCCTCTTTAATAACAACATAAATATTTAAACGTTAAAAATTGTTTTATCAATTTGGGGACCTTTTGTTGTCAAGGTATACCACTTTTTAGCGAAATATTGGACATACCTACTTTTAATTAACAAAAAGTAAACATCACTTGTACAAAAAAATACAGTTAATTCATCAATCTACTAAAAAAAAGTCGAAACCTATCTCTCGGATAATTATTGAATTTTTAAGTGGTTTTTAAATTTTTTTGTTTCCACTTTTTTGTCTGTAAAGGTTGTTCAATTCAACATTTCAAATAATTCAGTCAATTTTGTCAAGTAGAGCAGACATTCTTCTACAATACAAAAGTGACGGTGTTAAAAAAAATAATTCACGATTATAAAATGAGAAAATTAATTCCAAATGGAAATGAAATAAACTTTAAAAATAATTAAACACCAAAATTTAAAAAATTGGCTATCAAACGGTTTAACAAAATAACAAACTGTTACAAAAAAGAAAATACATACAAGAAATAAAAAGTATTTTTATATCCGAGATTTTAAAAGGAAATAAGAATTTTTAAAAAATAAGAAGAGTTTAAATTTTTAAAAAGAAGTTTAAAAATGAGAGGCAAATAAAAAAGTAAGAAATTCAAATAGAAGTTCAATAAATAAGAAATTGAAAGTTAAAGAAATTCTTTGAAGTCTGACTCATATTAAAAATATTTAATGAAATAAAAATAAAAAAAAACTTACTTTAAAATGTTGGATGTAAAAAAACAACAGTGTGCACAATGCGATTTCTTTATTGAAAGTGATATTTTTGCTTAATGTTATTAGGAGGGAGGAGTTAGTGTTGAGGGTGACTGTTAGTAAGAGGTAGCGTTTAAGGTGAGTAAGAGGTAATGTTTAAGGTGAGTGTTAGTAAGAGGTAATGGCAGTATACAACAAAAAACACAGTCGCCTCTGGGAGAGGCCATCCTCAGGTGTCGTCAGTTTGGCTTTCGCTTTTTTGACGTCAATTTTTTTAAATCTGACATTTGACATGTTTATCTTTTTTTTTTGGCATGCTAAAATATATAAACAGTATATTACACTAACAGCTACTCTTCTACAATCTTTATTCGCTTAATTTTTTTGTAAAAAAACAGATTGCGAGGAATTGGAATAGAAATGCTTTGGCATATTGTCTGACTATTTTTGAGCAAGGAACAAATTCTTCTTTTACACCTAGTGTAATTCCTTTGTTCAGTTTTAGAGATTCGTCCTGAAAGGGTAAGTTAAAAAAAGTTACTATCACGGACTTAACAAAAGCCCCACAAAAAATGCATTTTAAATAATTTAAATGAAATGTTTTCTTCGAATTAAAATTTCGTTTTCATTTGCAAGATAAAATCGTGAAGCTAATGTGTGAATTAAAATAAAAATGAACTTTCCTAAGCTTTTTAAAGCATTTTTAAACATTGACACATTTTCTCGTCATTTAAAAAAAAAACAGTGTCCATTATAATAAAACTCAGATATTTTTTAAACAATAATAATTGAAGTTCTGAAAGTTTCATTAATTTTTTTTTATATTTGTTTTCCTTTCTTTTCTGTCATTCATGTTTTTTAATACGAAGATAATCAATAATTAAAACTAAAAGTGTTGAACATTTTATGCTTATTCTACACATGAAAACCGGTTTTATTGTATTATTTAATTTGTTTTCATTTAAAGTTTGTTATAAATAATACTACAATTATAAAAAAAATTACTTTACAACAGTGCGTAGTGATTTCAGCGTTAAATTCAGTTAAAGAAGTAAATAGGCCAAAATTTCTGCTTACACCAACGGAAGTACACTGCAGTGAATTACCAAACAGTATGGCAGTAATGGCGGACGAATGACCAACAAGAAGTCCGATTTTTTTTCTTGTTGATAACTCCAAAACGGTAGGTTTCTTCATAATTTAATTGTTAATTTGAGTTCAGCATGTCTATTTACACGGAAATAAGATGCTTTGGGAAAATTTTAATAGATATTTAGCACGGGCCTTAAAATCAAATTACCAAGAAAAGTAGGTTTAAATCTTGACACTATGGATGACCAGAATTGACATGAATTTACAAAATCTAAGTGAACACATTGTTTTTGTTTTTTAACTACATAGTTTTTACAAATTAACATAATATTTTCAGCAGTCATTTAATATTTTATTGACTTTTAATTACTGGAGTTATCTCTATGAGATTGCAAAAAAAGAGCATATCATGAATAAAAAGGGCCTTAAACTTGATGAAAAAAAATTTATTGTCTAAATTAGGTACCTACAAAAATTAAGTATATAAGTTGAAATGTATTTTTCATAAATGAAAAACCCTTTTTGAAAAACCCTTTCTCCAGCTTCAGTTGAAATGTAATGGATTGAAGTCTCTAATTCCAGAAAACAAACTACAGTGGTGTATTTCAAATAGGAATTATAATGTTTTTTAGTCAATTCTTAAAAAAAACAACCGAAGAAGCCATTTTTTTTTTTAGAGAAATATAAACAAAATTTTTAAAAAATAAAAAATAAAATGTACTTTTCTGAAACATTACTTTTGTAAAATTAGCAAATTTAAAGTTAACTTAATCTGTTCTGAGATAAATATTACTTATAACATAAAATTTACCAGACAAACATTTCTTGACCACGGGGTCTTGTTATTCTCACATCTCCATCGAAAATTTGATGGCCGAAGGTGTTGACAGGTTTAGTATGGTGGACCAGAATTGACATAAATTTATGAATTCTGAGTAAGAACGGTTTGTTTTTTTGTTTTTTTTAACTATCAAGTAATGTTTCAAAATTAGCAAAATATTTTAGTAATTATCTAATATTTTACTGAAATATTTTAGGTAATTTTGAAGATGCTTTCTGATAATTTAAAATACTATAAAAATTTCTTAAATTATTGAGTTGCCTTTATAATGGCATTTCATTATTTAATATAATAATTTTTTTAATTATTATATTATCAGTTATTATATTTTCAATAACTGAGATCATAAAATTATTAATTACTATAATAATAAGTAAATTATCTTGCTCAGTTATTAAATGTTTAAATTGATAAATGAGATAATAATTTTATCTCAATTGAATTTTTATGTCATAACTGGAATAATATAATAAAATTACATTATCTCTTATCAATTTAAGAACTGAGAGTGGAATGATACTTAATAACTGTCTCACTCTCAATCATTAAATTTTTAAATTGATAACTGTGATAATATAATAATTTTAATTATATTATCTCAGTTACTAAATTAAAAATGAAATTATTATCTCACTCTCAGTTATTAAAACTTGGACTGAGATAATATAAAATGCAATGATAGAGATAACTCTATAATTTGAAATGTTATGGGATTTAGTATTAATTTATATTCTTTATTATTAATTGCTATAGTTTGATGGTCATGAATTGTTAAAGTTATTCTATTTAACTCACGAAAAAAGAAACTTCAAAAAGCTAAAAACAAATTAATTTTTCTTAACTAAGGAAAAAATAATAAAACAAATTATTTGATGCATGACACACTAAAGTAAGATGAATACATATTGAAATTAAAAATATTTAGTGAAATTGGAAAAAAACAACATTTTAAATCTTGATTCTCTATTAAAAATCCTTAAAACACTTTTCTGAAAATTTATCTGTGGAATATTAATATGATTTGAAACAAATATTTACATTTAGCGTCAAATGTAGCAGATCTGCCCTTTTTAACAAATAGGTAGGTGTTTTAGACATTGACAGTTTGGTAGCATAGCTAGAAGTTAATTGAATTTTTTCAGCAGGTGACATATCAGTAAATATTACCCCAGGAATATGTGATTGCATTTTTAATTTAATTTTTAATTACCCAGCATGATTTAAATTTATTAAAAATATTTCTCACAATCTAATATTGTATTGAATTTTAGGTACATTAAATTTAGTATAGTTATCACTTTTCTTTTCTGATAATGCTGTGTACGGACATCCATATTTACAAAATCTGCACGTTTTCACACATAAACACACACAAAAATCACAATTTTTAAATTACTGAATTGTACTATGCTATGCCATTTATGATTAGAAGATAGTGTTTTAATAATGTAGTGAACTGCCCCAGAAGGTAAAGAGACCCAGGGTTACATGTAATTTTTAAATTATGGAAGCACCAACTGACAAAAATGTAATTAAAAATTAGCACATTAAAAATGTAACATTTCATAAGAATGAGAGAGTTACGTATAATTATTAGGTTTTGCATTTTACAATTCAGAACTGAAATTTGGGTTGCTGTGTATTTCTACCTAGCTACCCAAATTACAGTTTTGACTTCTAAGAAAGATCATGGGGCAGGGTGGGATTGAGCATTATAGCGACCAACTCCAAGGCTTTTTTATTAAACTTGGGGCCTTTTTTCATCATGCTATGCTGCTTTTTTGGTGAAATATTGGACATATCTATCTGGGGCCTTTATTTATTAAGCAAATTACATGTTTTGTTAAATTATGGAAGCATCAACTGTTAGAAAAATTTCTTCTTGATTTTTAATTTAATTATTTTTTGTGCGATTCACAATACATTTTCAATATGTTTACACTTGATATTACATAATTTAGTTTTTACTTAAATAACATAGGGTTTTTTCATTATATAACTAAAAAGATTTGATAAATACCTCCCCAAATTAAATATTACACATGAGATATCAAAGAAGAGAAATAGATGCCAGAAATATATTTCCACAAACTTTTCTAATAAAATAACCTATTCATTATACAATTCTGAATAAGTACTGTAAATTCTGTTTGAATCAGATAATTCATTGATTTATTAGTAACATTCAAATATATCAGGTAGCAATTTTTTTCTTTCCAAAATGAAACATCAATTTTGGTGATGCCTAATTTGAGTTCGTCCATGAACAGTCATATTTTTTTCAGTTATCATTAGATATATTTTGGCTTTATTATTTTGAATGAATAATAAACTTTTACAAGAAAAGTTATTTTTTTAAACTTTTAATTAGAATTAATCTAAAACCCTGTATTAATTTGTAATAAACATGTGATATTATTAAATAAAATTTGCAATTCTATATTTTAAAAAGAATTTTCATTCTGTATAATTTTTTCTGATTATCAATTTGCCCAGAGTGAGAAATCTCTTAAGACAACATAAGTCTATGTCTTAAAAAAATCTTTAAAATATAAAATATACTTGCTGACTGGAAATATTAAATTTAATCATTTAGCTTTCAATTAAAGTTAAAAAGAAACTTCAAGAATGCTTTTCTATTTTTAAAAATTCTTTTAAAACCATAGGCATTGAAAACTAGCGGAGGTACCTACATAAAAGTAATGTTTACTTTTTTACTTGAAACATCATGAAATGAAAATAAATGACTTTTATTTATGCACAATAAACTATGGATTTATTTTTTTTGAATGACTAATAAATTTTTACAAGAATTGTTATTTTTAAACTTTTAATTAGAATAATTAGTAAACCTCTAAAATTCTGTATGAATTTGTAGCGATCAAGTGATGTTATTAAATTAAAGCTATGTATTAAAAGTAAATGGAAAATTTCATTACAATTCTATATTTTAAAAAGAAATTTGAATTTGTATAATTTTTTATGATTATCATAAAATAGTGACAAAACTGTTAAAATAATAAAATTTTCTTTATTAAATAATCTTTCAAAAATAAAATATACTTTCCTGAAAAATTAGCAGTTTCCAAGTTTAATCTGAATTGAAATAAATGTTACTTTTAGTTTAAAATATAGTAGAAAAGTATATTTTTAAGATGGGGAGCTTGTTTTTTCTGACATCTTGAGTGATTTATTGATAGCCTAATTTTTACGAAATTTAAATGAGATTTATTGATGTGAAAAAATTACTTATTATAGCCAAAAAATGAAAACACAAAAATCTTTTAAAAATGCAATATTTATCCTAGAGATATGCTCCAATGTTCTTTATTAAATTTATTGATTAACTGGATTTCTTAATATAATCTTTACTTTTTACTTAATATCTAATGAAATTAGATGATGTTTGTTTATGAATGCTATTCAATATACATAATATATATAAGTATACATAAAAACTTTATTTAACTAATAGTTTATTTCCATTTTGATGATGTCTAGTCAATTTGAGTCTGTCCATGAAGAAACAGATTTTTTTCAGTTATTATCAGACATACATTGGCTTTATTTTTTTGAATGAATAATAAATTTTTACAAGAATTGTTATTTTTTAAACTTTTAATTAGAAGAATGAGAAAAACCAGCTTTTTTAAGATTAATTAATTTGAATTGAAACAAATGTGACTTTTCTTAAAAATATAGTAGAAAGTACATTTTTTAATATGTAGCGTGTGTTTTTCTGACATGTTAAGTGATTTATTGACGGCCTGATGTTTACTAAATTTAAGTGATGTATTGAACTGATATAAGTAAAGATTTTACAAGCATCTTTAAAACATTGGCACATTTTCTTGATTTTCAATGACTCATTGTACCAACATGGAAAATGAAAACAAATTTAAAAATTCAATATTTGTCATAGAAATAAGTTTTGATGGGATTTAGTAAATTTATCAATTGACTGCATTTAGTAAAAGGGATGTTTATCTTTATATATATTCATTCCAGTTTCATATTAACAATTGCACACATTAACCAGTAGTTATAATGAGAGTAGCTATCAAATAAGAAAATGCCGAAATGGTGGCCAAGAATTAAATAGCCAAAAAATCAACACAGAGGAAGACAAACACCAAAATATATTTACAATTGTGCCAAATGCTCAATAGCAAAGGAACAATACAAATTCATGGGGTTCACTTCTTATGTTTAATTTTCTATGTATAAATGCATATAAAGATATTTTAGAGGTTTCCAGTTTTTTCTTCTCCATGCATAAGTTGTTAGCACAAATGAATTTGCCAATTAAATGATAACCGAAGACTTGAACCTTCATTAATTTACATTTCATCCTTGGTAATATTTCATCACTTACTCTCAGGCACTTTCATTATGTAGGTCTTGTTTTCAACCCACACCCAAAGTCTAGCATGCTGATATATCCTGTCTCTACTGCATACAAGAGATTGCCCAAATCATCTCTATGACTGTTGTTTGTATATCTACCAAGACAACATTCATGTTCTCTTGCCTGCTGTACTGGATGCAGGTGTGAGGTCACATCCTTCTCCACTGAACAATGGCCATGAGTAACCCTAAATCAACTCCAGCACCTGAATTCATTTGATGGTCAGGTGTGAAAGTAGAGTGTAGCATGTATCTGGCATAATAGCATACATGCTTTTGTATTTAAAGTTTTCCTTTTCCTAGTCTAGAACACAGCTTGCTGATTATATTTATCTGTTCTATTGTTCATTCCAACACCCATACATCTATGTCCACTGATACAAAATAAACTGTATTATATGTCAGATTTAAACTCTACTTGATCAGATGTATTTCTCTTTAACAGTATAATAGTTCATTTTTATGAGTTTGCAATTAGCTTTAAGAAAAACGTTTGTAAATTCGTCTTTTATAAACCTATTTCATAACATTTTCTATTGTCTTGCTTCAGTACTCAGTTATTATATTTTTTTATTTTCAGTTTCCATCTTTAAGAGTTTCTGAAACCATGGTGAATATTCATGAGAAATAAAGCATTCTCGCACATTAAAATTTGTGGATTTGTAGTTAGTCCACACAAAAGAGACAGAACAGAAGTAAAATCTGTGAAGTAAGATTTTCCGATAAATCATCTCTCACAAGCCACATGTTAACACATACTGGAGAAAAACGCTTCAACTATGAAATCTGTGGACTGAATTTTCCCGTAATGAAAATCTCAAAAGACATATGTTAAGACACACTGGAAAATAATGTTTCCACTATAAAATCTGTGGATTGAAATTTTCCCAGAATGGACATCTTAAACAACACTGAAGAGAAACCCTTCTACTGTGAAATCTATGGATTGAAATTTTCCCATAATTATATTCTCAAACAACACATGGTAACACACACTGGAGAGAAACCCTTCCACTGTAAAATCTGTGGATATAAGTGTTCCCAAAATTCTGCTCTCAAAAGACATATGTTAACACACACTGGAGAGAAATGTTTCCACTGTGAAATTTGTGGTTTGAAATTTTCCCAAAATGGACATCTCAGACAGCACATGTTAACACACACTGGAGAGAAACCCTTCCACTGTGAAATCTGTGGATATAAATGTGCCCAAGATTCTGCTCTAAAAAACCACATGTTAACACACACTGGAGAGAAACGTTTCCACTGTGAAATCTGTGGATTGAAATTTTCTCTTAATGGAAATCTCAAAAGACATATGTTAACACACACTGGAGAGAAATGTTTCCATTGTGAAACTTGTGGATTGAAATTTTCCCAGAATGGACATCTCAAACAGCACATGTTAACACATACTGGAGAGAAACCCTTCCACTGTGATATCTGTGGATATAAGTGTGCCCAAAATTCAGCTCTCAAAACACACATGGTAACACACACTGGAGAGAAAGCATTCCACTGTAAAATCTGTGGATATAATTGTTCTCTTAATTATATTCTGAAAACACACATGTTAACACACACTGGGGAGAAACGTTTCCACTGTGAAATCTGTGGATTGAAATTTTCCCAGAGTGGAAATCTCAAAAGACATATGTTAACACACACTGGAGAGAAACCATTCCACTGTGAAATATGTGGACTGAAATTTTCTCAGAATGGACATCTCAAACGGCACATGTTAACACACACTGGGACGAATACTATTGACTCAAATGTAACCCAATAGTTCACTAGAGCAGTACACAAAACAATATCAAAGATCAACTCAGAACATTTTACTAAGAAGTATACCAATATACAGCATGTGTCTATTCCAGACAAATTTGAAACTTGCAGCCAATTTTAGGTTAAAGTAGACAGAATCCAATCAATCAGCCATTAGAAGCACCTTAGGTCTTTTTGAAGGTCTTGAATGGACACCAAAACATTATCTGATAAAAATGAATTATTTGTAGTTTGGAACACTCTCAAAAGCCATCTTTTTGCACATATTGGAAACAAACATTTCCACCGTGAAATCTAATATTTTGATAAGTGAACTTCATTACTACTAATTTTCAGTTCCATTGATGCAATTTAAATCTCTGCAGCGTCATTTTCACTGCAGTTAAATGCATTTTAAATAAAGCTAAATTTGAATTTTTTTCTTTCTCCAAGTCTAATATTCAGTTTGAATTCCCTGAATGTAGTCATGTTGTAATGTGTATTGAATGAATGTTTCTCTATATAAACCTTACAGGACCTTTCCTCAGTGTAAATTTAGTGAGTACAGATTTCAGGTAAACTCTTCCTTGGTTTCCACCTAGTGATCAGGTAATAATTATGAGTATGTTGATACATTCACTTAACAAACATCAGCACCTCCACTACCACCACCATGTTATTTAGTGAGGGGGGGGATAATCTACTTTATGGAATCTTTTGAAAAGAACAATAAATATGGCGTCAAGTATGAAGTAATTCATTGATTTCAGCAAATCAATGAATTACACATATGGTAACACACACTGGAGAGAAAGCATTTCACTGTAAAATCTGTGGATATAAGTGTTCTCTTAATTATACTCTGATAATTTGATGATGATTTTTTGCAACAACATCTGAAGTGACATCTCAGTTATATACAATTCTATTCACCTGCTGATATGTTTTAGAAATGTATCTGTCATACGATCAGGAAACAATGTTTTAGATCAGGATATCTGTGGACAGATATCTGTCTCTACACTGAGTTTTTTCCAGCCACTGGTAGTGAGGTTCAGAAGTCAGGACATGAATTGTTAATTGTAGCAAATCTTTGGATAGAGATTAAAATTTTGAATAAAATTTGTTCCCAAGGCCAGCAATTGATGAAATCAATGGAAACCTGAGCTTATAAAGATCATTTCGGCTAAAGTTAATTTGTCTTCAGTCTAAGAGGTTGCATTTCAATGAATGCCTATAACTAAATGGCAGTGCTCTGACTTCGACAGATTAGACATTCTCTCTTATTAATTTGTCTTATCTCTCCCCAACTTCTGCCAGTAAGATTCTTAAGACAGGACGTGAATTGTTAATTGAAGCAAATCTTTGGTCAAAAAGAGATTACAATTTTGAATAAAATATATTTCCAAAGCCAGCAACTGATGAAACCAATGAAAACCATGTTATAGACAAGCGTATGGTTGCAAGACAGAAATACAACAACAGCAGAAATAGATTTACTTGATTTATTCCAATAGGAACGTGTAGTTTTGGGACAGATACGTTGTGGTATAGTTCATAAACCGGCTGCCGATCCGGGTTGATCTCTCATAGTAGTTCCCACTGGTTCGCGTGGCGTTCTTCCTGCTGACTGCCCGTGACAGATCTCTTCCCCGGCCTTCCGTTGACTGACTTGTACTTCCCCGTGTGACCCATTTTATGGCTTAACGGGCTCGAAAATCGACGCGAGTATAATTAGGAGGGAAGCATTTTTATTGGTCGAAGAAGATGACGAAGGGGCGGTTGCGAAGGAAATAATCAAATTTTCACTTTACTGCATATGCCTCTTGTTCCGTCGTGGACCAGTTCTGTTCCGTGGAGTTGAATGCATGGGAAGCGACTGCTATGATATCTTTCTTCCTGTTGTTGGCTTCCTGCATTAAGATTGCTCCACATGCGACGTCTCTGGCGTCGGTGGTGAGTGTTAAAAGTTTGGAGAAATCCGGAAACGAGATGACGGGTGGCAAAGAGAGACGGTCCTTGATTTTTTTTGAAGGCTCTGTCGGCATTTTGCGTCCAGATGAACGGATTATTAACTTTGTTGAGTTCGTATATGGGACCCCTAAGTTTTGAAAACATATCTGACCTGATTTGTTCGTGAAGACGTGTTTCTAGGAATTGTCTGATCCACACTAAAAGGCCGATAAGGCTTTGTAATTCCTTTTTTGATGTTGGAGGTTTCATTTCCCTGATGGCACGAACGTATTCTGGATCAGCCTTGAAACTTTCGCTGTTTACTCTGCGTCCGAGGAATTTTGCCTCTGATGCGTGAAAGGAACATTTATCTGGATTCAGCTTGAGTCCGAATTTTCGGAGGGCGGTAAAAAAATTGTTCAAGGGAGAGTATGTACTCCCTAAATGTCCTAGCGTGGACCAGATTGTCGTCGATATAGGAAGAAATGTTGTCACGGGGTGTGACCGTGGCTAGGGCTTCTGCTATGCAACGGGAGAAGATTTGTCCGGCAGATGTAAGGCCGAAGGCCAGGCGCGTGCATTGATAGCATTGGTCCTTCCATGTAAATGCTGTTTTGTATTGGTCTCGCTTGTCGATCTCAATTTACCAATAGCCGCTGCGTAGATCGAGGGAAGTGAAATATCTGTTGCCTTTGCCGATTTTGTTGAACAAGTGGTCGATCCTTGGCATTGGTAAGGGTCAAGATCGACTAAGACCTTGTTGAGAGTTCTTTTAAAGTTAGCGACGACGCGAATCGATCCGTTTTTCGTGCGTACGGCAAATACAGGGCTATTGAAGCCTTAGGGGGTCGCTGCAGTTTTCAATGATACCTTCATCGGCCATGCGCTTGATTTCGGTGTCAACGTCTGCTTCCAATGCCTGGGCGATCGGGTGTTGTTTCTGGCTGCGAGACTGGCCGTTGGTTGGTATGCGGATGGGTCGGATGAATGCGCCTTTGCTGCTGCTTTCGGTGCCGATAACGTCAGCGTAGCGAATGAGTAAGTTTGCAGTGGCCTCTAGTTCGTCTCGGTTTGGGTGGTTTGGTAGCGATAGCCCCGTGCTACGCTTTAGCCAGGTTAGCTTTTGATCCAGTGTCTGGATGTTGGGCTGTAGTTCCATAGTAGGCTGGTTTTGGATGACGTCGGTTTGGGCGCCATATGCTGGATCGTTGGTTGACGATGACGGTGATATGATTGCGTCTGTGTGTGTTGTGCATCCTGAGGAAAGTTTGCGTCTGAATTCTATAGTCGCATTTTGGTTGTCTATTAGATAGGAATCGAGCGTGTTGTGACATAGGATATGGTGATGTCGCAAGTCAGTTCGCCAAGGGCGGTGGTCTGCCGTTGATTCCTTTTACTACGACGTCGGAGGGGGTTATGTGTTTCTTGGCCTCTCTGGGTAACTGAGATATTGGTAAGATGCAGGTTGAGCATTTTTCAAAAGTTGCTAGTAAACTTCTCAAAATTTTATATTTCAATGTCATTTTTCTAAATTCTTCCATTTGTCGATGACGAAAGATATATTTTTTTAAAATGGAAAATTTTCATGGGATTTTCATATCAAAAGTATTTTTCAAATAATTTTATTTACACGACTGTTAAATCATGTTTTGTATGGAAGATCAAATAGATATTATTTTTTAAACGTTTCCCTTCTAGATTAGCAGATATTATTAGTTATTAGTTTAATAAAAATTGGGTGCCCAATTCTTGTGTATATCTGTATCTACTGCCAAAGGAATTACAGTAGGGAGTACTTTATGCCAATTTTGATCTACATTTTGAAAATATGTTCTGCAACATGTCACTGATGAATACATTCACACAGGTGTATATTATTCAGTGCAGAACTCCAACCAAATACAACACCTGAAATCTCAGAATAGAAACATTTATGAAATAGAAGTAAACCTGTGTTTTTCTACTTTTGTAGGATTAATTTTGGGAAATTTTGGAATAGCTGGCCATAGGCCAGTTTATAGACAATTGAGGAAATTCTCAATAAACAATAATCAGAAGTGGAAGAAAAACAAACAAGGCAAAATAATACAAGACAACATAGGTTTTTAAGTATAGTCAAAAGCAAAGCAACTGTGAGACAATAATTATATTATAAGGTGTTGTTTTATTAATGTTTGTTTGGTGTCAATGTTTTTTTGTTTCTAACTAGTATTGCTGATTGTCTCTGGCAATTATGACCTGAAACCTTACATAAATAATACAAGAGATCTATGAAAACTTTTATAATTTATTTGTATAATTTATTCTATAAATAATTTTATAATTTATTTTACTTTTATAATAAATGTATTTTTGTTATAGCAAAGTAACAAATTTACCCGGAAATGTTAGAAACATAATTTAAAATAATAAAAATATAATTACTTTTGTAATTCCAGGACAGCATATTTGAATTAAATACATTATTTTCTTCCAGATTTGCCCCCAAAATATATGAATTTTTCAAAAATTTACTTTAATATTTCAGCGTGATTTTGTAATTCTTCTATTTGTTGATGACAAAAGAGAGATTTTTAAAAAATAAAAATGTGTTTGAAGAATAGAAAAAGACTTAAGTTTTGTGGAATTTTCATATCAGAAGTATTTTTAAAAGAATTTTATTTTCACAACAGTTAAATTATTTTTTGTATGAAAGATCAAATAGGTCTACTGCCTAAGGATTTACAGCAGGAATTACTTCATGTCATGTTAAATTTATAATAAAAGAAAATATTATGAAACATATCAGATGTGAATGCATTCACACAGGTGCACATTATTTAGGGCAGAATTCCAACCAAATACAACATGTAAAATCTCATCATAGAACCCTTTATGAAGAGGAAGTAAACGTGTGTTTTTGTTTTTTTAGGGTGAATTTTGAGAAACTTATGGAATAATTGGCCATTGTTAAACGTATAGACAATAATAACAAGTGGATGAAAGAAAGACAGAACAGAGTAAAATAAAACGAGCCAATATATGCATATAATGTGAGTGAAAAGCAAATTAACTAGAGGACAGAATAAGGCAAAATATTCACAAAATAGGAATAGTATTCGTATGCAAAAGGGATACAGTCAAGTGATTATAGTGTTCTGAATTCAAGAGAAGAAAAAAGAAATGAGAGTGGATAAAATTGAGAATTATTCAATTTTTATTGGTCAATATCAGAATAGGACTTGTCTAGAAATCGGGTGAGGGGAGATTTTTAGCAGTCATTCCTAGCCAGGTGTAAAGAAGAAAAATCTACTTCTATTTTGTGAAATACAACTCTCAAATGCTCTGGCAAACATTATCACTCATGTTCTTAGCCCTGGGTGTTTCGGTTTTAACAGCATCATAGCCCTTGTCCATAGTGACCAAATTAATATTGATGAGATATTGACTTGTGTGCCAGCCATCAGCTAAAACTCTTCTCACAATGGAATACGATCATAAAACAGTACAACATAAGAACACCTTAAACCAGAGATTTTTGCAGTAGAATTGTTTTGCCCCAGAAAGTCTTGCTATATACAACGTGAAAGTCCTTCTTCTAGAAAAATGCCTGCTTCACAGCTAACAAAGGAATTGTTTCTCTCATATTGGTGTTAACATGTGTCATTTGAGATGTGGTTTTAATGAGAAAGTAACTATACAAATCTCGCAATGGATAGGTTAATTGCCAGTATGTGACATTCCAAATTCCACATATTTCACATTGGAAATGTTTCTCTCCGATGTGCATGGTATTTATTTACAGTTGACAATTTATTTGAAAGCTTAATGATTAAACTTTAACCCAAGTCATGAATTCCATGACTAAATAAAGCTTAAAAAATGACTTTAGCCAAATAATCACTACTTTTTTTTACGAATCCTTTTTTCAATAAGGCTGGACTTGTCATGAATAACGAGAGATGGAGGTCGAAACCTAATCACACTGAGAAACTGATTTTTTCTCAATCATCACCTAAGACAATGAGAAGAAACATTCTTTCTATACAAAATTAAATTTTTTATTTGTTGAATAATTTTAACAGTATTTTATCTGATGATGAGTGTTTGCTTAATTTTGTTTGTCAAAATAAATTTTGTGGTTGTTAATTTATTTCACTACTGAATTGTATTTTAGTTTCTGAGGGTCAAAGAATTAGAATAAAGAATGGAAGTTTTATTATTAAGAAGTATTTCATGAATTTTTGGTCACTTGTTTTAAATAGTTAACTATTTCAAACAAATCATAGAATTTGATTGCAACAGTCAACTCTTTAAAACTTATATTATTCATAGCATCATAGATAATGATTGATTCACAATGTTGACACCATCGTTATTGAAATAGTGGCATAATTCAACTAAATGCTGAATAATAACTAATAATCATCACACAAGAGAATGAATGGCTTCTTTAGAAAGGAAAATAAATTGAAGTACCAACCAAAAAAATCCACAAATCTATACCAAAACCAAAATTTCCAAACCGCCCACCTCTACCATTCAATAATGTCATTCTTTTTGACTTTATTGTGGTGAATGAAAATGAATGAATTAATGTCAGATTTTTTAGATGATGAATTTTAGTGTAATTATCCATGATTAAATGTAATTAGCAAGAAATGGCCAACAAACAGAATTGACATAGTCTGGAGAAACAATAATAAAAGAAAGAAAAGAACAGGGCAAAATATTAAGCAAATAATAGATGTAAGACAAAAATAGGCAGATTAACAGAAATAAGGCAAATATATCACAAACTAAGAATGGTATTAACACACAAATAGGATACAGACAAGCAAGAAGTGGCTTATCTCATTGGCTAGGAAGAAATCCAAGAATTCATTTGGATGCTTTGTCTATGAATTTGAGGAAGGGGATTCTTTTGTAGTCATTCCTAACAAGATTAACTTCTTGTCATTTTTTCAATCTGTGGAAAACTGTTTTTGCCAGACAGGAAGCATTTTTCTTACAATATGTTTCTTGATTTTTTTTTCTTCTTGACTTTTTTTTTTTACACTACTTTTGTTTATTTATATTATAATTGTCTTTTCTTTTCCTTGTTAAAATTTGATTTTTTCTTTGCATTCTTGTTTTATTTAATTTTAGTTGTTTCTTTTTGTTCATCATTTGTTTAACACTGTCTGTCATTGGAGTTCTTTTGCTTCTTCAATGTGGCCAATAAAGAAGGATCTTTTGGGGGCTGCCGAAAAGGCAGATCAGCCAGATAGGTCATTGCCAAAATAAGGCTTTACGAAAGACAAGGAAAAAAGTCATAAAACAGACATAGAACCCAACAACTTTTGTGAAGGTGGTCTTCAAAGATTTGAAGCAAGAGGTAGAAAAGAATGAGGTTAGACACTCAAATAGTTACTGTTACTGAAAAACCAAGGACGATATTGGAGTAAACCCCTGGAATCATCTTCTGTGTGGAAGTCATCCCCAAATGCCGTGAAGTTTATCAAAAGAACTATGAAATATGCCCATAAGATAATGGACTCTTAGTAGGACTTGATGCTACTTGATATATTTGGTAATATATGTTGAATGTTCATTGTGAAAAGATGAAAAATTTCATAATTGTCTGCAATGGTGGAAATGAAGCATGGCTCATCTGTTAAACATCTTTTAACCAATCAGAGGACTTGTTACTACAATCGTCCTGGGTACGACGTTAAACTGCATCCAACAGCAAGGCCTCTGATCAGGAGGTTTTGAGGAAGCGTGGAACCACCTCTTAATTGCTGGAGTTCCCAGGTCCACCCAGACTCGGCGTGGTAGCACCTGTTGGGGTCCCAGCTATGGACAAATAGTGAACTTCCAGGTCTTTCCCACGTCCTGGGTATGACGACAAACTACATCCGCGTCCTGGGTATGACGACAAACTACACCCGCAGAAAAAATATTATTTCCAGCTCTACATTTTTGAAAAATATTATTACCAGCTCTACGGTTTTGAAAAAATATTATTACCAGCTCTACGTTTTCGGAAAAATATTATTACCAGCTCTACGTTTTTGAAAAACCAGAATGAAAATGAAAAAACATTATTACCAGCTCTACGTTTTTGGAAAAACATTATTACCAGCTCTACGTTTTTGGAAAAAACATTATTACCAGCTCTACGTTTTTGAAAAAATATTATTACCAGATATACGTTTTTGAAAAAATAATATTACCAACTATACTTTTTTGGGAAAAAACTTTTTCAGCATTAAATGACCCAACGAAGGTCGATATGCTGGTTAAATAAACAATCTATCTATCATGTTACTGCAATATTGTTAAAGAGAAGTCTGGATGAGCCATTTCATTTATTTTCTGAAGAGGAGCCAATACAGACCCCCAATCCAGATCAGTGAGTGCTAATAATAATAAGAAAAATAATCGTTCTGTTTATTCAAAGAAACTCTTCTGTTTGATTTAGTTTTAGGTTTCCTTATTGAGAGGTAGATATATCATATTTGTACACATTCTCTATATTGGTATATTTATTAGGAAAATTATCTAAGTTAATATTGTTTTGCGTAGCCCTTTGGTGAACTATTGGGTTAAATTTATATCACTAGTATTCTCTCAAGTGTGTCTTAACATGTGTTGTTTGAAATGTTTCTTTAGAGAAAATTTGTATCCACAGATTTTACATTGGAATGGTTTCTCTCCTGTGTGAGTTAACATGTGTCTTTTGAAATTTCTATTAAGGGAAAATTTCAATCCACAGATTTCACAGCAGAATCGTTTTTCTCCAGTGTGTTTTAACATGTGACATTTGAGATGTGATATTTGGGAACACTTATATTCACAAATTTTACAGTTGAATGGTTTCTCACCAGTGTGTGTTAACATATGATTTTTGAGATATGACTTTTGGGAACACTTATATTCACAAATATTACAGTTGAATGGTTTCTCGCCAGTGTGTCTTATCATGTGCCTTTTTAGATTTGACTTACGGGAACACTTATATTCACAAATTTTACAGTTGAATGGTTTCTTGCCTGTGTGTGTTAACAAGTGTGTTTTTAGATGTTTATTCTGGAAAAATTTCAGTCCACAAATTTCACAGGCAAATTGTTTTTTTCCAGCATGCCGTAACATGTGTGTTATGAGACTTGACCTTTCGTAACACTTATAGTCACAAATTTTACAGTTGAATGGTTTCTCACCAGTGTGTCTTAACATGTGTCTTTTGAGACTTGACATATGGTAAAACTTATACTCACAAATTTTACAGTTGAATGGTTTCTTGTCTGTGTGTGTTAACAAGTGTGTTTTTAGATGTTCATTCCGGAAAAATTTCCGTCCACAGATTTCACAGAGGAATCGTTTTTTTCCAGCATGACTTAACATGTGTGTTCTGAGACTTGACCTTTCGTAACACTTATAGTCACAAATTTTACATTTGAATGGTTTCTCGCCAGTGTGTCTTAACATATGTTTTTTGAGATATGACTTTTGGTAACACTTATATTCACAAATTTTACAGTTGAATGGTTTCTTGCCAGTGTGTGTTGACATGTGTATTTTGAGAGCCGACATTCGGGGATACTTATATTTACAGATTTTACAGCAAAACTATTTTTTGTCACTGTGAGTTTTCATACTTGTTTTTAGATATTTGAATTCATGTAAAATGTATCACCACAATTTCATAGGAAATGGTTTATCCCCATTGCAGGCAACCTTTCCCGTAAATATTCAATCCTGGTGTCAGGTACTCCCAAAGACGCAACCTGGAAAAGTAAAAATATATTCAATGAGCACTGGAAAAAACACACTACTTTGGATTATGGAATACGTTTATAAAAAATGCATTTTCAAGTATTTTGTTCAAGCTGTGCCAAAATTTATAAAATTGCACAATTACACTCTATGTAAATAGAAATATGTAATTTGTTACCTTGAAAAGTTTTATGATGAAATAGACTTTTGAACACAAAGAAACAAAAATAGAAAAACTGATGAATTAGATTGTAAATTTGACACATTATACAGTTGATTGTGACTGAAATCAATTGTACAACGCAAATAGTCAGAAAGTAAAATGAGAAAATCAGCAAGCTGAGTTCTAGACTGGGAAAAGGAAAACTTTGAATTCAAAACCATGTGTGGTATTATGCCAGAGAGAGGCCACACTCAAATATCACAACTGGGTATCAAATGAAGCCAGGGGCAGGGGTTGATTTAACGTTACTCATCCACTTAGTGCAGTGCTGAAGGATGTAACCTCACAACTGCATCCAGTGTAGCAGTGAAACCATGAATTTATTCACCACAGAGCCGAGTCCCTCCATGTGCCGGTCTCTCGAAATCCAGAGAGTGTGACCAGAAAGCGGATTAAATGGCTCACTGCACACCAGAAGGAATAATAGCAACAGTTTAACCAGGATGTGAGTGATATTTTAAAACAATATTGAAAGGGGACACAGATAGTAGATTATATACAATGACGACTATCATCATTAGTTATGCGTCAGAGAGATTCGGTTATGTTCAAAAGGAAAACAAGAAAAAACCTAAAAATAACCACCGGGAAATGAAAATTCACCAGGTGAGACACGAGACATAATCTCTAATGAAACTATAAAAAAACAAGCAAATGAAATAGAAAAACCACGTCTTTCAGAACTGAGATATATTGAGGAAAAAAACTTAGAACTCTTCATAGAGTGGAAAGTCACAGAAAGTGTGTGAAAGAGAGGGCTAGGAAAAGATCTGTCTTTATTCAAACCCCTTTTAGGTTTACGAAGAGATTACTCAGAGACAAGAGAAATGGTTATCTTGAGTGTACAGCAGAAGAAATACGAGAAACACTCAGTGACCAAAAAACGAGGAAATAATTTAGGAGAATAGTGTACCCTGAACTGCCAGATACAGATTTCGACTTGAGGGCACTGACCTTGAAAGAATTAAAGGAAGTTGTATTGGCAGCTAGAGAAGCTTCGGCCCCAGGACGCAGCGGTGTTCCCTATAGTATCTACAAGAGATGTTCGAATATTCAATTACATCTCTGAAAGATATTAAAACCTATTTGGAGAAGAGGTAAAGTTGCAAGGCAGTGGAGGCTTGCTAATGCAGTATGGATTCCCAAAGAAGAAAACTCAAAAGGAATTTAAGAGTTTAGAATGATTTCTTTGCTGGACAATGAGAAAAAATCGTCTTCAGCATCTTGGCCCAACGACTTCAGCCTTATCTAGGTGCCAACAATGACAGACACTTCAGTACAGAAGGGAGGGATTGTCGGTATCCCAGGTTGTCTGAAGCATATTGGTACAATAACGAAGCTCCTAAGAGAAGCAAAAGAAGGAAGAGGCAATCCAGTCGGACTGTGGCTGGACCTTGCTAATACATATGGATCCGTTCCACACAAATTAGTCAAGGAAGAATGTAAATCATCTAATTTTTATGTTTTCAAATATTTTCTATTCTACCGAAAATCTGCTCCAAACGGTAAACTAAAAGAAAAAAAGAAAATTAACTCAATCTCTGAGATTATTTAATTAGACTAGCTTTTGTAAATAAGTTATATTAAGGACACTATTGTCATAAGAAAAAACAAATCGATGAATAATGAATGTTTGCAAGTATGTTTCCATTTTAATTTTGATTTAAAAATTGTTTAAAATTCTGCATTACTTTCTTTCTTAGGTAAAAATGTAATTAAGTGAAAACGAAATTTACGAATCCAAAATTAAAAAGCTTAATATACTACAATATTTTTAAGATAATTTAAAATTTTTTCAAATTTTAACCATTCCCATTTTTCATTTATGGTAAGCCTATGTGACATTATTATGAATAGGTAACACGTAAAAATTGCCCTCCATTTACAGAGACATTCTCTTCTCTGTAATTCATTATTTTTTGTATGTTTACATTTCAACTTTAAAATTAAAAAAAAGATATTAAAAACTATAAATTAGCAATGAATAAAATACCATAACATTTCATAAATTATTGAGTTATCTCTATCACGTTATTTCATCTTAGTTATTAAATTTTTAAATTAATCTAAGAAAATTTTATTATTTTTTCCAGAAAGCATCTCCAAATATAACTAAAAGTCAATAAAATATTAGATAATTGCGGAAAACATGTTCATTTGTAAAAATTAGATTCTGTAAATTTATATCAATTCTGGTCCACCATACTAAACCTGTTAACACCTTAGGCCATCAAATTATCGATGAACACATGAAAATAACAAATAAATTTTATGCTATAAGTAAGTAATATTTGTTTTAGAACAGATTTACTTTACTTTAAATTTGCTAATTTTAGGAAAGTATTTTTTCAGAAATGTATATTTTATTTTTGCAGAATTTTTTGAAATCGAGAATTATATTCATTAAGTTTTAAGTAAACATCACTTGTACAAAATAGAGTTCATCTAGGTACCTCCACAGAAAGTAAACAAAAGGTAAACAAAAAGAGCATAGCATTATGAAAAAGATGCCAAACTTGACGAAAACAAAATTTTATCGTCTAATATTCATGTCATTATTAAAGAGGAAAGATCAAAGTATTTTCGAGGTATTTTATTACATTTTTAATCGTTTCTAGCACGTCCAAAATTTTCGTTAAAAATCTTATTTGTCATCAAAACTGACAGATATTCAATCATTTTCAATCATTTTTTTCCATTTTATAAAAAAGATGAAAATCTCACTTTGAAATTCTTTTAGAAATCAATTATCATTTTTTTCAAAATTTATTTTAATAAAATCAGAAATTATAATGTTTATTTAAAATATTTTGAACCAAACTTAACTTCGCTTCTGCTCCGAAAAGATGTAATTTGAAAATAAAACAAAGCTGGTCATAAACTTTCGCGTCACTTGACAGGTGACGAAAGACATTTTCATAACGTTTACGGGAGGATAATTCTTTCTACAGGTGGAGGGAAGTGAAATTATTTAGATTTAAGTGAACAAATTATTTACCTCGTTATTTTTAAGGAAAACTTTCAGCGCTTTAATTTTTTTATTTTGTACTTAGCTTTCACCTTCACGTTTCCGATGCTTTCTGGAAAATAAAAATAAAATATAGAGAAATAAAAAAATAAAACTGTTAAGAGTGAGATTAAATTTCATAAGAAAGGTATCTAATTAATTAATAGGTACCTTTCTTATGAAATGTTATCAGAAGTGTACATAAAATACTACAATTTTATGTACATTTATTACATTTTACTGTGTTATTTGTATTTCCATTCATTTCATTATTAATTTTGATATTTCATTTATGGAAAAATGTCATAACTGAGATTAATATAAAAATAAGATCATATAAATTTCATAAGATGATACTGATACTTGTAGGTACCCTGCTCAGTTGAAATTGAAAAATCAAAGTAACTTCTCCATACGTGTTTCACAAAAGTAAAGGCCTTAACAGCGGACAACAATGCTTAACTCAAATAACACAACTTAATTGTATTCTGGTTGGACTTCCGTACTTCATAATTACCGCCCGATTATAAACATAAAATTACATTTCTTAATTACTGCGGATCTTCTGATTATGTGCTAAAAAAGATCTATCTCGTAAAGACTTTTACAAAACCCGATGCGCCTTTTAACTAATTTTATAATATTTTAATATCTTAAATGTAAAAATCTATTATAATTAAAGAAATAACAAAAATAATTGTATTAAAAATTCATTTTTCATCGAAAAATATTTTTGCTTTCAGAAAATATTGTTCATATTCATAAAAGCAAATAAAAGTATTTGAAATTAAATAATATCTTTGTTTTATTGAGTTTTGTATGATACAATTCAGAGCTCATTTTCAGGTACATGGGGTCCAATTAAAAAAAACAAACATGATTTGCCTTTCTCAAAGCCTTGTGCATTTAACTATTGTAATCACTAAACCTGATGCGATCGAATTTCTAGAGTTTTCATAAAATTAGTTATGGTGGGGGTAATAAATATTTAAAAAAAACATTTCTGCCATGACTTTAATAAAAAACAACATATTTATAATAAGTTCCATCATCTACGAATAGTTTCTGAAAGTTTCATTAACTTCCGACAATTATTTTTATTTTCGCAAGATTTTACAAATTAATGTGTGTCATACAAAAAAAAACGTGCTAAAAATGGTATATGTTATTTTAGTAGTTCTGGTGATACAAAGAGAAACAAGGTTTTTTTAATCAAAATTTAGAATGTTCTAAAAAGAAGGAAAAATTTTAAAACATAATTAAAAAATAACTTTGGTCTTTCGTCATCATAGTAACAGACATTTAGGCGATAAAGTTTTGTTTTAGTCAAGTTTGGCGTCTTTTTTTATCATACTATTCCATTTTTTAGCGATTTCGTGGAGTTACTTAAGTTAATCCATCAATCTACTAAAAAAAAAGTCGAAACATATCTCTCGGATAATTATTGAATTTTTAAGTGGTTTTAAATTTTTTGTTTCCACTTTTTTGTCTGTAAAGGTTGTTCAATTCAACATTTCAAATAATTCAGTCAAATTTGTCAGGTACAGCAGACATTCTTCTTCAATACAAAAGTGACGGTGTTAAAAAAAATATTTCACGATTATAAAATGAGAAAATTAATTCCAAATGGAAATGAAATAAACTTTAAAAATAATTAAACACCAAAATTTTAAAAAATGACTTTCAAACGGTTTAATTTGGGGATGCCCCAGTTTTCGCTAAAAAAGTGGCATATCCTGATGAAAAAGGCCCCAAACTTAATAAAAACAAAGATTTATCACAAAAATCTTTATGTTATTAATAAGAGTAGAGACCAAAGTATTTTTAATTATTCTTTGAAATTTTTTATTCATATTTAGCACGTTTAAATTTGTGGTTGAAAAATTTTTTTTTTTAAAGCTCAAAGATCACCTAATATTTTGCACTAGTTTTTATTCACTTAAAAAACACATACATTTGGAAATTATTGTAAAAATCAAATGATTGTCCCAATTTAGTGAAACTTTCAGAACTTATTCCGAAATGACTGAATTTATTTAAGAAATTTTTGTCTTTTAGAAAGTCATGGTAAAAATATTGTTTTTTACGTCTGATACCCACCTTATTTAATTTTATGAAAACTTTTAAACTAGGAGGTGTGTAACTAATTTTATTTTTTAATTAAATAAAGGAGACTTTGAGGAATATAAATCATAAATTTTGTGTAAGATTTTGACCCGCTTAAACCCCAATTTTAGCTCTGAATTTAAAATACAAAAATGCAAGAAAACTAAGACATTTTTTTAATGAAAACCGCTTTTAATGTATTTTATAAATAATATATATTAAGGACTTTTTTGTGAAGTTAAAATCCTTTTCGGTAGAATAATAATTTTTTACGAGAATTGTTTACTTTTTTTTTACATCTAAATAAAAAAGTGAAAATGTTTAAAAAATAAAGTACAAAGTGTGTACCTCTTTTTTTTTCGCTCATTAAAGATCATAAATTAGAAAGCTTATTACAATCGGTGACTCGCAACATATTTTAAAATAACTTTTTGTTATTTCAAAAAATGCATTAAATCATCTCCGACAAAACTATGGATGACCGTTTCTAAAAAAAAAAAAAGTGTTTGAGTTATTCCCCCTGATTGAGTGAAATTATCGTTCTGGCTGGACGAATTTAATTCTCATTATTGTCGCATCGTCAACTCAAAACTTTTCTTATAATTTTTTTTTTTTACATATAATCAAATTCTTTTTTAGTGAGAGACATACTGCAAACATTAATTTTTTTTTTAAATTCAAATTTAGGGACAGAAACAAAAAAAAGGGGTCTTTGGGAAAAATTAGCAGAAAATATTTCATAACTAAAAAAATACCTGTTTAAAACGCTTGTTTTTGACACATGAAAGATATGTGGCAAAAAAAAAATGTCATCTGTTCAGTGTTGTTGTCATCCTCCAGATCAGTAGGTGTTAAAAAACCAAAACAAACTTTTACTATAGCAAACCTGAACTGACTGAAGTTTAGTGGGGCTAGGAACCCTCAAAAAAATTTTATGTGAGTGAAGGTAACAATATTGTTACAAAATTTTTGTCTTATTTATTTTGAACTTTAAATGTATTTTTTCGTAATTTAAATGTTATTTTTATTCAAGAATTCTCCCTCTGAGGCACCTTCATGAAAATAGATAAAGTAAACTAAAGAATTTTTAGAGAATCATTCGTTTTCCATGGAGATGTATGACCATTAGCATAAAATGTGCAACACTTAATTATTGATTATCTTCATATTACAAAAATTCTAACTCACAAAAAATTCTATCAAAATACGCTTCTGAATGAAATGTAAAAATTTTCATAAGATTTTCAGACTATTTTCAAAGAAAAATTTCATTGACTTTTCACTTTCAGCGTCACTGACAGAAAGGAAAGCAATTATTTAAAAAAATTAATGAAACTTTCAGAACTTAATCTTGTTTACATTATTAAATTACTATTGTTTAAAAATAAAATGGTTAAGTTTTATGGACACTATTTTTAAATGATGAGAAAAGGTGTTAATATTTTAAAAAGCTTCTTAGGAAAGTTAATTTTGCTTTAAAATTCACATTTAGCTTCATTTTCTCTCAAATGAAACCGAAATTTAAATTCGAAGAAAGCAATTAAATTATTTATAAAATGTATTTTCGTGAGGCTTTAAGTCCGTGGTACTAAGTTACTGTTAACTTTACAGCGCGAATCTCTAAAATCCTTTTCAAAGAAAAACAACAGAACAAAGGAATTACACTAACCGGTGTTAAAGAAGAATTTGTTCCTTGCTCAAAAATAGTCAGACAATTTACCAAAGCACTTCATTTCCTCTCAAGCTGGGTTTTTTTTTTACTGCAAATTAAACGAAAAAAGATCGTATAATAACAGCTCTAATATACTGTTTATTACATATTTTAGCATGTAAAAAACAATGTCAAAGATGCCAGATCAATTCTCTGGCAACAAAGGAACCTGAAAAATGCCAGATTTCAGAAATTGGACGTCAAAAAAAGCCAATCTAACAACACTTACGGTGGTCTCACTGCCATTACCTCTTACTAACACTCACCTTAAACATTACATTTTACTAACACTCACCTTAAACATTACCTCTTACTAACACTCACCTTAAACGTCACCTCTTACTAACACTCACCATCACCACTACCTCCTCCCTCCTAATAACATTAAACAAAATTAACAAAAATATCACTTTCAATAAAGAAATCGCATTGTTCGCACGTGTTTATTTTTTAACTCATTGTTTTATTTCGTTCTTATTCATAAATAAATCGATAGATAGCAAAATATAAAAATCCGTCCAACAGTTTAAAGTAAGTTTTTTTCATATCTTTTTCACTAAATATTTTTATTTTCAGTGTGATTCATATTTCAATGAATTTCTTTTTCTTACTGTTTCTTCTTTTGAATTTCCATTTGAACTTCTTACTTTTTTATTTGCCTTTTATTTTGAAACGTCTTTTTAAAATTTATATACTTCTTATTTTTACTTTTAATTCCTATCTCCTTTTAAAATCTTACTTTTACTTTTAACTATTTTATAAAAACAGTTTTTATTTCTTTATGTTTTATCCTTTTTGTAAGTTTCATATTTTGTTGAAAGTTTGAAGAAAATCAACCTTTTTTTTTAATTTTAACGTTTAATTTAATTATTTTTAAAGCTTATTTCATTTCCATTTGGAATTAATTTTCTCATTTTATAATTGTAAATAGTTTTTTACGCCGTCATTTTTGTATTGAAGAAGGAAGAATGTCTGCTCCACCTGACTAAATTGATTTGACTGAATGACGTTAAGGCTGAACAATGAAGGGCACTGGCGAATGAGTTTTTAAATCGTGTAAAAATAAAATAATTCAGATATTTTAAGCAAACATTCTATGTTTCTAAATAGCCATATTAAAATAAATATTTAAACTTACTTTTGTACAATATCTTTCGCCTGAGAAGAAAATGTTTCAATGATATTAATACACGACGAAATTGGAGACAAAAGAGTGCGTCAAGGGAGATAATCGCGTAAATCTTAATTCCGCTTCTTCGTACATTGAGTCCTACACACATTAAAAAATAATGTCATAGATTAGTAAGAAAAAAAGTTAACAGCAATTTCTTTAAAATAGGAAGTTTTATTGATTCCCAAATATTTTCGATCTTGAGAAAATATCAAGTCCAGCAACTCAATCCCGTTTGTTTTTATGAAAAGGTTTTCGACCTGAAAACAGCCTGAAGGTAATGTGAATTTAAAAGAAAAATTAACCTTCAATATATAAGCTTTTTAAAGCAATTTTAAAACACTGACACCTTTTAGCGTCATTTAATAATGTCTATTTAATAAAACTAAGACATGTTTTAAACAATAATAATGTAAACAAGATTTAAGTTCTGAAAGTTCATTGAGTTTTGTTTACGGTAAACAGAACTCAATGAACCTTCATGAAAATCGATAACACGACAAGAACGGCCTGAAAAGTAATGAAAAAAAATTTTCTTCGTGTTAAATGTATATTTCATTATTGAGAAGAGACATTAAAGTATTTTTTGAATATATTTTGAATTTTTTTAATCTTTCTTAGCATGTCCTAAATTTTAGTTAAAATTCTTGTATACGAAATATCGAACAAAAACTCGATATCAGCCATTTTTTTTAAATTTGAAAAAAAAAGTAAAATTCCTCTTTTAAATATCGTTTAAAAATTATATGTTTTTCAAAATTTATTCAGAGAAAATTACAAAATTTAAAGTTTATTTAAACTATTTTGAAAGAAACTTTTACTTACTTTCTTCGTAGAAAAATGTTGTTTAAAGTAGGTATGTCCAATTTTGACCTTTTTAGCGTTTTTTTTTAGTTGTTTTTTTGTCAGTTGAAAGACACATTAATTTCGAAATTCTTGTAAAAATTAACTACTTGTTGGATTTTAATGAAAACTTCAGA
The DNA here is from genome assembly GCA_964036315.1 of Acanthosepion esculentum. Lineage (NCBI taxonomy): Eukaryota > Metazoa > Mollusca > Cephalopoda > Sepiida > Sepiidae > Acanthosepion > Acanthosepion esculentum. The sequence continues at coordinate 11,728,992 of OZ038479.1, forward strand.
ACTTATTCAGAAATGAATGAACTTATTTTAGAAATGTTTGTCTCTTTGAAAGTCATGGTATAAATATTTTTTTTTTATATCTGTTACCCCCCTCGAACTTAATTTTATGAAAACACAACAAAAAATTTATTTGCAACCTCAATTTTTATTTTTAATTAAATGCACAAAACTCTGAAAAATCTAAATCATCGGGTTTTTTGTTAAAAAAATGTTCGAAATTGTCCAAACTTTTACCTCAATTGTAAAAATACAAAACCCAATAAAACTAAGACAATATTTAATTAAGAAAGTTTTTAATGGCTTTTCTGAATAATATATACGAAGGTAATTATTATCTGAAAGAAAAATTTTTTTTTGATGAACAATGAATTTTTACATTAATTTTCTTTTTTTTTTTCAATTTTAAATACACAATATGACAAAAGGTTGTTATATATTTATACATTAAGTTCTTTCTGCAACCTTATGGAAATGATATATTATGTTCTCTACTTTTTAAAGATCATAAATTTGAAAGCTTATTAAAATCTGACAACCATAATTATTTTAAAAATAATTTTTAATATTCCAAAATTGTATTTAAAATCGTCTACAACGAAAGTACGGATGCACATTGTTGAAATAATGTCACATGAGTAGTTTCCTTTGATAGAAGCAAGTTTTTTTTTACTTCAGAAATGGCTTTGATTCATTCAGTAACAAGAAAACAACGCTTGTCAAGTTTTCTGAATATCGTCGTATTATTTTCAATTTTTTTCTTTTTCTATTCAAATATAATCGAATAGTAAATAAAAGAAATTATCGACTATTTACAATTACAAAAAAAAAAACGCCCTTGGAAGTCCACCCAAATTTTCAAGTTTGAAATCGAATGCATAAATTCATTGTACATTACTTTGGAATTATTATCCACACGACAAATTATCAATTAAAACGATTTTGGGAGTTTAAATTTTCTGGAGTTAGCTCGCTACTACTCAAACTAAAAAATACTTGTCGAGTCAAAACAAAACCAACATAGCTGCTATTAGCATGTTAATTTTATTAATAAATAAAATAAAACTCATATTACTGCCATAATTATTGATAAATAGAAAAAAATCTGCCTTAATAAAAAAGAAATAAAATCTCATTTCATTAAGTTAACCCGTTTCAATTAATGGTGTTTCATGTAATTTTTATATTCTCAGAAAAATATTTCATGACTGAAATAATAAACCTCAATTTAAAAAAATGTATTTTTTTTACTGTTTTATTTTTACTTGTAAAATTTGATTTTCTTTCATAATTTAAATGTTATTTTCAGTGCAGAATTCTTCCTCAAACGTAAGGTAAAAAAAAAAAAAAAAAAAATTTGAAAGTGAATTTTTAAAAAAAAAATCTACTAACCAGATTCACTTAAAATTAGAACGAATTATATCACTTTGGCGGTACCGTACAATAAATTTCAGTACCGTAAGTTGTGAATATATTGACGTACATCAATCAACGCCTGTCAAAATAGACCACCCTGGTGGGAAATATCTCTCTTAAAAAATTTTCTGCTAAAAATGTAAGTAATGTTTCTTTCAAATTACATTAAGTATACTTTAATCATTCTAAATTTCCTAAGATAACAAAAGAAAAAGGTGTAATTGATTTTTCATGATTTTTTAACTAACAAACTATGATCTTTCCGACAGAAATGTCGATAAGTTCGATTTTACGAAATTTTTTGACTCGAAAAAAAAAACAAGATTTTTAATAAAATTTTTAACATTTATAGGAAGGATTAAAAAATCTGAAAAAATATTCAGAAAATACTTTGGTCTTTCCTCTTTAATAACAACATAAATATTTAAACGTTAAAAATTGTTTTATCAATTTGGGGACCTTTTGTCGTCAAGGTATACCACTTTTTAGCGAAATATTGGACATACCTAGTTTAAAGTAAAAACGGGAGCCGATCTTAACAACGCCAACATTTGACAGGTGATGAATGATGGCGTTAAATTATTGACAGCTGACGTGAGATTCGAGTTTGCGTACGGAAGGACAGAGTGGACATATTATTTTTTTAAAGCGGACTTGCTTAAGTAGTACCTTGTAATAATTAAAGTAAAAAAACTTTCAGCATTCCAATTTTTTGTGTTTTTAGTACTGTAGCTTTCATTATAAGTTTGTTGATACTATCTGGAGAAATTATAAATAATACTATAAAAAAAATAATTAAGATACAAGTGCTGCACTGCTGTTTCAGGGCCCATATAGACCCTACTAAATAAAGTCAATTCATGTCTATCATAAAAAAAAATTATATCCTCAGTAAAAATAATCAAACATAGAAGTCACAGCCTATATTCTCTATAAAAATAAAAAAAAATGGATTTTTCATATTTTTATTGGGGTAAAGTAAAAAAATGATTTATCTGAACAAAATATCAGGGAAACTTTATCTGAACCCCATGAAACTATATATTTTCTGAAAGCAAACAATATGATCTTTCATTTAAAATTAAAAGTGGCCAGTTTAAATAACTCAAGAAATTTTTTCAGGGGCCAAAATGAGAAAAAAAAAAGTAAATTTTGCATTTTTTGAAGTTCTAAAGAAAATTTTTCCCCATCTCACGCATAAGATTGAGAACTTTGCATTCTAGGATTGGTTTAATGTTGCTGACAAATGGGAATATTTACCTAATATTTTGTTGGATTTTTCTAAATGACAGAAACAAGCAATTTATTCAGCTTTGGCTGAGTGAGATAAAATTTCACAAGACATGTACATTAAATTATGCTATAATTTAAAGTACACTTATGAAATTTCATTGTCTTTTTTATGCTCACTTTAGTAAATTTTAAAAATATCTCATAGAAAAATATCATAACTGACATAATACAAAAATAATACTGTATAAATTTCATTGAATAGGTAGCTAATAAATGTAGCTATCCTCATTTAAAATGTTATACATTTTGTTAATTTTTATCACATTTTTACATTTAGTTATGACAGTATAAAAAATGATTTTACATTTACACTTTTGATTTATTCAGTAACAGATCAAAATTGAAGAAATATGCAAATCATGAGCAGACATTCGTGAAAATTTGGTGGCCATTGAAAATGGCCATTATTTTTTTTTTTGCTATTTATCCCATAGCTGGGACATTAACAGGTGCTCCCACTTTGGTTTAAAGTGGACCTGGGAACAATTAAGATGTGGTTCCATACTCCTCAATCTCAATCAGTAGCCCTGTTGCTTGATGTGGTTGTCTTATCCGTGATGTGGTTGTATTATATGGGTAGGTGGCTGTATATTACATCCAAATCATGCATAATATAGTCAGTTGCCATATGACATTTATGCAACTCATAGTCTTCATTTTCGTTTTCATAGAAAACATTATAATATGGGTCACAAAAGCCACTGACCCAACCAACAAATAACTGATCAACAGAATCCACATTCCAAATATGTGTAATTCTTTGACCAGTTAGTTTGCCATGCATTATTTCAAAAACTTTTTCAACACGCTCAAGTTCCAAAGATGGAAATTTTGCCTTGATATTGGAAATAGAGTGGCTTATTTTGTCCAATCTTTTCTGGGTTTGGTTGCGTTCTTTTTTTTTCTTGTTGCCTTCATTTTCCTTTAATCGTTTCTTCATTTCGGCTTCTACAATTTTCTGATTTGACTTTCTCTCAACACACATTTGGTTGCTATATTTAATTGCCATATTTAAATATGTAATTAAATCAGCATCAGTAAGCTCATTCAAAAACTTCCAGACATTGTTCCTTTTGGATTTGATTAAATTACTAATGCTGGAAACATAAGCATTTGGTGAAGTCCTTTTTTTTCACAATACTCACCAATTATACTCTCTATTTCCATAGTATGCTGTCGTACACAATTTAAGACTGTTTCTGTTGATTGATCAACAGTAGAGAAAGACTTCCTATACTGTCTTTCTAAGACTTCTACTGTTCCTTTGATAGAAGCAGAAAACATTGCATGAAACAAAGGAAGATTATGTGGGGCAACCAGGAATTTATTTTTTTCTTCTTAGGGTAACATGTTACCAAAAAAGTCTTTTTCTATTTGAGAAAAATCGGTAACATGGAAAGATTTTAAGGTTTCAATGACACCTTTGACTATAGGCATCGTGTGAACTGGGTTTTTTGTTCCACTTAGGTCCGTGTAAAATGTTTTCATCCACGGTCCTAAAAACAATTTCCCCACTATCCCAAGCACTTGCAGTTCGATAACAGCTGCTTCATCATTTATATACAGTTGCAATTTTTTACCATTTTGTTTGTTGGTTTCAAACTATTAACAATTTTTTTTAAAATGGAAAATATCGAAAAATAAAGAGCAGCAAGCTTAAAAATCACATGTAGCCTGTGCCCCAGAAATCTTGGAATTGCAGAGAATGGCAAACCTTGCTCCTCCATAAAATCTCTCATGATTAAAACATGGCGATATTTATCGCTGTATCTTAACGAGTTCATGGCCATAATAACATGCCATGCTACACACTCCCCAGAAACTCTGTTTTGTTCACATGCATACAGTTCCTTTTTAATCCAAGCAGAAATTGATTCCAATGGATGAACATTACAGTTCAACTCTAGATTTTTTCCAGTCATTTTCTAATAAAAACACAGTCAAGTCGTTGACTGGTGCCCGGTCAGTCAAACAACACTTGATGTTTGCAATAATTTTTTGGTAAATTTCATTTTCACTTAAACTAGATGTTTGCGCCTTCAATTCCGCAATTTTTTTTATGCTCCTCAAAATATGTTGCCGATAGTCCTCTGCAGTTCCACCAGCCAGATGCTCAATTGACACAAGATGGGATGATGATGGTGTTGTTATCATCACACAATTCACATAAATCCCATCTTGTGTCGTTGCATCAAAAATTAAGGAACAGTTATCTGATGCCAGAATGGCATCACCTGTTCTTAAATCAGAAAAAAAAAAAACAAGTTCACCTACCATTCGGCCAACTGTTGACTCAGATTTTATGAGAAACTTTGGTTCCTGTAGAAACGATGAAATTTTCCTTAAAAGTCCGGGAACATTTCTTGCTGCCACTCCACTTAACAAACATGAGTAATGTATTTTTCTGGATGTCAAGTGTGTGGACTTTGTTTTTTTTTTTAATTTTTTCAACATTTTAAAGTTAATTGCAGTTTCCGCACTTTTTCTTTTAACAGGAAAATGATCTGTTTCTGCTTCAACACTTTCGTTTTTAATTTTATATTTTTTGTAATAAGGGAAGAGGTCTCCACTGGGGTTGCTGGGGTCTCCACATTTATAACTTCCTCACAGATCTTCATGAATTTTATAAAATTTCGGCCATTGTGCCTAGATTTATAAATTCTTTGCAGTTTCAATACACTGGCATATGATACACCCAGGAAACCATTTTGTACATTCTCACCAGATGCCCATGCCTGTATAGCCCGCACTGTAAAACTTTCAAATAGTTTCTTAAAAATATGGCCACAGAGTACTGGCTGTCCAGACTCTACAGCAGCATACCCAATCAAAACTTGTGCTGTTTTGTTCATCTGGAAATATTAAAAAAAAGAGAGAAAATTAATTGCCAACTAAAATATATTTAATGGAAAAATTAAATAATACTTGAGTATTTCTTAAAAGAAAAGAAAAGTAACTTAATGAAAACCTCACAATAAAAAAGGTCAGAAGTTCAAGAAATATCTGGAAATAATTAGTAAATAATTATAAAAAATAAGGAAAGCTAATTGTACTTACCAGGAAAAATAGGACACAAACAGAGCTTGGTGGAGTAGGTTTTTTTTCTTGTTATTTCTTAAATGAAAAAAAAAGTAACAATTAAAACCTCACAATAAAAAAGGTCAGAAGTTCAAAAAATATCTGGTAAGAATTAGTAAATAATTATAAAAAATAAGGAAAAATATCTTGAAATAATTAGTAAATAATTATAAAAAATAAGAAAGGAATTGTACTTACTTTGTATAGTTTCAGCATTAAAATGAAAAAACCTGGTAATGGAAAAAGTACATTGAAATAAGAAGAAAGACTCTTTGAATACAAATTCACTAAATTGAAAAATTGCAGTTAAATAGATATAAAAGTGAATTGGTACTTACTTTTTAAAAGTTGGTAATATATTGCTGCAGCCACTGGGTCGTCTTTCTTGGTTATATCGTCAATTTTTTTTTTCTTAATGAAAATAATTCTGCACACGTGTTTCGCCAGGAACAGTTTGCTAAAATAAGGCGCCGTATACAGCAGATAACAACCCTTAAATACTAGACAGAAACTCAATCCACGTGACGTTTTTTTATTGCACGTATGATACTTCCGGTCTTCCATAGATTTCATTACCCAACCCCGCAAAACTGACACATGATTGAGACAAATTAATTTTTTTAAAATACTTCTGTTCGTTAGTTTGTGAGAAGCTTTGGAATTTATAATCTGTAAATATATATCTACTTAATAACAACATTCGTTAAGTTGAACAAACTTTTCCCTAATTTTATAAGAATTAGCAACATAGTAAAAATTTTTTAAAAATTATTTCAGAAACAACAAATAATTGTTTTAATAATTTATTTTTTATCGAAATATATTTTTACTTTCAGACAATATTGTCCATGTTCATCAAAATAAATAAAAGCAATTAAAAGCTTTTGAAATTAAATAATATTTTTGTTTTAATGATTTTTGTATGTTACATTTCGGAGATGATTTTCAGGTAGAGGTGGTCCACCCAAAAAAAAATAAAAACATGATTTGGTTTCCTCAAAGCCTTTTGCTTTTAACTAATATAATCACTAAACTCCTTAAAATTAAAATTATAGAGTTTTTGTACAATTAGTTGTGGGGGGGGGGTAATAAATATGAAAAAAAAAATTTCTGCCATGACTTTAATAAAAAAAAAACATATTTATAATAAGTTCCCTCATTTGTGAATAGTTCTGAAAGTTTCATTAAAATCCGACAATTATTTTTATTTTTTCAACATTTTCCAAATTAATGTGTGTCATACAACAAAAACACGTGCTAAAAATTTTATATGTTATTGTACTAGTTCCGGTGATACAAAGAGAAACAAGGTTTTTTTTAATCAAAATTTATAATGTTCGAAAACGAAGGAAAAATTTTTTAAAATATTTAAAAAATACTTTGATCTTTTTTCTCAATAATAACATAAGCATTTAGATGCTAAAATTTTGTTTTCGTGAAGTTTGGCGTATTTTTTATCATGCTATGCCATTTTTTTAGCGATTTCCTGGTGTTACCTACGTAAACATAAAAGAAATAAACAGAAAAGTTTTATGTTTATCCTTTTTGTAAGTTTCATATTTTGTTGAAAGTTTGAAGAAAATCAACCTTTTTTTTTTTAATTTTAACGTTTAATTTAATTATTTTTAAAGCTTATTTCATTTCCATTTGGAATTAATTTTCTCATTTTATAATTGTAAATAGTTTTTAACACCGTCATTTTTGTATTGAAGAAGGAAGAATGTCTGCTCCACCTGACTAAATTGACTGATTGAAATTAGGTACCTCCATGAAATCGATAAAAAGAGATTGATTAGTATGACGTAGAAGACGCCAAAATTATTAAGAGGAATGACCAAAGTATTGTTAGAATTTTTTTCAAATTTTGAATCCTTCCTAGCATGTCCGAAATTTTAGCTAAAAATCTTGTTTTTTTTTAGCGTTATGAATTGACATGTGTCAATATATCGATAACTTACGTCAGGGAATTTATCGGACGGTAGGACAGAAGTGACAAAATCTGTGCTCTTTCAAAAATTATATTTTTTTTACCTTACGTCTGAAGAGGAATATGGTAATGATCATACATTCTCCAGTTACTTTATAGAGGAGAAAGTCTTTCAGAGGTCATTAATTTCACATGTTTAGTTTACCTGTAAATATTTTCCTCTTTATTTTTTTTATACAGAAGCTTAAAAGATATTTTTTATTTTAAAGAAAATAGTTTTCAAATAATTTTACACAAGCAAAATAGGGAGAAGGAATTTTACAGTTTTTGAATACAACAATTTTAAAACGTACTTTAATATAAAAAATGTAAATGTTTAGTAATTTTCCTTTAGAAAATAAAGTTTCTTACAAGGTAAAAACCGAAGCTTATTTTTAATTATTTTTTTGTAATGTAATTGTAAAAATATAAAAAATATTCTAGATCAGTATATAGTAACTTTGTGGAATAATCATTAAAACAAACTCGGCTTTATAATCTATTTATTGTAGGTACCTTCATGAGATTGCCAGAAAATGAGCCATAGCATGATAAAAATGGCCTTAAACTTGACGAAAATAATACTTATTTGTCTAACTGTTTATATTATAATCAAGAGGAAAGATCAAAGTATTTTTTGATTATTTTTTAAATTTTTTTTATCATTTCGAGCACGTCTAAATTTGTCGTTTAAAATCATGTTTTGTTTTTTTTCGATTGTCTGCCATTTTTTTAAATTTTTAAAATTTTATAAAAAAAGTTAATTTTTCCGTTTAAAATTCTGCCAAGAAATAGTTACACTTTTTAAAAAAAATATTTTTACAAAATTTAAAATTTAAATGTTTATTTAACATATTTTGAAAGAAAACATTACTTACTTTACGCGCTGAAAAGTGTACTTTAAAAAAAAAAGACAGCGGGTCTGAACAGTAGCGACACATTCGATGTGTTGATTGATGCTGTCATCAAGTATTGACAGCTCACGCGACCTAATTTCATCGTACGGATGGACAAAAGGGAAATAATTTAGCTTTTTATTGAACCAAATTACGTAACCAGATATTAAGGGAAAATTACAGCGTTTTAAATTTTAATTGTTTCTTAGCGTTCCATCTTTACGTGTACGATGCTTTATGAAAATAAAGCTTTCCATCTTTACGTGTACGATGCTTTATAAAAATTTTTTAACTAAGACTGTTGACAGAAAAAATTTCATAAGGTGCATACAAATGAATAATATAATTTAATTACAGTGTAACTCAGATATGAGACCCGGGTATAAGAGAAACACGGATATAAGAGAGATTTTATGTGGTCCCAAATTAGAGCCATACTTACCAAAACAAAATAGATCAAACCCGGATATAAGAGAAACCTGGATATAAGAGACTTTGTCTTCCGGGCCCCGACAACTCTCTTATGTCAGGGTTACACTGTAATTACTTTAATTAGGTATCTTTCTTATGAAAGGCTAAGTGTAGAATATAAATATATACATTTATTATATTTTATTTCATGGTATTATTTGTATTTCACTTCATTTTATTAATTTTGAAATGAAAAGGCTAACTGACAGTGGAGAACAACATTTAGTCATGCAAACCATGTGGCTTTCTTTTGTTTTCATGATGTTTCGTTTCCGGTCTTCCGTATATTTGAATTTAAGCTATTTTTGACACAAAAAAAACGTTATATTAGATTTTTACCTAAAAGCAACTTTCTGATTGTAACCAGGTTTATTTTATAATCTGTAAATGATATTTATCTACTTAATAATACATTGACTAACTGCAACACCATTTTGATCAATTTTAAAATATTTAACAACTTTAAGCAATAAACATAAATTTAACAATAAGAAATAACAAATAATTGTTGTAAAAATTTATTTTTCATCGAAAATGTTTTTTGCTTTCAGGAAATGTTATCCATAGTCATACAAATAAGTAAAAGCAACTAAAAAAGCTTTTGAAATTAAATAATATCTTTGTTTTATTGAGTTTTGTATGTTACAATTCAGAGCTGATTTTAAGGTAGACGGGTCTGAAATAAAAAAAAAAAGTAAAATGGATTTGCTTTGGTCAAAGCCTTGTGCTTTTAACTAATTAATCGCTAAATCAGAACACCTTAGAATTTCATGAGTTTTCATGAAATTACTTATGGGGGGGGTGTAATAAATAAAATAAAAAAATTACCATGATTTAAAAAAAAAAATAAACACATTTATAATAATTTCCATCATTTGTGATAGTTTCTGAAAGTTTCATGAAAATCCGACAATTATTTTCATTTTTACAAGATTTTCAAAATTAACGGCTCCCATTAAAAAGAAAATTCAAAAAAAAAATACACGCTCTCATGAAGGTACCTAATTTATTGTTTGTTAGTTCTTTATATATGTATTTAAAAGATGTAAGGTAGAAATCAAAGCCTGGTTTGCTTTTCTTTAAAATTTGTCCATATCGTCAGTATAACAGGCAAAAATTGACGATATTTTCATAGACAAATTTTAGTGTCAACAATAGAGAGGAAGTGAAAAAAAATGTTTTAAAATCCATTTTATCCTTTAATTATGAAATGACAAGAAATTCTTTTTTGTATTGCATAATTTTCATATTTGTTATAAGTTTTGTTTATAATAAAACTGAGACATTTAAAATTAGAAACTATTTTAATTGCTTTTATGAATATAAATGGATTCTACTTTAGTCCGTCAATAATGAATTTTTACTGGAATTATATTCATTTAAAAAAAGACTTAATTAGAATAAATTATAAACGTTTAGGCATGTCCACTTTTTCGCTAAAAATTGGCATAAGCGGATGAAAATGGCCTCAAACTTGATTAAACAATTTTTTATTGTCTAAATGTTTATGTTATTATTAAGAGGAATGACCAAAGTATTGTTTGAGCATTTTCTTAAATTTTTAATCCTTTCTAACACATCCGAAATTTTAGCTAAAAACCTTCTTTTTTTTTTTTCAGTTTTATTGACATATGTCAGTATATCGACAACTTTCATCAGGGGAATTTATTGGACTGTAGGACAGAAGTGAAAAAATTTTTGCTAATTCTAACTTAACCTGGTTAGTAGAGTTAAATAAAAAAAATACACTTTCAAAAATTTAATTTTTTTTTAACTTATGTCTGAAGAAGAATTCTGGAATAAAAATAACATTGAAAATACGAAAAACCTACATTTAGAATTCAAATTTTATAACAGAGAAAAAAGAGTAACCCACTTGTTAAATACACCTCCTTTTATAAAATTTTTTGGTATTTTTTTTTAATTCGGTTTTTCATTTTCCTAACTAATACAATATAAAAATTAAATAAAATACCATTACATTTCATAAATGAAACAGGTAACTCATGAAATGAGTTTTATTTCTTTTTTATTCTTATGATTATGGCAGTCATGCAAATATTAAATATTCCACAAGGTCACTATATCGTGGAAAGTATCTGTTATGGAAATTGGTTAATCCGAAAAAAAAGATTCTTTTCTATTCCTTTGTGTAGTTATATCTGATATCATATCCATTTGTCATCTGCCAATATACCATCTTTCGATATTTAATATTCTAGGTATGAAAATTAAACACGTATTTATTTTAACCAATTGTCATACCTGTGCTTTTTAATTTTCTCAAAACTTGTTCCATTTTACTTTTAAGCTCTTCTTTACTATATGCACATCAGTGCCAATGTCATCCTGATATACAGTTATATTTTGAATCCCCTCTAAATCTTTACTTTTAAGCTCTTCCTGACTATATGCACATCAGTGCCAATGTCATCCTGATATACATTTATATTTTTAATCCTCTCTAAATCTTTACTTTTAAGCTCTTCTTTACTATATGCACATCAGTGCCAATGTCATCCTGATGTGCAGTTATATTTTGAATCCCCTCTAAATCTTTACTTTTAAGCTCTTCTTTACTATATGCACATCAGTGCCAATGTCATCCTGATATACAGTTATATGCTTAATCCACTCTAAAACTTTTTCAATGGCTTTTTGGAAAATGTGACTCTTGACATTTTTATTTCAAATGGCAGATAAGCCTATCTTATATATCCAATAGGGGTATTCATTGTGGTGACTTCTTGAAACTTGCTATCAATTTTAATCTGATTATATGCAGAGTTAGGGTCAACTTTAACAAAGGATTTCATACCAGCAAATACATGGCATGCTGTTTCAATGTATAGCAATGGAAATAAATCTGAAGAGATCTACTAAATTCATTCTCACATTATAATCGCCATATAATGTATGTTATCCCCAGTTCCCATACTCATATCCTTTGTTTGATTATCTGAAAGTAACAATTCAAAGTAAGTATCACTCAAAAGAACTTTTGTGCATTCGCAGAGAATACCCAACTGCCATCTCTAGGATTTATGGAGGAAATATGTTATGAATACCAAAATCAGAATTTTAAAGATTTCAAAATTTATAAATTCTACTAATTAAAATTTTTTCATCAAATTTCTTTATTTTTTTCTTAAGACAGAGGTCACGGTATTTCTTATACACAAAGACAATTAAAAGCTTTTCTAATTAAATAATGTCTTAGTTTTATTGCATTTTTATTTTACGATTCAGAACAGATTTTCAGTAACTGAGGTGGGTCCTGTTTTTCAAAATGAAATTGATTCTTTCAATTCCCCAAAGAATTGTGCATATAAGTAATATAAACATGAAGCAATACAAAAAAGAATTACTCAGAACTGACATTAAATGAGTTGGGGGAGAGTGGCAAATATAAAAATAGTGGAGGAAACAAATATTCATACGTATACAAAGTTTTAATTTATTGTATTTCCAACTAATGAATAAACATAATTTTCATATAATTAGTTGTACACAGATTCATAACTAAATATGCTTTGAAAGCAGAAAAAAATTTTGATTTAATACAAATAAATCCTATTTATCCATTTTAATAGGTGAAAAAAATATTTGTTCCATGCAAATTTTATATTTTATAACTTTTAAATTACTTTAATGCTCTAGATCATTCAAGTGGAATATTCTAGAATGTTTCATTAATGTTATCAGTAGTTATTTTTGTTTCAAGATACAAACAGAACATTCTGTAATTGATATTCGTGCAAGAAGGTTATCATCATGGCAAGAGGTGAAGAATTGATAAATTTGCAAAAAGAACTGATTGTTAAGCTCTGGAAAGAAGGTAAAAGTTACAGAAAATCTCAGACAAAGTGAATATTCCATTTACTACCATTAATTCATTCATTGCAAGGTATAAAAAAAACTGAAAACTGATGAAAACAAAAGAACAGTTACTCCTTGGAAGATTTCTCCAAGATCTTTGAGAAAATTATTGCATCAAATTAAACAAAATCCAATGGTTACTAAAATTTGCGAATCATTAAGGGAGAACTACAAGAGATTGGTTGCTGTAGAAGTGAATAATGGCTATTCTACAAAGTATTAAATCAAGATTATGTATTCTTTTTTGTATTGTACAAATTCTTTTTCACCTGTTAAAATATGATTTCTTTCTATTAAATCAGAATATTTTCTTTTCTATACATATTTATTTATTATGCATCTGTGTACAGTTATATGAAAGCTATGTTTATTCATGAATTGGAAATACAATTAAAAAATTGTGTATGAATATTTCTTTCCCCTTCCCTGCATGTATAGTCTCATTGTGATTGTGCAGTAAGAAATCTGTGCAGACTTGTTAAGTTTTAGGTATTTTGACTTTATAGTCTTACTTACAAAGACACTTGCTGATGAAATGTTAGAAAATTCCCAGTAAATTTTAAATCGCTATTGCTCTTATTTTCTTATAATGTCATGTATGGGCACCCATATTTACAAAAGTCAGCATATTTATGGACACAAAATATTTTCAAATCAAAACATTTTTTACATAATATAATAAATCAAGTGGACAATAGCACATTCATTGTGGAAATTATTTTATTATTTCTGTGTTTTCTTTTCCATTGTTAACTATTGGTTTAATAATTAGAATGTGGTATTAATGAAAGATCTCCACTTGTCCTGATAATCACACACCTGGTGGTGCCTGCTATGGGCATAATCTTATGCCTTGTGTCATTAGTCCAACATGAGGTCTAAAGAACTTTAAACATCAACAGATTTGTATTGATTCTGAATTGACAATGTTCGAATTTTAATTGCATACATTTCATCAGATACGACGTGAAGCAATCTTCTTTCACTGGTTAACACACTGAAATGTTTGATCTTCACTGATGGCTGCTGCTGTTGAAATAATAATTGCATATATCTTTCATAATATGGACTGCTTTCATATATTATTCACTGCTGCAAATAATATATAACTTATGCCTTCTTTCTTTACAGAAGCTGTACAAATCCGCATTGGGCATTACTGAGAATTTCATTGAAGGAAAAGACATTACACTTTCCATGAAAACACTAACAAATATGAGCGACAAGAAATAATGTACTTTGAAATGTATGGTTTATTTTTTTACAAAAACACATTTTAAGTTATATTTGAATATAGAGTAAACATAGCACGTATTCATGTGACATTTGCTAAACTGTTGTGAAGTCAGACAATAAGCAAAATGGAAACACATATTACAAAGAAACCATATTCTTGTGAGGTTTGTGGATCTGCATTTTCACGCAAGTCACATTTAATACCACATATGCGAACACACACGGGAGAGAAACCCTATTCTTGTGATGTTTGTGGATCTGCATTTTCATTCAAGTCACATTTGGTGTCTCATATGCGTACTCACACTGGTGAGAAACCCTATTCTTGTGATGTTTGTGGATCTGCATTTTCAGAGAAGTCCACTTTGGTCAAACATATGCGTTCACACACTGGAGAGAAACCCTATTCTTGTGATGTTTGTGGATCTGCATTTTCACGTAAGTCAGATTTAGTGGTACATATGCGTACACACACTGGAGAGAAACCCTATTCTTGTGATGTTTGTGGATCTGCATTTTCACACATTTCATGTTTAGTGTTACATACACGTACACACACTGGAGAGAAACCCTATTCTTGTGATGTTTGTGGATCTGCATTTTCAGTGAAGTCCAGTTTGGTCAATCATATGCCTACACACACTGGAGAGAAACCCTATTCTTGTGATGTTTGTGGATATGCATTTTCATGGAAGTCCAGTTTGGTCAAACATATGCGTACACACACTGGAGAGAAACCCTATTCTTGTGATGTTTGCGGATATTCATTTTCAGAGAAGTCCACTTTGGTCAAACATTGGCATACACACACTGGAGAGAAACCCTATTCTTGTGATATTTGTGGATCTGCATTTTCACACAAGTCATATTTAGTGCTACATATGCGTACACACACTGGAGAGAAACCCTATTCTTGTGATGTTTGTGGATCTGCATTTTCACAGAAGTCAAATATGGTCACTCATATGCATACACACACTATAGATCAGCTATAGTTTCCTGAAATTTGTGGATCTCCATTTTTATGGAAATGATATTGAGCTGTTTTGTTATACAGATGAGAAAGAAAAGAAATGTTATGATGTTTGCTGATACGTATCTCGAGAAAGATTTTGTTGCATCATGTGTATACACAATAGACAGAAACCCTGTCGTAGTCCACATTTAGTTTCTGAATCAGCAGAAAATTCTTCTGTAATGCATCATGTAAAAACCTGTAGAAATGACAAATTGTGTATATACCTTTTCTGAGAAGCCGTATTTTGTATGAAATATGAATCACGCTATTGTAAAACGTTGGCATAGTCATATTTGGGAGAAATCATATTCTTGTATAGTTTGTGGATCTGCATTCTCATGGAAATGATGTCTAGTGAGAAATTTTGTTGCAACATGTGTATACACAATAGACAGAAACCCTATTGTATTTCACATTTAGTTTCTGAATCTGTCTTGTATCATGTAAAATCCTGTAGAAATAAAAAATGGTGGCTCTATCTTTTCTGAGAAGTTATATTTTGTGTGAAATATGAATCCTATTCTTGTAAAAACTGTAATGCATTATTTTCAAATAATGCAAAATTCAATAGACTTGCTGCAATGTTGTTATGTGCACATCTTGCATCACAATAGCATAAAAATATTTTACAACTGTATTGAATTTTTTTACTTTCTTTGAGGAAAAACAATCCCTTTTGATGATATCTGTAAAATGTAAACAAAAAATTTCAGAATCTTTTAAAAATAAAATTTTTGGGCTCAAGATAAGTTTCTAAATACATTTAAGGATTAATTAACTGGATTTTCTGAAAGTAATGATTACTTTTTCTCTCTAAAAGAATATAAATAACCATCTTAAGTCACTTTCACACCACTGTGACATAGCTTCCCTTTTCCTCTTCTATAAATATTTTCATAGTAATTGTTCTGATGAACTTCTTCTACGGTAACTAGACTTTATGAATTTAAGCACAGTACTAGATTGTCAGCAAAGTCTTACTATTTAACAGTTGAAATTGTTAGATGTAAACAATTTCTATGGTAACATTTTTTTCTCTCTCATTTCTTGTTTGTGGAGTTCTTTTCTGGGTTCATGCTTTCCAGTCAACTTGATAATGATGGAAGTTAAAAAGGGTTCCCTCAGATGATTAAAAGAGAGTAGTTTTGTTTTGGAGGTGTTAAAATTAACATTGAAACAATTTGTCACATTAATTTTGTCCCATTTAACAATTTTTTTTAGAACAGCTGTCAATTTGACCTTATTTAAAAGATCAGACTCACTATTAAGACAGTAGTAAATCAATCTTTTTTTCGACTTTTTCTCTACAAATGTGAAATTTGGATCTGGTACAGCAGGCACATCAAACAAATATCTCATTGTGTATGCAAAAGTGTTAAAAAACTTACATTCAAACATCAAAATAACCTGAAGCTTTAAGAATTCGCATAGTTAAAACTTATAATGATGAAGAAGGCTATAAAAATCTGTTGGTTGTCAACAAAACGTAACAAGTGCAAGTAGACATCTAGTTTAGCAAATTCTGCTGTGACGTTTGCAGTTTTCCAATACACATTGGTCAATGTCAGAATCAATGTGCATACATCTACAGTGCAACAAAATTTGAATGATGATGTTCTTCATGGCAGCATGCCTAGAAAAAGTCGCTGCTTACAAAATAGCACAAGCATGCTTGCTTTAACTATGTCAAAGCTCATATCAATAAGATAGAAACATTCTGGCAAAAAGTTTTATGGTCAGATGAGACCAAAGTAGAGATTTTTGGGAGGAACAATAGATGGTATATCTAGTGAGCTCCTAATACGTCTTTTGAATAGAAGAATTTGATACCAACCATTAAATGTGGCAGTAACAGCATTATTATTTGGTGTGCTTTACTGCAGATGGAGGAAGCAAAAGAATATGCATGGTACAATGGAGTCTGCAAGATAACAAGCAATTTTGAATGAAAGTGTCTTGTCCTCAGTTCAAATGTTCGGTTTATGTCAAGCCTGGAACTTCCAATAGGACAATGATCTGAAGCATCAAAGCAGAGCTACAAAAGGACGTTCGTAAAAAGAAATTTCAAGTCTTGGAATAGCCTTGTTACAGTCTTAATCTTAACTCAATTAAAAATTTCGGATACATATGAAAGAAGGCAGTGGATACATGCAAACCAGGTAATATCAAACAATTGTGGGAGTTTTGTTGAGAAGAATTGTCAAAAATCGACACTCCTGCCAGAAACTTCTTAAAATTATAGAAAAAGACTGGTTGACATTGTAACCTCAAAAGGATCACTGACCAAATATTAAATGGAAGGGTTCACATACTTTTGCACATCCTAATTTTTAATTTTCAATTACTGCTTGGTAAACATTTTTTAAAGTGAACTGATTTAATAAATGTTTCTCTTTATGAATATATAACTTAGTTTTTGAAAGTGTTTCTAATTGATTTCATAAGGTTTCTCTTTGTGAATATATAGCTACATTTTTTAAAGTGAATTGATTTAATAAAGGTTTCTTTTTATGAATATAGCTTATAATTAATGAATATAGCTTAATTAAGATTTGTTGATAATCTATGAAAATGAGATAATCTTTGAAAATATGTTAGTGGTTCACTTTGTACAGCATTATATATATACAGCCATATTGCTTGTGCATAAAACACGTGTGTTCACATAAAGAAGATTGCAACACATAGGACTACTATCCAATCACATTCTCAATAGGAATTGCCCACTTACAATGATCAAAGAATCTATTAGCAAGGCTTCCAAACATGACAGAAACTCTCTCCTTACCTCAGCCTAAGCTGGAATGACTTTGTGGTGTTACTTTTCTGTAGGTTTTGCCACTTTCACTTAATTCTTATTTAGGATTATAGTTTTCTTTACAAGTGTTGTCCCAGAAACTCATCAAGTTAGATTAAGGGCTGAAGTATAAGGTATGAAAGCCTATCAAGATGGAGTAACTTATGCAGCAAGTAAAATTTTTCATTTTCTTTTATTTTCTTATTTATTAATAGAGCAACTAATCAAATGGGTGGATATTCCAGTGAGTAAAATTTATTATAGAATTTATGAGATTATTTGTTTTTTCAATTCCCCAAGTACCTATGCATATATCTAATATAAAAATGAAGCAATATAAAAAACAGAATCTTCTTACAATTTACATTAAATGGTTTGGGATGGGTGGCAGATATATATATATATATATATATATATATATATATATATATATATATATATATATATATATGGATTATTGTGATTCAGCAGAGATTTGGGGTAAGAAAGCCTTGAAGACTTGTTAAATTTTAAATAGTTTGGCTTTATAGTCAATTACAAAGACACTTGTAATGGGAACGAGTACTTGTTGTCACTTTTGTAATGCTTGTTGTAGTAGAGACTTTGTAATCAGAGATGCAACTATAGTAACTCTGTTGAACAATACTAGTGTCAGACACCTTTGAATATCACTCACACTAATAGTACTTGCTCAATAATACTCGCTTAAAATGTAACCTCTGAATAGTGATCTGATTTGTAATTCGTATAGTGATCACTTAGATGCAACGCTAATTTCCTTTAACATCAAATGATCTAATTATTCAAAATGGGATCTCAGATTATATATATATATATATATATATATAGATATATAGATATATATATATATCTCGTGGTCGTGATTTGGTGAAGACTTGTATTAAGAAAGCCTTTCAGACATGGTAAGTTTTAGGTATTTTGGTTTTATAGACTTATTTACAAAAACACTTGCTGATGAGATGTTCGAAAATTCCCAATAAATTTTGAATAATTATTGCTCTTATTTTCTGATAATATGATGTATGGATAGCCATATTTACAAAAATTGGTAGGTTTATACCTGCACAAAAAAATTCAAAATTCTTTTAAAATACTGTGCTTGCTGAATTAAGCTTTTCTAATTATGATTAGTAAATACAGATTTTACTTAATAACGATATTGCCTAACTGATGCAAATTAATTTGGAATTTTAAAAGATTTAAAACTTTATAAAAAATATTAAAATCAAAATGTTTAAAAAATGAGCACAAATGTAAAATTTCCTTCTTCCCCAAAAGAAAAAATCACCGAGTAAAGACATTCAAACTTCCTATATTCTAATTTATAGACTCTCTTTGATGCAAGTAAAGACACCCAGACTTCCTATATTCTAATTTATAGACTCTCTTTGATGCAAGTAAAGACACCCAGACTTCCTATATTCTAATTTATAGGCTCTCTTTGATGCAAGTAAAGACACTCAGACTTCCTATATTCTAATTTATAGACTCTCTTTGATGCAAGTAAAGACACTCAGACTTCCTATATTCTAATTTATAGACTCTCTTTGATGCAAGTAAAGACACTCAGACTTCCTATATTCTAATTTATAGACTCTCTTTGATGCAAGTAAAGACACTCAGACTTCCTATATTCTAATTTATAGACTCTCTTTGATGCAAGTAAAGACACTCAGACTTCCTACATTTTAATTTATAGACTCTTTGATGCAAGTAAAGACACTCAGACTTCCTATATTCTAATTTATAGCCTCTCTTTGATGCAAGTAAAGACACTCAGACTTCCTATATTCTAATTTATAGACTCTCTTTGATGCAAGTAAAGACACTCAGACTTCCTATATTCTAATTTATAGACCCTCTTTGATGCAAGTAAAGACACTCAGACTTCCTATATTCTAATTTATAGACTCTCTTTGATGCAAGAAAAACAAAATGTTAATCAAAAAACATAATTTTAAAATAATAGTTAAAAATTTCTTTGGTCTTTCATCATAATAATAAATTTTGACATTAAAGTGTTTGTTTTGTTAAGTTTGGATTATGTTTTCATCATCTGTACTCAGTTTTTAGTGTTCTGCGTGTCATGCCATTTCTTGATATCTCAGTATTGGTTACTTTCCCTGTGGATAAAAGCACTGGTTGCATAATCCAAAAAGTGACTTGACCAAAAGAATTGTGTGTTCAATTCCTGGCCACAGCAGAGTGAACAAACTTGAAGAGTTGAGATACTAGAGTGAATTAACTGAGATATACAAAAAGTCACTCAAATGCATAGCATGTTGAATAAGAAAAATCTACCTCTATGGTGAAATTAAAGCGTTTGGTTTGAAGTTACAATGTATATCCACCTAAGAGGGTCAGTGTGTATAATGGTAAAAACATTGTGAATGGCAATAATGATGATAACAGTCCAAACAATATAGTGTAAATATCAACAATACCTCATGTCCAAAATATATATAGAAATAATATCTCCAGATAGGAATTTAATTTTCTTAATTTCTCTACCAACAAACCATTTCAGCATTAATCACCCATAGTGGTTGAAATGCTGGTAAAATAACCAATCGATCTTAATTTTCACTTCAGCTTGCTTTTCTCTCATTTCTGTGTTACAATCAAATGTTTTCATCCATTTTTTATGTTCTTAATTTCCACACTTTACTATTCTTAAATGAAAACATTTCTTCAAATCATCAATCAAATACTGTACATCTGGAAAATGGTGCGTTTATTGTGGTCAACATACTTCTAGGCCTTTTGACTAAGATCAAAGTGTATTATCTGTTCTCATCAACTTAATCTAATTCTCTCTCTCCACTTGTAACTTTCCTTCTTTCTTTCATCTTCTAGGCCTTTTCACTAAGATCAAAATGTAGTATCTGTTCTCATCAGCTTAATCTGATTCTCTCTCTCCAGTTCTTTCTTCCTTTTATTCTTACCTCCACAGAATCAAGATACCTATGATTTAAAATGAATTTAAAAAAAATGAAAATCTTTCTTGAAGCTTTTATTTTATTTTTAATTTCAAGCTAATAGATTATACAAAATACTTTGCTGTATTTCAAAACTAAATTGAGTATGAAGAGTTTCCATTTTGAAATTGCTGAAATTTTTTATTTTTAGCCATCTTTAATCACAATATAATTCAGTATTACAATCTAATGATGTTAAAAAATGTTCTAAAATTAAAATATACTTTTGTAAACTTTATTAAAATTAGCTGAATTAAAGTTTAATGAATCTGATTTGGAACAAATATTACTTTCAGTTTTAAATATCACAGAAACTCTTTTTTATCACAGTGGTAGCTGTTTATTCAAGGTGTTGACAGCTTGTGTGGCAGATGGAAGTTCATCTAATGTTTTTCTGTGGTGGATATATCTGTAAAAATAATTAAAAATATTATGTGAGCATCTTTGTTATATAATTTTTAAGTTCTCAGAAATCTTTAAAATTTAGGAAAATATTCTGTGTAATCTAATGTTTAATTGAATTTTAAATTCACTATAGTTATAACTCTTATTTTCTGATGATGTCGTGTATGAACATCCATATTTACAAAAACCTCACATTTATGCACACAAACAAAATTATTTAAAAACATTTGTGTTTGATGATCTGTACTAAGCTTTTTGATTCATGATTAGTAAATATAGCTTTCATTTAATAACAATATCACTTAAAGGAACAAAGTCATCTGGAAACTTAAAAGATTCAAAACTAGTAGAGCTACCCATCATTACTCAGGATTTAATAAGTTAAATTAATAGCAACAATATAACTTCAAATTCATTTATTCAAACACAAAAAAATATATATTCTCCAGGTTTTTGTCAAATATAAATATTGACACAAAATTTAATTTCTCGAATTTTCTGAAATTCAATATGTGGGGTAACTGATCTATAAAAATATATTCATCATGATTTTCTAAAAAAAAAAAAAAACATTTTTAAAATAATTTCATTCATTTGGGAATAATTCCTCAAAGGTTCATTAAAAACCTACAATTGTTTGGTTTTTGTAAGAATTTCCAAATCAATATGTTTTCTCCCTGCAAAAAAGATGCCAACATTTCCCATACTAACCTTTCATCTTGTGCGTCAACACCAATTCTTAGTTTGGGAACTTTTTGCCATATTACTGTTGCTTTGCCTAATTAATGTTAATATATCTTGCAGATATTGTTTGCTTGCTTTATATAATTTTTTTGCTCTGTTCTTTTTTCTTGTTATTGTCAAATTTAACTCACTCTACAAATATAATTTAATAATGAAAATATTCTTTGCTCTTTCCTCTTAATAATAACAAAAATTTTGACAATAAAACTTTGTTTCTATTAATTCTGGACCATTTTTTTCATCACAACCTGCTAATTTCTTAGCAAATTGGTGGATGTACCTATGCTAAATGTTTCATAGTGATTGAATGGATTAATTTTCTCATCAATTAAAATCCCAGTTGATGTAATTGATTATTTTCAAACTAAAAGATCTTACTAACAGTTTGCAGATTCTGTCAATGTAATAAGAATATTTTATTCACGGGAATACTTTATTCAATTCCCTTATTGCTTTGGTGCTACTTATGCTTGACAATCATCATTTTGTTCTCATTTGGATTTGTGTAATGTTTTGTTCATATGCAATACTCACCTCTGTTTTATTTGATAACTTATTTTAGTGCTACTTAAGTTGTTATAAAAAAGATTGTTGGGAGCATCACAGATTAATTAGTCCCGTATGTTTATGTGGACTCAAAGGAGATTACTTAAATCATACTGTCATTTGCTTTTTATAAGAAACCAAAGTCAACACATGCAATTTATTAAATAAACTTTGCTGCCATAATTCTCACAAAATATATTTTCTTAATTGAACTGGTTTTGTATTGAACTTTTGTATTTAATTTTTTTTTAATTTTTGTTCAGCCAATTTATAAAAAAAACTGTTTCCTGTCATAATTCTGAAATAAATAAAGTTTCCTAATTAAACTGTCTTTTTGTTTTCAATTTACTCAATTTTTAAAAAAAAACTTTATTTTGCCAATGTAAAAACTTAAATCTGTCATAATTCTCAAAAAATATATTTTCTTTATTGAATTGTGATTAAGTGTAAAATACTGATTTTTTAATAAATTATTTTATAAAAAAAAACTATTTTTCTGGCAAGAGATTTGGCAGGATTAAAATTGTATTTTGGGACAATGGTAAAAAAAATGTAATCTGGAGAACAACAGTTTTTACACAACAATTTATTAAAAAAGATTCAGTTAAGACCTACTAAATTTCCCATGGATGCACCCAAATCAACACTGGTGGGCCTCCAATAACTATAGCATTAAAAATCATTTTGCATCACTGCTTCATCTTTATTGTTATACCTACAGCCTTTTTCAGGCATCTGTTGATCCAGGTAGCCAGGTGAAGTTCTATGATGAATTGAAGCTATCTTAGCAGGTGTGTATCTCAGATGCTACTGCAAGTCAAGAGAATTTAAAAATATTATGGTAAGATACAATAAAGGAAAGACGTTTCACTTTAACAGCTGTTTCTACTTTGTGGCAAAAGACCAAATCCTTTCTGATTGGCTATGCTTTCACATCTCCTTTATAAATTCTCTCTCTACAAAACATCTAAGATACAATAAAGGAAAGACATTTCACTTTGACAGCTGTTTCTACTTTGTGGCAAAAGACCAAATCCTTTCTGATTGGCTATGCTTTCACATCTCCTTTATAAATTCTCTCTCTACAAAACATCTAAGATACAATAAAGGAAAGACGTTTCCCTTTGACAGCTGTTTCTACTTTGTGGCAAAAGACCAAATCCTTTCTGATTGGCTATGCTTTCACATCTCCTTTATAAATTCTCTCTCTACAAAACATCTAAGATACAATAAAGGAAAGACATTTCACTTTGACAGCTGTTTCTACTTTGTGGCAAAAGACGAAATCCTTTCTGATTGGCTATGATTTCACATCTCCTTTATTTATTCTGTGGATAGGATATTGTTGCCACACACACATATACATATATGACTGAGAGAGAGAGAGAAAGATTCTTGATAGAACATAATGGTTGATGTTGCATTTCAATGCAACATCATTGTTGACAGGAAAACAAGAAGCAGAAAGTTTCATGGGCAAGAAATGTGAGCGAAGAAACTGTCAACATAGAACATACAGTTGCATCTAGCAATATCAACAGCAAAATACGATCTTGAAGTCATGTGACCAAATATGAAAGCTCAGCAGAACAAAAGTTTTGAAATTATCTTAAAATTTGATACGATAAATATTACCTCATACAATTCACATTGAGACTACATAACCAATATTAAATTTATTTTTCAAAGAGTAAAAATGTTTATATATGTAAGGAATTTGTTTAATTATTTTGTCAATCTTGTGTTCCTGTTTTTTATATATATATATATATATATATATATATATATATATATAGGATTGATATACTGGTTAATAAAAAAGGAAAAATCAAAAGGAACCAATATAGTCAGTATGATATATATTTGTTATCAACCATTTGAGAGAAATTAAGCACGGAGAGAAGGGTTTTAACTTCAGAATTCTTGGACACACCTGTGACCTTTATCAATATTCTGAGGAACAGAGAAACATGAATTCCTCACTGATAGATGCTTTTGTAGATAAGGTATTTTCCAGTGGAAATCATATTATGAGCAAAGCCAGAACTTTGTCTAATCACTCAATGTGTGAAAATTTTGAAAAAAAAAAAAATTGAAAATAAAAATAAAATGTAGATCTGTGTAAAACTGTCGGAAGGGACAGAGATTGTAATCATTAAGATAGTTATAGGTTGCGGACAGGAAAAGGTGTCACGTGTGTAGCAAAAATTGACAGATCATGTGGTTGAATGATGAAAACTAAAAGAAAAAGAAGGAAGAAAGAAAATAATAAGGAGGAAACGGAATATATAATAATAAAATAAAACAAAAATATCATACAAAGGAACAAAAATATTGATAAAAAACTGGAAATCTTTTGTAAAAAAATATTTTAATAAAATAAGGAAAAAACAGAGAGTACAAAGTGCATACATACAGAGATGCATATGTGCACTGAACTGTATGTACATACACACAAGCCCACACACATACATATGTACCACCATACACATATAGATATAAATGCATGTACAAAATCAATATGTATCTTCACTCACCTTTCTCTTTCATTAAATAATCTTGTATGTAAAGGAGCATTATTAATAGATTCTATGATGGTATAAAGTTGGTGATTTCAATGAAGATGATGAGAAATTGAAAGCATAGGTAGTGTAGTTGATTATAGTTCTCCTTGTGGAAATTGTACTCTCTGAGGAAACCTAAATCCTTTTTTAGTCTTTCAATTTAAAAATTTACTTTTAGGAGAGACTTTAAATCTGACCTGCATCTGTCCTCCAGGCTGTCGAACCAAAATGCCAAAAGCACACATCTGACATTATGGATATCATAACCAGATTGGTTGAAGTGCATACAGACTGGGAAATGGTTGTTTTTGTCCCTGATTTTTTTTTTGGTGCTTACTGCAACAGAGACGGAACTCTGTTCCAGTTTCTCCTCCATAATTTCCCCCTGCATATAAGATTGAAACTCAAAGCAAGCCTGTTTGAATACCATGTGACTTCTGGGTGGTGTGATTATAAATGTTGTGAGTGATGATGTGTTTGCAGACCAGGCACTGGGGTTTGTTGAATGTGACATTCCTTTGGTGAGGTGATGAGTTGCATTTTGGATGATCTTAAAAGTCTGAAAAGGCTGGGGGTGGCTTACTGAAATCTTTGGTTAAGGTGTTGGAAAATTTGTGGATATTGTAATTAAAATAAAAGACCATAGGGACTCTGGAATTATTTTTTTTAGTTTCTTAGGTAAGGTCAGTATTTCTGTCATGATTGGAAGACTTGCTAATAGATTCTTTGATCATTGTAAGTGGGCAATTCCTATTGAGTAAGTGATTGAATAGTAGTCCTATGGATTGCAATCTTCCTTATGTGAACAGATGTGTTTTATACACAAACATTGGCTGTATATATACAATGCTGTGCTAAAGTAAGTGAACCCCTAAGATAATATTTTAAAAACTATCTCATTTTCATAGATGATCAACAAATCTCAATTAAGCTATATATTCATAAAGAGAAACATTTATTAAATCAATTCACTTTCAAAAATGATTATCAAGCAGGAATAAAATTATTGACAACTAAAAATTAGGATGTGCAAAAGTAAGTGAACCATTCCATTTAATATTTTGTCATAGTTCCTTTTGAGGTTACAATGTCAACCAGCCTTTTTCTATAATTTTTAAGAAGTTTTTAGCAGTAGTGTCAATAAAATTTTTATTTGCAAAACTCACACAATTGTTCGATATTACCTGGATTTCATGCATGCAGTGCCTTCTTTCACTTGAATTACAGTAGCTTTTTTTTGCTTTTGTGGCTATGCTTTGACATTTCAGATCATTGTTCTCTTGGAAGTTCCAGCCTTGAAATAAACCCAACGTTTGAACTGAGGACAAGACACTCATTCAAAATCGCTTATCTTTCAGACTCTATTGTTCCATGCATATTATTTTTCTTGTTCCATCTGCAGTAAAGCACACCAAATCTTTATGCTTTTACTGCCACATTTAATGGCTGGTATCAAATTCTTCCCTTCAAAAGCTGTATTAGGAGCACACCAGATATACCATCTATTGTTCCTCCCAAAAATCCCTACTTTGGTTTCATCTGCCAATAAATCTTTTTGCCAGAATGTTTCTTATTGATACGAGCTTTAGCATACTTAAGGCAAGCATGCTTGTGCTATTTTGTAAGCAGTGACTTGTAATAGGCAAGCTGTTATGAAGAACACCATCGTTCACATTTTGTTGCACTGCAGATGTATGTACACTGATTCCGACATTGGCCAGTGTGTATTGGAAAACTGCAAAGGTCACAGTATGATTTGCCAAACTAGATGTCTACTTGCTCTTGTTATTTTTTTGTGGACAGCCAATAGATTTTTGTAGCCTTCTCCATCATTATAGGTTTTAACTGTGATTTCTTAAAGCCTCAAGTTATTTTGATGTTTGCATATATTTTTTAAAATTTAGTCCCTAATTGCACACTTTTGCATACACAATGATTTATATTGTATAACTACAGTAAATACAAGCTTACCAAAAAAATGAACATGTGTCATTTTGATTTTTACATGTGCACAAAAAATTATTTGCATTAGCAAACATGAAAAACAAAAATACAGAATGTAAATATAAGGGTTCAATTACTTTTGCACATCTCAATTATTAATTAATATTTTTTATTCCAGCTTTTAAATATTTTTGAACTTGGTTGTAATTCATTTAATAAATGTTTTTCTTAAATGATATATGGAACTTTTTCATTTTTTAAATTGTTTGATGTGCCTACTGTACCAAATCCAGATTTCACATTTGTAGAGGAGAAAAAGGTGGAAAGAAGAATGATTTACTACTGTCTTAATAGTGAGTCTGATCTTTTCAATAAGGTCAAACTGGCAGCTGTTCTAAAAAATAATGACCTACAGTCTGTTGAAATTTTCATGAAGTATTCAGTAATGAATATTTTAGTGAATGGGTTATTTTATTAAAATTTCCATCTGGCCTATTATGTCTTACTTCACAATAGTTGAGCAGATGTTACAGGAATATGGCCAATCATTCCTGTTTATTCATAGATAACACTAAATGTGTTTTTGTAGAATGTTAGACCACACATTTCAAAGTGCTTTATTTCTTTGCAGATAATTTTGGCATTGTAGATCCTTGACTTTCACATGAAGTAGCATATATTTCTCTGTGTTTTCATGGAAAGTGTAGGGTCTTTTCCTTCATCAGATCTGTGTGATGTATTGTTTTTCATGGGAACATGTAACTATGTCTCTGTGATGCACAGATGGGGATGATAAAGCATTAGATTTTTATGAAAACTGTGATGCAGCATGTGCACATACCAGAATTGCAGAAATTTTTTGTATTTTGCAGCATTTGAAAATAACAAATTATAGCTCTTAGAATATGATTCATATTTCAAACAAAATATGACTTCTCAGAAAAGGTATATCCACAAGTTTTTATGTCTACATGTTTTTACATGATGCCCTACAGTAGAAATTTCTGCTGATTCAGAAAATATATGTGGAATATGATAAGTTCTCTGTCTATTGTGTATACACATTATGTAACAAAATTTCCCTGGAAATACGTATCAGCAAACATCATATCTTTTCTTTCTAGTGAGTATACAAAAATGGCTCAACATCACTGCCATGAAAATGGAGATCAAAATTTCAAGAAAATATACCTTATCTATAGTGTGTATACATGTGATTGACCATATTTGAATTGTGTGAAAATGCAGAACCACAAACTTCACAACAATATAGCTACTCTCCAGTGTGTGTAAGCATATGTTGGACCAAATTTGACTTCACTGAAAATGCAGATCCACCAACTTCACAAGAATAGGGTTTCTTTCCAGTGTGTGTACGCATATGTTGGACCAAATTTGACTTCTGTGAAAATTCAGATCCACAAATTTCACAAGAATATGGTTTCTCTCCAGTGTGTGTACGCATATGTTTGACCATATCCGACTTCTCTGAATGTGTAGATCCACAAACTTCACAAGAATAGGGTTTCTCTCCAGTGTGTGTACGCATATGTCGTACTAAATGTGATGCCTGTGAAAATACAGATCCAAAAAACTTCACAAGAAAATGGTTTCTCTCCAGTGTGTGTATGCATATGCCGCACTAAATGTGACTTCCGTGAAAATGTGGATCCACAAACTTCACAAGAATAAGGTTTCTCTCCAGTGTGTGTACGCATATGCTGCATTAAATTTGACATTATTGAAAATGCAGATCCACAAACTTCACAAGAATATGGTTTCTCTCCAGTGTGTGTATGCATATGGCTATCTCTACTTGACTTGCATGAGAATGTAGATCCACAATCAATACAAGAATATGGTTTCTGCCCAGTGTGTGTACGCATATGATATACTAAAGGTGATTTCTGTGAAAATGCAGATCCACAAACTTCACAAGAATATGGTTTCTCTCCAGTGTGTGTACGCATATGGCTATCTCTATTTGATTTGCATGTGAATGCAGATCCACAAACAGTACATGAATATGGTTTCTCTCCAGTGTGTGTACACATATGTCTTACTAAATGTGATTTCTTTGAAAATACAGATCCACAAATTTCACAAGAATATGGTTT
Source organism: Acanthosepion esculentum (assembly GCA_964036315.1). NCBI lineage: Eukaryota > Metazoa > Mollusca > Cephalopoda > Sepiida > Sepiidae > Acanthosepion > Acanthosepion esculentum. The sequence goes on from OZ038479.1 coordinate 11,758,358, forward strand.
CTCTCCAGTGTGTATACACATATGTCGCATTAAATATGACCTCTGTGAAAATGCAGATCCACATACTTCACAAGAATATGGTTTCTTTGTAATATTTGTTTCCATGTTGCTTATTATGTCCAACTTCACAACAGTTTAGCACATGTCACATGAATATGTCCTATATTTCCGGTTTTTTGTATGTAACATTGAAATGTACTGTTTATTTTTTTTTCAAAAACACATTTAAAGTACATTATTTCTTGTCAGATAAAGTTCATTGTCATGCTTTTGTCAATGTAAATCCATGATGTTCCTATGAGCCATGCAGCATATATTTGTCTGTGTTTTCATAGAAAGTGAAATGGCTTTTCCTTCAATGAAATTCTCAATAATAACCAATGTGGATTTTTTCAGCCATAACATCTGCAAAGAAAGAAGGCATAAATGATATATATCAATGGCAGCAGTGAATCATATATGAAGGCCATCTATATTATGAGTAATACATGCAATTATTATTTCAATAATGCAGCAGCAGCAGCCACGAGTGAAGATCAAACATTTGCAGTGTGTGAACCAAAATTGCTTCACAATAACATCATATCTTATGAAATGTCTGATTAAAATCAGAACAATGTCATTTCAGAAAACACACAAATAGGAATCTTCAAAAATATCAGTTGATTCTAAAAGTTTTTTCGACATTGTCTTGGAATAATGACACTAGCAAGAAGATCATGTCCATACCTGGTGTGAGATTATCTGCTGCAGGCATTTCTGCCCAATAAAAACAAATCATCACATTCATCAGAGCCTAGGAAAAGAGAAGATCCTTTGATAAATCTCCTTCCATGGGACTGTAAGCAGCAGCACAAAACTGAGAGATAAATGTTGATCTGGGAAAGAAACTGAAGTATTTATTAAACTAATATTTAACAATTAGAATTTAAAGTCCATAGTGAAAATGAAATAATTTTCATAATTGTCTCCTTGAATGAAGTATATATTACAGGAAAATTGTTTTTATATAAACTGAGTAAATTATAAATACGTTTATGAAAATTTTGATGAGAAGATTTATTTCAACTTCAAATAATAATGTTACATCTATTATTACAAAAGTAGAAGCAAAAAACAAAAATATCTACAGGATAAAATTTCAAATCCCAACTTTAAAATTGAGTGCAATACCATGATTCCAAAACCTACCTGCCCTAATGATAAAGTTCATAGCAGACTGCTCTGGGTTTATCTACTGCAGGCATTTCTGCCCTTGAAAAGCAAACCATCATTTTCACCAGTACCAAAGAGATCATTTGCTAATTTCCACTTTTTTAGCCTGTCAGCAGCATCAAACATGGGAACTGATATTTGATCTGCCTATTAAAAAAAATCCATCATTTTCATCAGTGCCAAGGAGAAGAGAAGCTCTTTTGCTAGGACCCCTTTCTTGAAGTAACCAGCCCAGATGTGGCAGCAATATTATTACTGTTCACCATTGCAGTGGCAGCAAATTGACTGAAGCTGAGATGAAGCAGAAGTAACAAGGCCACATGTGACAGAAATATTAAAAATGTCCTCCATTAATGTGGCAGCACATTAACTGAAGCTGAGATGAAGCAGAAGTAACCAGCCCAGATGTGGCAGCAATATTCAGTGTATGGACGAATGACAGATTTATAAATGTGTAAGACATGTGCTGATGATAAAACTTGTCTAGTATGACACAGTGAACCATATTTCTTTGTAGCATACGAATCAATTTATTCAATATAATGTTTCCAATTCATGTCAGCTGAAATCTTTCGCCACAGAAGACACAATGAGTCACTTGCTTGAGTTCGCATCAGTCATGCTGATAGAGGGCAAAATAATTCAGAGTTACTATGAGCCTCTAATATTTTGCTAAGGAATCTTTCATTTTTTGTCAAGTAATGTTTCTGAATTGTAGGATGCTTTTCCATTTATGATTAGTAAATATTTTTTTACTTAATAATAATATCATCTGACCATCACAAATTAATTCAGAATATGAAAAGTTTTAAAATTTGATGAATTATTGTAATTTAAATTTCAAAAAATGAAAATAATTCTTGTAAAAATTCATTCTTTTAAAAAAAATTCTCTTAAGACAATAGGATCCATAATATGAAATCAATTAAAACTTTTCTAAGTAACTAATATCTTAGTTTGATTCTTTTTTCCTTTGCAAAACAAGAGCCACACTTACTGAAAATGTCCTCTACATCCTAAAATAAAATATGCAATGAAACTGAGATAGTATTTCATTAGAAAGGTTTTTACTTGCTTTTATGAATATGATATATTCAGGATAGAGATGGGCAGTTTAACCAAAAAACTGATTTTTCAGTTTCATCTTCACACTGTAAAACCACATCAATTTTTTTTATAAAACCAAAATCGTTCAGTTTAGTTCTATCACTACTGAGTGACCATATCAAAAGAAACATTATTGAAAAAGACTTTCAAATGTTAATAAAATTAAATTTTATCAACATTTATACCATTGTAAGAGAAGAAGATTGAACAAAAATATGTTAAAAACATTTGACTAGTTTTAGGAAATAAATCTGAAATCTATTTGTTTACAAAAGAAATGAAGAAGTAAAAAAAGGATTATATGACAGATAATAAAAATAAATAAAGTTTTAATTTCAGTTTTAAAATGAGTATATTTTCAAAACTGTAAGTCATTTCGTTAAACTCAAAATAAAATTTATTCTTTTTTAGCCAACGTTTGGTGGGTGTTCTGTCTATAAAATTTTTATAAACAAGGAAAATTAATTTTATTTTTACAAATATTTTTATTGTTTTGTTTTATCTCACAAATACACCTTTTATTATAGACTATTATCTTCGAAATAAAAGCGAAATGTAATCAAATTTCTTTCAGAGAAGACATTTAAATGATTTAAAATGTGTTTCTTTTGCGGTTTTCGGGGTTTATTGGAAGAAGACAGTGACGGTTCGTTTACGAACTTACCTTTTCAGGGTGAATCTCGTTAAAAAGCTTTTCATAGAAATACAATTGGGATTATGTTGCTGATTTGTTTGTTGGACTTGATATTTCTTTCTCAAGACCCATCAATAAAACTTCCTTTTTTCAAATGAACAGCAGTTAAGAGAAGATTTGAAAATAGAACGCATGTAGTTTCCGAACACAAACAGACATCAAAACAAAGAAATTAATATAACCGGTGTCCAACAGTAATTTGTTCCTTCTCAAAAATAGTCTAGGTACAGACAATATGTCAAAACGTTGTATTTGTATCGCAAACTGTTTTTCTGATTATATAAACTTTAATTATTGACAAAAGATGAAAACAACAAAATTAAAAACTTCTGAAACATTCAATCTTCATCCAACAGATTTGTTTGTTTCAAAGAAAATTTGTAAATTTAATCATTAATTAACAATACATGGTATAGCAAACAAAAATAACATATTTATTTACGCACACCGCAACCCATGATGTTTCATCGAGGTCACAGGTTAATGACAATAATCTTTTATTGTCATCTCAGTGCATGCGTGAAACGGAAAAAAATATGGGGGATCAAACGGGCTATAATCTAGAAATTGAATGTTTTAAAAATAAATTCTTTTTTATGCAACTAAAAATTTTAAAAATTAATGAAAATTAAAAATAATTTTATTTTCATACGGCATTAATGTATAGAATTGAAATTAATCAAAAAGTAGTTAAATTATATTTTGAAGTTTAATTCCTTTCTTTTATTTTCTTACTTGTTTTATGCCATAAAGTATTTAACTGCAACCAATTAATTTTTTTTTAACAATTCTAATTTTTAAATTGATGAAACTGAAGAGCTACAAAAAAGAAGGGAAGTAATAAAGAACTTCCGTATAAAAAATGATCATTATTTGCATGAATGAAAAAGTAAAATAAAAATCTTTGAAAACCTGTTTATATTCGAAAAATTTATTAATGTCAATAGCAATCATCTTTTCATGTCATCCACAATGCACGCCGAGTTTTTTAGTTATCACAAAGCTCTCTTAAAATTGTAAGAAAAAATACGAAAGCAGTTGAGGGAGAAATCAATTAGCACCCACGCGTCAAAGGACTTGTCCAGCAAAGGGGGTCATAAATCAAGAGATGACACATTCAAGGCAGATTTCTAACCCAAAACTTAATTTCCTTTATGAGCATACCGGAAAAGATTTCATACCAAAGAACAATTCAAGTGAACTTTGCGTAGATATACAAAAAAGCCCCCGAGAAAATAACTTTAAAGCATAATGACCCTTTGAGTTGAGACGTCCCGATTATATTCTGTTAAGAACGGTGTTTTTTAATTGCTTACTCCAGGTTTTTCCCATTTTACTATTTTTAAAAGGTTTAATTTTTTTGTTAATCCCTTTTTTTCGATCCCTCAGGAAAATGTTACCCTGCCGAAATAGGCGCAGAAAAAGGACATTTTTGTGCAACACTTGCATTGTACCATTCCGTATTTGTAAATTGTAAAATAAATGTGTTTTTCCCTTTTAAAATTTTACGCAGTGGTAATCTTAAGTATTTCTTAATTTTGCGCCTATTATCAAGAGTTGTTTTTTCTGCTGACCAGGTTTTGTGTCTGGCACAAAAATTTGGAGTTGGTAGGAAAGTAAAATTTTTATAGTTCATCAAGTAAGAATTTTATTCTATCATGCGAAGAACGTAACTATTTTTCTGTAAAATTTAGATAAAAAATAAATTTAAGATTAACTTTTAGCAGTGATATGAGTTATTGTTACCATGAGAAATATTCACTGTCATTTTGTATGTATGAGACGATATAAAAGTGGATCTCAGAAACGAAAAGAGAAAGAGCAGATGTCAACATCAGTGGCTAAGCTCCTTAGAATTTTCCAATTCTTTGTACAGCCAACTAAACAATCACAGGCACCTGATGAAGAAGAAACCGTAAATGAGAAAGAAACATCTTCGGAAGAGTTACCAACAGTTTCCCCATGAATTTACCCCTTTATCTAGGTATGTCCAATATTTCGCTAAAAAGTGGTATACCTTGACGACAAAAGGTCCCCAAATTGATAAAACAATTTTTAACGTTTAAATATTTATGTTGTTATTAAAGAGGAAAGACCAAAGTATTTTCTGAATATTTTTTCAGATTTTTTAATCCTTCCTATAAATGTTAAAAATTTTATTAAAAATCTTGTTTTTTTTTCGAGTCAAAAAATTTCGTAAAATCGAACTTATCGACATTTCTGTCGGAAAGATCATAGTTTGTTAGTTAAAAAATCATGAAAAATAAATTACACCTTTTTCTTTTGTTATCTTAGGAAATTTAGAATGATTAAAGTATACTTAATGTAATTTGAAAGAAACATTACTTACATTTTTAGCAGAAAATTTTTTAAGAGAGATATTTCCCACCAGGGTAGACTATTTTGACAAGCGTTGATTGATGTACGTCAATATATTCACAACTTACGGTACTGAAATTTATTGTACGGTACCGCCAAAGTGATATAATTCGTTCTAATTTTAAGTGAATCTGGTTAGTAGATTTTTTTTTTAAAAATTCACTTTCAAATTTTTTTTTTTTTTTTTTACCTTACGTTTGAGGAAGAATTCTGCACTGAAAATAACATTTAGATTATGAAAGAAAATCAAATTTTACAAGTAAAAATAAAACAGTAAAAAAAATACATTTTTTTAAATTGAGGTTTATTATTTCAGTCATGAAATATTTTTCTGAGAATATAAAAATTACATGAAACACCATTAATTGAAACGGGTTAACTTAATGAAATGAGATTTTATTTTTTTTTTATTAAGGCAGATTTTTTTCTATTTATTAATAATTATATGGCAGTAATATGAGTTTTATTTTATTTATTAATAAAATTAACATGCTAATAGCAGCTATGTTGGTTTTGTTTTGACTCGACAAGTATTTTTTAGTTTGAGTAGTAGCGAGCTAACTCCAGAAAATTTAAACTCCAAAAATCGTTTTAATTGATAATTTGTCGTGTGGATAATAATTCCAAAGTAATGTACAATGAATTTATGCATTCGATTTCAAACTTGAAAATTTGGGTGGACTTCCAAGGGCGTTTTTTTTTTTTGTAATTGTAAATAGTCGATATTTTCTTTTATCCCACTATTCGATTATATTTGAATAGAAAAAGAAAAAAATTGAAAATAATACGACGATATTCAGAAAACTTGACAAGCGTTGTTTTCTTGTTACAAAGCCATTTCTGAAGTAAAAAAAAAACTTGCTTCTATCAAAGGAAACTACTCATGTGACATTATTTCAACAATGTGCATCCGTACTTTCGTTGTAGACGATTTTAAATACAATTTTGGAATATTAAAAATTATTTTTAAAATAATTATGGTTGTCAGATTTTAATAAGCTTTCAAATTTATGATCTTTAAAAAGTAGAGAACATAATATATCATTTCCATAAGGTTGCAGAAAGAACTTAATGTATAAATATATAACAACCTTTTGTCATATTGTGTATTTAAAATTGAAAAAAAAAAGAAAATTAATGTAAAAATTTATTGTTCATCAAAAAATTTTTTTTCTTTCAGATAATAATTACCTTCGTATATATTATTCAGAAAAGCCATTAAAAACTTTCTTAATTAAATATTGTCTTAGTTTTATTGGGTTTTGTATTTTTACAATTGAGGTAAAAGTTTGGACAATTTCGGACATTTTTTTAACAAAAAAATCGATGATTTAGATTTTTCAGCGTTTTGTGCATTTAATTAAAAAAAAAAATTGAGGTTGCAAATAAATTTTTTTTTGTGTTTTCATAAAATTAAGTTCGAGGGGGGTAACAGATATAAAAAAAAAATATCTATACCATGACTTTCAAAGAGACAAACATTTCTAAAATAAGTTCATTCATTTCTGAATAAGTTCTGAAGTTTTCATTAAAATCCAACAAGTAGTTAATTTTTACAAGAATTTCGAAATTAATGTGTCTTTCAACTGACAAAAAAACAACTAAAAAAAAACGCTAAAAAGGTCAAAATTGGACATACCTACCTTTATCTGATGAGATTTCTGAGTGGCCTTTAGTCATTTCAGATAAAGAACCATGCAATATCATTAAACGTGGCCCTACTGAAGTACAGCAGGATGAATATCCTTACAACAACTTTCGAAGACGTTTCTCAAGATGTCACTATTATAGAAGAATGCCAAATAAGGAAAAAGTGTAAAACGTCATGGTTAGTATATTCTTTGAAAAATGATCGAATTTATTGTTTTTGTAGCAAAGTTCTTAAGGGTCCGTGCTTTTTTGCAATTCAAGGTATCCGATGTCTCTAGCTAAAGGAACATATGTGTGGGAAGGTCTTTCCACAAGGTTAAAAAAAATACACGAACAGGGTTAGACACATCAACAATGCTTGTCTCAGTGGATAGACTTGCGTTTGGGTGTGACAGTCAAATCCACAATCGATAGGACAAAAATGGATTTACTGCAGCGGCAGAAAGAATTTTGAAAGAATGTGGTGAAGCGATTAGTTAATATTACAATTGTTTTTATGCGAGAGAAACTTGGCTTTTCGGGGAAGTCAGTAATTTTCACGTATGTTAAATGTAAGCTCGGTGAAGGAGTAAAGATTTGTGAACCTTTCTTTGGTTTTCTCGCCGTCGATGATACGACGGGAAAGGGACTTTTTGAAACTTTTTAAAATGAAGTTGTTAAAAAGTTTGACATAAATTTATTGGACTGCTCTGGCCAAAGCTACGATAATTGGGCAAATATGGCAGGAAAATACAAAAGTGTGCAGTCAGGATTACTGGAGATAAATGAAAAAAAATTATTTATGCCAGGTAATGCACACGCTGTGATACTGTTTGTGCCTGATAGTTCAGTCATCGGTGGTCTCGATTCCATTCTTTCGGGTGGTTAATATGCCTTATTTTCTGTCTCGACCTTTCGCTGTAAGATACTATTACCTTATGTGCCTATTACTTTGAAAGCACAATGTGATACAAGATAGGAATCACGAATCAATGCAGTCAAACCATTGCGCTTTCTCTTGAAAAACCTTAGAGCTGCGTTTATCAGCCAGCGAGAATAGTCTTTGGAAAAGAAAGATGGCGCTACAGCAACTGAAGCAATATCACTGTTGGTCTGGATCTTCTAGGAACTTTGTACTTCGCATCATCATTTACGATATTCTGTTTCAGGCGGACGAAGCGAGTCAATTGTTGCAGTCTTCTGATGTTACTATCGATATTATGATCGCAGAGATCAGTGCAATTTGCGGATTTCTTCAAGACTATAGCGAAAATGGCGAGTGAAATTACAAAAGAAAATTATATTGATGAAAGGTTTTCAAAACAAGTATATTGATTGAACTAGTGTTACGACTTTATTTACTAGTTGCCACCATGTACTTTCCCAAAAAACAAAAACAAAAACAATTTACATAATTTAAATGACATCTTTTTAACTTAAACTGAATTAAAAGAGATATTAATTTCCGTATATGAATAAACTTTTCATGAATTTTTGAAACATTGGCAACTTTTTGGTCACTCATCAATTCATGAAACCGCTACTGTATACCAAAATGTAAACAACGAATTTAAAATTCTCTTTGAAATCCAATATTTCTCTAAGAGATCTCTATTAATAAATTTAACTTGATTTTCTCAGCGTAATTATTATAAGTTCCTATTGTAAGATTGTTATTCTTATAACACACACTCGTACTTGGTATAACAGAATTCGCTAATGTATTATTCTCTATACATAATGCTTAGGCTATTGCTGCAACGCCTGTCTAGTTTGTATGAAGACTGACTCCAATACGACAGGTATTTACACAATCCACCCCCACAAGGAGGAATGTGGGACAAGGCCAGTTTTTATGGGGGTGATTCCAAGCCTGTCGGCTTGGGCAAAAATTCGACTTAGACCCCGCATACACTGGGTCAGGTTTGTATATCTCCCCAGACAAGAATCCACCCATAGGCATAGTTTGGGCTCCTTTCTGCAGCAAACGGCCTGACTCCAAAACAACTAACAACGACCACATACCATGGAACTCCTTATAGTATCGAACGAGTTCATAGAGTCACCAGGGGCGTATTCTTTACTACACAACAATAGTTAAATATAACTTTACAATGAAAGAAAGTCAATTTGTTCAAATATCTGTAAACAAATGAATTTAATTTATGGAGAAATTGGGAGAGTTTCTCTATCTCTGGTTAAAAACAATTTGATAAAAGCTACCAATCTGACACTGGGTGGTATGTCATGAGCATTTAACACTGGTGACTCATTGTCGGGCAGCTGGTGCAATCATCTTGGCAATGTTATCATTTGCGGACCACCAGTGGCCAACTGTTGGCCTGCTGGAGTCTGCCACCAGAGGACTGCTGGTGTTGCCATCAGTGGCTCACCAGCAGGCCACTAGTGTCTTTCATGCAGAGAAGTTGTGATAATCATAAAAGAGAAAGAGGGAAAAGGATAAGTGTAGAATATATTTTTATTGTCCAGGAGATAGTCAAACATCAAAAATCACTCATTTGGAAAAGTAACTTTTTTTAGACAAAATTTAAGCTTTTACTCTCTCTTGCCTGAAAAAGCAGATTCACACAATTTACAAGAGTATGTTTTATCTCCAGTGTATGTACAAGTAACTTCAAATGATTTGTGCAGTGTTTATTAAAATGTTAACAAAAATACAAACTGCTTAAAAATATATTTATCTACTAATTACAATCAATATCTTGTCCATCTGACAAATGATTTGGATTTAGTTAAAGAAAGAATACATAAGTTACATTTGAAATAAAATCGATGGCATTCACTTAGTATCAACCAACAACAAGTTCATTGAACTATGTTATAATTGTTATGTATTAATTTTGTAAAATGTATCACTTTTCATGGGAAAATCTAGTTATGTTTTTGTGATGCACATATGGGGAAATTACTGCATTAAGTTTTTTTATGCAACTGTAATGCAAGATGTACACCTATCAGCATTGCAACATGTCTATTGCATTTTGCAATATTTGAAAATCTTTATTCATATGTGTTTTCACATGATACACTAAAAAAGAAATACTCTACTGATTCAAAAATTTAATGTGCACCAAGATAGGGTTTCTGTCCATTGTGTATTCACATGACACACAAATGATTAGTCTGAAAATACATACAGCCAAAAATCACAAAAATATTTTTCTATCCAGTGTGAATATGGATATGACTGACAAAATTTGACTCATGCAAAAATGCAGAGCCAGAAACTTCAAAAGAATGTTTCTCCAGTGTGTATATACAGATGGCTCAACATCATGAAAATGAAGAAACACAAAATTATAGTTTTTGTCTAGTGTGTGTATGCATATGTTTGACAAAATCTGGCTTCCATAAAAATGTGGATCCACAAACTTTACAAGAATATGGTTTCTCTCCAGTGTGTGTACACATATATCTCACTAAATGTGACTTCTGTGAGAAATGCAAATCCATGAACTTCCCAAGAATATGATTTCTCTCCAGTGCGTGTATGCATGTTTTACCATATTTAACAAGTTTAAATGCAGATTCAAAAGCTTCACAAGATTAAGGTTTCTCTCCATTGTGTGTATGCATGTGATTTACCATATCTGCTTTCTGTGAAAATGCATATCCACAAACTTCACAAGTGTATGAATTCTCTCCAGTGTGTGTATGCATATGTCTCACTAAGTGCAACTTCTGCGAAAATGCATTTCCACAAACATAACAAGAATATGGTTTTGCTCTGGTGTGTGTACGCATATGTCTCACTAAGTTTGGCTTATGTAAAAATGAAAATCCACAAACTTCACAAGAATATGGTTTCTCTCCAGTGTGTGTATGCATGTTTGAGCATAGATGACTTGACTGAAAATGCAGATCCACAAACTTCACAAGAGTAAGGTTTCTCTCTATTGTGTGTACACATATGTGTCACTAAATTACACTTCAGTGAAAATGCAGATCCACAAACTTCACAAGAATACAGTTTCTCTCCAGTGTGTGTACATATATGCCTCAGTAAATCAAACTTTTTTGAAAATGCACATCCACAAACTTCACAAGAATATGCTTTATCTCAAGTGTGAGTGCACATATGGTTCACTAAAGCCAACTTATGTGAAAATGCAGATGTACAAACTTCACAAGAATAAGGTTTCTCTCCATTGTGTATACGCATATGTCTCACTAAACCTGACTTCTGTGAAAATGCAGACCCACAAACTTCACAAGAGTAAGGTTTCTCTCCAGTGTGTGTACGTAGGTGTCTGACCATATTTGACTTGCGTGAAAATGCATATCCACAAACTTCACAAGAGTAAGATTTCTCTCCAGTGTGTGTATGCATGTGTTTGACCAAATCTCCTTTTCGCAAAGATGCAGATCCACAAACTTCACAAGTGTATGGTTTCCCTCCAGTGTGTGTATGCATGTGGATCGCTAAAGTCCACATCCGCGAAAATGCAGATCCACAATCATCACAATAATATGGTTTCTCTCCAGTGTGTTTACGCATATGAGTGACCAAATTTGACTTCTGTGAAAATGGAGTTTGACAAACTTTGCAGTAATATGGTTTTTCTCCAGTGTGTTTACGCACATGAATGACCAAATTTGACTTATGTGAAAATGAAGTTTGACATACTTCACAAGAATATGGTTTCTCTCCCGTGTGGATACGCATATGTTTGACCAAATTTGATTTCCGTGAAGATGCAAATCCACAAACTTCACAAGAATATGGTTTCTCTCTCGTGTGTGTACACACATGTGTTACTAAGTCCCACTTCCTTGAAAATGTAGATCCACAAACTTTACAATGATATGGTTTCTTTGTAATATGTCTTTCCATCTGGTCTATTGTAACTTCACAAGTCTAGCTGATATCACGTGCATATGGTGTATGTTGGCTGTTTATTCATGCATAACACTTAATGTGTTTTTGTAGAAAGGTCAGCCTCACACTTCAAAGTATATTATTTCTTGTCAGGTAATGTTCATTGCCATGCTTTTGACATTGTAGATCTGTCACTTTCTCATGAGCCATGTAGAATATATTTTTCTGTTTTCATGGAAAGTGAAATGTCTTTTCATTCATTGGAATTCTCAATAATAATCACTGCAGTTTTTGTACAGCCAAAAAACCTGTGAAGAAAAAAGGCATAAATGATATATTAATAGAAGCAGTGAATATTATATGAAAGCTGTCTATATTATGTGTCAAATAAAGATTTTATCTGAAAAATAACCTGTGATTCATTCAGATGTTGTTCCCTAAATTTTAAAAATGAACAAAGATCCATATCTCTGGAATTCTAAGCTTTACAATAGTTATTATTTCATAACATGTGTATCTTAATTTCTAAAATGTTTGTGAGGTGAATTATCTCCCTTGCTTAATCACAGTGATAAACATGATTTCATGAAAGACCCGGCAGAGATCTGTGATCTAGTGTCCATAGTGGAACCATTATAGATTTTTATATTAAAAACAATTAGCCTAGTAACAATCTGGTGGATCAAGGTTTGATTAATATTGATTCATGGGAGAAGGTGGAAATTTAATTCAGATAAACAGACAGAAGTTGCCCTTTATATATATACAATTTTAATTCAATATCACTTTACTACAAAATTTTACAGAATTTAAATGTTTATTATTTTAATTAAAAGTATAAAAGGTAACATTTCTTGTAAAAATTTATTGTTCATGCAAAAAAAAATGTCTTTGATAATGGAAGAAAATGATTTCCTTCATCGACAAACTGAAACTGACTTGGTATCACCAAACAATTTTCAAAATGAAAGAAAAAATTGCTACTCCCTAACCATGGTATTTAAAGATTAGGCAAAAATCAGTGAATAATCTTATTCAAACAGCATTTTCAGTACTTATTCAGTAAATAATTAATTCTATGCAGAATAGATTGTTTTATTAGAAAACTTTGTGGAAATATATTCATGGTGTTTGTTTCCCCTCTCTCATATCTTATAATTGAATTTTATAAGATTTTTAAATGGAGGATTTCACTTTTCTTTACAAAGTTGTAAAAAATGGGTGACATGATTCATTTCATAGAATTTTGCTGACTCAGAATACAACTAAGATTTTTAACTAAAATTTTGAACATGCTAGGAAGGATTAAAAAATGTAAAAATATAATCTAAAATACTTTGTTTTTTTCTCTTAATAAAAGCATAAACATTTAGATAATAAAAAGTGTTTAGCAAGTTTGGGGCCTTTTTTCATTAAGGTATTTTCTTTTGTAACAAAGTAGTGAATATACCTAATCTCATTGTTTAAAAATAAGTACCTCCACTTTTTCATGGAAAAATAGCACAGCATGATAGAAAAAAGCCCCAAACTCAATAAAAACAAAGTTTTATTGTCAAATGTTTATGTTATTATTAAGTGGAAAGACCAACACCATTATCCTACCATCATGTGTTGCTGGAACACCTTCCTGGAGGGACAGCGATGGACTACAAGCAGCATATTTGTGACTGCATCAACTATTGTCAACTAGCATAAGTGTTGATGCCAGTTTGAATCTCATACTTTTTCTGTGAATTTGTTCATAGTAAAAAAAAATTCATTTGGAAATTCTCGCAAAAATCAATTGTTTGATTTTAATGAAACTTTCAAGACTTATTCACAAATGAATGAAATTATTTTCAAAATTTTTTGAATAATCTTTTACATATGTTATCCCAACCCACTTTCTTGATTTCATGAAATTCCAAGAAAGACCTTTCTATTTCCTGAATGTTTTATTACTTCCAAGTAGGACTGCTTGGAGAATGTAAATCATCCTCTTTTTTTAAAAACTTTTACCATTCTAACTGAAAATCTGAATAGCGAATTAAAAAATGCAATTAAACTATGACATTATTTAATTGGAAATCCTTTTAATTTCTTTTGTTAATAATTTATATTAAGGACACTATTGTCTGAAGAAATAAAATTGTTTTGATGAATAATGAATTTTTACAAGAATTTTTTCACTTTTTAAAAATTTCAATTAAAATATTTTATAACTGTTTAAAAATCGTTTAAAATTTCTGTATTGTGCTATTTCAGGATGTGATATTGTAATTAAGTAAAAATTAAATTTGCCCAAAAAAAAAAATTGAAAAAAGTTAATAAATGTCGTTTTACTATTCTATTTTTAAAGTAATTTTTTATTTATTTTTTCACTTTAATTGTTCCCTTTTTTTATCTACGGTAACTAATTTTATGAAAACTCTAGAAATTCAAAACTGTACAATTTTGTGATTATTTTAGTAAAAAGCATGAGGCTTTGATTAAAGCAATTCACATAATTTTTTTTTAATTGGATTCCCTCCACCTGAAAATCAGCTCTGAGTTGTAACATAGAAAACTCAGGTAACTTCATGAGATCACTGGAAAATGAGCATAGCAGGATAATAAAGGCCTTAAACTTGACGAAAACAAAATTTTATCGTCAAAATATTTATGTTTTTATTAAGAGGAAAGAACAAAGTAATTTTTAATTATTTTTCAAAATTTTTGTTTTTATTAGAGCATTCTAACTTTTGATTGAAAAACCTCATTTCTCAGCATCAGCCGGGGTCCTACTAAATAACATTGCGGATTTTTTTGTGTATTTTTTGTTAATGGCAGTCATTAATTTTGAAAATCTTGCAAAAATAAAAATAATTGTCAGATTTTCATGAAACTTTCAGAAACTATTCACAAATGATGGAAATTATTATAAATATGTTTATTTTTTTTAAGTCATGGCAAATTTTTTTATATTTATTACCCCCCCCCCACACACACACACACATAATTAATTTTATAAAAACTCATGAAATTTTAATTGTACTGTTGGAAATGCTAAAATTTTGGAAATGCTAAAAATTATTAAAAAATGTTAAAAAATAATCAAAAAATACTTTGATCTTTCCTCTTGATAATAACATAAACACTTCGACGATAAAAAATTATTTTCATCAAGTTTAAGGCCATTATTATCCTGCTATGCTCATTTTCCAGCGATCTCGTGTCGGTACCTTGGTAAATATTTTCATCATCATTATTATTTTCTTTTTTTTTTTCTTTTTTTAATTGAATTTTTGAAGGAGCTCGCTTCTACGGGTCAGAGAAGAAATGAACATCTTCCTGGTTGTAGTTTAAAATGTCTGCTAATTGAGCGTACAATTTCAAGAATATTGATAAAGATTGGTCGCTTTGATTTTGCAAAACAAAGTAACATGTAAAATTTAATCTCGAAAAAAAAAATCATATTTCACATTTTTGGCTGTTCATAGCAAAATACCGTTTTAACTCGCTGTAAAAAAAATAATCCAATGAATAAAAGCACATACAAATTACATATTTAGAAAATTTAATTTTTTTCCCAGCCATATGAACATTTTTATGATTAGACCAGAAATACACGAGAAATTGCGAGTTGAATGGACTAAGTTGCAAATTTATCAATCTCAAACGAAATCAGATATCGAATGGAAATGCTATCATTACACAAGAAAACAAATATTTAAAAAAGTTTAATGAAACTTTCAGGACTTAAATCTTTTTTATATTAAATAATTATTAAAAAAATGTCTTGGTTTTTAATGAACTTTCAGAACTTAAATCTTGTTTAATGTTTTTTACATTAAAATTATTATTGTTTAAAACATGTCTTAGTTTTATTATAATGGATATTATTTTTTAAATGACGAGAAAAGGTGTCAATGTTTTAAAAAGCTTATTTATATAAGAAAGTTAATTTTTCTTTTAATTCACATTGACTTCAGGCTTTTTAGGGGGATTTTTTTTAACTTACCTTTTCTCAGGTCGAATCTCTAAAACATTTTCATAAAAACAAACAGGATTAAGTTGCTGTCGTTCGTGGACTTGATGTTTCTTTCTCAATATCAACAATATTTGGGAATCAATAAAAATTCCTATTGTGAAGGAAATTGCAATTAAAATTTATTTATTTTTTACTAATCTAGTAGGATATTTTTAATGTGTGAAGGACTCATTGTCCGAAGAACTTGGAATTAAGATTTACGCGATTATCTCCCTTGACGCTCTCTTTTGTCTACAATTTCGTGGTTATTAATATCATTGAAACGTTTTATTTCTTCTCAAGCGAAAGATATTGTACAACGGTAAGTTTAATATTCATTTTAATATGGTTATTTAGAAACAGTTAGTTTATTTTTCTGAAAACAGAATGTTTGCTTAAAAAATGTCTGAATTATTTTTACTCGATTTAAAAACTCATTCACCCGTGCCCTTCATTGTTCAGCCTTCCCCCACTTAAAGTCAGTTCAGGTTTGCTAGTGAAAGTTTGTTTTGTTTTTTAACACCTACTGACCTGGAGAATGACAACAACACTTAACAGATGACATTTTTTTTTTTTTTTTTTGCCACATGTCTTTCATATGACAAAAACAGGCGTTTTAAACAGTTATTTTTTTAGTTATGAAATATTTTTCTGAGAATTTTTCCCAAAGACCCCTTTTTTGTTGTTTCTGTCCCTAAATTTGAATTTAAAAAAAATTAATGTTTGATTATGTAAAAAATCAGAATTAGAAGTTTTGACGATGCGACAATAATGAGAATTTGACAAGCGCGTCCAGAACGATAAGATAATTTCACTCACAGGGGAAGAACTCTAACATGATTTATTTTTTTTTGTTAAATGGGCATCCGTAGTTTTGTTAGAGATGATTTTAATGCATTTTTTGAAATAACAAAAAGTTATTGTAAAATATGCTGCGAGTAACAGATTGTAATAAGCTTTCTAATTTATGATCTATAAAAATAGATCTTTTGCAGGAGCGAAAAAAATGAGGTACTTTATTTGTACTTTATTTTTGAAACATTTATCAGTATTATCACTTTTTTATTTAGATGTAAAACAAGAGTAAACAATTCTCGTAAAAATTTATTTTTCTACCGAAAAGGATTTTGATTTCACAAAATAAGTCCTTAATATATATTATTTATAAAATACATTAAAAGCTGTTTTCATTAAAAATGTCTTAGTTTTCTTGCATTTTTGTATTTTAAATTCAGAGCTAAAATTGGGGTTCTGACGATTCAAAATTTTACACCGAATTTATGATTTATATTCCTCAAAGTCTCCTTTATTTAATTAAAAATAAATTAGTTACAATGATCCTAGTTTTAAAGTTTTCATAAAATTAAGTAAGGTGAGTAACAGACGTAAAAAAAATATTTTTACCATGACTTTCTAAAAGACAATGATTTCTAAAATAAATTCAGTCATTTCCGAATAAGTTCTGAAAGTTTCACTAAATTGCGACAATTATTTGATTTTTACAATAATTTCCAAATTTATGTATTTTTTAAGTGAAAAAAAGCTAACGCAAAATATTAGGTGACCTTTGACCTAAAAAAAAAAGATTTTCAACCACAAATTTAAACGTGCTAAAAATGATTAAAAAAATAATTAAAAAATATTTTGGTCCCTTATTAATAACATAAAGTTTTTCGTGATTAAACTTTGTTTTTATTAAGTTTGGCGCCTTTTTTATCAGGATATGCCACCTTTTTTAGCGAAAAATAGGTAACTCATCGAAATCGCTAAAAAAATAATATAGACGCCAAACTTTTCGAAAACAAAATTTTATCGTCTAAGTGCTTATGTTATTATGAAGAGGAAAGACCAAAGTTTTTTGTAATTATTTTTAAATTTTTTTTCCTTCCTTTTAGAACATTCTGAATTTTGATTTAAAAATCCTTGTTTCTCTTTGTATCACCGGAACTAGTTAAAGTAACATATACAATTTTTAGCACGTTTTTTTTTGTATGACACACATTAATTTGGGAAATCTTGCAAAAATAGAAATAATTGTCGGATGTTAATGAAACTTTCAGAAACTGTTCACAGATGATCGAAATTATTATAAACATGTTTTTTTTTATTGAAGTCAGAAATATTTTTTTATATTTATTACACCCCGCTAACTAATTTTATGAAAACGCTAGAAATTCGATCGCATCGGGTTTAGTGATTACAATAGTTAAAAGCACAAGGCTTAGAGGAATGCAAATCATGTTTTTTGTGTGTCTTCTGTGGCTAAAGTTTTCAGCTGACATTAAGTGGAAACATGATATTGAATAAATCGCTACGTCTGCTGCAAAGAAATATGGTTCACTGTGTCATGCTAGACAAGTCTTATGATCAGAACATATCTTACACATTTATAAATCTGTCATTCGTCCATACACTGAATATTGCTGCCACATCTGGGCTGGTTACTTCTGCTTCATCTCAGCTTCAGTTAATGGGCTGCCATCACAATGGTGAACATTTATTATATTGCTGCCCCATCTGGGCTGGTTACTTCTGCTTCATCTCAGCTTCAGCTAATGTGATGCCACAGTAATGGAGGACATTTTTAACAATTCTGCCACATGTGGGCTTGTTACTTCTGCTTCATCTCAGCTTCTGTGAAAAGCCACCATAAGATTGGGCATTTATAATATCTGGGCTGGTTACCCCTGTAGCATCTCAGCTTCAGTCAATTGTCTGCTATTGTAATGGTGAACATTTATAATATTGCTGCCACATCTGGTCTGGGTACTTCTGCTTCATCTCACTTACAGTCAGTTTCCTGCCACTTTAATGGTGTACATTTATAATATTGCTGCCATATCTGGTCTGGTTAATTCTGCTTCATCTCAGCTTCAGTTAATTTCCTGACACTGTAATAATGAACATTTATCATATTGCTGCCACGCCTGGTGTGGGTACTTCTGCTCCATCTCCACTTCAGTCAATTTCATGCCACACTAAAGGTGAACATTTATAATAATGCTACTTCGTTTGGGATGGTTATTTCTGCTTCATCTCAGCTTCAGTCAGTTTTCTGTCACCATAATGGTGAACATTTATAATATTGCAGCCGCATCTGGTTTGGTTATTTCTGCTTCATCTCAGTGTCAGTCAATTTCCTTCCTTCATAATGGTGAATTTTTATAATCCTGCCACGTATGGTCTGGTTGCTTCTGCTTCATCTCAGCCACAGTCAATTTCCTGTCACCGTAATGGTGAACATTTATAATATTGCTGCCCCATCTGGGCTGGTTACTTCTGCTTCATATCAGCTTCAGTCAATTTCCTGCCACCGTAAACGTGGACATTTATAATATTGCTGCCACATTTGGGCTGAATACTTCTGCTCCATCACAGCTTCATTAAATTTCCTGTCCCGATAATGGTGAACATTTATAATATTGCTGCCCCATCTGGGCTGGTTACTTCTGTTTCATATCAGCTTCAGTCAATTTCCTGCTACCAAAATGGTGAACATTTATAATGTTACTTTCAGATCGAGTCTGGTTACTTCTGCTTCATTTTATTTACAGTCAATTTCCCGCCATTGCAAGGATTCAGTCAATGTCCTGCCACAACTAGCCCTGTTATTTCTGCTTCATCTCAGCTTCCTTCAATGCCCTGCTACGTTAATGATAAACATTTATAATATTGCTGCCACATTTGGCCTGGGTACTCATGCTTCCTCTCACTTAGAATCACACTACTGCTGGACATTTATATTATTGCTGCCAAATCTGGTCTGGTTACTTCTGCTTCATCTCAGCTTCAGTCAATTTTCTGTCACCGTAATGGTGAACATTTATAAAAATGCTGCCAAATCTGGGCTGGTTACTTCTGCTTCATCTCGCTTACAGTCAGTTTCCCACCTTTGCAATGGAGGACATTGATAATATTGCTGCCACATCTGGTCTGATTACTTCTGCTTCATCTCAGATTCAGTCAATGTTCTGTCACATCTGGGCCTGTTACTTTTGCTTCATCTCAGCTTCCATCAATGTCCTGCCACATTAATGATAAACATAATATTGCTGCCACATGTGGGCAGGGTACTTGTGGTTCATCTCACTTACAGTCAATTTCCTCCCACAGTACTGGTGGACATTGATATTATTGCTGCCATATCTGGTCTGGTTACTTCTGCTTCATCTCAGCTTCAGTCAATTTCCTTCCACTTTAATGGGGGACATTTCTAATATTGTTGCCACATCTGGTTTAGTTCCTTTTGATTTATATAAGCTTCAGTCAATTGCCTGCCATCTTAATGGTGAACTTTTATAATATTCCTGCCATGTATGGTCTGGTTACTTCTGCTTCATATCAGCTTCCATCAATGTCTAGCCATCATAATGGGGGACATTACTAATATTGCTGCCACATGTGGGCAGAGTACTTGTGGTCCATGTCGCAGTAAATTCCATGCCACGGTACTGGTGGACATTTATATTATTGCTGCCACATCTGGTCAGGTTATTTCTGATTCATCTCAGCTTCAGTCATTTTCCTGTCACTGTAATCATGAACATTTATAATATTGCTGCCACGTCTGGTTTGGTGACTTTTGATTTGTCTCAGTTTCAGTCGTTTTCCTGCCACCATAACTCTGAATATTTATGATGTTACTGCCACATCTGAGCTGATTACTTGTGCTTTATCTCAGCTTCTGTCAATTTCCTGCCATTTTAATGGTGAACATTTATAATATTGCTGCCACCTCTGGTCTGGTTACTTCTGCTTCATCTCAGCTTCAGTCAATTTCTTGCCGTTGTAATGGTAAACATTTATAATAATGCTGTCACATCTGGTCTAGTTAATTCTGCTTCATGTCAGCTTCAGTTAATGTTTTGCCACAGTAATGGAGAACATTCGTAATATTTAGGCCAGATGTGGTCTTGTTAGTGCTGCTTCATCTCTGCTTCAGTCAATTTTCCTGTCACTGTAATGGTGAATATTTTATAATGCTGCAATATCTGGGCTGGTTACTTCTGCAAGAAAGTGGTCCGAGCAAAATAGCTTCTCTTTTCCTTGGCACTGATGAAAATGTTGGATGTTTTTTAATGGGCTGATCATATATCGTATTGATTTGATGATATAGCCCAATGAAGGCAAACTTAACAAATTATCTCTTCTCTTTTGAACTGATGAAAATGTTGGTTTGTTTTTAGTCGGTAGAAATGCCAGCAATAGATAAACTCACTGTAGTCTGTTATGAACTTTATCATTAGGGCAGATAGATTTTGGAATCATGGTATTGCACGCAATTTTAAAGTTGGATTTTGACATTTTAAACTTTAGTATTTTTGTAACCATATATATAACATCATTAAGCATTTTGAAGCTGAAATCTTCTCATCAAATTTTTTCATACACTTCTTTATAATTCTCTCAATTTACATAAAAACATTTTTCACATAATTTATAATTAATTTGAGGAGACTGTTATGAAAATTATTTCATTTTTACTATGGATTTTATATTCTTATTTTTAACTATTAGGTTAATAAATACTTCCGTTTCTTTCCCAGATCGACTTTTATCTCTGTGCCATTGCTTACTGTTCCATGTGGGGAAACTTATCAAAGGATCTTCTCCTAGGCTCTAATGAATGGGATGATTTGTTGTTATTGGTCAGAAATGCCTGCAGTAGATAATTTCACATCAGGTATGGACATGATCATATTGCTAGACAATGTCGAAAGAAACTTTAAAAATCAACTGATATTTTTCAAGATTCATATTTGTATTTTTTATGAAATGGCAATGTTCGGATTTTAATCACATACATTTCATATGATATGATGTTATAGTGAAGCAATTTTGTTTCACTGTTTCACCCACTGCAAATATGTGATCTTCACTTGTGGATGCTGCTGCTGCATTATTGAAATAATAATTGCATGTATTTCTCATAATATAGATGGCCTTCATATATGATTCACTGCTGCCATTGATATATATCATTTATGCCTTCTTTCTTTGCAGATGCTATGGCTGAAAAAATCCACATTGGTTATAATTGAAAATTTCATTGAAGGAAAAGGCATTTCACTTTCCATGAAAACACAGACAAATATATGCTGCATGGCTCATGGGAACATCATGGATTTACATTGACAAAAGCATGACAATGAACTTTACCTGACAAGAAATAATGTACTTTGAAATGTACTGTTTATTTTTTTTGCAAAATCACTTGTAATGTTATGTACAAAAACTGGAAATATAGGACATATTTATGTGACAGCGGCTAAACCGTTGTGAAGTTTGACATAATAAGCAAAATGGAAACAAATATTACAAAGAAACCATATTCTTGTGAAATTTGTGGATTTGCATTTTCAAAGAAATCACCTTTAGTAAGACATATGCGTACACACACTGGAGAGAAACACTATTCATGTATTGTTTGTGGATCTGCATTTTTGATAATGTCCCATTTAGTGCGGCATATGCGTACACACACTGGAGAGAAACCATATTCTTGTGAAGTTTGTGGATCTGCATTCTCATGCAAGTCAGGTAGAGATAGGCATATGCGTACACACACTGGAGAGAAACCATATTCTTGTGGAGTTTGTGGAACTGCATTCTCAGGCACGTCAAGTAGAGATTGCCATATGCGTACACACACTGGAGAGAAACCATATTCTTGTGAAGTTTGTGGATCTGCATTTTCAATAAGGTCACATTTAGTGCGGCATATGCGTACACACACTGGAGAGAAACCTTATTCTTGTGAAGTTTGTGGATCTGCATTTTCACGGAAGTCGCATATGGTGAGACATATGCGTACACACACTGGAGAAAAACCATATTCATGTGAAGTTTGTAGATCTACATTTTCACAGAAGTCGGAGTTAGTGACACATACGTATATACACACTGGCGAGAAACCATATTCATGTGAAGTTTGCGGATCTGCATTTACAATGAATTCACATTTAGTGACACATATGCGTAGACACACTGGAGAGAGACCATATTCTTGTGAAGTTTGTGGATCTGCATTTTCACGGAAGTCGCATTTAGTGACACATACACGAACACATACTGGAGAGAGACCATATGGTTGTGAAGTTTGCCGATCTACATTTTCAGACAGATCAAGTTTGGTCAGACATGTGCGTACACACACAGGAGAGAAGCCTTATTCTTGTGAAGTTTGTGGATCTGCATTTTCCCATGTGCAAGGTTTGGCCAAACATATGCATACACACACTGGAGATAAACCACATTCTTGTGAAATTTGAGTATCTGCATTTTCACATAAGTTTTCCTTAGTAACATGCATGTTTAGGCACACTGGAGGTAAACCATATTCTTGTGACGATTGATGATCTACATTTTTACAGAAGTGTCATTTAGTGAGACGTGCATACACACACTGAACAGAAACCACATTCTTTCTGGCAGAGATTGGAGTCTGTGATCTCTTACCTCCAGACCAGTATGTCTTTTGCTTTTATGTGCAATCGAAACAGAATAGTCCATTATTTATCAGGTATTGGCAGAAGTTAAACACTTCTATTGTCTCTTTTATTTCTAGCCAAATTCCCATATTACAAACATATCTCTTAATAATAATTTATCTAGTATATCCAACTCAATTATTCACTATGATTCTTCTCCCCATGTTAGCAAGTTGCAAAAAAACAACATAGTTTGCAAATTCAAGAGCCCTTTGGGAGATTGTATCTCATACGGATTCAATAATATTCATGTTGGTCACACCACAAACTCGCTTTCATGATGCTTGATTCTACATTTGAATGATAACTCTAACATTTTTAGGCATTTAAAACAACATGCCTGGCCGCATACACAATTCCAGAAAATCCTCGTTGAAAACACAACTATACTTAAACATGAAAACAACAAACAAAAACTAAAATTTCTTGAAGCTATATACATAAACATTCGAAGCCTAACCTGAACAAAATAAACTATGAAATCTCCACAAATATTCTTAAATGCCTGTAATTGATAACAGAAACCATTGGTTTATACCAACAGCTGCCCATACTTAATACTTCTCGTTTTCACTCTCACATGGTCACATGTGATGCCATGAGCTGCCGTGCGATTTTTGATTCCAGCATCTTGTATGCACGAGTTTGTCATTGTTTAGAAATCTTCTACGCAAACAAAAACAGACTATCATAATTGTTTTGTCCGTGTATTGTTTAATATATTGTAATGTAATTGTCATCTTTGATAATAAGCTGAAAGGGTAGGATTAAAAAATATATATCAATATGCTGATTTTATTTCATCTTTTAATGATAATGTTATTAAGCTTATCAGACGATATGAAAAGAATTTACTTAATATAAATAGACAAAACTTGTCTATATTATTTAATGAAACATGTATCAATATATATATATATATATATATATATATATATATATGCTTGTTAAGAAATAAAATCCTTGCAATTTGCTTTGATAAAGCCCATCATATGTTAGCTAAGCTTTCCTTTTGTCTTTTTTCATATTGTCCTTTTCCAGATATAATCTCTCTAAAACTTTTACACACACACACACACACACTTCATGGTTGGTTTTCCTATGATATGCATTGACAGAGGACTCGGTTTTGGACGGGAGTGTTGGGAACAAATTCCCTAGCTTTACCATCAATCTCACCTTGTCACTTGTCGGGTGGTTGCAAGTATCTGTTCAGCAGAGAGACTGTTGCCCAATGTCCATGTCATGGGAACCGGAGCCGTGTTTGATGTGCCATTGGCATGCTTTAAGGTTGGTTTTCCCTTGCCGTACAGTGATAAAGGTTTTGATTTTAGAGAGGAGTGTTAAGAACGCCTTCACTAGCTTTACCATCACTCTAACCATTTCGGTACCATCATAAGCCATCATAGCGGCCAACTATCATACCAATCCTGAATTTTTCGCTTGCATGGCAATTTAGAATGTGCTACCTCTCAACGAAGTAGCCTTCAGATAACTTGGCCAGATTTGCCTGACTGTCATCAGTGTGACCTTGGCTTAGAAGAAATGGCTTCTATCATTATCTTCGGTGCACCCTTTCTGGGATTATATTGGTGAGTTGACAGCTTGTATCGCTTCCAATTGGTTTGTGTCCATTGATCTTGCATACACATGTGCCAATGTGTCACCCTTGTTCTTTGGGGAGAAATGGATGGTGTTTCTCATGTTGATATCCATGGCAAGGACGGTGGTGTGGAAGTCATGAATGGAGGGATTCTTTGGGTATCAACTCAGGATGAAGATCAGATATGATAGTGGTTGATATTGACAGATTTCAGCAAAAGTTAGGTGTCTGTGGTGAGCCTGGTTTGCATGAACAGGGCTAGCCTTGATTTTCTCTTTTAAGTCCCCTTGATGCCACGGCACGGTTTCCTGTGAACCCTCCCTTAGTTAAGTTAGACACTATTTGTTTTTCTAGTTAATCTGAATAAGTATTGCCCCTGACCTTTTCCCAGCATACTCTTTTGATTTCAAGATACCCAGCCACTCCAGTTTATTTTTGCCCCCTTTTTCATCGTAACTGCGTCAGAGTTTGATATTCCCATTCTGTCATCCATTTGTTATCCTTCCAACTCCATTAGTGTGTGAGCTTCTTAACTCTGTCAAATGGCAGAATATGGCAGCCACTCTTATTATTTTGAGGGATGGACGGGTCCTACTATCATCTGTTTTCTTTTAGTTTGTTTCTGTTCCGTTATTTACTTTTGTTTTGGGGTTCATCCACTCCCCCATCATTTCATGTTTCATGGAATTTTTAAAAGAAAAAGGAAAATATGTCAAAAAAGTGACGAACATTTATCAGATTTTTATATCATGATGTTTTGTAGGTCTGTTGTGAATATGTGGTATTGTGGTATATGTAGGATTGAGAGGTGATGGATAAGTTCTTGTGGTGATTACGTATATTGTAATGAATGAAAGGGTCATGATTATAATTAACTAGCACTAGAATAATCAGCAAAGACCAGTCATTCGTCACTTCCCTTTGGCCTTGTTTCACAATTTTGTAGTAAAATACAAAATAAATGGATATTCCTCACTGGATTGAGCCATTCTTACACAAGATTTGAATAGTCCATTTTTTCTGTTTTACTGGAAAATTGTAAGTGTTCATTTTTTTCCGATGTCTGTCCCTGTTTTGTCCTGTTTCCTTGTGTTGTCTTCGTTTTGATCTTTTTTGTGCATGTTGTGGTGTAGCCTCCAACCACAGTGGTGGAGTCACCCAGCCACTGAATATGCAGTTGGTCATCTTCTCTGACTATTTCAGTATGAGACTTCAATAGGCCAAAAAAAGGGCGCATCTTATTTTGACTGGATTCGGAAGGAGTGTGAGGACTTCTTCAAAGGAAATGAACAAATCTTTTGTTGCAGCCACAAACAACCATTTCCCTGCTGATAATGGACAGGAAAACCCGTAAATTGATCGACATCAGCAAGGAAGTAGACCTCACTGCGTGCTCCTGGCGAAAATGTAGCCTGACTGAAACCAAACACCACAACCGATTACATCAAAAGAAGCAGAGTTGGGGGAACAAGACCACCAAGGCCCACAATGACTGGAAGGTGATGTGGAGGAGTGGATCTACGGTAGATACCCCTTCACTCTCAGCCCAGCAGGATTTCCCACACACCAAAATGCAACCGTAGCAGCAGCTGAAGCAAGAACAGCAGCAGCAACAGTTGCAGCTGAAGGAGCAATAATCAGTTTCTCTTATGGGGGTGGAGGAATATTCTCTACCTCGGTCCACCTCATGAAAAAAGGGGAGGGTGGATGAAGAAGAGGAGGAGAAGAATGAGAAAATGTTTTGACAAAGGAAGACGGAATGGGACATGGAACAAGCCAAGGTCCAATCCACTCCTGCTTCACCAACCAAAAAGGATAATGTGACTATTTTCAGAAGGTTTTCACCATGGAGTCGCTCAGTTCCATAACTATTTGGTCATCCTATAAGTTCTGTCCGAATTTTAACTTTTTGTTAAAATGAACGAAATTTAAAGAGTATTTTATAATGTCTAATGGAGCTGAACTTTGTTTTTATGTTTAGATGCATTTAAACTGATCAAATTTTTATTTTAGAAAACAATAAAATTAAGTTTTGTTTGATTAAAACCCTGCTAACATGGAAGTACCCAAGAATCATTTGAGGCACATAATGCTTTATGAGTTCAAGAAAGGAAACTCAGCTGCTGAATCGGCTAGAAACATTCACTCAGTTTATGGAGAGGAATGTGTGATTGAAAGAACTTGCAGAAGATGGTTTGCAAAATTCAGAAGTGGAGATTTCACCCTTGAAGATGAAGTTCGAACCGGTTGAGTTTGATGAAAAGCTTCTTGAAGCAGCCCTTGAAGAAAATTCTACTTTATCAGTTGAGGAATTGGCTGTGGTTCTCAGTTCAAACCATACAACAGTTCATCGTCATTTTCAACAATTTGGAAAAGTTCCTAAACTTGGAAAATGGGTGCCTCATGAATTGCCTGAAAACAACCTCAAATCCCGAGTTGACATCTGCTCTTCTCTCCATTCTTGCCAACTTGTTTCGCCTTTCTTTGGATAGACTTGTGACTGGCGACGAAAAGTGGATCTTTTATCGAAATGTTAAGCGTCGTAGACAGTGGCTTGGTAAAGGGAAAGGACCCCAGCCACAGCCGAGAAGGGAACTTCATGGGCAAAAGGTTCTTCTTTCAATCTGGTGGGATTGCCAAGGAATAATCCATTTTGAATTCTTACTACCTAATGCAACAATTAATGCTCAAATATACTGTCAGCAATTAGAGTGTTTGAACCAAGCTTTGAGGAAAAAAAGACCTGCTCTAGTGAATCGAAAACGGGTGATGTTTCATCAGGACAATGCGCGACCACACACAGCAAGAATCACGTCACATAAGATCGAAGAACTTGGTTGGGAGAAAATTCCTCATCCACCTTATTCTCCCGACCTTGCTCCTTCAGACTACCAGTTTTTCGTAGCTTACAGAATCATTTTGAAGAAACAGCTTTTGTAAAACAGAAAGAGGTTAAAACTGACATTTGTGAGTTCTTCGAATCAAAGCCAAAAGAATTTTACAGTAATGGAATTAGTAAGCTTGTTAATAGTTGGAAGGAAGTGTTATAGACAAGCGAATGGTTGCAAGACAGAATTACGACAACAGCAGAAATAGATTTACGTGATTTATTTCAATAGGAACGTGTGATTTTGGGACAGTTACCTTGTGGTATAGTTCATCAGCCGGCTGCCGATATGGGTTGATCTCTCATAGTAGTTCCCACTGGTTGGCATGACGTTCCTCCTGCTGACTGTCCAGACTGACCGTGACAGTTCTCTTCCCTGGCCTCCCGTTGATTGCTTTGTACTTCCCCGTGTGACCATTTTTATGGCTTAATGGGTTTGAAAAACGACGCAAGTATAATTAGGAAGGAAGCATTTTTATTGGTCGAAAAATAGAAGCACTTTGAAATATTATTTTATTTTTCGACCGGAACTCGTGCGTTGGGCCTATGCGTAAACGACGATAATGGTCATTTTGTGACGGGGCCTTTGTCCTGTTCACATCCGACTGTCATTCTTGAGTATGTTAGTTTATTTGCCTGCAAATCAGCCGAGATATGTCTTATTTTATTTCATAACAATATTCAAGATCAAATTGAAAGTAGCTCTCTACAAGAACTTTTTCCCATGAATCAATTGGAAAATACTCTCCTTTCAACTCTAATAATACAGACCATAAAAGGATATCATTGTATCTTTATACCTGTTAATTACTTGTGGCTTTGTAAGATGTGGTTTTCCTATGATTCTTTTGGAAAATAAAACGATTACAAGCTGTCCATTACCTGCATTATAAGGCGTTGGTTTATCAGTGCCTATCCGTCTTGAGAAGAACCATTCTGTCATCTCCCTTGAAATAAGTGATGCGCCTCTATCAGAATGAGGCTGATTTCTTGTGGGAGTTAAAAAGTCACTGATGTTGAGTACAGTCAGTAGAGGTCAAATTAAATGTAGTGCATCTGGAAGAACATTTTCTATTGGAAAATACCATTCCTTCAAGTCTAATAACACAGACCTTAAAAGGATACCATTGCCTTTTTTTCAAACATGTGGCATTGTAAGCTGTTTGGTTTTACCTTGATTCTATAGGAAAATAACACGATTACAAGGCTAACAATACAAACCTCCAAATGATACGATTGTATCTCTTAACCTTTTCATTGCCTGTGGCATTGTAAGGTGATGTTTTCCCTTGATAGTATATGAAATGCTTTGATTTCAAGGTTAATAATACTGACCTCCAAATGATAATATTTGTGTTTTTGAGCTGTAGATTGCCTATATTGTAAAGTGTTGTTTTATTAATACCTATCCATCTTGAGAAGAATCATTCTGTCTTCCCTCTTGAGATGTATGCCTCTGTTGAAATGGACATATGATGACATTCCATAAACAGAAAATAAATTGCTGAGATAACTTTTGACAGTTGCAGATGTAATCTTTTATCGTGCTTTAGTCATATTTATGAAAGATGACCAAAATTTTGCATGTTAGATTTTCCTCTTTTGGTCAATAAATTTATGTAGGAGAAGATATTTTATGTAGTCCAATTTGTGCCTAGTCTTTTGCAAGAGATTTTTTCCTGTCTTGTCAGCAATTACATTCAGATTATCATTTGAAAATACTGAAGACCTTACATATCAAATCTAAGCAACCTTCACTCTGTAAGCAGAAAGAATGGTTGTTATGTCTCAAGGTTTTCAATTTGTGACTAGAATTGCTGATTGTCTCTGGTAATTTTAACCTGAATGCATACATAAATAATTCAATATGTCTGTAAAAGTAATTTTTATAATATTGAAAATTTGCCATGAAAGAATACAAAAATAATTCAAGAATAAGAAAAAACAACTTTTGTAGTAATTTATTGCTAGTGTATCTTTCTTCCAGATTTAACAGCAAAAAATATCTACAATATGATTTTTTTAAAAGTTGCTAGTAAACTTCTCAAAATAATATATTTCAATGTGATTTTTTTTAAAATTCTTCCATTTGTTGATAACGAAAGATATATATTTTTAAAATGGAAAATTTTTTATAAGATGAAAATTTTCATGGGATTTTCATATCAAAAGTATTTTTCAAATAATTTTATTTACATGACTGTTAAATCATTTTTTGTATGGAAGATCAAATAGATATTATTTTTTAAAAGTTTCCCTTCTAGATTAGTAGCAATAGCAGAAATTATTAGTTTCATAAAAATTGGGTGCCCAATTCTTGTGTATATCTGTATCTACTGCCAAAGGAATTACAGTAGGGAGTACTTTATGCCAATTTTGATCTACATTTTAAAAATATGTTGTGCAACATGTCACTGATGAATACATTCACACAGGTGTATATTATTCAATGCAGAACTCCAACCAAATACAACACCTGAAATCTCAGAATAGAAACATTTATGAAATAGAAGTAAACTAAGGATTTACAACAGGGATTACTTCATGTCATGTTAAATTTATAATAAAAGTAATTTTATGCAACATATCAGATGTGAATGCAGTCACACAGGTGTATATTATTTAGTGATGAATTCCAACCAAATACAACATG
This sequence comes from Acanthosepion esculentum, assembly GCA_964036315.1. Lineage (NCBI taxonomy): Eukaryota > Metazoa > Mollusca > Cephalopoda > Sepiida > Sepiidae > Acanthosepion > Acanthosepion esculentum. Next base: position 11,788,843 of record OZ038479.1, read on the forward strand.
TAAAATCTCATCATAGAACCCTTTATGAAGAGGAAGTAAAGGTGTGTTTTTGTTTTTTTAGAGTGAATTTTGAGAAACTTATGGAATAATTGGCCATTGTTAAGCGTATAGACAATAATAACGAGTGGATGAAAGAAAGATAGAACAGAGTAAAATAAAACGAGCCAATATGTGCATATAATGTGAGTGAAAAGCAAATTAACTAGAGGACAGAATAAAGCAAAATGTTCACAAAATAGGAATAGTATTCGTATGCAAAAGGGATACAGTCAAGTGATTATAGTGTTCTGAATTCAAGAGAAGAAAAAAGAAATGAGAGAGGATAAAACTGAGAATTATTCAATTTTTATTGGTCAATATCAGAATAGGACTTGTCTAGAAATCGGGTGAGGGCAGATTTTTAGCAGTCATTCCTAGCCAGGTGTAAAGAAGAAAAATCTACTTCTATTTTGTGAAATACAACTCTCAAATGCTCTGGCAAACATTATCACTCATGTTCTTAGCCCTGGGTGTTTCGGTTTTAACAGCATCATAGCCCTTGTCCATAGTGACCAAATTAATATTGATGAGATATTGACTTGTGTGCCAGCCATCAGCTACAACTCTTCTCATAATGGAATACGATCATAAAACAGTACAACATAAGAACACCTTAAACCAGAGATTTTTGCAGTAGAATTGTTTTGCCCCAGAAAGTCTTGCTATATACAACGTGAAAGTCCTCCTTCTAGAAAAATGCCTGCTTCACAGCTAACAAAGGAATTGTTTATCTCATATTGGTGTTAACATGTGTCATTTGAGATGTGGTTTTAGTGAGAAAGTAACTCTACAAATTTCACAATGGATAGGTTATTTGCCAGTATGTGACATTCCAAATTCCACATATTTCACATTGGAAATGTTTCTCTCCGGTGTGCATGGTATTTCTTTACAGTTGACAATTTATTTGAAAGCTTAATGATTAAACTTTAAACCAAGTCATGAATTCCATGACTAAATAAAGCTTAAAAAATGACTTTAGCCAAATAACCACTACTTTTTTTACCAATCCTTTTTTCAATGAGGATGGACTTGTCATCATTGACCAGAGATGGAGGTCGAAACCTACTCACACTGAGAAACTGATTTTTTCTCAATCACAACCTAAGACAATGAGAAGAAACATTCTTTCTATACAAAATTAAATTTTTTATCTGTTGAATAATTTTAACAGTATTTTATCTTATGATTTGTGTTTGCTTAATTTTGTTTGTCATAATAAATTTTATGGTTGTTAATTTATTTCACTACTGAATTGTATTTTAGTTTCTGAGGGTCAAAGAATTAGACAGAATAAAGAATGGAAGTTTTATTATTAAGAAGTCTTTCATGAATTTTTGGTCACTTGTTTTAAATACTTAACTATTTCAAGCAAATCATAGAATTTGATTGCAACAGTCAACTCTTTAAAACTTATATTAGTCATAGCATCATAGATAATGATTGATTCACAATGTTGAAACCAGTGTTATTGAAATAGTGGCATAATTCAACTAAATAATAACTAATAATCATCACACAAGAGAATGAATGGCTTCTTTAGAAAGGAAAATAAACTGAGGTATCAACCAAAAAAATCCCAAAATCAATACCCAAACCAAAATTTCCAAACCGCCCACCTCTTTCATAAATGTCACTATTTTCAACTTTATTGTGGTGAATGAAAATGAATGAATTAATGTCAGATTTTTTTAGATGATGAATTTTAGTGTAATTATCCATGATTAAATGTAATTAGCAAGAAATGGCCAACAAACAGAATTGACATAGTCTGGAGAAACAATAATAAAAGAAAGAAAAGAACAGGGCAAAATATTAAGCAAATAATAGATGTAAGAGAAAAATAGGCAGATTAACAGAAATAAGGCAAATATGTCACAAACTAAGAATGGTATTAACACACAAATAGGATACAGACAAGCAAGAAGTGGCTTATCTCATTGGCTAGGAAGAAATCCAAGAATTCATTTGGATGCTTTGTCTATGAATTTGAGAAAGGGGATTCTTTTGTAGTCATTCCTAACACGATTAGCTTCTTGTCATTTTTTCAATCTGTGCAAAACTGTTTTTGCCAGACAGGAAGCATTTTTCTCACAATATGTTTCTTGATTTTTTTTTCTTCTTGTCATTTTTTTACACTACTTTTGTTCATTTATATTATTATTGTCTTTTCTTTTCCTTGTTAAACTTTGATTTTTTCTTTGCATTCTTGCTTTATTTAATTTTAGTTGTTCTTTTTGTTCATCATTTGTTTAACACTGTCTGTCATTGGAGTTCTTTTGCTTCTTCAATGTGGCCCAAAAAAGTTGGGCCATCAAGAAGGATCTTTTGGGGGCTGCACAAAAGGCAGATCACCCAGATAGGTCATTGCCAAAATAAGACTTTATGAATGACAAGAAAAAAAATCATAAAACGGACATAGAACCCAACAACTTTTGTGAAGGAGGTCTTCAAAGATTTGAAGCAAGAGGTAGAAAAGAATGAGGTAGACACTCAAATAGTTACTGTTACTGAAAAACCAAGGACGATACTGGAGTAATCCCCTGGGAATCATCTTCTGTGTGGAAGTCATCCCCAAATGCCGTGAAGTTTATCAAAAGAACTATGAAATATGTCCATAAGATAATGGACTCTTAGTAGTACTTGATGCTACTTGATATATTCGGTGATATAAGTTGAATGTTCATTGTCAAAAGATGAAAAATTTCATAATTGTCTGCAATAGTGGAAATGAAGCATGACTGTCATTGGCTCATCTGTTAAACATCTTTTGACCAATCAGAGGACTTGTTACTGCAATATTGTTAAAGAGAAGTCTGGATGAGCCATTTCCTTTATTTTCTGAAGAGGAGCCAATATAGAACCCCATGCCAGATCAGGGCATCCTAATAATAAAAATAATCATTCTGTTTCTTCTAAGAAACTCTTCTGTCTGATTTAATTTTAGGTTTCCTTGATAAAGGGTGGATTTGTTTGTTATTCTTGTTCCTCTCTGACATATTTCTCTGGTATTGAGTGACTTGCTTCTGTGTTTCAATGAATGCTTCTAAAATATGAATGGATACTTGGGTTTGCATGTCATCATTCATTCTTATCAGATAATATTTTGACACCTGTTCAAGAACTTCAAAAGGGACCTGAAAATATTGTGCTTTTAATGGCTTATGGATTCTGTTTGTTCTAATCCAAACTTTGCTGCAAATTTCAAGTTTGTCACATATCATATTTGTACACATTCTCTATATTGGTATATTTATTAGAAAAATTATCTAAGTTAATATTGTTTTGCGTAGCCCTTTGGTGAAGTATTGGGTTAAATTTATATCACTAGTATTCTCTCAAGTGTGTCTTAACATGTGTTGTTTGAAATGTTTCTTTCGAGAAAATTTGTATCCACAGATTTTACATTGGAATGGTTTCTCTCCTGTGTGAGTTAACATGTGTCTTTTGAAATTTCTATTAAGGGAAAATTTGTGTCCACAGATTTTACATTGGAATGGTTTCTCTCCTGTGTGAGTTAACATGTGTTTTTTTAAATTTCCATTAAGGGAAAATTCCATTCCACAGATTTCACAGCAGAATAGTTTTTCTCCAGTGTGTTTTAACATGTGTCTTTTGAGATGTGCTATTTGGGAACACTTATATTCACAAATTTTACAGTTGAATGGTTTCTCGCCAGTGTGTCTTAACATGTGTTTGTTGAGACTTGACATTTGGGAACACTTATATTCACAAATTTTACAGTTGAATGGTTTCTTGCCTGTGTGTGTTAACAAGTGTGTTTTTAGATGTCCATTCTGGAAAAATTTCCGTCCACAGATTTCACAGTGGAATCGTTTTTCTCTAGTGTGCCTTAACATGTGTGTTCTGAGACTTGACCTTTCGGAACACTTATATTCACAAATTTTACAGTTGAATGGTTTCTCACCAGTATGTCTTAACATGTGTCTTTTAAGACTTGATATATGGTAAAACTTATATTCACAAATTTTACAGTTGAATGGTTTCTTGCCTGTGTGTATTAACAAGTGTGTTTTTAGATGTTCATTCCGGAAAAATTTCAGTCCACATATTTCACAGAGGAATTGTTTTTCTCCAGTGTGCCTTAACATGTGAATTATGAGATGTGACCTTTGGGAACACTTATATTCACAAATTTTACAGTTGAATGGTTTCTTGCCAGTGTGTGTTAACGAGTGTGTTTTTAGATGTCCATTGTGAAAAAACTTTAATCCACAGATTTCACAGTGGAATAGTTTTTCTCCAGTGTGTGTTAACATGTGTATTATGAGAGCCGACATTCGGGGATACTTATATTTACAGATTTTACAGCAAAACTCTTTTTTGTCACTGTGAGTTTTCATACTTGTTTTTAGATATTTGAATTCATGTAAAATGTATCACCACAATTTCATAGGAAATGGTTTATCCCCATTGCAGGCAACCTTTCCCATAAATATTCAATCCTGGTGTCAGGTACTCCCAAAGATGCAACCTGGAAAAGTAAAAATATATTCAATGAGCACTGGAAAAAACACACTACTTTGGATTATGAAATACGTTTATAAAAAATGCATTTTCAAGTATTTTGTCAAGCTGTGCCAAAATTTATAAAATTGCACGATTACACTCTATGTAAATAAAAATATGTAATTTGTTACCTTAAAAAGTTTTATGATGAAATAGACTTTTGAACACAAAGAAACAAAGGTAGAAAAACTGATGAATTAGATTGTAAATTTGACACATTATACAGTTGATTGTGACTGAAATCAATTGTACAATGCAAATACTCAGAAAGTAAAATGAGAAAATCAGCAAGCTGAGTTCTAGACTGGGAAAAGGAAAACTTTGAATTCAAAACCATGTGCGGTATTATGCCAGATAGAGGCCACACTCAAATATCACAACTGGGTATCAAATGAAGCCAGGGGCAGGGGTTGATTTAACGTCAATCATCCACTTAGTGCAGTGCTGAAGGATGTAACCTCACAACTGCATCCAGTGTAGCAGTGAAACCATGAATTTATTCACCACAGAGCCGAGTCCCTCCATGTGCCGGTCTCTCGAAATCCAGAGAGTGTGACCAGAAAGCGGATTAAATGGCTCACTGCACACCAGAAGGAATAATGGCAACAGTTTAACCAGGATGTGAGTGATATTTGAAGAACAATATTGAAAGGGGACACAGATAGTAGAATATAGACAATGACGACTAACATCATTAGTTATGCGTCAGAGAGATTCGGTTATGTTCAAAAGGAAAACAAGAAAAAACCTAAAAATAACCACCGGGAAATGAAAATTCACCAGTTGAGACATGAGCTAAAATCTCTAAAGAAACTATAAAAAACAAGCAAATGAGATAGAAAAACCACGTCTTTCAGAACTGAGATATATTGAGGAAAAAAACTTCATAGAGCGGAAAATCACAGAAAGGGTGTGAAAGACAGGGCTAGGAAAAGATCTGTCTTTATTCAAACCCATTTAGGTTTACGAAGAGATTACTCAGAGACAAGAGAAATGGTTACCTTGAGTGCACAGCAGAAGAAATACGAGAAACACTCAGTGACCAAAAAAAGAGGAAATAATTTAGGAGAATAGTGTACCCTGAACTGCCAGATACAGATTTCGACTTGAGGGCACTGACCTTGAAAGAATTAAAGGAAGTCGTATTGGCAGCTAGAGAAGCTTCGGCCCCAGGACGCAGCTGTGTTCCCTATAGTATCTACAAGAGATGTTCAAATATTCAATTACATCTCTGAAAGATATTAAAACCTATTTTGAGAAGAGGTAAAGTTGCAAGACAGTGGAGGCTTGCTAATGCAGTATGGATTCCCAAAGAAGAAAACTCAAAAGGAATTTAAGAGTTTAGAATGATTTCTTTGCTGGACAATGAGAAAAAATCGTCTTCAGCATCTTGGCCCGACTTCAGCATTATCTAGGTGCCAACAATGACATAGACACTTCAGTACAGAAGGGAGGGATTGTCAGTATCCCAGGTTGTCTGAAGCATATTGGCGCAATAACGAAGCTCCTAAGAGAAGCAAAAGAAGGAAGAGGCAATCCAGTCGTACTGTGGTTGGACCTTGCTAATACATATGGATCCGTTCCACACAAATTAGTCAAGGAAGAATGTAAATCATCTAATTTTTATGTTTTCAAATATTTCCTATTCTACCGAAAATCTGCTTCAAATGGTAAACTAAAAAAAAAAGAAAATTAAATCAATCTATGAGATTATTTAATTAGACTAGCTTTTGTAAATAAGTTATATTAAGGACACTATTGTCATAAGAAAAAACAAATCGATGAATAATGAATTTTTGCAAGAATGTTTCCATTTTAATTTTAATTTAAAAATTGTTTAAAATTCTGCATTACTTTCTTAGGTAAAAATGTAATTAATTGAAAACGAAATTTACGAATCCAAAATTGAAAAGCAATATATTTTTAGGATATATGTGACATTATTATGAATAGGTAACACGTTGTAAAAATTGCCCTCCATTTACAGAGACATTCTCTTCTCTGTAATTCATTAATTTTTGTATGTTTACATTAAAATTAAAAAAAAGATATTAAAAACTATAATGAATAAAATACCATAACATTTCATAAATTATTGAGTTTTCTCTATCACGTTATTTATCTTAGTTATTAAATTTTTAAATTAATCTAAGAACATTTTATTGTTTTTTCCAGAAATCATCTTCAAATATAACTAAAAATCAATAAAATATTAGATAATTGCTGAAAATATGTTAATTTGTAAAAATTACTAGGTAGTTAAAATCAAAATAAATGCGTTCACTTAGATTCTGTAAACTTATGTCAATTCTGGTCCACCATACTAAACCTGTTTACACCTTAGGCCATCAAATTATCGATGAACACATGAAAATAACAAATAAATTTTATGCAATAAGTGAGTAATATTTGTTTTAGAACAGATTTACCTAACTTTAAATTTGCTAATTTTAGGAAAGTATTTTTTCAGAAATTTATATTTTATTTTTGCAGAATTTTTGAAATCGAGAATTATATTCATTAAGTTTTAAACATGACTTTTAATTAACAAAAAGTAAACATCACTTGTACAAAAAAATACAGTTAATTCATCAATCTACTAAAAAAAAGTCGAAACCTATCTCTCGGATAATTATTGAATTTTTAAGTGGTTTTTAAATTTTTTTGTTTCCACTTTTTTGTCTGTAAAGGTTGTTCAATTCAACATTTCAAATAATTCAGTCAATTTTGTCAAGTAGAGCAGATATTCTTCTACAATACAAAAGTGACGGTGTTAAAAAAAATAAATCACGATTATAAAATGAGAAAATTAATTCCAAATGGAAATGAAATAAACTTTAAAAATAATTAAACACCAAAATTTAAAAAATTGGCTATCAAACGGTTTAACAAAATAACAAACTGTTACAAAAAAGAAAATACATACAAGAAATAAAAAGTATTTTTATATCCGAGATTTTAAAAGGAAATAAGAATTAAAAGGAAAAATAAGAAGAGTTTAAATTTTTAAAAAGAAGTTTAAAAATGAGAGGCAAATAAAAAAGTAAGAAATTCAAATAGAAGTTCAATAAATAAGAAATTGAAAGTAAAAGAAATTCTTTGAAGTCTGACTCATATTAAAAATATTTAATGAAATAAAAATAAAAAAAAACTTACTTTAAAATGTTGGATGTAAAAAAACAACAGTGTGAACAATGCGATTTCTTTATTGAAAGTGATATTTTTGCTTAATGTTATTAGGAGGTAGGAGTTAGTGTTGAGGGTGACTGTTAGTAAGAGGTAGCGTTTAAGGTGAGTGTTAGTAAAAGGTAATGTTTAAGGTGAGTAAGAGGTAATGGCAGTATACAACAAAAAACACAGTCGCCTCTGGGAGAGACCATCCTCAGGTGTCGTCAGTTTGGCTTTCGCTTTTTTGACGTCAATTTTTTTAAATCTGACATTTGACATGTTTATCTTTTTTTTTTGGCATGCTAAAATATATAAACAGTATATTACACTAACAGCTACTCTTCTACAATCTTTATTCGCTTAATTTTTTTGTAAAAAAACAGATTGCGAGGAATTGGAATAGAAATGCTTTGGCATATTGTCTGACTATTTTTGAACAAGGAACAAATTCTTCTTTTACACCTAGTGTAATTCCTTTGTTCAGTTTTAGACATTCGTCCTGAAAGGGTAAGTTAAAAAAGTTACTATCACGGACTTAACAAAAGCCCCACAAAAATGCATTTTAAATAATTTAAATGAAATGTTTTCTTCGAATTAAAATTTCGTTTTCATTTGCAAGATAAAATCGTGAAGCTAATGTGTGAATTAAAATAAAAATTAACTTTCCTAAGCTTTTTAAAGCATTTTTAAACATTGACACATTTTCTCGTCATTTAAAAAAAAACAGTGTCCATTATAATAAAACTCATATATTTTTTAAACAATAATAATTTAAGTTCTGAAAGTTTCATTAATTTTTTTTTATATTTGTTTTCCTTTCTTTTCTGTCATTCATGTTTTTTAATACGTAGATAATCAATAATTAAAACTAAAAGTGTTGAACATATGCTTATTCTACACATGAAAACAGGTTTTATTGTATTATTTAATTTTTTTCATTTAAAGTTTGTTATAAATAATACTACACTTATAAAAAAAAGTACTTTACAACAGTGCGTAGTGATTTCAGCGTTAAATTCAAAGAAGTAAATAGGCCAAAATTTCTGCTTACACCAACGGAAGTACACTGCAGTGAATTACTAAACAGTATGGCAGTAATGGCGAACGCATGACCAACAAGAAGTCCGATTTTTTTTCTTGTTGATAACTCCAAAACGGTAGGTTTCTTCATAATTTAATTGTTAATTTGAGTTCAGCATGTCCATTTACACGGAAATAAGATGCTTTGGGAAAATTTTAATAGATATTTAGCACAGGGCATAAAAAGCAAATTACCAAGAAAAGTAGGTTTAAATCTTGACACTATGGATGACCAGAATTGACATAAATTTACAAAATCTACGTGAAGACATTGTTTTTGTTTTTTAACTACATAGTTTTTACAAATTAACATAATATTTTCAGCAGCCATTTAATATTTTATTGACTTTTAATTACTGGAGTTATCTCTATGAGATTGCAAAAAAAGAGCATATCATGAATAAAAAGGGCCTTAAACTTGATGAAAAAAAATTTATTGTCTAAATTAGGTACCTACAAAAATTAAGTATATAAGTTGAAATGTATTTTTCATAAATGAAAACCCCTTTTTGAAAAACCCTTTCTCCAGCTTCAGTTGAAATGTAATGGATTGAAGTCTCTAATTCCAGAAAACAAACTACAGTGGTGTATTTCAAATAGGAATTATAACGTTTTTTAGTCAATTCTTAAAAAAAACAACCGAAGCAGTCATTTTTTTTTTTTAGAGAAATATAAACAAAATTTTTAAAAAACCAAAAATCAAATGTACATTTCTGAAACATTACTTTTGTAAAATTAGCAAATTTAAAGTTAACTTAATCTGTTCTGAGATAAATATTACTTATAACATAAAATTTACCAGACAAACATTTCTTGACCACGGGGTCTTGTTATTCTCACATCTCCATCGAAAATTTGATGGCCGAAGGTGTTGACAGGTTTAGTATGGTGGACCAGAATTGACATAAATTTATGAATTCTGAGTAAGAACGGTTAGTTTTGGGTTTTTTTAACCATCAAGTAAGGTTTCAAAATCAGCAAAATATTTTAGTAATTATCTAATATTTTACTGAAATATTTTAGGTAATTTTGAAGATGCTTTCTGATAATTTAAAATACTATAAAAATTTCTGAAATTATTGAGTTGCGTTTATAATGGTATTTCATTATTTAATATAATAATTTTATTAATTATTATATTATCAGTAATTATATTTTCAATAACTGAGATCATAAAATTATTAATTACTATAATAATAAGTAAATTATCTTGCTCAGTTATTAAATGTTTAAATTGATAAATGAGATAATAATTTATCTCAATTGAATTTTTATCTCATAACTGAAATAATATAATAAAATTACATTATCTCTTATCAATTTAAGAACTGAGAGTGGAATGATACTTAATAACTGTCTCACTCTCAATCGTTAAATTTTTAAATTGATAACTGTGATAATATAATAATTTTAATTATATTATCTCAGTTATTAAATTAAAAATGAAATTATTATCTCACTCTCAGTTATTAAAACTTGGACTGAGATAATATAAAATGTAATGATAGAGATAACTCTATAATTTGAAATTTTATGGGATTTAGTATTAATTTATATTCTTTATTATTAATTGCTATAGTTTGATGGTTATGAATTGTTAAAGTTATTCTATTTAACTCACGAAAAAAGAAACTTCAAAAAGCTAAAAACAAATTAATTTTTCTTAACTAAGGAATAACTAATAAAACATTATTTGATGCATGACACACTAAAGTAAGATGAATACATATTGAAATTAAAAATATTTAGTGAAATTGGAAAAAAACAACATTTTAAATCTTGATTCTCTATTAAAAATCCTTAAAAAGAAACACTTTTCTGAAAATTTATTTGTGGAATATTATATGATTTGAAACAAATATTTACATTTAGCGTCAAATGTAGCAGATCTGCCCTTTTTAACAAATAGGTGTTTTAGACATTGACAGTTTGGTAGCATAGCTGGAAGTTTATCGAATTTTTTCAGCAGGTGACATATCAGTAAATATTACCTCAGGAATATGTGATTGCATTTTTAATTTAATTTTTAACTACCCAGCATGATTTAAATTTATTAAAAATATTTCTCACAATCTAATATTGTATTGAATTTTAGGTACATTAAATTTACTATAGTTATCACTTTTCTTTTCTGATAATGCTGTGTACGCACATCCATATTTACAAAATCTGCACGTTTGCACACAGACACTCACAAAAATCACAATTTTTAAATTACTGAATTGTACTATGCTATGCCATTTATGATTAGAAGATAGTCTTTTAATAATATAGTGAACTGCCCCAGAAGGTAAAGAGACCCAGGGTTACATGTAATTTTTAAATTATGGAAGCACCAACTGACAAAAATGTAATTAAAAATTAGCACATTAAAAATGTAACATTTCATAAGAATGAGAGAGTTACGTATAATTATTAAGTTTTGCATTTTACAATTCAGAACTGAAATTTGGGTTGCTGTGTATTTCTACCTAGCTACCCAAATTTCAGTTTTGACTTCTAAGAAAGATCATGGGGCAGGGTGGGATTGAGCATTATGGCGACCAACTCCAAGGCTTTTTTATTAAACTTGGGGCCTTTTTTCATCATGCTATGCTGCTTTTTTGGTGAAATATTGGACATATCTATCTGGGGCCTTTATTTATTAAGCAAATTACATGTTTTGTTAAATTATAGAAGCATCAACTGTTAGAAAAATTTCTTCTTGATTTTTAATTTAATTATTTTTTGTGCGATTCACAATACATTTTCAATATGTTTACACTTGATATTACATAATTTAGTTTTTACTTAAATAACATAGGGTTTTTTCATTATATAACTAAAAAGATTTGATAAATACCTCCCCAAATTAAATATTACACATGAGATATCAAAGAAGAGAAATAGATGCCAGAAATATATTTCCACAAACTTTTCTAATAAAATAACCTATTCATTATACAATTCTGAATAAGTACTGTAAATTCTGTTTGAATCAGGTAATTCATTGATTTATTAGTAACATTCAAATATATCAGGTAGCAATTTTTTTCTTTCCAAAATGAAACATCAATTTTGGTGATGCCTAATTTGAGTTCATCCATGAACAGTCATATTTTTTTCAGTTATCATTAGATATATTTTGGCTTTATTATTTTGAATGAATAATAAACTTTTACAGGAAAAGTTATTTTTTTAAACTTTTAATTAGAATTATTCTAAAACCCTGTATTAATTTGTAATAAACATGTGATATTATTAAATAAAATTTGCAATTCTATATTTTAAAAAGAATTTTCATTCTGTATAATTTTTTCTGATTATCAATTTGCCCAGAGTGAGAAATCTCTTAAGACAACATAAGTCTATGTCTTAAAAAAATTTTTAAAACATAAAATATACTTGCTGACTGGAAATATTAAATTTAATCATTTAGCTTTCAATTAAAGTTAAAAAGGAACTTCAAGAATGCTTTTCTATTTTTAAAAATTCTTTTAAAACCATAGGCATTGAAAACTAGCGGAGGTACCTACATAAAAGTAATGTTTACTTTTTTACTTGAAACATCATGAAATGAAAATAAATGACTTTTATTTATGCACAATAAACTATGGATTTATTTTTTTTGAATGACTAATAAATTTTTACAAGAATTGTTATTTTTAAACTTTTAATTAGAATAATTAGTAAACCTCTAAAATTCTGTATGAATTTGTAGCGATCAAGTGATGTTATTAAATTAAAGCTATGTATTAAAAGTAAATGGAAAATTTCATTACAATTCTATATTTTAAAAAGAAATTTGAATTTGTATAATTTTTTATGATTATCATAAAATAGTGACAAAACTGTTAAAATAATAAAATTTTCTTTATTAAATAATCTTTCAAAAATAAAATATACTTTCCTGAAAAATTAGCAGTTTCCAAGTTTAATCTGAATTGAAATAAATGTTACTTTTAGTTTAAAATATAGTAGAAAAGTATATTTTTAAGATGGGGAGCTTGTTTTTTCTGACATCTTGAGTGATTTATTGATAGCCTAATTTTTACGAAATTTAAATGAGATTTATTGATGTGAAAAAATTACTTATTATAGCCAAAAAATGAAAACACAAAAATCTTTTAAAAATGCAATATTTATCCTAGAGATATGCTCCAATGTTCTTTATTAAATTTATTGATTAACTGGATTTCTTAATAGTAATTTTTACTTTTTACTTAATATCTAATGAAATTAGATGATGTTTGTTTATGAATGCTATTCAATATACATAATATATATATAAGTATACATAAAAACTTTATTTAACTAATAGTTTATTTCCAAAATGAAACATCCATTTTGATGATGTCTAGTCAATTTGAGTCTGTCCATGAAGAAACAGATTTTTTTCAGTTATTATCAGACATACTTTGGCTTTATTTTTTTGAATGAATAATAAATTTTTACAAGAATTGTTATTTTTTAAACTTTTAATTAGAAGAATGAGAAAAACCAGCTTTTTTAAGATTAATTAATTTGAATTGAAACAAATGTGACTTTTCTTAAAAATATAGTAGAAAGTACATTTTTTAATATGTAGCGTGTGTTTTTCTGACATGTTAAGTGATTTATTGACGGCCTGATGTTTACTAAATTTAAGTGATGTATTGAACTGATATAAGTAAAGATTTTACAAGCATCTTTAAAACATTGGCACATTTTCTTGATTTTCAATGACTCATTGTACCAACATTATAGATGGAAAATGAAAAAAAATTTAGAAATTCAATATTTGTCATAGAAATAAGTTTTGATGGGATTTAGTAAATTTATCAATTGACTGCATTTAGTAAAAGGGATGTTTATCTTTATATATATTCATTCCAGTTTCATATTAACAATTGCACACAACATTAACCAGTAGTTATAATGAGAGTAGCTATCAAATAAGAAAATGCCGAAATGGTGGTCAAGAATTAAATAGCCAAAACATCAACACAGAGGAAGACAAACACCAAAATATATTTACAATTGTGCCTAATGCTCAATAGCAAAGGAACAATACAAATTCATGGGGTTCACTTCTTATGTTTAATTTTCTATGTATAAATGCATATAAAGATATTTTAGAAGTTTCCAGTTTTTTCTTCTCCATGCATAAGTTGTTAGCACAAATGAATTTGCCAATTAAATGATAACCAAAGACTTGAACCTTCATTAATTTACATTTCATCCTTGGTAATATTTCATCACTTACTCTCAGGCACTTTCATTATGTAGGTCTTGTTTTCAACCCACACCCAAAGTCTAGCATGCTGATATATCCCGTCTCTACTGCATACAAGAGATTGCCCAAATCATCTCTATGACTGTTGTTTGTATATCTACCAAGACAACATTCATGTTCTCTTGCCTGCTGTACTGGATGCAGGTGTGAGGTCACATCCTTCTCCACTGAACAATGGCCATGAGTAACCCTAAATCAACTCCAGCACCTGAATTCATTTGATGGTCAGGTGTGAAAGTAGAGTGTAGCATGTATCTGGCATAATAGCATACATGCTTTTCTATTTAAAGTTTTCCTTTTCCTAGTCTAGAACACAGCTTGCTGATTATATTTTTCTGTTCTATTGTTCATTCCAACACCCATACATCTATGTCCACTGATACAAAATAAACTGTATTATATGTCAGATTTAAACTCTACTTGATCAGACGTATTTCTCTTTAACAGTATAATAGTTCATTTTTATGAGTTTGCAATTAGCTTTAAGAAAAACGTTTGTAAATTCATCTTTTATAAACCTATTTCATAACATTTTCTATTGTCTTGCTTCAGTGCTCAGTTATTATATTTTTTTATTTTCAGTTTCCATCTTTGAGAGTTTCTGAAACCATGGTGAATATTCATGAGAAATAAAGCATTCTCGCACATTAAAATTTGTGGATTTGTAGTTAGTCCACACAAAAGACACAAAACAGAAGTAAAATCTGTGAAGTAAGATTTTCTGATAAATCATCTCTCACAAGCCACATGTTAACACATACTGGAGAAAAACGCTTCAACTATGAAATCTGTGGACTGAATTTTCCCGTAATGAAAATCTCAAAAGACATATGTTAAGACACACTGGAAAATAATGTTTCCACTATAAAATCTGTGGATTGAAATTTTCCCAGAATGGACATCTTAAACAACACTGGAGAGAAACACTTCCACTGTGAAATCTGTGGATTGAAATTTTCCCATAATTATATTCTCAAGCAACACATGGTAACACACACTGGAGAGAAACCCTTCCACTGTAAAATCTGTGGATATAAGTGTTCCCAAAATTCTGCTCTCAAAAGACATATGTTAACACACACTGGAGAGAAATGTTTCCACTGTGAAATTTGTGGTTTGAAATTTTCCCAAAATGGACATCTCAGACAGCACATGTTAACACACACTGGAGAGAAACCCTTCCACTGTGAAATCTGTGGATATAACTGTGCCCAAGATTCTGCTCTAAAAAACCACATGTTAACACACACTGGAGAGAAACGTTTCCACTGTGAAATCTGTGGATTGAAATTTTCTCTTAATGGAAATCTAAAAAGACATATGTTAACACACACTGGAGAGAAATGTTTCCATTGTGAAACTTGTGGATTGAAATTTTCCCAGAATGGACATCTCAAACAGCACATGTTAACACATACTGGAGAGAAACCCTTCCACTGTGATATCTGTGGATATAAGTGTGCCCAAAATTCAGCTCTCAAAACACATATGGTAACACACACTGGAGAGAAAGCATTTCACTGTAAAATCTGTGGATATAAGTGTTCTTTTAATTATACACTCAAAACCCACATGTTAACACACACTGAAGAGAAACCCTTCCACTGTGAGATCTGTGGCTATAAGTGTACCCGAAATTCAGCTCTCAAAACACACATGGTAACACACACTGGAGAGAAAGCATTCAACTGTAAAATCTGTGGATATAATTGTTCTCTTAATTATATTCTGAAAACACACATGTTAACACACACTGGGGAGAAACGTTTCCACTGTGAAATCTGTGGATTGAAATTTTCCCAGAGTGGAAATCTCAAAAGACATATGTTAACACACACTGGAGAGAAACCATTCCACTGTGAAATATGTGGACTGAAATTTTCTCAGAATGGACATCTCAAACGGCACATGTTAACACACACTGGGACAAATACTATTGACTCAAATGTAACCCAATAGTTCACTAGAGCAGTACACAAAACAATATCAAAGATCAACTCAGAACATTTTACTAAGAAGTATACCAATATACAGCATGTTTCCGGCAGATGTAAGGCCGAAGGACAGGCGCGTGTATTGATAGCATTGGTCCTTCCATGTAAATGCTGTTTTGTATCGGTCTCGCTTGCCGATCTCAATTTGCCAGTAGCCGCAGGCGAATCAAATGTATGGGCTGACATGCTCAGCAGAGGTTGCGGACATAAGAAAACGAAAGCCCCAAACGACCCTACACCGACAGGCAGGACATTCGAGATAAGTGGTTCAGACCTCCGCGTATACATCCCATCTTGGTGCCTCGGCGAGTTAAACGGTTTACAGGTCATTCCCAAAACTCACACACCACAAAAAGCCCGCACCCACAAGCGCGTTACCAACAAATTCTTCGCCTATCACTCTACCACCACCATCCCCACTGAGAGAATCTGCAACCACCTCGGCATCGCAAATGAACAACAAAAGGACGACGCCCTGGCAAAGATCATCAGCGCCCTCAAGTCACCCACTCCAAGCGAACCCCATATCGATCCTGACGACCACCGAGCTACGCTTTTCAAAAAAGATTTGCACCAATTTTTTCTAGAACCAGGCACCTCCGTTTTGATGATGATAGACAGTAAACACTCTCCGAGATTGGTTGTACCATACAAACTACGATCCCGATAACTCTACCAGGCACACGAGGGTAACAACCACTCAGGTGTTACCCATATGCGAGAAATCCTTTTCGGCTACTGGTAGGAATTCACAAAACATCAAGGCCTATGTCGATTCTTGCGATACGTGTGCTAAGTGCAAGGGCAACTACGGTAGACGTACCCACTGGCCCATTGGCCACTGCAAACGAGGAAAGAGATTGAGTGAAGTGAAATGTCTGTTGCTTTGCCGATTTTGTTGAACAAGTGGTCGATCCTTGGCATTGGATAAGGGTCAAGATCGACCAAGACCTTGTTGTGAATTCTTTTAAAGTTAGCGACGACGCGAATCGATCCGTTTTTCTTGCGTACGGCAAATACAGGGCTATTGAAGCCTTTGGGGTCGCTGCAGTTTTCAATGATACCTTCATCGGCCATGCGCTTGATTTCGGTATCAACGTCTGCCTCCAAAGCCTGGGCGATCGGGTGTTGTTTCTGGCTGCGAGATTGGCCGTTGGTTGGTATGCGGATGGGTCGGATGAATGTGACTTTGCTGCTGCTTTCGGTGCCGATAACGTCAGCGTAGCGAATGAGTAAGTTTGCAGTGGCCTCTAGTTCGTCTCGGTTTGGGTGTTTTGGTAGCGATAGCCCCGTGCTACGCTTTAGCCAGGTTAGCTTTTGATCCAGTGTCTGGATGTTGAGCTGTAGTTCCATAGTAGGCTGGTTTTGGATGACGTCGGTTTGGGCGCCATATGCTGGATCGTTGGTTGACGATGACGGTGATATGATTGCGTCTGTGTGTGTTGTGTATGCTGAGGAAGGTGTGCGTCTGAATTCTATAGTCGCATTTTGGTTGTCGATTAGATAGGAATCGAGCGTGTTGTGACATAGGATATTTTGGCCGATCAGGATCGGTGTGATTTGGGTAGTTACCAGCACGTTAAACTTTTTGAATGTGGGTGAGTCTCGACTGTCGATGGTGATGTCGCAAGTCAGTTCGCCAAGGGCTGTGGTGCTGCCGTTGATACCTTTTACTACGAAATCGGAGCGTATCATGTGTTTCTTGGCTTCTCTGGGTAACTGAGATATTGGTAAGATGCAGGTGGAGCATCCAGAGTCTATCATTGCGACGCCAGAGAAGGTGATGTCCCTGAAGTTGAAGGTGGACTGGACGAGCGGTGAATGGTGAGCGACTCCTTGAAGGTTGAAGGTGTGATGGCTGACGTAGGAGCACGGCGAACGAGGCATCACATCTCGTCCTGCTCGAAGCGAAAATCCTGTTCCACATCATTTATGACTTATATATTATCATTCGTTGCGGCTACATGGGCCTGTGCCCGAGTCCGAGGTTGGTGGCGATATAGGCAGTTGCGTCCATGGCGGACCTCTGAGGTAGTTCTTGGACACGCTGATTTGTGGTGTGTGCTGATGGTTTCTGTGTGTCGGATGCTGGCCATGTTCGGGAGGTTTGGTGAGGCCCGTCTGCTGTGGGTTTTGTTGCCTGCTGGGTCGAAGTGTCGCGTTTCTTTGGTTTGACCGCTGTGGTTTCTGTGTGAAATACACAGTGTCGTGCGAAGTCGTGTCGTTGGATTTTACACCGCGATTAAGGTATCTTTGATCATCGGAGGCTATGCCAGTAGCTGAATAGTGGTTGTCCATTGTCTTGACAAGATGTGGGTAGAGATTTAAGTTCCAAATTTTCACCTTTTCGCTCATTAGCATAGCGCCGATGATGGAAATAAGTCCATTGACTGTTAAGTCTGTATTTTTGTCTTTTTTGTATTTGTTTTTTATGTGGACGGCTGCCTCTCTAAGGGTGTTTTCGAGTCGACCCGCGAAGTTTGTTAATTTTTCGCCGTTTCAGATCCCAGGCTTGACTGAGGTGTTGGAAGTTAGTCATCTGGCTTCCGTGGGCTGCTAATAAGTATCCCTTCAGTTGTTCGAAGGTGGATATGTCTTTTTTTAGTCAACCATCTGCTGAAATATACTTTGGTCCAGTAAATCTTTAGCAGACTTGACGAATTCGCATTCCAGGCTGGGATAGGTGCTGAGTTCTGGCGTGATGTGGATTGTGTATGCTTTGTTTAGAGCCGTGATGAATCGGTTCACGTCGTGTCCAGGGTGAAAAGTTCTCTCTAGCTTCAATATGTCGCGTATAGTTTGTTGGCGCATCATTAAGCTGTAATCGCCGTTTGTTTGAGCGGTGGGAGGTGTTAAAGTAGTTGATTTTAGGGCAGTCAGCATGTAGTTTATGTCGGCTTGAATTTCTTGTATCGTGGTTTCGGAAGTTGGTCCCGTCTTCAAGTTGAATAGTAGTGTTTTCTATTCCTTGATGAGAGTAAATAGTTCGACTCGGGTGAAGCTCGTGTAGTCGTCCATATAACTCTTGCTGTACGCTTCTGACACCAGTGTTATAGACAAGCGTATGGTTGCAAGACAGAAATACAACAACAGCATAAATAGATTTACGTGATTTATTTCAATAGGAACGTATGGGTTTGGGACAGCTACCTTGTGGCATAGTTCATTAGATGGCTACCGATCCGAGTTGATCTCTCATAGTAGTTCCCACTGGTTGGCGTGGCGTTCCTCCTGCTGACTGCCCGTGACAGATCTCTTCCCCGGCCTCCCGTTGACTGCTTTGTTCTTCCCCCGTGTGACCCTTTTTATGGCTTAACGGGCTCGAAAAACGACGCGAGTATAATTAGGAGGGAAGCATTTTTATTGGTCGGAAAATAAACACTTTGAAATATTATTTTATTTTTCGACCGGAAGTCGTGCGTCGGGCCTATGCGTAAACGACGATAATGGTCATTTTGTGACGGGTCCTTGTCCCGTTCACATCCGACTCTCGCTCTTGAGTATGTTAGTTTATTTGCCTGCAAATCAGCCGAGATATGTCTTATTTTATTTCATAACAATATTCAAGATCAAATTGAAAGTAGCTCTCTACAAGAACATTTCCCATGAATCTATTGGAAAATACTCTCCTTTCAACTCTAATAATACAGACCACAAAAGGATATCATTGTATCTTTATACCTGTTAATTGCCTGTGGCTTTGTAAGATGTGGTTTTCCTATGATTCTCTTGGAAAATAAAACGATTACAAGCTGTCCATTACCTGCATTATAAGGCGTTGGTTTATTAGTGCCTGTCCGTCTTGAGAAGAACCATTCCGTCATCTGCCTTGAAATAAGTGATGCGCCGCTATCAGAATGAGGCTGATTTCTTGTAGGAGTTAAAAAGTCACTCATGTTGAGTACAGTCAGTAGAGCTCAAATTAAATGTACCGCATCTGGAAGAACATTTTCTATTGGAAAATACCATTCCTTCAAGTCTAATAACACAGACCTTAAAAGGATACCATTGCCTTTTTTAAACCTGTTTATTGCCTAGGGCGTTGTATGCTGTTTGGTTTTACCATGATTCTCTAGGGAAATAACACGATTACAAGGCTAACAATACACGATTACAAGGCTAACAATACAAACCTCCAAATGATACGATTGTATCTCTTAACCTTTTCATTGCCTCCGGCATTGTAAGGTGTTTTCCCTTGATAGTATAAGAAATGCTTTGATTTCAAGGTTAATAATACTGACCTCCAAATGATAATGTTTCTGTTTTTTGAGCTGTAGATTGCCTATATTGTAAAGTGTTGTTTTATTATTTATTATCCATCCTGAGAAGAATCATTCTGTCTTCCCTCTTGAGATATATGCCTCTGTTGAAATGGACATATGATGACATTCCATAAACAGAAAATAAATTTCTGAGATAACTTTTGACAGTTGAAGATGTAATCTTTTATCGTGCTTTAGTCATATTTATGAAAGATGACCAAAATTTTGCATGTTAGATTTTCCTCTTTTGGTCAATAAATTTATGTAGCAGAAGGTATTTTATGTAGTCCGATTTGTGCCTAGTCTTTTGCAAGAGATTTTTTCCTGTCTTGTCAGCAATGACATTCAGATTATCATTTGAAAATACTGAAGACCTTACATATCAAATCTAAGCAAACTTCACTCTGTAAGAAGAAAGAATGGTTGTTATATCTCAAGGTTTTCTCTTTGTGACTAGAATTGCTGATTGTCACTGGTAATTTTAACCTGAATCCATACAAAAATAAATCAATATGTCTATAAAAATAATTTTATAATATTGAAAATTTGCCATGAAAGAATACAAAAATAATTCAAGAACAAGAAAAAACAACTTTTGTAGTAATTTATTGCCAGTGTATCTTTCTTCCAGATTTAACAGATTTATCTACAATATGAATTTTTCAAAAGTTGCTAGTAAACTTCTCAAAATTTTATATTTCAATGTGATTTTTTTAAAATTCTTCCATTTGTTGATGACGAAAGATATATTTTTTTAAAATGGAAAATTTTTTATAAGATGAAAATTTTCATGGGATTTTCATATCAAAAGTATTTTCAAATAATTTTATTTACATGACTGTTAAATCATTTTTTGTATGGAAGAGCAAATAGATATTATTTTTTAAACGTTTCCCTTCTAGATTAGTAGCAATAGCAGAAATTATTAGTTTCATAAAAATTGGGTGCCCAATTCTTGTGTATATCTGTATCTACTACCAAAGGAATTAGAGTAGGGAGTACTTTATGCCAATTTTGATCTACATTTTAAAAATATGTTGTGCAACATGTCACTGATGAATACATTCACACAGGTGTATATTATTCAGTGCAGAACTCCAACACCTGAAATCTCAGAATAAAAACATTTATGAAATAGAAGTAAACCTGTGTTTTTCTTTTGTAGGATTAATTTTGGAAAATTTTGGAATAGCTGGCCATTGACCAGTTTATAGACAATTGAGGAAATTCTCAATAAACAATAATCAGAAGTGGAAGAAAAACAAACAAGGCAAAATAATACAAGAGAACATAGGTTTTTAATTATAGTCAAAAGCAAAGCAATTGTGAGACAATAATTATATTATAAGGTGTTGTTTTATTAATGTTTGTTTGGTGTCAATGTTTTTTTGTTTCTAACTAGTATTGCTGATTGTCTCTGGCAATTATGACCTGAAACCTTACATAAATAATACAAGAGATCTATGAAAACTTTCATAATTTATTTGTATAATTTATTCTATAAATGATTTATTTTACTTTTATAATAAATGTATTTTTGTTATAGCAAAGTAACAAATCTTGTAATTTACCCGGAAATGTTAGAAACATAATTTAAAATAATAAAAATATAATTACTTTTGTAATTCCAGGACAGCATATTTGAATACATTATTTTCTTCCAGATTTGCCCCCAAAATATATGAATTTTTCAAAAATTTACTTTAATATTTCAGCGGGATATTGTAATTCTTCTACTTGTTGATGACAAAAGAGAGTTTTTTTTAAATAAATATGTGTTTGAAGAATAGAAAAAACTTAAGTTTTGTGGGATTTTCATATCAGAAGTATTTTTAAAAGAATTTTATTCTCACAACAGTTAAATTATTTTTTGTATGAAAGATCAAATAGGTCTACTGCCTAAGGATTTACAGCAGGGATTACTTCATGTCATGTTAAATTTATAATAAAAGAAAATATTATGAAACATATCAGATGTGAATGCATTCACACAGGTGCACATTATTTAGTGATGAATTCCAACCAAATACAACATGTAAAATCTCATCATAGAACCCTTTATGAAGAGGAAGTAAACGTGTGTGTTTTTTTTAGGGTGAATTTTGAGAAACTTATGGAATAAATGGCCATTGTTAAGCGTATAGACAATAATAACAAGTGGATGAAAGAAAGATAGAACAGAGTAAAATAAAACGAGCCAATATATGCATATAATGTGAGTGAAAAGCAAATTAACTAGAGGACAGAATAAGGCAAAATGTTCACAAAATAGGAATAGTATTCGTATGCAAAAGGGATACAGTCAAGTGATTATAGTGTTCTGAATTCAAGAGAAGAAAAAAGAAATGAGAGAGGATAAAACTGAGAATTATTCAATTTTTATTGGTCAATATCAGAATAGGACTTGTCTAGAAATCGGGTGAGGGGAGATTTTTAGCAGTCATTCCTAGCCAGGTGTAAACAAGAAAAATCTACTTCTATTTTGTGAAATACAACTCTCAAATGCTCTGGCAAACATTATCACTCATGTTCTTAGCCCTGGGTGTTTCGGTTTTAACAGCATCATAGCCCTTGTCCATAGTGACCAAATTAATATTGATGAGATATTGACTTGTGTGCCAGCCATCAGCTACAACTCTTCTCATAATGGAATACGATCATAAAACAGTACAACATAAAAACACCTTAAATCAGAGATTTTTGCAGTAGAATTGTTTTGCCCCAGAAAGTCTTGCTATATACAACGTGAAAGTCCTTCTTCTAGAAAAATGCCTGCTTCACAGCTAACAAAGGAATTGTTTCTCTCATATTGGTGTTAACATGAGTCATTTGAGATGTGGTTTTAGTGAGACGGTAACTATACAAATCTCGCAATGGATAGGTCAATTGCCAGTATGTGACATTCAAAATTTCACATTGGAAATGTTTCTCTCCGATGTGCATGGTATTTATTTACAGTTGACAATTTATTTGAAAGCTTAATGATTAAACTTTATACCAAGTCATGAATTCCATGACTAAATAAAGTTTAAAAATGACTTTAGCCAAATAACCACTACTTTTTTTTACCAATCCTTTTTTCAGTAAGGCGGGACTTGTCATGAATAACCAGAGATGGAGGCCAAAACCTACTCACACTGAGAAACTGATTTTTTCTCAATCACAACCTAAGACAATGAGAAGAAACATTCTTTCTATACAAAATTAAATTTTTTATCTGTTGAATAATTTTAACAGTATTTTATCTTATGATGAGTGTTTGCTTAATTTTGATCATCAAAATAAATTTTATGGTTGTTAATTTATTTCACTACTGAATTGTATTTTAGTTTCTGAGGGTCAAAGAATTAGACAGAATAAAGAATGGAAGTTTTATTATTAAGAAGTCTTTCATGAATGTTTGGTCACTTGTTTTAAATAGTTAACTATTTCAAGCAAATCATAGAATTTGATTGCAACAGTCAACTCTTTAAAACTTATATTAGTCATAGCATCATAGATAATGATTGATTCACAATGTTGACACCATCGTTATTGAAATAGTGGCATAATTCAAGTAAATGTTGAATAATAACTAATAATCATCACACAAGATAATGAATGGTTTCTTTAGAAAGGAAAATAAATTGAGGTATCAACAAAAAAATCCACAAATCTATACCAAAACTGTTTTTTGCCAGACAGGAAACATTTTTCTTACAATATGTTTCTTGACTTTTTTTTTTCCTTGACTTTTTTTTTTACACTACTTTTGTTTATTTATATTATTATTGTCTTTTCTTTTCCTTGTTATACTTTGATTTTTTCTTTGCATTCTTGCTTTATTTAATTTTAGTTGTTTCTTTTTGTTCATCATTTGTTTAACTCTGTCTGTCATTGGAGTTCTTTTGCTTCTTCAATGTGGCCAATAAAAGTTGGGCCATCAAGAAGGATCTTTTGGGGGCTGCCCAAAAGGCAGATCAGCCAGATAGGTCATTGCCAAAATAAGGCTTTACGAAAGACAAGGAAAAAAAATCATAAAACAGACATAGAACCCAACAATTTTTGTGAAGGAGGTCTTCAAAGATTTGAAGCAAGAGGTAGAAAAGAATGAGGTAGACACTCAAATAGTTACTGTTACTGAAAAACCAAGGACGATACTGGAGTAATCCCCTGGGAATCATCTTCTGTGTGGAAGTCATCCCCAAATGCCGTGAAGTTTATCAAAAGAACTACAAAATATGTCCATAAGATAATGAACTCTTAGTAGGACTTGATGCTACTTGATATATTCGGTGAAATATGTTGAATGTTCATTGTCAAAAGATGAAAAATTTCATAATTGTCTGCAATGGTGGAAATGAAGCATGACTGTCATTGGCTCATCTGTTAAACATCTTTTAACCAATCAGAGGACTTGCTACTGCAATATTGTTAAAGAGAAGTCTGGATGAGCCATTTCCTTTATTTTCTGAGAGGGGACAATACAGACCCCTCCACCCAGATCAGGGCATGCTATTAATAAAAATAATCATTCTGTTTCTTCTAAGAAACTCTTCTGTCTGATTTAATTTTAGGTTTCCTTGATAAAGGGTGGATTTGTTTGTTATTCTTGTTCCTCTCTGACATATTTCTCTGGTATTGAGTGACTTGCTTCTGTGTTTCAATGAATGCTTCTAAACTATGAATGGATACTTGGGATTGCATGTCATCATTCATTCTTATCAGATAATATTTTGATGCCTGTTCAAGAACTTCAAAAGGGACCTGAATATATGGTGCTTTTAATGGCTTATGGATTCTGTTTGTTCTAATCCAAACTTTGCTGCAAATTTCAAGTTTGTCACATATCATATTTGTACACATTCTCTATATTGGTATATTTATTAGCAAAATTATCTAAGTTAATATTGTTTTGCGTAGCCCTTTGGTGAACTATTGGGTTAAATTTATATCACTAGTATTCTCTCAAGTGTGTCTATACATGTGTTGTTTGAAATGTTTCTTTAGAGAAAATTTGTATCCACAGATTTTACATTGGAATGGTTTCTCTCCTGTGTGAGTTAACATGTGTCTTTTGAAATTTCTATTAAGGGAAAATTTGTGTCCACAGATTTTACATTGGAATGGTTTTTCTCCAGTGTGAGTTAACGTGTGTCTTTTGAAATTTCCATTCTGAGAAAATTTTAATCCACAGATGTCACAGCGGAATCGTTTTTCTCCAGTGTGTCTTAACATATGTCTTTTAAAATTTGCATTACTGGAAAATTTCGATCCACAGATTTCACAGAGGAATCGTTTTTCTCCAGTGTGCCTTAACATGTGTCTAATGAGACTTGACTTTTGGGAACACTTATATTCACAAATATTACAGTTGAATGGTTTCTCGCCAGTGTGTGTTAACAAGTGTCTTTTGAGATGTCCATTCTGAGAAAATTTCAATCCACAGATGTCACAGCGGAATCGTTTTTCTCCAGTGTGTCTTAACATATGTCTTTTAAAATTTGCATTGCTGGAAAATTTCGATCCACTGATTTCACAGAGGAATCGTTTTTCTCCAGTGTGCCTTAACATGTGTCTAATGAGACCTGACTTTTGGGAACACTTATATTCACAAATATTACAGTTGAATGGTTTCTCGCCAGTGTGTGTTAACATGTGTCCTTTGAGACTTGACATACGGGAAAACTCAGATCGACAAAATTTACATTTGAATGGTTTCTCGCCAGTGTGTGTTAACATATGTTTTTTGAGATATGACTTTTGGGAACACTTATATTCACAAATATTACAGTTGAATGGTTTCTCGCCAGTGTGTCTTAACATGTGTCTTTTGAGACTTGACATACGGGAAAACTCAGATCGACAAAATTTACATTTGAATGGTTTCTCGCCAGTGTGTGTTAACATGTGTTTTTTGAGATGTGACTTTTGGGAACACTTATATTCACAAATATTACAGTTGAATGGTTTCTCGCCAGTGTGTCTTAACATGTGTCTTTTGAGACTTGACATACGGGAAAACTCAGATCGACAAAATTTACATTCGAATGGTTTCTCGCCAGTGTGTGTTAACATATGTTTTTTGAGATATGACTTTTGAGAACACTTATGTTCACAAATATTACAATTGAATGGTTTCTCGCCTGTGTGTCTTAACATATGTCTTTTTAGATGTGGCTCATTGGAACACTTATATTCACAAATTTTACAGTTGAATGGTTTCTTGCCTCTGTGTGTTAACATGTGTTTTTTGAGACTTGACATTTGGGAACACTTATATTCACAAATTTTACAGCTGAATGGTTTCTTGTTAGTGTGTGTTAACATGTGTTTTTTGAGATTTGACATTTGGGAACACTTATATTCACAAATTTTACAGTTGAATGGTTTCTTGCCACTGTGTGTTAACCTGTGTTTTTTGAGATTTGACATTTGGTAACACTTATATTCACAAATCTTACAGTTGAATGGTTTCTTGCCAGTGTGTGTTAACATGTGTTTTTTGAGACTTGACATATA
This sequence comes from Acanthosepion esculentum, assembly GCA_964036315.1. Classification (NCBI taxonomy): domain Eukaryota; kingdom Metazoa; phylum Mollusca; class Cephalopoda; order Sepiida; family Sepiidae; genus Acanthosepion; species Acanthosepion esculentum. The sequence goes on from OZ038479.1 coordinate 11,815,674, forward strand.
GGAACACTTATATTCACAAATTTTACAGTTTAATGATTTCTCGCCAGTGTGCGTAAACATGTTTTTTGAGTTATGACTTTTGGGAACACTTATATTCACAAATATTACAGTTGAATGGTTTCTCGCCAGTGTGTCTTAGCAAGTGTGTTTTCAGATGTCCATTCTGGAAAAATTTTAATCCACAGATTTCACAGTGGAATCATTTTTCTACAGTGTGTCTTAACATGTGTATTTTCAGAGCTGTCTTTTGGGGACACTTATATTTACAGATTTTACAGCAAAAAATTTTTTCGCCACTGCAAGTTTTCATACTTGTTTTTAGATATTTGAATTCATGCAAAATCTAACACCACAATTTAATACGAAATAGTTTATTCCTATTGTATGTTCTTGTATGTGTCTCTTGTGTGGATAACTACTAATCCATGAATTCCACAGTATAAGAATGCCACCTTTCTCATGAATATTCAGTCCTGGTGTCAGGTACTCTCAAAGATGTAACCTGGAAAAGTAAAAATATATTCCATGAGCAGTGGAAAAAACACACTACGTTGGATTAGGAAATACGTTTATAAAAAATGCATTTCAAAGTATTTTGTTAAATCTGTGACAAAATTTATAAAATTGCACGATTACACTATATGTAAATAAAAATATGTAATTTGTTAACTGAAAAAGATTTATGATGAAGTAGACGTTTGAACACAAAGAAACAAAGGTAGAAAGACTGATGAATTAGATTGTAAATTTGACACATTATACAGTTTATTGTGACTGAAATCAATTGTACGATGCAAATTGTCAGAAAGTAAAATGAGAAAATCAGCAAGCTGAGTTCTAGACTGGGAAAAGGACAACTTTGAATTCAAAACCATGTGTGGTATTATGCCAGAGAGAGGCCACACTCAAATATCACAACTGGGTATCAAATGAAGCCAGGGGCAGGCGTTGATTTAACGTTACTCATCCACTTAGTGCAGTGCTGAAGGATGTAACCTCACAACTGCATCCAGTGTAGCAGTGAAACCATGAATTTATTCACCACAGAGCCGAGCCCCTCCACGTGCCGGTCTCTCGAAATCCAGAGAGTGTGACCAGAAAGCGGATTAAATGGCTCACTGTACACCAGAAGGAATAATGGCAACAGTTTAACCAGGATGTGAGTGATATTTGAAGAACAATATTGAAAGGGGACACAGATAGTAGATTATATACAATGACAACTAGCATCATTAGTTATGTGTCAGAGAGATTCGGTTATGTTCAAAAGGAAAACAAGAAAAAAACCTAAAAATAACGACCGGGAAATGAAAATTCACCAGTTGTGACACGAGCTAAAATCTCTAAAGAAACTATAAAAAACAAGCAAATGAAATAGAAAAACCACGTCTTTCAGAACTGAGATATATTGAGGAAAAAACTTAGAACTCTTCATAGAGTGGAAAGTCACAGAAAGCATGTGAAAGTGAGGGCTAGGAAAAGATCTGTCTTTATTCAAACCCTTTTAGGTTTACGAAGAGATTACTCAGAGACAAGAGAAATGGTTATCTTGAGTGTACAGCAGAAGAAATACGAGAAACACTCAGTGACCAAAAAAAGAGGAAATAACTGCCAGATACAGACTGACTTGAGGGCACTGACCTTGGAAGAATTAAAGGAAGTCTTATTGGCAGCTAGAGAAGCTTCGGCCCCAGGACGCAGCGGTGTTCCCTATCGTATCTACAAGAGATGTTCGAATATTCAATTACATCTCTGAAGGATATTAAAACCTATTTGGAGAAGAGGTAAAGTTGCAAGACAGTGGAGGCTTGCTAATGCAGTATGGATTCCCAAAGAAGAAAACTCAAAAGGAATTTAATTAATAGTTTAGAATGATTTCTTTGCTGAACAATGAGAAAAAATAGTCTTCTGCATCTTGGCGCAACGACTTCAGCATTATCTAGGTGCCAACAATGACATAGACACTTCAGTACAGAAGGGAGGGATTGTCGGTATCCCAGGTTGCCTGAAGCATACTGGCGCAATAACGAAGCTCCTAAGAGAAGCAAAAGAAGGAAGAGGCAATCCAGTCGTACTGTGACTTGATCTTGCAAATGCATATGGATCCGTTCCACACAAATTAGTCAAGGAAGAATGTAAATCATCTAATTTTTATGTTTTCAAATATTTCCTATTCTACCGAAAATCTGCTTCAAAAACTAAACTAAAAAAAAAAAAGAAAATTAAATCAATCTATGAGATTATTTAATTAGACTAGCTTTTGTAAATAAGTTATATTAAGGACACCATTGCCATAAGAAAAAACAAATCGATGAATAATGAATTTTTGCAAGAATGTTTCCATTTTAATTTTAATTTAAAAATTGTTTAAAATTCTGCTTTACTTTCTTTCTTAGGTAAAAATATAATTAAGTGAATCGAAATTTACGAATCCAAAATTGAAAAGCTTAATATAATACAATATTTTTAAGATAATTTAAAAATTTTAACCATTCCCATTTTTCATTTATGGTAACCCTATATGTGACATTATTATGAATAGGTAACACGTTGTAAAAATTGCCCTCCATTTACAGAGACATTCTATTCTCTGTAATTCATTATTTTTTGTATGTTTTTCAACTTTAAAATAAAAAAAAGATATTAAAAACTATAAATTAGCAATGAATAAAATACCATAACATTTCATAAATTATTGAGTTATCTCTATCACGTTATTTCATCTTAGTTATTAAATTTTTAAATTAATCTGAGAAAATTTTATTATTTTTTCCAGAAAGCATCTCCAAATATAACTAAAAGTCAATAAACTATTAGATAATTGCTGAAAACATGTTCATTTGTAAAAATTACTAGGTAGCTATAAATAAAAATAAATGTGTTCAATTCGATTCTGTAAATTTATGTCAATTCTGGTCCACCATACTAAACCTGTTAACACCTTAGGCCATCAAATTATCGATGAACACATGAAAATAACAAATAAATTTTATGTTTTAAGTAATATTTGTTTTAGAACAGATTTACTTAACTTTAAATTTGCTTAATTTTAGGAAAGTATTTTTTCAGAAATGTATATTATATTTTTGCAGAATTTTTGAAATCGAGAATTATATTCATTAAGTTTTAAGTAAACATCACTTGTACAAAATACTGTTCATCTAGGTACCTCCACAAAAAGTAAAGAAAAGAGCATAGCATGATGAAAAAGACGCCAAACTTGATGAAAACAAAATTTTATCGTCTAATGTTTATGTTATTATTAAAGAGGAAAGATCAAAGTATTTTTGAGGTATTTTATTACATTTTAATCTCTTCTAGCACGTCTAAAATTTTCGTTAAATATCTTGTTTTTTTGTCATCAAAACTGACAGATAATCAATCATTTTCAATCATTTTTTCCATTGTATAAAAAAGATGAAAATCTCACTTTGAAATTCTTTTAGAAATCAATTATCATTTTTTCAAAATTTATTTTAATAACATCAGAAATGATAAAGTTTATTTAAAATATTTTGAACCAAGCTTAACTTCGCTTCTGCGCCAAAAAGATGTAATTTAAAAATAAAACAAAGCAGGTCATAAACTTTCGCGTCACTTGACAGGTGACGAAAGACATTTTCATAACGTTTACGGGAGGATAATTATTTAGATTTAAGTGAACAAATTATAAACATAAAATCACATTTCTTAATTACTGCGGATCTTCTGATTACGTGCTAAAAAAGATCTATCTCGTAAAGACACTTACAAAACCGGATGCGCCTTTTAACTAATTTTATAATATTTTAACAACTTAAATGTAAAAATCAATTATAATTAAAGAAATAACAAAAATAATTGTATTAAAAACTCATTTTTCATCCAAAAAATTTTTGGGGTTTCAGAAAATATTGTTCACTTTCATAAAAGCAAATAAAAGTATTTGAAATTAAATAATATCTTTGTTTTATTGAGTTTTGTATGATACAATTCAGAGCTGATTTTCAGGTACATGGGGTCCAATTAAAAAAAAAAAAAAAAAACATGATTTGCATTCCTCAAAGCCTTGTGCTTTTAACTATTGTAATCACTAAACCTGATGCGATCGAATTTCTAGAGTTTTCATAAAATTAGTTAGTGGGGAATAAATATAAAAAATATTTCTGCCATGACTTTAATAAAAAAAAAACAACATAATTATAAAAATTTCCATCATCTACGAATAGTTTCTGAAAGTTTCATTAACTTCCGACAATTATTTTTATTTTCGCAAGATTTTACAAATTAATGTATGCCATACAAAAAAAAAACGTGCTAAAAATTGTATATGTTATTTTAGTAGTTCTGGTGATACAAAGAGAAACAAGTTTTTTTTAATCAAAATTTAGAATGTTCTAAAAAGAAGGAAAAATTTTAAAACATAATTAAAAAATAACTTTGGTCTTTCGTCTTCATAGTAACAGGCATTTAGGCGATAAAATTTTGTTTTAGTCAAGTTTGGCGTCTTTTTTATCATGCTACTCCATTTTTTAGCGATTTCGTGGAGTTACTGAAGTTAATCCATTAAACTACTAAAAAAAAAAAAAGTCGAAACATATCTCTCGGATAATTATTGAATTTTTTAGTGGTTTTTAAATTTTTTTGTTTCCACTTTTTTGTAGATTGTTCAATTCAACATTTTCAAATAATTCAGACAATTTTGTCAGGTAGAGCAGACATTCTTCTTCAATACAAAAGTGACGGTGTTAAAAAAATAATTCACGATTATAAAATGAGAAAATTAATTCCAAATGGAAATGAAATAAACTTTTAAAATAATTAAACAACAAAATTTAAAAAAATTGACTTTCAAACGGTTTAATTTAACAAAATAAACTATTACAAAAAAGAAAATACATACAAGGAATAAAAAGTATTTTATATCCGAGATTTTAAAAGGATATAAGAATTAAAACTAAAAATAAGAAGACTTTTTAAAACTTAAAAAGAAGTTTAAAAATGAGAGGCAAATAAAAAAGTAAGAAATTCAAATAGAAGTTCAATAAAGAAGAAATTGAAAGTAAAAGTAAAAGAAATTCATTGAAGTCTGACTCTTATTAAAGTCAGAAATTAAAAATATTTAATGAAATAGAAATGAAAATAAGACTTACTTTAATATTTTGGTCGGATTTCTGTATTTTGCTGTCTATCGATTTATTTACGAATAAAACAATGAGGTAAAAAAAACACGTGTGAACAATGCGATTTCTTAATTGAAAGTGATATTTTTGCTTAATGTTATTAGGAGGTAGGAGTTAGTGTTGATGGTGAGTGTTAGTAAGAGGTAACATTTAAGGTGAGTGTTAGTAAGAGGTAATGTTTAAGGTGAGTGTTAGTAAAAGAAGGTGAGTGTTAATAAAAGAAGGTGAGTGTTAGTAAGAGGTAATGGCAGGATACAACAAAAAAGACATTCGCCTATGGGAGAGACCATCCTCAGTTTCGTCAGTTTGACTTTTTTGACGTCAATTTTTTTTAAATTTGACTTTTTTTTTTTTTGGTGCCGGAGAATTCATTTGACATCTTTTTCATTTTTTTTTTTTTTTTTTTGCATGCTAAAAAATATATAAACAGTATATTACAGCTACTCTTCTACAATCTTTATTCGCTTAATTTTTTGTAGTAAAAAAGTAAAAACAGATTGCGAGGAATAGAAATGCTTTGGCATATTGTCTGACTATTTTGGAGCAAGGAACAAATTCTTCTTTTACACCTAGTGTAATTCCTTTGTTCAGTTTTAGAGATTCGTCCTGAAAGGGTAAGTTAAAAAAAGTTACTATCACGGACTTAACAAAAGCCCCACAAAAATGCATTTTAAATAATTTAAATGTTTTCTTCGAATTAAAATTTCGTTTTCATTTGAAAGATAAAATCGTGAAGCTAATGTGTGAATTAAAATAAAAATTAACTTTCCTATATAAATAAGTTTTTTATAGCATTTTTAAACATTGACACATTTTCTCGTCATTTAAAAAAAAACAGTGTCCATTATAATAAAACTCAGATATTTTTTAAACAATAATAATTTAAGTTCTGAAAGTTTCATTAATTTTTTTTATATTTGTTTTCCTTTCTTTTCTGTCATTCATGTTTTTTAATACGAAGATAATCAATAATTATGAAAACACGAAAATTCGACTTCTTTGTAATTTTGTGATTATATTTGTTAAAAGCAGACGACTTTGAAGAATATAAATCATCAATTTTTTTAGTAAATTTCGAGGTGATGTTACCCAAAATTCAGCTCTGAACTATAAAATACGAAACGCAATAAAACTCACATATTATTTTATTAAAAAAGCATTTAATTGCTTTTATGAATAATATATATTAAGGACACTATTGTCTGAAGCCGAATTATTTTTCCAATGAAAAATTAATTTTTTTTTTCAATTTTAAATAAAAAATGTTACAAATTTGTTAAAAAGTTTCAAGAATGCTTTTTCATTTAAAAAAATTAAACCTTAGGTATCGAAAATTTGTTGATGTACCTACATAGAAGTAAATAAATGTTTTCTTTTTACTTGAATGTAAATGAAATGGAAATAAATGACATTTATTTGTACACATTAGACTCTGGGTTTAGGTCATAATATATAAAAATGTATACAATAACCCTTATTTCAAAAAGAGGGAAAAAATAAAATATACGGAACACTAACAGTGAAATAATCTAGACTTTGGTATTTATGTTTAAAAATATATTTAATTCTATATAACCAATAGTTACAGAATGTCTTTTGTTACGTACGATTTTACGAAATTTAGTAGAAAGAACAATTTTATTTTTAAAAGGTGAAATATTTTTATTGAGTTTAATAAATTTCTTTATTTTTTTATTTTCTTGCCAGTTTGAATATTTAATGGCACCCAATACATTTTTCACTTATTCTGAATTTAAGAGTTATTGAATTATCATGTTACGCTTAAATTTTCAAAGGTGATGATGCAGAATTATTTCCTTTTTGAACATCCATACAGAAATAATCGAACATTTGGTAAAATGAAAGAAAAATTAATCCTCTTTGAAAAAAGGTACATTTTCAAAAATAGCATTAAAGTTATAATTCTGATTCATCATTAATGTCTTTATTTAATTAAAAGTAATTTTTTCTTGAATATTAAGTGTCTTTTTTTATTCTGTTCGTCTTAAAGAAAATTACGTATTTAGTTAAATTATGGAAGCACCCACATTCTCCATTTATGATTTCAGATTTTACTTAATAAGAGTATCACCTAACCGGTAAAAATTTCCAACAGAATTTTAAAAGATTTAAAACTTTATAAAGGATGGAAGCACCTACTTTTTCCATGTATAATTTAATAACCGGTAAAAATTTCCTACAGAATTTTACAAGATTTAAAACTTTATAAATTATGGAAGTGCTCACTTTCTCCATTTATGATTTGAGATTTTACTTAATAACATTATCACTTAACTGGTACAAATTCCCTACAGAATTTTAAAAGATTTAAAACTTTATAAATTATGGAAGCACCCACTTTCTCCATTTTTGTTTTATGATTTTACTTAATAACAGTATCATTTAACTGGCATAAATAAAGAATATAAAAAGATTTTAAACTTACTAATTATTCTAATTAATTTTTTAAAAGATGAGAATTCTTGTAAAAATTAATTATTTATCGATGGACTAAGTACAATCTCCCGCCATAGACTAAAAGTGTTTGCTTCATAATTCAAACATATATCACCTGAAGAAGGCTCAAGCATACAATGGCAAAAAAACGATGTGAATATGGCAATAAAGATGATGGCAAGATTTTAAACAAATTAAATAGTGGCAATAGCTACAATACATCATCTCAGAAATATAGAGAAATCTGGAAGAATTTCGGAGCATACAACTTCCAAAACATTGTGAATATGGAAATAAAGATGAGGACAAGAATCTGAATGATGCAAATAGGGTAAATAGTTGCAATAACTCATTTCAGAAATATAGGCAGTTCCTGAAGAAGCCCGGAGCGTACAAAGGCCGAAATATTATAAATATACACAGATAATGTCTACATAAGTAATATACTTAAGGAGGTATGGTGGAGTAATGGATAGTGACTTGCATTGAGGAAACGGAGAGGTGAGTTCGAATTCCAGTGGAATCCATTACATTCACTTATGTGCTAATACCCTTGGGGATCCTCTTCTTCTCCCAGTAGGAAGAACCAGGTTCTATAGCCTTGGGTGGCAACTGATCTGGAAGGACAACTCAGAATTTAAAACCTGATCCTCCAGGTTAGTGGTTGTGCAGTAGACAACGAAGTCACTTATAAAAACTGGCTTGTTATAGAAACCGCAACGATATCGTAAGGCCTTATTTTTCTAAAAGAATTTAAAGGCATAATATCTATATATACTATACTTACTTCATTTCCCTATCAACCAAATATTTCAGCCTAACTGACACACAGATTGAAATGACGGTAAAATAACTAATCAATCTTCATTTGCTTTACATTCTCTTATTCCTGTGTTACTATCAATGTTTTCATCAATTTTCCATGTTCTTAATTTCTACACTTTACCATTGTTAAATATAAACATTTGTCCTTAGAACTAATGAAAATGATGTTTTCTTTATTTGACAAAGAGGCCTGCAGCAGATAATCTCGTACCAGGTGGTGCTAGCTATGGACATGGTCATCGTGTCAATGATGTTAGTCCAACAGATATTTTTCAAGATGCATTGTTTCTGAATTGACATTGTTCTGATTTGAATTGTACACATTTCATAAGATCTGATGGTGAAGCCATCTTGTTTCAATGCAGAATGTTTGATCTTCAATGGCAGCGGCTGCGACTGCATTATTGAAATAATAATCATATGTATCTCTCATAACATTTCATGTATTATTCACTGTACCTATAATTATAACATTTATGCATTTTTTTCTTCACAGATGTTTTGGCTGTACAGAAACGGCAGTGGTTATTAGTGAGAATTTCAAGGAAGGAAAAGACATTACACTTTCCATGAAAATACAAATATATACTTAGTAATTCAGGAAATATTAATGGATTTACATTATGAAAAGCATGACAATGAATTTTACCTGGCAAGAAATAATGTACATTGAAATGTGTGGTTTATCTTTTTTGACAAAGACTTAAGAATGAAGGAATGAGCAGGAAAGATAGGCCATATAAACTGTTGTGAAGTTGGATATAATAGGCCAGATGGAAATACATATTACAAGGAAACCATATTCTTGTCAAGTTTGTGGATTTGCATTTTCACGGAAGACAGACTTGGTCAGACATATGCGTACACACACTGGGGAGAAACCATACTCTTGTGAAGTTTGTGGATTTTCATCTTCACGGAAGCCAGATTTGGTCAAACATATGCGTACACACACTGGCGAGAAACCATACTCTTGTGATGTTTGTGGATCTTCATTTTCTGTAATGAAGACTTTAGTGAATCATACGCGTACACACACTGGAGAGAAACCATATTCTTGTAACGTTTGTAGATCTGCATTTTCATTAAAGGCAAGTTTATTAGTACATATCCGTACACACACTGGAGAGAAACCATATTCTTGTGATGTTTGTGGATCTACATTTTCAGTGAAGTCAAGTAAAGACACTCATATGCGTACACACACTGGAGAGAAACCATATTCCTGTGAAGTTTGTGGATTTGCATTTTCACAAAAGTCAAATATGGTCAAGCATATGCGTACACACACAGGAGAGAAACCATATTCTTGTGATGTTTGTGGATCTACATTTTCAGTGAAATCAAGTAAAGACACTCATATGCATACACACAGTGGCGAGAAACCATATTCTTGTGATGTTTGTGGATCTACATTTTCACAAAAGTCAAATAAGGACAAACATATGCGTACACACACAGGAGAGAAACCATATTCTTGTGATGTTTGTGGATATACATTTTCAAGGAAGTCAAGTAAAGACACACATATGCGTACACACACTGGAGAGAAACCATATTCGTGTGATGTTTGTGGATATACATTTTTACATAGTTCAGTTTTGGTCAATCATAAACGTACACACACTGGTGAGAAACCCTATTCTTGTCATGTTTGTGGATTCACATTTTCACAGAAGTCAAGTCTGATCAAACATATGCGTACACACGCTGGAGAGAAACCATATTCCTGTGATGTTTGTGGATCTACATTTTCACAAAAGTCAAATAAGGACAATCACATGCGTACACACACAGGAGAGAAACCATATTCTTGTGATGTTTGTGGATCTACATTTTCGAAAAAGTCAAATAAAGACAAACATATGTGTACACACACCGGAGAGAAAGCATAATGTTGTGAAGTCTGTGGATGTGCATTTTAATGGAAACCAGATTTGTTCAATCATATGTGTAAACACAATGTAGAGAAACCATATTCTTTTTAATTGTGTCTTTTTATTTTCATGAAATATGGAAAAACAAACGAACTTACACACTGGAGAGAAAACATACTGTTGCGTAATTTATGGATCTACATTTTCATGGAATCCAGATTTGGTTAAACATATGCAAAAATACACTCGGGAGAAACCACATTCTTATGAACTTTGAGGATATGCACTTTGATGCATGTCAAATATGGTCAGTCGTATGCATACATACACTGGAGGAAACCATATTCTTTGAAAGTATATGGAATATATATTGAAAGTAGTTGGACAGAAACTATAACTTGGTATACATTTAGTGTCTGAATCTGTAGAAAATACTTTTTTACTTCATCATGTGAAAACCTGTAGAAATCAAAAAACATTCTTGATAGCTTTGTTGATAACCTGTTTGGGAAGTCATATTTTTTAAGCAAGATGGATTATTTTTTTTGTAAAAACTGTAATGCATTATTTTCAAATACTGTAAAATGCAGTAGACATGCAATGATGCTGATAGGTGCATGTCCGTCATCATTGTTGCATAAAATTTCTAATGCTGTAACTTCTCCATTATTGCATCTGAAGTTTACCATGAAAAGCAATACATTGAACAAAAGTATATTGACAAAAATTTGTGCATACATATTTTTTTTTCATTTTGTATTTTTGTTCCTCCCGTTTTAATAAACATGAAACAAATCATTTGATGTTATTCTTTCATATACTCGTCACATATTTTTTCTTTCACTTCTACTTTCCTTCTTTGGGTGGTGGGATGTATGGGTGTTATGAAATAAACATCAATGTTGCTTTACAAAACACATTCTTGGGTTATTTTTTATTATTTTGAAGCACCTGAAATCATTTAAGTTTGCCAACCCTTGTTTTAAAAAATCTAATTAACAGTGAAACCGAATCTCTTGCAGAGACACATGGATGCATCTAAACACGTACACACACTGGAGAGAAACTATATACTTATGAAGTTTTGGATCTGCATTTTCAGTTAAGATAGTGTCAGTAAAAACAAAATTTTCAAAACAGATGAATTTTTTTATGTTTGACCCTCCCTGTCTGTCCTATTCCTTCTTCCTCTTTGATAATTTCTACAATTTTTCAATTTCACTAGAATTGTTTCTAACCAGAGAGAGAGAGTGTATTCTCATCTTTCCTTTTCTCTAAGTTAAATCCTTTTATTTTACATATATTAAAACAAATTGACTTCCTTTCATTCCAAACGATGCATTTAGCTATATTAAAATTTCTAAGAATTACTGCAGTGATATTGTAATATTCAGATTGAATTAGAACGTAGGCCGTGCTTCAGACGTTATCCTGTTATCTCTGTTCTGCCTCAATACTCCTTAAAGTCCCTAAGCCTAACATTCAATAGACCTAATCTGCGAAACAACTTAAATCAAAATAAGGTGAAGTTGAACAACTGTCTGCAAGACAAAGTAATGCTGGTGGTATTTTAAAAAAACACTCGCTAGATGGCCCAGCAGAAAGTTCCCTTGTCAAAGTTTGAAATCCCAGACCTTTTACCCTGAAAGCAGGATGTCTTTTGTTTTCTACACAGTCAACATGGAATAGTCCATTATTTATGAGGTATTAGCAGATGTTCAACATTTCTTTCTTCCTTTCTGTCGTTCTAGCCAAATCGCCATCTTACGAACATTTCTCTTAATAATAATTTTAAAATAATTCAGCAGACGATGTTATTTTTTCACGTTAACTAGATTTTTGGTGATTACCTTACTCGGGTTCTACCGTCCAATACTATGATTCGGAAAAATGGTGAATTCATGGCAGTTGCCGTAATTCTAGCCTTTTGAGTAAAATAAAAAATATAGTATCTGTTCTTATCAGCTTAATCTGATTATCTCTCTCTATTTCTATCTTCCCTTCATTCTTTTATCTTCTAGGCCTTTTCACTAAGATCAAAGTGTCGTATCTGTTTTCATTAGCTTAATCTGATTATCTCTCTCTATTTCTATCTTCCCTTCATTCTTTCATCTTCTCGGTCTTTTCACTAAGATCAAAGTGTAGTATCTGTTCTGATCAGCTTAATCTGATTATCTCTCTATTCCTATCTTCCCTTCATTGTTTCCCCTTCTAGGTCTTTTCAGTAAGATCAAAGTGTAGTATCTGTTTTCATTAGCTTCCTCTGATTATCTCTCTCTATTTCTATCTTCCCTTCATTCTTACCTTCACAAATTCGTGATACCTAAGTTTGAAAATGGATTTTAAAATAAGAAAAATATTTCTTGAAGCTTTTATTTTAGGTTTAATTTAAAGCTAATAGTTTAAATTTAATATTCACAATAAGCAAAATACTTTGTTGTATATTTTTTTGCAGACATGATTAAAATTCTTTTCTGGGATGATGGTAGATGAAAAAAAAAAAGATATCTGTAGCCCTGCTGTTAAATTATTACAGGTAAACACACAATCCGACCCAGAAATTGAACAGGGAATTTTGGTCTTTTGCTTTCAAAGTGAAACGTCTTTCCTTTATTGTATCTTACCCTGACATTGTTGTTAAGTTCTCTTGACTTTCAGCAGCAGCAGCTGAGATACACGTCTGCTAAGGTAGTTCCTATTCATCAAAAAATTTATCAATTCACTTGGTTTATTATTGACACTATTTACATTCGGACTATTGTCCTTAGCTTTGTTGTTGTTATCACGTTTTGGTTGTTGTGCCCTCCAGCCTTCAGGTGTCGATCCAGGTAACCTACAGGGAATTCTGAAATTAACCCTTTATTTAATCTACAGAGCTAGGCTGTTCTAATTTCACTGTCTAGGTCTTATTTTTAAATCGCTTTTCAAATATTATTTGCCCATTTCCACTGATTCCAAGTACACACACTGCCTGGCCCAGGGATTGAACTCACAATCATTATGTCACTAAGTTCATGAACTAATGTTTTAATCCTGTAGGACAATTTTCTGTTGGGAACGTGGAGTTGTAACTGATCGTTGTGATCTACTTTGTTGAATTCCTTTGCGTAGTCTATAAAACACTGGTGCACATTCTTCTGCATTTGTGTTGCTCTTTCTGATAACACATTCTGAGCATGGATATCGCAATCCTTGTTCCGGAGTCTTTAACGAACCCACACTGTTCTTGTCCTATTTCTGGCCTGATTCTGCTGTGCGGTCAATCCATCAGAATACGGATGATGTGTTTTGTTATTTGGCTCATTAAGCTGATTGTTCAGTGGAGTTCACAATCGTTTACCTCTGGTTTCTTAGGCAGTTTTATAAAAATAAATCTGTTTTCTATCATATCATCACTGTTGTAGATTTAATTTCTTATTTCTGTAATCTTGTCTATGCTGAAATCATCTAAGTCTGCCAGTATCTTTATTATAATTCCGCCTGGCCCTGCCGCACTGTTTCTATTCAATTTGTCTAGTGGGGCTTCCACTTTGGTTTTTAGTATTTCTAGCCAATCCGTATTTCTGTCTGTTGCCGGTTGTTCTCTTTTTTTCGTAGAAAAGATCTCTAATATATTCGTGCCAGCACTGAAGATTTTTTCTTTTACTAATATGAGCGTTCCATCCTTGGATTTTATGGAGCATGTTGATGAGCATGTCTTCTGTCTTTTTCGTTCCCTTATTTTTTATACATATCTCCTTTATCTGTGATAATTATTCTCTCTATTTCTGTACATTTTTCATTGAGCCATCGTTATTTAGCCTGCCTTCATTTGTTGCTTATTTCATTGTTTAGTTCTGTGCCTTATTTTCATTGTGTAGTTTTCTGTATCTGTGGATCTATATTCCATTTCAACGTCTTGGTATTGTTTTCTGTCTCCTTTGCATCATTAAGAAGACGAATAAAGATACAAAAAGCAGTGAAACCGCCATTAACTAAGTAAATTCCGCTCGAGGCAAGCGTATGTAAACAACGCCAGTAATGATGGTCGGACAACACAATAGAGATCGAAGTTACACTGTCGATAAATTCTAAACGTAATTTGAACGCAGACTTTTATTGTTATTTTCGAAATAATCAAGCAATTTCACACCATCATGGAATATTTTCGTTGCTTATAAGGCAAATTAACCGTGGTTTTCTGTACCTAAATAAAAAAAAGTACCTTATTTTCTTTCGGAATTGCGGGGATAAATCTACACTGAATATTGAATAGTTACTTAAAAAACAATACTTGCATTTTTCACTCCAGTTTTGAAAGCTTTTCTGTTGCTGTACGTGTCGTAACTTTTCTGTTAACAAGCAAGAAAATGTATATGTTACCAACTATTGTTAATTAATTCTTAAATTTAGTAATTTTCTTTGAAACAAATATTTTGGGCAAATATTGGATTGTATTTTAATTCTGTTGTTTTTAAGTTTCGTCAATAATAAAATTTTATGAAAAATCAAATTGTGTTTGCGATACGATATTCTGGCATATTTTGGAGCAAAGAACACATTCTTTATTTACACCGTTTCTCGTAATTCCTGTGTTCTCTTCGACATGCTTTCTATTTTCAAACAATTAATCTTTTTTAATTTCAATTTCTTTTAAAATAGGAAGTTTTATTAATGGTAAATTTTGGTTTTATTTCCCGAGCACTAAAAATCCCTTAAAATTTTCCAAAATCGTCATAATTCCGTACAAATGTACTTTTTGAAAAAGTCATGTTTGGAAGCCTTGCTAGTAGATTCTTTGATCATCGTAAGTGAGCAATTCCCATTGAGAATGTGATTGAATAGTAGTCCTATGTGTTGTGAACAGATGTGTTTTATGCACAAGCAATATGGCTGTATATATATAATGCTGTACAAAAGTAAGTGAACCACTAACATATTTTCAAAAATTATCTCATTTTCATAGATGATCAACAAATCTTAATTAAGCTATATTCATTAATTATAAGCTATATTCATAAAGAGAAACCTTTCTTAAATCAGTTACAACCACTTTCAAAAATTAAATTATATATTAATGAAGAGAAACCTTTATTAAATCAATTCACTTTCAGAAATTAAGCTATATATTCACAAAGAGAAACCATTATGAAATCAATTAAACACTTTCAAAAACTAAGTGATATATTCATAAAGAGAAACATTTATTAAATCAGTTCACTTTCAAAAATGTTTACCAAGCAGTAATTGAAAATTAAATATTAGGATGTGCAAAAGTATGTGAACCCTTCCATTTAATATTTGGTCAGTGATCCTTTTGAGGTTACAATGACAACCAGACTTTTTCTAAAATTTTAAGAGGTTTCTGGCAGTAGTATCAATTTTTTATCATTCTTCTCGACAAAACTCCCACAATTGTTTGATATTACCTGGTTTGCATGTATCCTCTGCCTTATTTCACATGTATCCCAAATTTTTAATTGAGTTTAGATTAGGATTATGACAAGGCTATTCCAAGACTTGAAATTTCTTTTTACGAACATGTTCTTTTGTAGCTATGCTTTGAGGCTTCAAATCATTGTCCTGTTGGAAGTTCCAGCCTCGACAACAACCGAACATTTGAACTGAGGACAAGACACTTTCATTCAAAATTGCTTGTTATCTTGCAGACTCCATTGTACCATGCATATTATTTTGTCTGCTCCATCTGTAGTAAAGCACACCAAATCATAATGCTGTTACTGCCACATTTAATGGTTGGTATAAAATTCTTTGCTTCAAAAGCCATATTAGGAGCTCACTAGATATACCATCTATTGTTCCTCCCACAAATCTCTACTTTGGTCTCATCTGACCATAAATCTTATTGCCAGAATGTTTCTAACTTATTGATATGAGCTTTATCATAATTAAGGCAAGCATGCTTGTGCTATTTCGTAAGCAGTGACTTTTTCTAGGCATGCTGCCATGAAGAACATCATCATTTACATTTCGTTGCATTGCAGATGTACACACTTTGATTCCAACATTGGCCAATGAGTATTGGAAAACTGCAAAGGTCACAGTAGGATTTGCCAAATTAGATGTCTACTTGCTCTTGTTGATGGCCAATAGATTTTTAACTACAGTATATACACAGCTTACCAAAAAATGAACATGTGTCATTTTGATTTTTACATGCGCACAAAAATTATTTGCACTATCAAACATGAAAAACAAAAATAGAGAGTGTAAATGTAAGGGTTCACTTACTTTTGCATATCTTAATTTTTAATTAATATTTTTTATTCCAGCTTTATAAATATCTTTGAAAGTGGTTGCAAATCATTTAATAAAGGTTTTTCTTAATGAATATATAGTTTAATTAAGCTTTGTTTATCATCAAGAAAACTTTGCACAAATATCTTTGAAAGTGGTTGTAATTCATTTAATAAAGTTTTTTCTTAATTGATATATGGAACTTTTTAATTTAAAAAAAAAATGTTTGATGTGCCTGCTGTACCAGATCCAAATTTTCACATTTGTAGAGGAGAAGAAGGTGTAAAAAGATCGACTTACTACTGTCTTAATAGTGAGTCTGCTCTTTTCAATAAGGTCAAATTGGCATCTGTTTTAAAAAAAATAATGACTTACAGTCTGTTGTTAAATGGGACAAAATTAATGTGACAAATAATATCAATGTTAATTCTAACACCTCCAAAATAAAACTACTTTCTTTTAATCATCTGAGAGAACCCTTTTAAGCTTCCATCATTATCAAATTAACTGGAAAGCATGAACCCGCAAAAGAACTCCACAAGCAAGAAATGAGAAAAACTGTTAGCATAGAACTTATGGTTACATCTCGCCATTTCAACTGTAAAATGGTAAGACCTTGCTGACAATCTAGTACTGTGCTTAAATTTATAAAGTCTAGGTACCATAGAAGAAGTTCATCAGAACAATTACTATGAAAATATTTACAGAAAAGGAAAAGGGAAGCTATGTCACAGTGGTGTGAAAGTGACTTAAGATGCCAGGTCAGGACCAAAAACTTTTCATTTTATCAAGAATCCTTAAATACATAGCAAAAGCACCAAAAACTGGTCTGTAACATTTTTACACAGATGAGACGTGTCTTCCCTCTGTATTATGGAGACATACAGAAAAGATAATGGTTGATATTTTTTACTTATTTTCACACAATTCTGAAGACAAGGCTTGAACGAAATATGAAAATATCTCTGACCTCGCTGGTTATTTATATTCTTTTAGAGAGAAAAAGTAATCATTAGGTTTAGAAAATCCAGTTAATTAATCCTTAAATCTATTTAGAAACTTATGTTAATCACAAATATTGTATTTTTAAAAGATTCTGAAATTTTTTGTTTACATTTTACAGATATCATCAAAATGGATACTTTTTCCACAAAGAAAGTAAAAAAAATGAATACAGTTTTAAAATATTTGTCAGAAATCAGGGAATTATCTGGTTCAAATGAAATTTGCATGAAGTATTCAGGAATGAATGAATATTTCAGTGAATGGGTTATTTTATTAAAATTTCCATCTGGCCTATTATGTCTGACTTCACAATAGTTTAGCAGATGTTACATGAATATGGCCAATCTTTCCTGTTTATTCATAGATAACACTGTGTTTTTGAAGATTGTTATACCACACATTTCAAAGTGCTTTATTTCTTTCCAGGCAATTTTATTGTCTTGCTTTTGACATTGTAGATCCCTGATTTTCACATGAAGCATGTAGCATATATTTGTCTGTGTTTTCATGGAAAGTGAAATGTCATTTCTTTCACTAGATCTGTGTAGTGTATGGTTTTTCGTGGGAACATGTAACTACGTCTCTGTGATGCACAGATGGGTAAGATAATGCATTAGATTTTTATGCAACTGTGATGCAGGATGTGCACATACCAGCAGTGCAGCAAGTCAATTGTTTTTTTGCAGTATTTGAAAATAATGCATTACAGCTTTTACAAGAATAGGATTCATATTTCACGCAAAATATGATTTCTCAGAAAAGATATAGCCAACATTTTCTATATCTATAGGTTTTTACATGATACATTAAAGAATATTCTACTGATTCAGAAACTAAATATGGACTATGACAGGGTTTCTGTCTATTGTGTATACACATGATGCAACAAAATTTCTCACCAGACATCATTTCCATGAAAATGGACATCCACAAATGTCAAGAAACTATAGTTTTTCTACAGTGTGTATATGCATGTGATTGACCAAATCTGACCTGTGAAAATGCAGATCCACAAACTTCAAAAGAATATACCTTCAGTCCAGTGTGTGTATGCATATGTTTGATCATATTTGACTTGTATGAGAATACAGATCCACAAACTATAGAAGAATATGGCTTCTGCCCAGTATGTGTACGCATACGTTTCACTAAAGTCGATTTTCCAACAAAATGGTTTCTATGCATGTGATTGACCTAATCTGACCTGTGAAAATGCAGATCCACAAACTTCACAAGAATATGGTTTCTCTCCAGTGTGTGTACACATATGTTTGACCATATGTGACTTGCATGAGAATGAAGATTCACAAACTATACAAGAATATGGTTTCTGCCTCATGTGTGTATGCATATGTCTTACTAAAGGTGATTTTTTTGAAAATGCAAATCCACAAATTTCACAAGAATATGGTTTCTCTCCTCTGTGTGTATGCACATGTGCCACTAAATTTCACTTGTGTGAAAATGCAGATCCACAAACTTCACAAGAATATGGTATCTTTGTAATATGTGTTTCCATTTTACTTATCATGTCCAACTTCACAACAGTTTAGCAGATGTCACATGAATATGTCCTATATTTCCGGTGATTTGTACATAACATTAAATATGTTTTTGCAAAAAATAAATATTTCAAAGTACATTATTTCTTGTCAGGTAAAGTTCACCGTCATGCTTTTGACAATGTAGATGCTTGACTTTCACATGAAGCATGTAGCATATATTTGTCTGTGTTTTCATGGAAAGTGAAGGGTCTTTTCCTTCAATGGATCTGTGTAATGTATTGGTTTCATGGGAACATGTAATTACGTCTCTGTGATGCACAGATGGGTAAGATAATGCATTAGATTTTTATGCAAGTGTGATGCAGGATGTGCACATACCAGAATTGCAGAAAGTTTATTGTATCTTGCATTATTTGAAAATAATGCATTAGAATTTTTTCAATAATATTATTCATATTTAACACAAAATATGACTTCACAGAAAATGTATATCCACAATTTTTCATTTCTACATGTTTTTTACATGATGTATCACAGAAGAATTTTCTGCAGATTCAGAAACTAAATGTGGAATATGATAGGGTTTCTACTTATTGTGTATACACATGATGCAACAAAATTTTTCTGGAAATACAAATCAGCAAACATCAGATTTTTTTTCTTTCTAGTGTGTACACAAAAGTGGCTCAACATCATTTTCATGAAAATGGAGATCCACAAATTTCAAGAAACTATAACTTATCTATAGTGTGTGTATACATATGATTGACCATATTTGACTTCCATGAAAATGCACAATCTTTACAACAATATAGCTACTCTCCAGTGTGTGTACGCATATGTTGGACCATATCTGACTTCACTAAAAATGTAGATTCACAAACGTCACAAGAAAATGGTTTCTCTCCAGTGTGTGTACGCATATGTCTCACTAAATGTGACTTCTGTGAAAATGCAGATCCACAAACTTCACAAGAATAAGGTTTCTCTCCAGTGTGTGTACGCATATGCTGCAATAAATGTGACCTTATTGAAAATGCAGATACACAAATTTCACAAGAATATGGTTTCTCTCCAGTGTGTGTATGCATATGGCTATCTCTGCTTGACTTGAATGTGAATGAAGATCCACAAATTTCACAAGAAAATGGTTTCTCTCCAGTGTGTGTATGCATATGTTGCACTAAATGTGACATCTGTGAAAATGAAGATCCACAAACTTCACAAGAATATGGTTTCTCTCCAGTGTGTGTACACATATGCCGCAGTAAATGTGACTTAAGTGAAAATCCAGATCCACAAATTTCACAAGAATATGGTTTCTCTCCAGTGTGTGTACGCATATGTTGCATTAAATATGATCTCAGTGAATATGCAGATCCACAAACTTCACAAGAATATTGTTTCTCTCCAGTGTGTGTACGCATATGTAGCACTAAATATGACTTCCGTGAAAATGCAAATCCACAAACTTCACAAGAATATGGTTTCTCTCCAGTGTGTGTATGCATATGTTGCACTAAATGTGACTTCCGTGAAAATGCAGATCCACAAACTTCACAAGAATAAGGTTTCTCTCCAGTGTGTGTACGCATATGCTGCAATAAATGTGATCTTATTGAAAATGCAGATCCACAAACTTCACAAGAATATGGCTTCTCTCCAGTGTGTGTATGCATATGGCTATCTCTACTCGACTTTAATGAGAATGCAGATCCACAAACTTCACAAGAAAATGGTTTCTCTCCAGTGTGTGTAGGCATATGCCGCACTAAATGTGACTTCTGTGAAAATGCAGATCCACAAACTTCACAAGAATAAGGTTTCTCTCCAGTGTGTGTACGCATATGTCTTACTAAAGGTGATTTCTGTGAAAATGCAGATTCACAAATTTCACAAGAATATGGTTTCTCTCCAGTGTGTGTACGCATATGTCGATTTAAAAGTGACCTCTGTGAAAAGGCAGATCCACATACTTCACAAGAATAAGGTTTCTTTGTAACATGTGTTTCCATTTTGCTTTTTATGTCCAACTTCAGAACAGTTTAGCAGATGTCACATGAATATTTCTTATCTTTACCGTTTATTTGTACATAACATTAAATGTGTTTTTGCAAAAAAAAAATATATATATATATTTCCAAGTATATTATTTCTTGTCAAGTAAAGTTTACTTTCATGCTCTTGTCAATGTAATTCCATGATGTTCAGATTAGACATGCAGCATATATTTGTCTGTGTTTTCATGGAATGTAAAATGCCTTTTCCTTCAATGAAATTCTCACTAATAATCAATGTGGATTTTTTCAGCCATAACATCTGCAAAGAAAGAAGGCATAAATGATATATATCAATGGCAGCAGTGAATCATATATGAAGGCCATCTATATTATGAGAAATGCATGCAATTATTATTTCAATAATGCAACAGCATCAGCCACGAGTGAAGATCAAACATTTGCAGTGTGTGAACCAGTGAAATAAAATTGCTTCACTATAACATCATATCTTATGAAATGTATGTGATTAAAATCAGAACATTGTCATTTCAGAAACCATACAAATATGAATCCTGAAAAATATCAGTAGATTTTTAAAGTTTTTTTCAACTTGTCTTGGAATAATGACACTAGCAATATGATCATGTCCATACCTGGTGTGAGATTATCTGCTGCAGGCATTTCTGCCCAATAAAAACAAATCATTGAATTCATCAGAGCCTAGGAAATGAGAAGATCATTTGATAAATCTCCTTACATGGGACTGTAGGCAGCAGCACAAAACTGTGAGATAAATGTCAATCTGGGAAATAAACTGAAATATTTATTAAACTAATATTTAACAATTAGAATATAAAGTCCATAGTGAAAATGAAATAATTTTCATAATTTTCTCCTTGAATTAAGTATATATTACAGGAAATTTTTTTATATATATACACTGAGGAAATTATATATACGTTTATGAAAATTTTGATGAGAAGATTTATTTCAACTTCAAAATGTTAATATTGTTACATAAATTGTTACAAAAGTAGAAGCATAAAACAAAAATATCTACAGTGTAAAATGTCATGCACCGACTTTAAAATTGAGTGCAATACCATGATTCTAAAATCTACCTGCCCTAATGATAAAGTTCATAGCAAACTGCTTAGGGTTTATATATTGCAGGCATTTCTGCCCACGAAAAACAAACCATCATTTTCAAATGTACCAAAGAGATCATTTGGTAATTTCCCCTTTTTTGGCCTGTCAGCAACATCAAACATGGGGAATGATATTTGATTTGCCTATTAACAAACATCCATCATTTTCATCAGTGCCAAGGAGAAGGGAAGCTCTTTTGTTGGACCCCTTTCTTGCAGAAGTAACCAGCCCAGATGTGGCAGCAATATTATAAATGTTCACCATTATGGCTACATGAAATTGACTGAAGCAGAGATGAAGCAGGGGTAACCAGCCCAGATATGATAAATGCCCAATATTATGGTCGCAAAAAATTCACAGAAGCTGAGATGAAGCAGAAGTAATCAGCCCAGATTTTGCAGCAATGTTATAAATGTTCACCATTGCAGTGGCAGAAAAATGACTGAAGCTGAGATGAAGCAGAAGTAGCCGGACCAGATGTTGCAGCAATATTCAGTGTGTGGATGAATGACAGATTTATAAATGTGTAAGACATGTTCTGATGATAAAACTTGTCAAGCATGAAACAGTGAACCATTTTTCTTTGCAGCAGACCTAGCAATTTATTCAATATAATTTTCCACTTCATGTCAGCTGAAATCTTCAGCCACAGAAGACACAATGAATCACTTGCTTGAGTTAGCATCAGTCATGCTGATAGAGGGCAAAATAATTCAGAGTTACTATGAGCCTCTAATATTTTGCTAAGGAATCTTTCATTTTTTCTCAAGTAATGATTCTAAATTGTAGGAAGCTTTTCCTTTTATCATTAGTAAATATAGGTTTTACTTAATAATAATATCACCTGACCATCACAAATTAATACAAAATATTAAAAGTTTTAAAATTTGATGAATTATTGTAATTTAAATTTTCAAAAATGAAAATAATTCTTGTAAAAATTCATGATTCTTTGTAAAACAATTCTCTTAAGACAATAGCATCCATAATATGAAATCAATTAAAACTTTTCTAAGTAACTAATATCTTAGTTTTATTCTATTTTCCTTTGCAAAACAAGAGCCACACTCACTGAAAATGTGCTCGACATCCTAAAATAAAATATGCAATGAAACTGACATAGTATTTCGTTAGAAAGGTTTTTACTTGCTTTTATGAATATGATATATTCAGGATAGAGATGGGCAGTTTAACTGTAAAACCGCATCAAGTTCTTTTATAAAACCAAAATTGTTCAGTTTCATTCTAACACTACTGAGTGACCATATCCAAAGAAACATTATTGTAAAAGACTTTCAAATATTAATAAAATTAGCAATCTGCAGATCATTGTCAGAAATCTGTACCTGTTGGTCAGGCTTCTTGGCTGCCACAATCAATCTTGCAACTGGTGCATCATCCTTCAGTATGTTTGACATCCAGTGCATTCATTCAAGAGGAAGTGCAAAGCAGTCATCTGACATGCTCAGGAAACCCTGCTACAAACAAATGCACACACAAGTACACAACCCCCCCCCCCCGTTCAAGGTTGACAGCCTGTAGATGTCTGCTAAGTAGATGTCCAGATTCATTTGAATTCAAGTGTTTAACTACAAACTAGTCACATGTTATTTATGGATCTTCTGTTACTAATCTTTGTTGATGTAAGAAAAACAAAATTTTTAACCAAAATTTAGAACACGTTAGAAAGGACTAAAGAATTTAATAAAATAATAAAAAAAATACTTTAGACTTTTATCTTAATAATGACAAACATTTTAACAATAAAATTGTTTTTTGTTTGAGGTTTTTTTCATCATGGTATGCTCGTTTTTAGTAAATTTTAAAAAATATTTTGTATTAGTTTGCAGGGCCAAGTGGCATTATTATTAAAATAAATCTATATACTAATCATAAATGGAATTTATGATTAGTATGATAGTTATGAAGTTTGGTATTCTTTTGTTTTGTATCTGTAAACATACTTTTTTAGGAACGTCCATACATGCCATTATCAGAAAATAATGGAAGTACGGATAATAAATTTAAAATCTATTTTTAAGTTTTTATAATATCTTTGCAACAAGCATATTCATAATTAAGGCTAAAAAATTCAAGATATTTTAAAAATTGTTAGCATTTCATCTATAATGTCGGTTCGATGAATGTTGAGAAAACGTGCCAATGTTTAAAATGCATAAAAACTTCATATGTGAAACAGTTTTTTTTAAAATTAGCATTGGCTTAGCAGAGGTAATGACTACCTTTGAAATAAGAGCTAAATTTCAATTCAAAGAATGTTATCTTTCGTTTTGAAATGTTCATTAAATTCATGTCAAATAGTATATTAGGTCCTGCCACTTGAAAAAAAAAACAAAAACAAAAAAACAGCAGATCATGATGAAAAAAGGTCACAAACTAAATAATAACAAAGTCTTACCATCAAAATGTTTATATTGTTATTAAGAGGCAAGGCGAAAGTATTTTTAATTATTAAAAAAAATTTGTAAAACTTTCGAACACATTCAAAAATTTGGTTAATGTAATTTTACAATTAGTATTTTTGCGCTTTTTCAGTGAAAAACACATTGATTTGGAAATTCTTGCAAAAATCAAATTATTGTTGAATTTTAATGAAACTTTAATGATTTATTCACAAATGAATGAGATTATTTGCGAAATTTTTAGTTTTAGAAAATCTTGGTAAAAAGGTTTTATAAAATATCTTACCTGCCACTTATTTATTTTCATGAAATTTTACGAAATTAAATTTTCTTTCCAGAATTCTTTTCTTTATTAAAAGTAGGGATCCTTGGGGTATGTAAATTATCTAAGTTTTATGTTTTCAAATACTTTTTTAAAAACAAGAAAATGAAATCGAACTATAACATTATTTAATTAGAAAACCTTTTCTACACAATTTATATTAAAGGTACCATTTTCATAAAAAGAAAAATTCAATGAATAATGAATTTATCCATTTTTTTTTTATTTTAATTTAAAAATTGTGTAAAATTCTGCATTACTTTATTTCTTTTATGAAAATTGTAATTAAGTAGAAACAAAATTTACGAATCCAAAATTGAAAACCTTAATATACATTGTTTTGCTATAATATTTTTTAAATAATTTTTTTATTTTTACTTTAACCATACCAATTTTTCATTTATGGTAACCTCTATGTGACATTATTATGTAAGAATTGCCCTCCATTTTCAGAGACATTCACTTCTCTGCAATTCATTATTCATTGAATGTTTACATCTCAACTTTAAAATTAAAAAAGATATTAAAAACTATAAATAAGTAATGAATAAAATATAACATTTCATAAATTAGTGAGTTACCTCCATAATGTTATTTCATTTCAGTTATTAAATTTTTAAATTAATCTAAAAAAAATATTATTATTTCAGAAAGCATCTTCTAAAAGTCAATAAAATATTAAATAATTGCTGAAAACATGTTAATTTGTAAAATTACTATGTAGGTACAAATCAAAATAAATCCGTTCACTTAGATTTCATAATTTTATGTCAATTCTGGTCAACCATACTAAACCATTCAACGCACTTTGCCATCAAATTATCGATGAACACGTGTAAGTAATATTTATTTTAGAACAGATTAATTTAGCTTTAAATTTGCTAATTTATGAAAGTATCGTTTCAGAAATGTATATTTTATTTTGAGGGATTTTTGAAACCAAGAATTATTTTCATTAAGTTTTAAGTAAACATCACTTGTCATTAAAACAGGTTGACATTCAAACGGTTTAATTTAACAAAATATGATGAAATTGTTACAAAAATGAATAAACATTACTTACACATTCTTTTTATAAAATATAAAATAGTTAAAATTAAAAATAAGGTTTTAAAAGGAAATAAGAATTAACAGTAAAAATAAGAAAAGTTTAAATTTCTAAAAAGAACTTTCAAAATGAGAGGCAAATAAAAATAAGAACTCCAAATGGAAATTCAATAAAGAAGAAAAATGAAAGTAAAAGTAAGTAATTCATTGAAGTCTGACTTACAGTAAAAACAGAAATTAAAAATATTTAATGAAATAGAAATGAAAAAACTTACTTTAAAATGTTGAACGGATTTCTGTATTTTGCTATCTATCGATTTATTTATGAATAAGAACGATAAGAACTTAACTGTTTTACGATGAGGTATAAAAACGTCTGAACAATGCAGCGGCAATTTTATCGAAAATGATATATTTTCTTAATGTTATTGGGAGGTAGGAGGTAGTGTTGATGGTGAGTGTTAGTAAGAGGTAGCGTTTAAAGTGAGTGTTTGAGGTAATGGCAGTATATACAACAAAAGAGACGGTCGCCCCTAGGCGAGACCACCGCCAAGGCTTTCATTGGTTTGGTGCCAGAGAATTGATTTGGTGTCTGACTTTTTTTTACATGATAAAATAATAATAAACAATATTCACCGCAGCTGCTATGGATCTCGGTTAAGAAATAATGGACTTTATTTTTATTTTTATTAATAATGAATTATTACTTAAAACTTCATTAGAATAATTATGGAGATTTAAATTTTTAAAAAATTCTGTATTAAGAAATGACGACGAATATATTTACAGGAAATAACACTTATCATGTGTTTTTTCCACGTCATTTTCCTTCCATACTTCACGTCTCACTTACCTTTTCAGGGCGGATCCCAACTTTTTCATAGAAAAACAAACAGGATTAAGTTGCTGTTGGATTCAATATTTTTTTCTCAAGATCGACAATATTGAGTAATAATCAAAACTTCCTATTTTTAAAGAAATTGCAATTAAAAAAGATTAATCGTTTGTAAATGGATGGCGTGTGTTTTCTAAATAGAACAAAGGTATGACCGGAAACGGTGTAAAAGAAGAATTTGTTCCTTGCTTAAAAATGGTCTGGATGCACACACTATGCATTGTCTCGCGGTTTCAATTTTTTACGCAAAATTATAGAATAATTTTACAAAAACAAACATATGGGGTTCAGCTAGATATTTTCTCATATCAAAGTGGTTTGAAAATAAAGGATAAAAAGCAATTTATTAATCTTAAATATATCAAGTATAATTTAACTTTAAAACAACAGCAAAAACGATTTGTTGTCATTTTAAAATTTTTTAAATATTCTAATTTAAATTTACTGATCAACTTGCAGAAGTCGGTTTCGAATCAGGTGGCCTGACCACAAATAACAAATAAGACTCAACACTCAACCTCTGAGTAAAATTTTGAAGGAAAAACATTAATTACAAAGGTAAAGATACAAAAAGGTACAAATACAAAATTTGCACAAAAATTTCCTTTATGCGTCTATTAAGGCAAGATAACATATTTCTGATGTTTCTAAAAAGGAAAAAAAGCAGCAAATTTTCAAATGTGAATATGAATGGTTTCCCTTTTTAAGTATGGTGGCCCTTAATGAGTAAATTATTTTTAAAAAATCACTATGTAAATAGTATTTGTCTGACATTTTTTTTTATTGTTGATCAATTTTATTTAAATGTGGCACACACTCTGTTCCATGAAATGTTAATTATAAATGATTTAAGAACTACTATTCATGCTTTTTGGTCTCAAGTAATAAAACATGTTTGAAAATAATTTTGATATTTAAATTAAACAAATAAAATTTTCTAGAGGGAAAATGTAGGAAGCTAACAGGTCTCATTGTAAAAATAGAAAAATATTCCATGAACAAGTAATTTATATTAATCGATACCCAAAAGCTTTCATGTTTCAATATTGTACTTCCTAAGGCGATAGTTCGTAACTGGTGATAAAATGATTTTTAAGGAAATTTAAAAACAAATCGTTACCTCTTGTCTTTTCTGAAGGTTAAACTGGAGGGGGGCATAAGGTCAAAATGAAAACTATACTTGTGGGTATGTCTCGATTAATCAATTAAATGTCAGATGTAAGCGAAATAGAAAAATAAGTGTGTGAAGTGGGGTGAGTTATTTTTTCATGTCACGATAATCCGCCACAACAGACATGGCATCATTGACGATTGTGGAGAATATGGCAACGACAAATAAATGTACCGTGATTGCAGCCAAATATGACATTCTATTTTTTGAAGTGGGTGGGTAGGTTAATCAGACGTAAAGTTAACATAAAAATTTTTTAAACATTTTTTTATATTCAGGAAGCTTCTTAAAGTACCCTGTAGAGATAAAATTAAAAATATTGTACAATGCTAACTGGATAGACGGCAAAACATAGCAAGTCGAATAAACCAAATAAGGTAATTACCCGTAGGGTGGACCATTATATAGTAATAAAATTATAGCTATTACTTGCAAGGTCGATACATCTTTAGGAGCCTTGTATCAAACATTTGGAATTCTGACATTGTCAGGTGCCAGAAACAACATCAGGCATTTATTTTTTTAATGTCAAGAAATCTAAGGAATTTTAAACACAAGGAACCATATCTTGTCTAACACCGCCACATCGCGTTCGTCTGTTATTATCAAGCGATATATTGTCTGAAAAAACAAAGTAATTTCGTGTTTTTCCATTTCTTAATTCTTTCCTTGTCACACTCGTTACAACTTCGACATTAATCAACTGAACGAACAATACAAAACTTGGGTCGTCGGTTGAAGGAGGAGAAATCTCAAGGAAATCATTTGAAAACACAAACAAATCAGACGATTTTGTTTTTCTCATTGAATTTTCTCATCTGAAAGGTAAGTGAAGGAATAATGATAATTTTAATTAGAAGAAGAATTCATTACTTAATTGATTTCTCTCACTTTTAGTTTTGAGTTTGATGTCATTAAGAAGATGATTTGAACCAAATTTATTCTGCCCTATTTACCACATAATTTGGTCATTTTTTTAGCCTAGGGTATTATCAACTTTTCGGATTCACACTTTGGACTTTGACAAAACGATTAAAATATTGATATATATTTTGTTCAAATTTGTGGGGAACAAACATCAGGCATTTATTTTTTAATGCTAAGAAATGCGATCGTCGCAGAAACTCTACTATAAAGAAGAGTAATAATTGAATATATTTTTTAAGTTAAAACTGTTACTTCCATGTTTTAGGTACCTCCACTGAATTTTACGTACTAAAGGTTTAAAATTAATTTTTAAAAATGAAAAAGTATTCTTGAAGATTTCATTTTAGTTTTAATTGAAAGATAAATGATTAAATTTACTTAGGTGTATCTCCAAAATACGGTATAGAGTTTACTTTAAATTAGGTATGTCCAATTTTTAGGCCTTTTTAGCGTTTTTTTTTTGTTGTTTTTTTTTTTCAGTTGAAAGACACATTAATTTGTAAATTCTTGTAAAAATTAAGTACTTGTTGGAATTTAATAAAATATTCAGAACTTATTCAGAAATGAATGAACTTATTTTAGAAATGTTTGTCTCTTTGAAAGTCATGGTATAAATATTTTTTTTATATCTGTTACCCCCCTCGAACTTAATTTTATGAAAACTCAAAAAAATTTTATTTGCAACCTGAATTTTTTTTTTAATTAAATGCACAAAACTCTGAAAAATCTAAATCATCGATTTTTTTGTTAAAAAATGTCCAAGATTGTCCAAACTTTTACCTCAATTGTAAAAATACAAAACCCAATAAAACTAAGACAATATTTAATTAAGAAAGTTTTTAATGGCTTTTCTGAATAATATATACGAAGGTAATTATTATCTGAAAGAAAAAAATTCTTTTGATGAAAAATGAATTTTTACATTAATTTTTTTTTGTTTCAATTTTAAATACACAATAGTGACAATATGACAAAAGGTTGTTATATATTTATAAATAAAGTTCTTTCTGCAACCTTATGGAAATGATATATTATGTTCTCTACTTTTTAAAGATCATAAATTTGAAAGCTTATTAAAATCTGACAACCAATGATATTTTAAAAATAATTTTTAATATTCCAAAATTGTATTTAAAATCGTCTCCAACGAAAGTATGGATGCACACCTTGAAATAATGTCACGTGAGTAGTTTCCCTTGATAGAAGCAAGTTGTTTTTTTTTTTTACTTCAGAAATGGCTTTGATTCGTTCAGTAACAACAAAACAACGCTTGTCAAGTTTTCTGAATATCGTCGTATTATTTTCAATTTTTTTCTTTTTCTTTTCAAATATAATCGAATAGTGGGATAAAAGAAAATATCGACTATTTACAATTACAAAAAAAAAAAAAACGCCCTTGGAAGTCCACCCAAATTTTCAAGTTTGAAATCGAATGCATAAATTCATTGTACATTACTTTGGAATTATTATCCACACGACAAATTATCAATTAAAACGATTTTTGGAGTTTAAATTTTCTGGAGTTAGAGTCAAAACCAACATAGCATGTTAATTTTATTAATAAATAAAATAAAACTCATTACTGCCATATCATAATTATTAATAAATAGAAAAAAATCTGCCTTAATAAAAAGAAATAAAATCTCATTTCATTAAGTTAACCTGTTTCAATTAATGGTGTTTCATGTAATTTTTATATTCTCAGAAAAATATTTCATGACTGAAATAATAAACCTCAATTTAAAAAAATGTATTTTTTTACTGTTTTATTTTTACTTGTAAAATTTGATTTTCTTTCATAATTTAAATGTTATTTTCAGTGCAGAATTCTTCCACAAACGTAAGGTAAAAAAAAAAAATTTGAAAGTGAATTTTTAAAAAAATCTACTAACCAGATTGACTTAAAATTAGAACGAATTATATCACTTCTGCGCTACCGTCTGATAAATTACCCTGCCGTAAGTTGTCAATATATTGACGTACATCAATTAACGCCTGTCAATGACTCAAAAAAGGAACGACTATGGTTGGAAATATCTGTCTTAAAAAATTTTCTGCTAAAAATGTAAGTAATGTTTCTTTCAAATTACATTAAGTATACTTTAATCATTCTAAATTTCCTAAGATAACAAAAGGAAAAGGTGTAATTGATTTTTCATGATTTTTTAACTAACAAACTATGATCTTTCCGACAGAAATGTCGATAAGTTCGATTTTACGAAATTTTTTTGACTCGAAAAAAACAAGATTTTTTAATAAAATGTTTAACATTTATAGGAAGGATTAAAAAATCTGAAAAAATATTCAGAAAATACTTTGGTCTTTCCTCTTTAATAACAACATAAATATTTAAACGTTAAAAATTGTTTTATCAATTTGGGGACCTTTTTTCGTCAAGGTATACCACTTTTTAGCGAAATATTGGACATACCTAGTTTAAATATATTTTTCCTTTTACACTGTTCTAGTGTAAATTCTTTTTTTTTTTGTATGCTGTTTGTGTTCAGAAACTACGTGCCTTTTATTTTTAAATAATCTTTTTTAATTGCTATTTCTTTAAAAATAATAAGTTTTTAATTGATTACAAGCTTAATTTACAGTTTAGCACCCGCGCTCAATTCGCATTAAAAATTTTCCAGAATACTTATATTTATGTTTGTACATGCTTCATTCGAATCTTGCTTGATAAATTCTCCCGTTTTGAAATTATCGACAGTAAAAATTCAGATTTACTCGCATCGCGGCAGCCATTACTGGCGTTATTTGCATACATTTGCTGCGGTATAGATATAGAGTGTAATATGCTTGTCTTGATTATTGAGCGTGTGTACGTAAATAGTTCTCTTGCGCAGTAATTTAGACAAGATTTTAAATTAAAAAATCACAGACTTAACAAAAGCCCCATAAAAATGTATTTTAAATAATTTAAATGCTTTCTTTGAATTTAATTTTCGGTTTCATTTGAGAGGTAAAAGCCTGAAGGAAGTTAATGTGAATTTAAGGAAAATTAACTTTCTTATATAAATAAGCTATTTAAAGCATAAAACATTGACAATTTTTTTACCGAAACTTGAACTTTGAATTGTAAAAAAAACAAAAAAAAAACACCCAATAAAATTAAGACATTATTTAATGGAAAGGTTTTTAATGGCTTTTCTGAATAATACATATATTAATGACATTAATTTTTGAAGACCAGAAGTTTTTTCGATGAAAAATGATTTTTTAAAAGAATTGTTTTCTTTTTTAAATGCAAAACATGATAAAGTTGTTAAATATTTTAAAATTAAATTTGAAGAAGATCTACTCTTTACAAATCTTAAATTTTAAAGCTTCCTTATTACAATATGCAAAACGGTGTATTTTTACAATAATTTTTTTAATATACAAAAATATTTATTAAAAACACTATTGGCGAAACTACAGAAACACGATTCTGTAATAATGTCACGTGTGCTTGAGTTGTTTCTCTTGATAGCATATGAAATTCTCTGACTGACCAACTATCATCATTGAATTTTTAATTTTTTTTTTATTTATATATGTCACTGAATATTTTTATTTTTTAAATATAACTTTTTTTCTTTTTCAGTTACTGCAATTATTAAATTTTCTTTTTTAGATTCAATTTTAGGGACGGAAACAATGCAGGCTTTGGACATAAGTTTGTTAAAAAAAGTACCTAAAAGAAATCAATAAATACTAGACTTTTGAAAGTATTTAATTTTTAATAATTACTTTATAGTTAAATAATCTGGTTCACTTAAAAATTAAAAAATACTGTCACTTCTGCCCTTCCGTCCGATGAATTGCCTTAATTTTATTTGTCGATACATTGACATAAATGTCAATTGATACATCCAAAACCAATCACCACAGTCAGACATGCTTCTCTTATTTCCAACTAAATTTTTTCTGCTAAAATTTAAGTAATGTTTGTTTCAAATTACATTTTTTAATTTTCCTAAAATAACTTTTGCAAAAAGTATAATTGAATTTTACAAGACTTTTAAATGCAGAAATTCACTTTTGATTACAAAACTGTCAATAATGACTGACATGATTGATTTTACATCAATTTTGATAATTCAAAAAACAAGATTTTTGGCTAAAATTTCAGACGTACTAGAAAGGATTAAAGAATTTTAAAAAATATTCAAAAAATACTTTGGTATTTCCTCTTAATAACATAAACATTTAGCTGATAAAAAATTGTTTAATCAAGTTTGGGTATTAAGGTATACTCTTTTTTAGTGAAGTATTGAACATATCTAATGTTAAGAAATTTGTAAAAAAAACAAAATTACCAGTTTTAAAAATTTTCCAAAAACAAAATATATTTATGACTCATTATTTGAGTAAAATTAGCAAATTTAAAGGTAATTAGAAATGAAATAAACATTACTTACTTAAAGCATAAAAACTTAATATGCAAGCATTTCTTAATGACAGGTCCTGTTTTTCTGAGATAATCTTTGATGTATTAACAATTTACAGAATGATGATAGTATGGATGACCAGAATTGATATAAATTTACAAACTCTAAGTGAACACATTATTTTTTGTTTTTAACTACCTAGTATTTTTTTACAAATGAATATATTTCTAGCAATTATCTAATAATTTACTGACTTTTATTTACCTTTCAAAGAAGCTTTATGAAAAATAAGAAAATTAAATACTATAAAATTTTCTTAAATTAAATTTAAAATGCAATGTATGAAATACCATGATAGAGGTAACTTAATACTTTATGAAATGTTATAGTAATTATTATTCATTTATATTTTTTTAATATACTTTTTCAATTTAATTTTTTATTATTTATTGTTATCATGACAGTTATTGTATTATTAAATTTTCATAGTACTTTAAATTTTATTAATAATGTCAGTTTTAAAACCCCATACTCAAAAATAGAAAACTTTAATGCACAAAAAATTTATTTTGAAAATCTTTGGTGCGATGAGTTAATAAACTTTTCAATTTGATTTTGTGTGATGAGCTTTTCAATTTTTACTTGGTAAATATAGTCACCATTTAATAATTTAATAACCTTTTGTTGTGGTGTTTAGAAGAATTTTAAAACATTTTAAAACTTTATAATTAAAAAAACCAAAATGCAAAAAATTCTTGTAAAAATTAATTATTTATTTCTATTTTTTTTCTTCAGACTATGATGTCTTTAATATATATTATTTATAGCTACAATTAAGAGCTTATCTAATTAAATAATTACATAGTTTTATTGCATTTTTTATTTTATGATTTGGAGCAGATATTAGAAAAGTTGGTGTAAATAAAATAATTGATCATTTATGTTCTCAAAGATGTCCTCTTTTTAATTAATATTTGTTAATCATTTTGTTGTGCTTTTAAATTTTAGAAAAAATTATGAAATTAATTAAGGGGGTGGTTAACAGATGTAATAAAATTATTTTTTTTAATTTTTTTCTAAAAATAATATAATCAAAAGTAAATTCATTTATTTTTGAATAAATTCTAAAACTTACATTTAAATTTGACAGTTGTTTGGTATTTGCAAGAATTTCAAAATTAATGTGTTTTTTAACTGAAAAAAATGCAAAAAAAAACTAATGATAAATATTATGTGACTGCTGACCTAAAGAAAAAAACAAAATGTTTAACCACAATTTCAAACATGCTAGAAAGGATTAAAAATTTTTTTAAAAATAATTAAAAAATACTTTGACCTTTCCTCTTATTAATAACATTTTTGCAATAAAACTTTGTTTTTGTTATGTTTGGGCCTTTTTCATCATGCTATGCTGCTTTTTCAGCGAATTAATGGAGGTACTTAAATTAACTGAATTTGAACAAATATTTACTTATAGCATAAAAAATACAAACATTTCATAATAATGGTCCATGTTTTTATCATGTCTTTATTATTTTAACCAAACACCCTAAACAATATTTAATAGAAATTACTGTGTAATGGTGAAAAGACTTTCAGAAATATTTTGTGACCCTGAAAAGGGCCATTTTTATCTTCCACTGCCTATTCATTTGTCACCATTGCTGGGCTGATTTTTGAAATCCAATTCCTGCATGACATAGTTGGCACCAACTTTGTATTTGTTCAATTGATAGTAGTCAGCTACATCACTGAGATATAAAATCATACAAAATGGATTTGAAAAAATAATCATATAGCCAACGTATTCACAGTTGACACCATCAGTTGTCCAAATATGTCTGATTGTATGTCCAACTGTGAGCCCAGTGAGTATTTCATGCAGGGTTCGTGCCCACTCAGGATACCCATAAATCAATCAAGAAACTGACAGATCTTTCTGTTTCTTTAGATTGTTCCAGATCAAGGCTTTTCTCCTTTTTTTCTAACTGGACATACTTAGCCTTGATCCTTCTGCCAATTTCTTCTTTGATTTCTTGGTACTTCATCCCAGTCTTCTCTCTGTCACACATCAGTGCCAGCTATAGATGTTCCTGGAACTGCTAAGTATCCAGATTATTGCTGAATTTCCTTACTTGATTCCTCTTGGTCTTGATGATATCACTTATACTGGGTATTAGGTGCAAGCTTCTTTCTTTCACAAAATTCACCAATGATGCTTTTATCTAGCATGGTGTACTGCCTTGCCAATGTTAAGATTCATTTGGAAGAAGACTCTACCTTGGTGAACGATTTTGCATACTTCCTGCTTAATACTTCCACAATCCCTTTTAAACAGACAGTTATCATTTGTTGAAATAAGAGTTCATTTGAAGAGGCAATCACTTTTCTTTGGTAATGTATTTCCAAAAATATCCACTATGCAGAAGAAAATAGACATGGGATCCTCAGTGAGTACCTTCAGATAGTAGTATTGTAGATGGTGGAGAAGGTACTCATCCAATGCCCTGATAGCAATGGTTCCCAGCACTTGCATCTCTACTATAGCGGCTTCTTCTCTAAATATCTGTTTCAATTTTGTGATGATCTTATTTGTTGAGGAAAGTCCCATAGAAATTGTTTGCATTGTTCAAAAATGGAAAAGTAAGTTGCACCTAGATGAAAACTTACATGCAAACAATTCCCTTAGAATCTAGTGACTTTGGACCATGGAAACCTTTGTTGATCAATAAAGGACCTCAGTTTCTGAATGAGGCCTTATTATCACTACATCTTAGGGGATTCATGGCTACAAGAATTCGCCATGATAGGCACTCACTCACATTTGTAATTCACTCGCAATCCCTCAAGACCTTCATTGTCTTTGTTGCAAATGTTTCTAATGGATGCCAATTGCAGTACATTTCCACAAGTTTAACCTGCCACTCCTTTTCCAATAACGAAACTGCTGAAAGGTTAAGAGGAGCCCAGTCTGTCAAGCAGCATTTGATTTTTGAAAGTATGAGTTTTAAACTGGCATCAACACTTATGCTAGTAGACAGTGAGTCTACTTTAGCTAAGTTTTTGATTCAGTCACAAATATGCTGCTTGTAGTCCACCTCAGTCCCTCCAGGAAGACATTCCAGCAACACAAGATGGGAAGAATATTGTTGTCAATATCACACAGGTCATGTGATTTCCATCTTTCATTGAGTCGAATAATAAAGTGCAGTTTTCTGCCCTTCACACAGCCTCAAATGTTTTCACATCTGAAAGAAAGCCAAGCTTCCCCACCATTCTGTAAACTGTTGTGGATCTTTTTTTTTTTTTGAAAGAGCAATGTTCAATGTACAATGTTTTCAAAAAGACATTAACAGTCGAGAAACACAAGAAGCAGAA
Organism: Acanthosepion esculentum; assembly: GCA_964036315.1. NCBI lineage: Eukaryota > Metazoa > Mollusca > Cephalopoda > Sepiida > Sepiidae > Acanthosepion > Acanthosepion esculentum. Next base: position 11,852,433 of record OZ038479.1, read on the forward strand.
ACTCCATTTAAAAGACAGTCATAATAGCATTTCCTGTTAATCAAAGGATGGGAACATTTTTTTTAATTTGTAATTCTTTTAATTTTTTGGTCTTTGTGAAAATATTTTGTTTTTTTTATTGTCAACACTATTTTAAAACTTATAATGTTAGTAAATTGGAATAAAGTAATGGCAGATGAAAACCAGTTAGAAGTTGCATCAGGCAGTGTTGCAGTTTCAGCTGCATCTGAAAGCATTTCAGCTGCAGCAGAAAGGTTTGCATTTGCAGCAGACAGGGTTGACAGGGTCAAAAGAGGCAATAGTATTTTTGGCATTCTCTGGGGAGGCCCATTGTTCTATCTATTTAACAGATCTTGCAGCAGACAGGGTTGTAGTTGCAGCAGGAATCTTAGGGAATTTATGGCTACAAGAATTTGACATGCGAGGCCTTGACTCACATTTGTAGTTACCTCATAATCCCTCAGTGGACAGGGTTGCAGCTGCAGCAGAAAGGTGTGCATTTGCAGCAGATTGGGTTGACAGGGTCAAAAGAAGCAAGAGATGTGGCAGTAGGAGATTTAGCAACAGAATGAATCACTACTTTCCATTTCTTTTCAAATTCAAGGAAATTTCTTTATATATATTTTTTTGTAAAGTACAGAAAGTTTCCTAACTAAATTTGTTGTAATACTAGGGAAATCATTCTTGACATTCTCGAGGGTGACTCATTGTGCTATCTTTGAAAATGGTCCATATTTGTTGAGAAATCTCTCAAAAATATGGCCACACAGAATATGTTCTCCATGGTTTATACAGTTGTAATTTTTAATATATCTTCTGTTGTCACCATCTAAAAGTTAAAAAATTCAAATAAAGTAAAACAAGAAAAAGACATTGATTTGGAAAAATGTTTATAATAATTAAAATGTACTGCAATCTTAATAGTAACTACTACTAAAGAATTGCTAAAACATTTAACAATTTTTTAAATAATGTTCAGTCAACTTTGTCACATTAAGCATACATTTTTAATTTTCTATTTTCTTCAGTATAAGAATTCAGTGTTGAAATCTTTTCAACACCAATGCTGATGTAAAAAAATAACAATACAAAATTTTTTACCAAAATTTTGAACATGCTAAAAAAGATTTAAAAGTTTTAAAAAATAATTAAAACAAATCAGTCTTTCCTGTTAATAATAACATAAACATTTTGATGCAAACCTTTGTTTTTATTACGTTTGGGGCCTTTTGTTCATCATACTATGTTGTTTATTGGTGAATTATTGAAGATACCTAAATAATACATTTAAACAATAATAATTGAAACAAAACATGATGATTCACATGCTGTAAAGACAAACATAAACATTATTAGTTTTATAATAAAATTAAGGCATTTGAACAGTAATAATTAAAGCAAAAAAACATGATGTTTTAAATGATGCAAAGACAAACATCATTCAATACAGAAAAGCATTTCTAGTAATTTCATAATTAAAGGAGTTGAATAAAATGGATTAAAAAAGAAATTCTAGGATTTTCTAAAAAATGAAACCATTCAAATATTATTTCATTCGTTTTGAATAAGTTTTGAAAGTTTAAAATAGTTTCTTCATTTCCTTTCTGACATTGACACTGGAATTTGTCTATGAATATATAGTCCATTTTGCATATCATATGAGTAGTTATATTCCAGAAAAAATATGAAAGAACGCCACTACAGTCTGCTGTCTATCAGGGCATCTATTAACATTTTGAAATTCTAGATTCAGCATGTTTTATTATTAATTTGTGTGAGCATAACATATTTTTAATACATTATGAGGGAAGGACAATACTGTAGCTTTTCTAAATATTTTAGCTTATAGGAGAAAGTCTTTGACAGATAATTGTTGTTAATATTTCATGTATTTACCTGTAATCTACAATTAAAATTTTCTTGATCATGTAACAAAGGCATAACTACATAGAAATCACCATGAACATATGGCTCAAAACAATCTTAGCTCAAAAAGATGGTCAAATATGCATCATGGAATGGTCATTTGTCATTCTAATATTAAGATATCAGAATGGGATTGAGATTTTGTGAAAGAAACTGAAAAACCTTGAGTAAAAGGAAGGGATTTTTCTTTATATAACTGTCAAAAAATTTGAAGAATACATCCCCAAAATAAAAAGTACAGGCAAGATATCAAAGAGGGGAAACAGACATCATGAATATAATTCCACAAAGTTTTCTAATAAAACAATTTTTTCAGTATAGAATTAATTACTGAATAAGTACTGAAAATCCTGTTTGAATAATTCACTGTTTGTTGACTAATGTTTAAATATAGGGGATAGCAATCTTTTCTTTCATTTCCAAAATTATTTTGTATCATTTTGAGTTTGTCCAGGAAGAAAATCATTTTTTCAATTATTATAAGACATACATTTGCTTGATTTTTTTTCTTTTTTGAATGAATAATAAATTGTTACAATAATTGTAACTTTTTATACTTTTAATTAAAATAATAAACTTTTAATTTCTGTAGAATTTTGTAGTGGTCAGGTGATGCTAAATTAAAACTATTTATATATATAAATGGGAATTTCTGTCTGTTTATCTGAATCAAGTTGCCATTTAAACCCAAGAATCAATATTGATGAAACTTTGATGATCCACATTATTACTAGGCTAATAGATTTTTATAAAAATCTATAATGGGACAACTACTGGCACGAGATCACAGTCATCTGCTTGGTCTTACGCAAAATGATGTTTATCACAGTATTTAAGCAAGGGAGGTAATTTGCATGACAAACTTTTTAGAAATTAAGAATACACATGTGATAAAATAATAAACTGAAATAATAAATTGTAATGTTTCCAGAGAGATATGGATCTTTGCCTGATTTTAAAAAATTTAGGGAAAAACATCTGAATGAATTGCAGGTTATTTTCTAAATAAAATCTTTATTTGACACATAATTTAGACTGCTTTCATATCTGTTTACTGCTCCTATTAATATATCATTTATGCCTTGTTTTCTTCACAGATGTTTTGGCTGTACAGCAACCGCAGTGGTTATTATTGAGAATTCCACTGAAAGAAAGAACATTTCACTTTCCATGAAAACACAGACAAATATATGCATCATGGTTCATGTGAAAGTGATGGATCTACAATGTCAAAAGCCTGACAATGAACTTTACCTTGCAAGAAATAATGTATTTGAAATGTGTGGTTCATCTTTCTACAAAAAGATATTTAATGTTATGCATGAATAAAGAACAAACATAGGCCATATTCATGTGACACCTGCTAAACTTTTGTGAAGCTAGATAGAATAGACCAGATGGAAACACGTATTACAAAGAAACAATATTCTTGTAAAATTTGTGGATCTGTATTTTTATTGAAATGGTAACATGTGCATATGCACAGGAGTGAGAAACCGTTCTTGTGAAGTTTGTTGATTTGAATTTTCACGAAAACCAAAATTGTTATAACACACACATATACACACTGGTGAGACACCATATTCTTGTGAAGTTTGTTGAACTACATTTTCAATGAAATCAAGTATGGACAATCATATCCGTGCACACACTAGAGAGAATCCATATTCTTGTGAAGTTTGTCAAACTTCATTCTCAGATAAGTCACACTTAGTGAAACATATGGATACACACACTGGAGAGAAACCTTATTCTTGTGATGTTTGTGGATATGCATTTTCACGTAAGTCAAATATGGTCAGACATATGCGTACACACACTGTAGTGAAATCTTATCCTTGTGAATTTTGTGGATCTAAATTTTCACAGAAGTCGGCTTTAGTTACCCATACGCACACACACACTGGAGATAAACCATATTCTTGTGAGGTATGTAGATCTGCATTTTCTAATAAGATAGATTTAGTGAGACATATGCGCTCACACACTGGAGAGAAACCTTATTCTTGTGAAATTTGTGGGTCTGCATTTTCACTGAAGTTTAATTTAGTGAGACATATGCGTATACACAATGGAGACAAACCTTACCCGTGTGAAATTTGTGGATCTGTATTTTCAGAGAAGTCATCTATGCTCAAACATATGTGTACACACACTGGAGAGAAACCATATACTTGGGAAGTTTGTGGATTTTCATTTTTACATAAGCCAAATTTAGTGAGACATGTGCGTACACACACTGGAGAGAAACCATATTCTTGTGATGTTTGTGGAACTGCATTTTCACAGAAGTCACACTTAGTGAAACATATACGTGCACACACTGGAGAGAAACCTTATTCTTGTGGAGTTTGTCGAACAGCATTTTCACGGAAGTCTATTTTGGTTGATCATATGCATACACACACTGGAGAGAAACCATATTCTTGTGATGTTTGTGGAACTGCATTTTCACAGAAGTCACATTTAGTGAAACATATGCGTACACACACTGGAGAGAAACAATACATTTGTGAAGTTTGTGGATCTACATTTTTGCAAAAAGCAGATTTGGTCAATCACATGCGTATACATACTGGAGAGAAACCTTAATCTTATGAAGTTTGTGGATGTGCATTTTCATGCAAGTCAAATATAGTCAAACATGTGCACACACTGGAGGTAAACCATATTCTTGTGAAGTTTGTGGATCTGCATTTTCACTCAAGTCATTTATGGTCAAACATATGTGTATACACTCTGGAGAGAAACTGTGTTGTGATGTTTGTGGAACTACATTTTCACAGAAGACACACTTAGTAAAACATGCATGCACATGCTGGAAAGTAAACTTTTGTGAATTTTGTGGATCTGAATTTCTTGCAAAGTTTGTGGATCTACTTTTTTATGGAATCCATATTTTGTCAATCGTATGCATTCATACATTGGAAAAAAACTATAATTTTGTTTCTCCATTTTCATGGTGCTGAAGTTTGGCGAGTCAACTGTATATATACCCTGGAGAGAAATCATATGTTTTTTTAAGTCTCTGGATCTGCATTTTTGTATGATTCAAATTTTATCAATCATATGCATATACACACTGGAGAGAAAAAAGTATTTTTGTGATGTTTGGCTGTATGTCTTTTCAGACTAAGCATTTGAGCATCATGTGAATATACAATGGACAGAAACCTTATCTTAGTGCACATTTAATTTCTGAATCAGTAGAAAATTTCTTTTTCATAGCATCATATGAAAACACTTAGCAATTAAAAATATTCAAATATGGCAAAATGCAATAGACATGCTGCGGTGTTGATAGGTGCACATCTTGCTTCGTAGTTGCATAAAACCATAATGCAATAACTTCCTCATATATGCGTCCCGGGGACATAACTAGATTTCCCCATGAAAAGTGATACATTTCACAAAACCTTCCCATAGCAATTATAACATAGTATCAACCAAAAACAACTTCCTTTAACTAAGTGAATGCCATCGATTCACTTTCAAATGTAACTTATTCTTTCTTTAACTAAATCCAAATCGTTTGTCAGATGGACAAGATATTGATGGCAATTAGTACATAAATATTTTATTTTTTTTAAGCAGTTTGTATTTTTGTTGTTTACATTTTAATAAACACTGCACAAATCATTTGAAGTTAGTTGTATACACACTGGAGATAAAACATATTCTTGTAAAGTGTGTGAATCTGCTTTTTCAGTTGAGATTGAGTGTTAGTAAAAGCTTAAATTTTGTCTAAAACAAATTACTTTTCCAAATGAGTGATCTTTTTTTATATTTGACTATCTCATTGTTGAATCTCGCCTAATGCATGGAATAATAATGCAACATAAAATGTACTTAGAACAAGAATGTATTATAACAAGAAAGTGTACACAATAAGTACATCTAGTATTTCTGTATATTTCTGGGAAGACGTTCCTGGAGAATGTGTTCACTAGTCGCAGTCGATCAGAGTCTCTAGTTGGATCTCGTGATTCCTCCCCCTCGTCTACCGGTACCAACCATTATTTATATAGTTGGTAGTCACCTATGCAGATTAGGTGGATCCTACCACAACACCCCCCTCACAAGCCTTGGAATCCTTTTGGATTTCAAACTGGCTTCTATATGGGATGATGATTATGGTTATTTCTTTGTAGATCCCCTTTGCATAGTTCATATGTATATCTGTTTTTTTTTTCAATATTTTTTTCGTTTTGGATTCACGTCCAATGGGTCCGTGAACTTTCGTTTCCTACCGGATCTTCTCGGTTCATGAGCACTCTGCGGAGGTTCTACTTGAAAAGTATCATACATTACATCAATGGGATCTTCCTCCTCATCCGGTATACTCTCTTCATGCTCTAGCACGTAGCATTTTTTGAGTTGGTTCTGGTGCCTCTTATGAGTATTCTTCGGCCCTTTAATTATATAAATCAGGTCACCGATTCTCTTATCCACTATACCTCGCTCCCAGAACTCAATGTTGTTTCTATAGCACTTGAAAAAGACCTTCTCTCCGAGGGTGTATCTTTTTCTAGCTGTATACATAGTGTTCTTTATTCTATTTCTTCCTGGCAAAAGCTTGTCAAACACTGACTTAACTTTCCTAGCGAACATTAGTTCAGCTGGTGCCATGTTTGATGGTGTTCTCTGGTTAGGCGTGATTCTGTATACTTGTAAGAATTGCTGAAGCGCCTTTTCCGTTGGAACTCCTGAGGCTTTCTTCAGAGCGCGCTTTAACGTATCTACAAATCTTTCTGCGAGTCCATTGGATCTCGGATGATACGGCGGCGTCGTTATGTGGTTAATTTGATATAACTCACAAAATTCCTTAAAATCGTCAGAAATGAATTGTGTACCATTGTCACTCACAATACACTCTGGCACACCGAACCGTGCAAATAGTTCATGCAAAAAAGTTGTTGTGGTATTGGACGTAGGCTTTTTGCAGCGTAGTACTTCCGGCCATTTTGTAAAGCTATCTACCACTATTAAATAGTAATAATCTTCTACTGGACCAGTGAAATCAATGTGTAATCTTTCCCACGGATGATCCGTCTTTGGCCATGGTTTGTGTACTATAGGTGGTGCCTTAGCTACTAACGCACACCCTTTACATCGATGAACTATGTTTTCGATATCCACATCCATTCCTTTCCAATATACAAAGCTTCGCATTAAGCTTTTTGTTCTATTAATCCCCGGGTGACCCATATGAAAGTCCCGTAGGATTCTTTTCTGCAACTTTTTTGGTACTACTACTTTCTCTACACTTGCGAAAGGCACGTTACGTTTCTTTTTAAATATAGGCATAGTATTTTCTTTTAATTCAAATTTAGCTTCAAATTTGTTACATCTTCCAAGACCAGGTGTAAAGGTTTCCGGGAACTTTTTCTTTAATTCATCTTTAATGTCCTGTCTTGTTTGCGTATTACTTTCTACTTTTCTGCAGAATGAGTTTAACGGTTTATCCCATAATTCGAATGTTTCAATAAAATCTGTACCCAACAAGTTTTCTCCATTTCTCAGAATGAAAACTTTTATTTTTTTAACGATCCCATTCAATTTCATTGGAAGTACAACCTCGCCTTCGAAGTTAATTTGCTTTCCAGTTACCGTTCGAGCGAGTTTCGTTGACTTCATTATTGTAGGCCTTTTTAAAATTTTCCATGTTTTATCGTTCATTATTGTTAAATCTGACCCCGAATCGAGTTGAAATTTGATATTCTTTTTGAATATTTCAGTCGTCACATATTTCCTCAAATCTCTATCTGATTTGATATTCGAATTTGTTTGTCTAATTCGGCTCTTGAATTTTTTCGTTTTACAACACGATCCTTTGTGACCATTCTTTTGGCACACGAAACATTTCTTATTTCTATATGGGCAATTTATCTCCCAATGTCTTTTGTTACAACGTCTGCAATTATATGGTGGGACCTTTTTATTTTCGTTCTTTTTATTTTCTTGTCTATTATTAAAATACGCCGAACTTTTTCTCCAATTTTTCTCTAATGGGTACTTTGACTGCTTTTTTATTTTTTTAATATAAGCAATACCAGCTTCTTCGATTTTTTGCGACTCTTTCTTTAAACTTACGGCCCGTTGACACTCCTCTGCTAACTTTTGCAGGGTAAGGCTTTGTTCAGATTCGAGTTTAGACAAAACTCTACGTCTTATTTCGGCACTCTTACTGGATACCAGTCCTTGAGCAAAAATTAAACACTTGAATTCTTCAACCGTAATCTCTGCCAATCTGAAATTGTCACAATGTCTATTCACTATAGATGCATATGTTAAGTAATCCTGATCGTCGGATTTAGAGACATTCATGCATAACCATCGTTTATGCCAAAGCGACATATTTGCTCCAAACAGCTCTTTTAGCAATTTCACTGTTTCCGAGAATTCCAATTCAGTTGTTTTTCTCGGTAGAATAAAATCTACAAATTTGCTATGTTCTGCTGTACCTAGCTTTCTTAGTAATAGACTGACTTTTCTTGAATTCGACCAGTTTTCACAGTCTGTGTAGAAAATATCTTCATATCGTTTAAAGTACGCTTCAAACGTTTTTTCTTCGTCTGGCACATAGTTGAAAGTTTCCAGCGAATTAAATATGGTGTTATTAGAATATGAAGAATTTCCCTCATTTGCCTGATAGTTGTTTAATTTCTCCAGTATTAACTTTTGAATTTCTAAAAGTCTTTCCTCTTGACGTTCTTGATATTTCTGCATCGCTATCAGTTGTTCTTGCCGTATTTTTTCTTGATATTTTTGCTGTGCTATCTGTTGTTCTTGCTGACGTTGTTGACTCAACTGCTGGGATTTTAATAATTCAGATATGACTTTGGATAGTTCATCCATCTTTAGCTGATAGTGTTCATGCAACAAGGAATATACTTTTAATTTGTGTATCCACGAATATCATATAAGCTGACCAAAAAATCGAAACAACGTACGACTTTTATATTTTATGTCTTGCTTTTACATTCACGCCCGTGCTAATCAACTTTGGTAATTTTTTTTCGTGAACAGAGAGCGTCGGACTTTTTTTTCGTTTTCGACTTCTGTTCGCGTATTTCAATGACAACGTCTGATTTTCTTATCAGAGGTAATTCGTCACTATATTGTTGAACAAATAATTTAAAAAAAATAATTTTTTAAAGTTTGTTACCTTTCAAAGTCGACACGGTGTATTTGTGCTCCTTTTAATCCATGCATGTTTTTGTAGTCGGCCAATTTTTCTTTTTAGAGAGTGTCTCGTTGTAGTTAATTTTTTAATTTAAAATTACCGTTACTCGTTTACGACACCTTTCAATTTTTCTGAGTGAACGTTCCTTTATGCTTAGTCGTCTTTTAACGAGTTTTACATATCCAGAAGTTCAGAATCCTTCGTCGTTACGTTAACGTTGGACTTTGAATTAATAGTTTTTTTTTTCAGCCTGGGTTCTTCAATGACTTGTCCCAATTGTTGAAAACTCTCACTATTAATTCTTTCTTCTTTCCGTATGGTTTGTTTTACTTCTTTGCCATTGTTGAAACTTGGCGTATGGTTCGTTCTACTTTGTGGCCATTGTTGAAACTTGACGTATGGTTCGTTCTACTTCGTCGCCATTGTTGAGTCTTGACTCATTGTTGAATCTCGCCTAATGCATGGAATAATAATGCAACACAAAATGTACTTAGAACAAGAATGTATTATAACAAGAAAGTGTACACAATAAGTACATCTAGTATTTCTGTATATTTCTGGGAAGACGTTCCTGGAGAATGTGTTCACTAGTCGCAGTCGATCAGAGTCTCTAGTTGGATCTCGTGATTCCTCCCCCTCGTCTTCCGGTACCAACCATTATTTATATAGTTGGTAGTCACCTATGCAGATTAGGTGGATCCTACCACAACACTCCTGGACAATAAAAATATCTTGAAAAAACTTATCCTTTTTCCTCTTCCTCTTTTATCATGATTTCAACTTACCTACATGCAAGATGCCAGTGGCCTGCTGCTGGGCTTCTGATGGCAACCACCGGCAGACTGATGGTTGGCCACTAACAGTCCACAAGTGATAACATTGTCAAGATGATCACACTGGCTGTCTAACAGCAGGTCACCAGCAATAAATTCTAGTGGCATCTAGAGTTGTCAATTTTTGTCAAATTGTTTCTAACCAGAGAGAAAGAGGGAGACTCTCCCCATATTTTTTCATAAATTATATTCATTTGTTTTACAGGTATTTTAACTAATTGACTTTCTTTTATTGTAAATTACATATTTAGTTATTATAGTGTAGTAAAGAGTACACCCCTGGTAACTCTGAAATCGTCCAATACTGCAAAGAGATCCATGGAATTGTGACACTATTTAGCTATTGTAAATTGGCTAATTAATCATAGAAATTAAAACAGAAAATAGCTCTTTTTCACTTTAAGAGTGTCTATCTCAAAAGATAGACTGATCGTTATAAAAAAAGAATTTATTCTATTTATGAAAAAGATATTTTTCACAAAAGACAGTAAACCCATGGAAAAAGCCATGTGTGAGGTCTTGTCGAGCTGATTAATGTCTCGCCGAGGGAAATAGAAAGAAAGGCAAATATGAAGATATCGGCTAAACCACATGCTGGTCATAAAAATTTTGGCTTGAGATGATCGCAGATACAGGATAGGGAGAATCAATGTTAATTATCTTTCCAAGATATGGTAGAAGTCAAGTGACTTACCTACTAACATGACTGCCTTCCTGTGTCCTCTTGAAAAGCAGGCCAGCTAATTTTACCTCATTTTATAGGAGAGTGCCTAATGCAACAGTTAGGTTGTTCCATTTTGCTAGAATGGACCTGCCCAATACATTTGCATGAGTGGTCTCTATTCACCCATATATCCCTCCAGTAAATGATTCAAGTCATTTTGAGCTTCTGGCCACACTTGCCCACTTGTGTGTCAGACCACTGGTAAGCTAACCAATATTCTACAGATATCATTTTTTTTTCTTCTTGGCCACCAGCAGAGAGAAGCAATATGGTGGTTATAAAATTTTGGCATTTGTCTTGATATAGGTGAGAGGATTGTTATTATTTACCTTACCAACAGACGCCGAGACGTTTAATAGTAACATGGCAATTCTAAAATTTTTGGCATGAGACAGAAACTAGAGTGGAGAATTGAGATTTGGCGAGATAAAAAAATTTAATTTCTCAACAAGCCAAGGATTCCATTATAAAGCTAACTTCACGAAGGGACCAGATGGCAAACGTTGACAGTGATTGATGGAGTCGCTAGAGAGTGCTGGCTAAGTGAATTTTGGGTGGCCCAAAAAAAAATATGATAAAAATTTAATTGGCAATATGGAATTCATAAAAATTTTGGCCAATGGGGAAAAAGGAGAATTTTGTAAACAAAAATTCTATATTATAATTTTAAGGAGGCCAGCTTGGCCACACCCACACGGCCGGGATGCCATTGGTCGAGTGGTAGCAATGGTGATAGGCGGAGGTGAATGGATGAGAAAGACGGGGAAGGTATTAACGCCCACTGAAGGGATTGGTATGAGATATCAATGTGAGAGAGAAAGAGTCTAGGGGGATAGCTCTCCTCTGATCTTCCCTCACGGACGATGGACCCCACCTCCGAAAGGGAAAGTGATTAATTTTCCAAAAGTGGGAAATAATCAATTTTTCTGGCCTGACAACAAAGAGATTTCTTGTTAGAAATCAAGATTTACTGAGAACACCAGGCCGTGTCTGGCCCCACTCCGCGTTTTGGTCGGTACCCATATAAACGAACGTCCAGTGGTCGTTCGGCAGATAGTTGGGGAGAGTCAGATATGCAGTCAGTCAGACCAGAGTGTTGCCTCGCAGAAGCTGACCGAGAGATTCGACGACCTCCAACTTCGACTACCTACCAATAGCAAGTTATACTGACGAACGAAGCCAAGCCAGCACCTAAGAACTAAACTGATTTAAGCTATCAACTTGCTTGAAACATAGAAGTGTCACATTTCGTAGAAAACGGGCTGGGAGAAAAACACACTCCTGTATATAACAGAAGGATAAAGTTAATTTGTTATTTCTTAATATACTTGAACCTCTTGGGTTTTTCTTTTATTTATTTTTTTTTTCTTTGCGCTTGTGCGATACCACCTTCAGCTGGACCCAACTTACACTACGGCCCGACGCCTGATTGATCTCGTCTACCTAATATCAAAGTCAAAACATGGGTAGGTTAGACTTCAGATTGATGCAGTTACTCCAGTAACCAGATGTTGCAAGTGAGCTGGGAACGATAGCGCTGGTATTGAACTGGTACAACTGGTGAAGCCGTTTTTACATCGACGACTAGAATTCGACCCTGAACAGGCCAGTGTCCCATATTGGTATCCTGACCAGGGGATCTCACCGAGTAGCGACGACCACCGATCGACCGAGACACAGGCTGGTGGCAGCGACAAAGAGTCAACCCCAAAACGCCGGTAACAGAAACATTACAGCTTCGCGCCGCAACTGAGAGTTGACCACGGGCCGACGGCTTGGTGTCACAGTATGAAGATTTTGCTAGTCGTTTTGCAGCCAGGCAGTTTGCTGCAGAGAGGGGCCCAGACGAAGCTATGTCTACGAGCAGGTTCTTGTCTGGAGACATAGAGTAAACTGACCCCATTTATACTGGGTTTAAGGGGAATTTTTACCCAAGTCTACGGGCTCGGAATCTAGTCTTGTGCCACAAACCTCCTTGTGGGGTGGATTGTGTAAATACCAGTCGTATTGGAGTCAGTCTTCATACAAACTATACAAGTGTTACAGCAATAGCCTAAGCATTACGTATAGAGAATAATACATTAACGAATTATGTTATACCAAGTACGAGTGTGTGTTATAAATTCCACTTCTGTCTCCTCTTCGTTCATATCTCCACAGATTCTAGATAGCTATGACTTGAATTAATTTTTGAAAATAAAAAATCTGCAGAAATCACACAAATATGCCAAGCATTTTGAATGGTAAATATAGCTTTTATTTAAAAGAGATATTGGAAATCAACACCATATTTCTTTATTTTATTTATGGTACCTGGATTTGTGGTGATAACCTTATTTAGGTTTCATTGTCTGATACTGCGCATCTGGAGAAAAGTGCAGTTATTGCGGTCACCATATTTGTACACCTTTTAACTAAGATCAAAGTGTAGTATCTGTTCTTATCTAACAATTCTCTCTCTTCACTTCTATCTTCCTTTCATTCATACCTCAACAGGTTCGAGATACCTATGATTTAAAATGGATTTTAGAAATAAAAATCTATTTTGAAGCTTTTATTTTAGTTTTAATTTCAAACTAATTCATTCAATTTAATATTTCCAGTAAGAAAATTCTTTGCTGTATTTCAAAACTAATTGGAGTTAGGCAAGGAATTGACAAAGCCCAACGTACTACACAGGGCAAACAAATGAAATGGTCTCCCTCTTTCAGTTGTCAGAGCCACTGAAGCTGTGGGAGTTTTTCTCCCTTTATGCATAGAAATATAAAATTATTTTAAAATTTTGATGATTAGTAAATATAGCTTTTATTTTTAAAAATTATCATCTAACAGGGACAAAGTAATACAGAATTTTAAGATTCAAAACATTGCAAACTTTTCTAATTAAAATTTTGTAACATTTCATTATTCATAAAAAATATTTTTCTTAAAACAATAGTGTCCATAATATATCTTATAAAAGCAATTAAAAGCTTTTCTGATTAAATAATGTCCCAATTTCATTGTATCTTTTATTTTACAGTTCAGAGTAGATTTTCTGTAACCAGTGCTTCTGTTTTACAAAAAAAATTGATGATTTAAATTCTCCAAGTTCTTCTTTTAATGAATATAAAATTGGTACAAAATTTAATTTCTCCAAATTTCTTAAAATTAAATAAGCAGGGTGTGACAGAACTAAAAATGTATATTTACCATTATTTTCTCTAAAATAATTTTGAAATAAGTCCTGAAAGTTTCATTAAAATCTGACAATTATTTGTTATTTCTAAGAATTTTCAAATGAATGTGTTTTTTCCTTGCAAAAAAGATATTAACATTTCCCATACAACTCTTTGGTCCCTCCACTGCTGCAAGAAAAATAAAATTTTAAACCCAAATTTCAATGTTCTGAAAAAGATCACAAAATATTATGTATATATATGTGTGTATATATATATATATATATATATATATATATATATATATATATATATATATATATATATAATGTAAATCAATTGTAAATGTTTATATATATTTTGTTTGTATTTATTGGACTGATTGAAAAATGCAAAATGATCCCTTCCCCAATTTATAGGCAGAAGCATACAAATGCATACTGGGATTTGTTTTCCAAGCCAATAAAATAGGCTGGTACTCAGTTTCATTTGTCTCAGTCCCAGTCTCTCTTGTCTTGAAGTCAGAATACTATGTTTGCTCATCCATATTTGTTCTTCTGTGTCAATCCCAATTCTTACTTTGTGAACCTTCTGCTATATTACTATTAATATGCTTTGCATCTATTGCTTGCCTTAGATAATTAATTTTTTTTTTGCCTTGTTCTTTTATTTTTCCTGTTATTGTTTATGGCAAAACTTTGTCAGTGCTGTTTATTGGGCAGTTCTGACATTTATTTACATTTCATGATGGCTACTCACTCTACAAATATAATTTAATCATCAAAAGATCCTTTGGTCTTTCCTCTTAATAATAACAAAGATTTTGACTATAAAACTTTGTTTTTATTTCATTTGGGACTTTTTTTCATCACAGTCTTCTAAATTTTTAACAAATCAGTGGCGGTACCTATGCTAAATGTTATATAGTTGTTGAGTGGATTAATTTTCTCATCAGTTAAAATCCCAGTTGATGTAATTGATTATTTTCAAACTAAAAGATCTTAGTAACAGTTTGTAGACTCTGTCAAGGTGATGAGAATATTTTATTCATGAGAATATTTTATTCAATGCCTTTATTACTATTTTGGTACTACTTATGCTCTACAATCACCATTTTGTTCTTATTTGGATTTGTACAATGTTTTGTTCACATGCAATAGACTCACCTCTGTTCTGTTTGATAATTTATTTTAGTGCTATTTAGGTTGTTAGAGAAAAGATTGTTGGTAGCATCACTGATTAATTCATCCCATATGTTTAAACTGATTCAAGGGAGATTACTTAAATCTATTAAAGGAAAGTTTTCCTAATCTGATTTCAAAGTCAAAAGATTTGATTTATAAAAGAAAAACTTTCATGTCATAATTCTCACAAAATAAAGTTTCTTAATTGAAGTTTGTTTTTGTTTTAAATTTGTTGATTTGATTAAAAAAACAATTTTTGTTTTGTCAACTTGGGTTTGTCATAATACTCAAAATATACAATTGCTTAATTGAATTGAGATTAAATGTAAAATACTGTTTTTATAATAAAATTATTCATTTCATTAAAAAAAAGTTGTTCTGTCAATTTAAGTGATTTGGCCAAATTTAAAATTTTTTTTTTTTGTGATGACAGTAAAAAGCAACCCCAAAAATGAAACTTGTAGTGCTGTACAGTTTATTAAAAAAAACTTTAGTTAGGTCCCATTGTAATTCCCAGGGAATTCCCTGTGATCCCCAGGAACTAACATTGAAAACCATTTTGCTTCAGTGCTTCTTCTTAATTGTTAACCCTCCAGCCTTTTTTAGGTATCTCTTGATCCAAGTAGCCAGGTTAAATTTTGAATCAAACTATTTATTTAATCTATAAATTGTTCTTTTTCCACTGTTCATGTCTGAGGATGTCTCGTCTTGTTCTTATTTAGTACTGCTCAGGTATCGATCACCCTGTTTTCACTGAATCCAAGTTTGGACTATCCAGTCCAGGAATTAAACTCACAATTACTATGTAACCAACACTTTAATTCACCAGATTATTATCCCAAAATTCATGGAATCATCATGGAAGCATGGAATCATCTCTTAATTGGTGTTGTTTCCAGGTCTAGCCGGACTCTGGGTGGTAGCAGCTGTTAGGGTCCCAGCTAGAGGCAAATAATGAAACAACAAACCAAACACTATAAAAGTATAAAAATTTTTCTATAGTAAAAATACCAGTAATACATTTTCATATGTAAAAAAGTTGCATTTTATCTGTAGTTGAAGGCATACAATTGCACTCACAATATTTAGATTTCAGCATGAAATATGCCAAAATGGTTCATATGCCACTAAACAAAATCAACCAACCAGACAGGAGGGAAACCTCAGCACCTTTTTTCTTGTGATGCATTCAGCTGATTATGTACTTTTTAAGTATCTTACAAATTAATACATGTAGCCATTCTGACATCTTTTTTAATTATTCAAATAATAATAGAATAGAATTAGATTCTTTCAAGATGTATTTTGTATTTTTTTTACTATTTTTTACTTTTGACGGAAGACAATAAAAATTTAATTGGTCAACTAATTATCCTAATCACCATCACTAGTATTGGTAAACATAATATTTTGAGAAATTATTATCCTAGAAGGAAAAAGTACTTACCTGAAAAAACAAAAAAATGTTTTATTGTTTATTCATTTTTTGTATTTTTTCTCTTCAGCTATTTTGACAGAATGTCGGCGTATTGGGGTCTTTTATCATAAATTCGGGATCCTGGCAAAGTCGGCTGGCAAGAACAAACATCAGGCATTTACTTTTGAATGCCAAGACACGAGGAACCACATCTTGTCTAACACCGTCAGGACGCGTTCGTCTGTTATTATCAAGCGAAATATTGTCTGAAAAACTTAAATAATTTCGTGTTTTACCATCTTTTAATTCTTTCCTTGTCACATTCGTTACAACTTCGACATTATTATATCAACTGAACGAACAATACAAAACTTGGTTCGTCGGTTGAAGGGGGAGAAATCTCAAGGAAATCATTTGAAAACACAAACAAATCAGACGATTTTGTTTTTCTCATTGAATTTTCTCGTCTGAAAGGTAAGTGAAGGAATAATGATAATTTTCATAGAAAAAGAATTCCTTACTTAATTGATTTCTCTCGTTATTCGGGGGTGGGGCTGGGGTTGTTAGAAAGACAAAAAAATGCAAACAAAAATTTTGTTGCAATCGTGTAACTATTATTTATTACATTTTTTGCTGCACTTTTTAATTTTTTTAATTGCATTTTTCAAGTTACCTCCACTGAATTTTCGATACTTAAAGTTTAAAATGATTTTTTAAAAATGAAAAAGAATTATTCTTGAAGATTTTATTTTAGAATGGACGCGAATGTGTGTGAACTTTTATTGTCGAAAACCGTAAATTTTAGCAAAATTTCTTTGTTTTTTTATTTCGAATTAAGCATATAAATTTAACTATTCGGGAATTTTTTTTTATCAGAAACTGAGAACAGGAATTGCACTGAAAATTACCCGTATTTTTATTATTATGTTTTATTAATCTTTATTTAAAACTTTTAATAATCCTTTCTAGTACATTCAAAAGTTTGGTTAAAAGTTTTTTTTTCTTTTTCTTGGTAAAGAAAGAATATTGTTTCTACTATGTTAACCCCCCCCCACGTACTTAATTTCATGAAATTTCGAGAAATTAAATTTTCACATCAATTTTTTTTATTAGAAGAATGTAAATCATATATTTTTTCAAACTGCTATTCATTTCCTGAAAATCTTCTTCAAATCATAAAATAAAAAGTGCAATAAAACTATGATATTATTTAGATTTTTGTCAATAGGACTGATTAAGGACACTATTCTCTTAAGAAAAGAAGTTTCAATGAATAATCAATTTTTACAAGAATTGTTTTCCTTTTCTTTTAAATTTTAATTATAATAATTTGTAATATATAAATCTTTTCAAATTCTGCATACTTTCATCAGGTTACATAATATTGTTATTAAAAAAGTATATTTATGAATCAAAAACAGAAAAACTTAATACAAGTCATTTCACACCAAGACTTTTAAAATAATTTAAAATATTATAACATTTTTGAAAGTATGGTCGACCATACATGACATTATGTAACATACCCATTTTTGAAAGTATGGTCGACCATACATGACATTATGTAACATACCCATTTTTGAAAGTATGGTCGACCATACATGACATTATCAGAGTATAAGAGTGGTGACTATAGTAAATGTAAAGTAAACATTTCTAAAATTTGATTACGGAGAATATTTTCCAATATTTTTAAGATTACAGAGCACTTAAATAATATATAAATAAAGTGCTCACTTCATTTTCTTAAATTATGTTTTAGATAAAGTCTCCGTAAAATGTCAATTATGTAAAACATGGCTAAAAAAAACACAGCTGCTGTTTTATTTTAAAAATTCATTTTTGCATTATTTTAAACTTAAAGTAAATAATATTTTTTATTTCAGATTAATTATACTTTACATCAGCTAATATTCCTCAAATAAAGTTTCAAAAATGTATATATATTTCTCAAAGATTTTTTTTTAATACAGAGAATTAATTACATTGTGATGAAAGATGACTAAAAAAGGGCGCTAATCAACTATATAAAAAAATTGATTCCAATCAAATTAATTTCTTTTTGGAATACACCAAGGTATTTTGCTTAGTGGAAATAGTAAATTTAATCTTTTAGCTAATTAAAACTAAAATGAAAGCTTCAAGAAAGCTCTTTCACTTATAAAAATGAACTTTAAACCTGAGATATCGAACATTAATGGCGATGCCTAGATTTAAAATCTACAAATATTGTAGAGGGGCTAATTGCCTGCGAAAACAGAAAAACTTAATGACCTACTTGAAAAAAAATTGCGAGTTTGTAATGGAATTTTTTTCTTATCAATCAGACTTCAACTGCCATTTTAATTTGTTACTATGTTTGCCTTTCATCACTCTGTCCGACAGATATCAAAGGATAAAGTCACTAATATTTTAATACATCCACCTACCTACCGTCTCCCTACAGTTAACAGTACTTGGGAACCAAGTTTTATGAAGATGACTTGATTTAAGAAAACAAAAATAAAGTGGTGTTAATGCAGGGTTCAAAATTTCTTCTTTGTGTTTTTATCCTTTAGTTTTCCTATCACATTGTTGGCTGGATGAACTACTGTCATATCTGCACCCATATTTGGCCTTAAATTGGTGGTTCTGTTACAAACTTGAGTGATGATCTTGATGATAGACTGCCAATTTGGGGTACAGTCTTTGCTGAAGACATATATATTTTCCGTAGTGCCTGGACCTAGAAATTCCCATCTTTCTTATTTATTTATTTCACTTTTGCCTTGTCGTTTCTGTAAACAAATGCATAGTGTCTCTTCAGCAAATAAATTCTGCAGTGTGCTTCTTTTTCTGGACACTCATTCCTATTATTGAATGGAAATTTCCTGTAATGTATCCATTTGTTGGGCATCGTTTTTGACTTTGGTTGTTATTTGGAAAAAATATTTTTACCGTTTATCTTTGTACTCTGGCTAATGTGAGAGTCTGCCGCATCGGCGCCCCAGGAAATGGTCTGTGTCTGTTGTTTGGATGTCTTGTGAGCTCTGTCTATTTGCAGACACCTGGTTAGAGTAAACTGTTTATCTGACAGCAGCTTCACTATGATGGTGTCATATCTAACCCCGAACAAAGGCTTGGCCCCGATTAAGCCTGTCTTTTAGTTGTTATCGCAGAGCAGCCAAATAATTCTCGATGCATCCTGACACTTCTTGCTTTCAAAGAGGACATTTGTAAAACTCCAAGACTTTGTGTGTTTTTCCTACAAAAAATTCCTCAAACTTCTTGATCACCATCCCTAGGTTCATCTTGTCTTCCTCGCAGTCAAACTTCAGCTCATCATATACATTGTGGGCCTGCTCCACAATAGTGTCTAAGAACATAGTAAGAAGTGTCAAATTCCCAAGACAACCTACTGGCAATGGAATAGTTGAGAAAATTCTGTGTAAACTTTTGCCAGTTGTTAGCAACTTTACCGATAAGTCTCATTATTTCGGAGGTGGAATATTGGCAGAGAATTGTTTTCTTTCTGTAAAGGAAGGAAGAAAATGATACTCGCAGTTTTCTACTTTTCTTTTTTGTTTGGGAATATATCGATTCCGCTTTTCTTTTTTTTTTTTTGCAAATTATTTAGATTAATTTATCCTTTGTTTTGTTTTTCCTTTGAAGTTGGTCTCCACTATTCCATTGCTGAAACCATGTAATGTTACCAACTGGGTTTTAGTAAGAAAGACAAAGAGACCAATATATCACACTAGTAGTTTATTGCTGGTCATACTTAAAACTTCTGACTCACTGACAAGGACCATAACTGTCACTTAACCGGTGAACCTTAAGGGACATAACACTACAAATTTCTCACTAGGTACTGTAACAAGCAGAAACAGAATTCTATTTTGAAAACAGAAAAGAAAAAACAGATTTTTTTTAAAACTTGAAATGGAATTAGGGAAAATTTGAAACGGAAAATTGGTCCCTCTTGTCATAATAGTTCAGCTATCAGCTCTCGTGTTTGTGATGTTGCTGACAGGCCCAAGATGAGGGTCTTATCAAAGGATCTTCTCTTCTTGGCACTTAAGAAAATGATGTTTTGTTTTTAGTGGTTAGAGATGCCTGCAATAGATAATCACACAGCAGATGATATCTGCTGAACCATAGCATTGCACTCAATTTGAAAGTTGGGGTTTGACATTTTGCACTGTATATATTTTTGTTTTTTTTACTTCTATTTTTGTATCAATATATATAAAGTTATTAAACATTTAAAAGTTGAAATAATTCTTCTCATTAAATTTTTCATAGACTTAGATATAATTTCCTCAGTTGAAATATAAATATTTTTAACATAATATGGAATTAGTTTGAGGAGAAAATTGTTAACTATTAGTTTAAGAAATACTTCAGATGTTTCCCAGTTTAAGTTTCATCTCAGATTTGGTTATGTCGGGGGGTGTCTTAGCAAAGTATCTTTTGTTCTCCTAGGCTCTGATGTGGTGCCCGCTAAGGATTTGATCATGTTGCCAGTGATGTTAATTCAAAACAATGTTTAAAAAACCTGACAAATGAACAGATATTTTTCAAGATTCATATTTGAATTGTTTCTGAATTGACAATGTTCTGATTTTAATCAAATGCATTTTATAAGATATGACATGATGGTGAAAAAATCTTATTTCACTGCAAAATGTTTGATCTTCATTGGCAGATACTGCGGCATTACTGAAATAATAATTACATATATCTCTCATACTATAGACTGCTTTCATGAATTATTCACTGCTCCTATTAATATATCATTTATGCCTTTTTTCTTTACAGATGTTTTGGCTGTACAGTAACCACAGTGGTTATTAGTGAGAATTTCAATGAAAAACAGACAATTCACTTTCCATGAAAACACTGACAAATATATGCTACGTTTCATTTGAAAGTAATGGATATACATAATCAAAAGCATGAAAACTTTACCTGGCAATAACATTGAAATGTGTGGTTTATCTTTTGACAAAAACACATTTGTTTTATGTTTGAAGAGGAAAAGCTAGGCCATATTCATATGATACCTGCTAAACTGTCGTGAAATCAGACATAATCGGCCAGATGGAAAAAAATATTACAAAAAAAAGACATTTTTGTGAAATATGTGAATCTCCATTTTCACAGAAGTCGCTTTTAGTTGGACATATGCGTACCCACTCTGGAGAGAAACCATATTCTTGTGAAGTTTGTGGATCTGCATTTTCAGAGAAGTCAAACATGGTCAAACATATGCATACACACACTGGTAGAAAACCATATTCGTGTGAAGTTTGCGGATCTTCATATTCAGAGAAGTCACATTTAGTGAGACATAAGTATACACACTCTGGAGAGAAACCTTATCCTTGTGGAGTTTGTGGAACTGCATTTTCAGGGAAATCACTTTTAGTTAGACATATGCGTACACACACTGGAGAGAAACCATATTCTTGTGAAGTCTGTGGATCTGAATTTTCACAGAAGTCAATTTTAATTAGGCAT
This sequence comes from Acanthosepion esculentum, assembly GCA_964036315.1. NCBI lineage: Eukaryota > Metazoa > Mollusca > Cephalopoda > Sepiida > Sepiidae > Acanthosepion > Acanthosepion esculentum. The sequence continues at coordinate 11,874,363 of OZ038479.1, forward strand.
ATGCGTACACACACTGGAGAGAAACCTTATTCTTGCGAAGTTTGTGAATCTGCATTTTCACTGAAGGCAAACTTGAATAGTCATATGTGTACACATACTGGAGAGAAACCATACTCTTGTGAATTTTGTGGATCTGCATTTTCAGAGAAGTCAAATATGATCAATCATATGCGTACACACACTGGAGAGAAACCATATTCTTGTGAATTTTGTGGATCTGCATTTTCATACAAGTCAAATCTGGTCAAACATATGCGTACACACACTGGAGAGAAACCATATTCTTGTGAAGTTTGTGGATCTGCATTTTCACAGAAGTCAATTTTAGTTAGACATATGCATATACACACTAGAGGAAAACCATATTCTTGTTAAGCTTTTGGATCTACATATTCAGAGAAGTTGCAGTTAGCGAAACATATGTATACACACACTGAAGAGAAACAATATTCTTGTGAAGTATGCGGATTTACATTTTCCGTCAAGATAGTGTGTCAGTAAAAAGATAAAGTTTGTTTTAAAAATGTATACTTTTCAAAATAGTTGAATTTGTCTACTTGGTATTAAAAATGTATTCCCTCTTTTCATTTAATCTTTATCACAAGTTATCACTTTCTGCCAAATTGTTTTTGAACAGAGAGTGAGGGAGAGAGTCTCCCCCTAAATTAAATCCTTTTATTTTACAGACATTAGAACAATTGTATAAAAATCTTAACACAGTAACTTCTCCATCTGTACATCCCAGGAACATAACGAAAGTTTCCCATGAAAACAATACATTGCACAAATCCAACCCATAACACTTATGACATAGTATCAGCCAAAAACAAATTCCATTAAGGTTAATAGTATTTTAGATATAACCTGCCTGCTGTCGAAGGTTCTTATGTTGCCTAAGGGGCAAAACCGGTAGATGATTTTGCTTACTGAATTAAAAAGTTATTATGAATTATATCTCTTGAACTTGTTTGGCTGCATTTTCTGTTTTTTCCAATTATTAATGCTTATATCTAAAAAAACAAAAAGCAATTATTCAGATATTTATAGTTTTTTTATGTTAAAGTTAGTGTTAGTATGTTTCACTGACCTCGGGGAGACACCTCAGAGGAAAACAAAAAAAGCAGAATGTAGTTAAAAAAAAAACCCCGAAAGTGATGAAAAAAGAATGAATTCAAATCAAAATAAGACATTTGCTTTCCTCAAAATTCATCTATCTCTTTCTCTCTCTCTCTCTCCCCTCCCTGCTTCTCTATATATACGTTTCTCCCAATGAGAATGCAATCCTCAAATAAAAAGAGGAAGAAAAGACTGAACACGTCTGCAAAAAGCCGGAAGTTTACTGCCCCTTATTTCTAGTTATTCTGACTATAAATTTACCAAAATATATAAGTTCTCCAAAGAGTACTGCTTTTAAATCATTATTTTTTTTCAAACAGTTACTCATTCACTGCAAATCTACCCTGAATGGTAAAATAAAAAAATGGTATCAAACTAAGGCATCATTTAATTAGAAAAGATTTTTATAGTTTTTTATAAATTAAATATATGAAAGACACTATTGTCTTGAGAAAAAAAATATTTTGATGAATAATGAATTTTACAAGCTTTATTTTCAATATTTTTTTGCATTTTAATTAGAATAACTTATTAAATTTTAAATATTTTCAATCATTTTAAAATTCTATCTTAATAATAATATCATCTAAAAGGGACAAATTAAGTGAAAACTACATTTACTAATCATAAATTGAAAAGCTTAATACAAATAATCTTGTGTCATTGAGTATTTTGTTCTACGCACCAATGGCCGACTTTTGTTAGTAGCCGAAAGGTTCTCCTAAAAGTAAAATGACATCCTCTCTATTTAAATCTATTTTCTTCTAATGTGGCTATAGGTCTTTATTTGTAATATTTAGTTATGCTTTTACGGCTAAAGCCCCCAGAGAAACAACATTGGATAAATATCAATCTGTTAGACCCGCAAACGTCTTCAATAAACAGCTACTGTCTGGTTAAACATACACTTCTGCAATATTTTAAACTTAAAGTAAATAATATTTGTTTCAAACCAGATTAATTATACTGGAAATCGGCTAATATTCTTCAAATAACGTTTCAGAAAAGTAATTTTATTTTTGGACGATAGAGAAAGAGAGATTACATTGCTATGAAAGACAACTAAAAACGGGCGCTTATCAACTTGTTTAGCAAAAGAAGCAAAAAATCTTTGCAGTTAATTTAAATTAATTTTTGAAATACAGCAAAATATTTTGCTTTTTGGAAATATTACATTTAATTATTAACTTGAAATTAAAACTAAAATAAATGCTTCAAAAAAGATTTTTCAATTTTAAAAATCATTTTCAACAGTAGGTATCGTTTTTTTGTTTTGTTGTTTTTTATGTACGTAAATAAATAATTAAATTCATTATTTTTATCCATAATGTTGAATATGTCAAATTTATTCAACTTTTTAAAAAGAAAATTCTTAAGCTGATGTCAAAAATTGCTGCAAAACATTGTTGAATTATTTAAGATGGAAGTATCTGTTATGTGTCAAATTTGTATTTAAATACATTGTAATTTTTTTCAATGCCAGTATTTCTTTCAAATCAAACAACATAAGTTTCAAAATAGCTCGACGAGGTACTTCCACTTGATGACCTTGATATTATTGATTACTGGCAAATAATAATTTACAATGAATTACTTCATTAAATTATAGATTGCCATTAATATACATAAATGTAAGGTTTTGTAATTAATTTATCCTTTCGATAAATCTATGAGCTGATAGTTCGTCCTTTCAGATGATTTTTCTTTGCTCACATTACACTGATTGGAAAATTCCCTGGCATAGTGAATTCACATCCGGCATATATAAACGGGGCATTTTAGCTAAAAAATTTTTTATACTTACCTGGTGTATGAGAAACTGTGATCAACGAGGCCGGTTTCCCAGAGTCAGGCCCTTCCATTGCACTCCGGTCGGATTGACCTCTGCGATCGCCCTGTTGCGATTAGCTATGAATTTGTGTGAAATCAGAACGGTTTTTGGGTTTGTGATAATAAACGTGAAAAGCATGTTCTTCATATTAATCACAACAATTTTAGCGTAGACATACAAATGGAATAAATCTCAAAGGCAATATTGAACAAAGCAACAAAGGTAGTTGTGAATTCAATTAGAAACAAAAGTTGAATATTTATATACAAATAAATTATAATACAATTTGGAAAAAATGTTGTTTCGGTTGAATATTTGAAGAAAAGTTGAATTAAGTATTTTATGAACGAAAAGTTCAGGAATGTTCCTTTGTTTAGGAAAAGTGTTCACATAAAAATTTAAGGGAAATTTATCGAGAGATAAATTTAAAAGTAATGTAGTTGCGAGATTTTTGCTGAATTTTGTATGTTCTTGTTTTGGCAGAGTTATTCACCTTGGACTGTATTTTTTATGTAAATGCTTAAATAGCAGTTTCTGTTTAGTAGTGTAGATACACTTTTTTAGAAACGTACAAAGATTTCAGAGAGAGAGAGAGAGAAAGAGGTTGAAGGTTGAGTCAGGTGTTGACGAATCTCTGTAGAGATCTCCCCGAAGGTGAATTGCTGACTTTACTTATTAGTAGTGAATGTTCTTTTCACTTTGGTAAGCAAAGTTGTTTTAATGTTCGAAAGTTCTTTTACGTCTGACTGCGTTAGTCAAAGACGGGAGTTCCTTGAAGGTTACATTTTGGTAATTGTGTTGAGCGGTCGAAATTGGTTTGCTATCTGCTTTGCTCGGCTCTGCTCCGGAATGCTCAAGGTGACACGTGTTACTCCGGTTTATATACGGTCAAAGAGGCTCCAGGAAGAATGGCGCGATAAAATAATCGTGCGCGTGGGAGCGATCTGATTGGTCGAACCTGACCAATCAGCAAGCCGGATTTACGGTGATCGACCAATGGATGTAAGAAGAGTGCATTTCCAGCGGAGGGTAGACTGACTGTCGTGGACGAGTCTATTGCCTCAAATGTGGACGACTCGGACACGTTATTTCTAAATGTGGGGGCAGCGAGTGCGCTACTCCGATAATTTATCTCAAAAACACTTTTCCCCTTTACACAGAAATTACTTGCAGGGTCGGTAAATCTCACTTCTTATGCCATCGATGCAATAAGATTTTCGGGGTTTCTTTTTAGGAATTCCTTGGCAGTACCTAATTGATAACATCTAGTACACTCATAAATGGTTTGAGGAAATAACAACTATAGTTTTCAGGGTGTAGTTACTAAATTAAAGGCTTGCACAGAGTCTTTAACAAATATCTTCCGAAAAGGACAAAACGGCATTCCTTCCATCTTCCAACGCATGATGTAGATATAAACTTTACTTTGGTCGTTCCAGCTCAGCGCAAAGCTGACTTGAGCGCGACTAATATAAATATTCTTATAATTAATTACCCTAATCAGGGATGGGACTAGGATCTCACCGCACAACCTATCTACTACATGCCGAGTTCAAAGTTTCCTAACTTGGTGTTCACAAACCCGTGAAGGAATATTGTAGGAAATGCTAGTTTCAGCAGCGTTTTTTTTTGTACTTTTTTGTTCTCCCTAAGTTATATTGTCATCATCAACTATAATAATCGGTAGGGCCGGTGCTTAATATACCAAACCTCTCAACCGCTTGAGAGCCCCATGCCTACTTGGTGGTGGGGAGCAAAATTGTTAATTTCAGTAAAAAAAGAAGAAAAAAGTAAGAAAACCGCGCTAATACATGATAGGACTTGACGTATTTACTGCTTTGCTGATCGTTTTATTTTTAATAGAAAATCAAGGAATTATCCAATTTTAATGAAATTTTTAGAACATATTCATTAATTATTTACTTTTATAATTTGTTTAATTGAAAAAAAAATTGAGAAAATATTATTCTTTTTGCCATAACTACCAATATTTTCATGACTAAATTTTACTCGAAAAAAATGTTTAAGTCACATGTTTACAGTTTACATTTAATCGCTGAAATAAAAAAAAGTTTTACAAAATTCCAACACAACACAAGAAAAAACATTCCGGACAAACCGAATTTTCTGAAGAAAAAATGTTTTGATTGAGGGCTAGGTAATATACTTATGGTAAATGATCAAATATTGATGGTGGTTTTCTGGTTCGTACTTTTCCTTGTACCAGTTTCATAATCAGATGGAAAATGCCTTTCACAAACAACAGCGTTTGGTTTGTCAGGGGTGTTGTCTTGAGGTATTACCTAAGACTCGTTCTCACTCATTCTGATCTTAGAGAAGATAAAATAAACAGACCTTATTTTTGTTAATCATAGATACAACGACAACGCAGTACATTTTTGCCATTTTGGGAAAGATTTTGGGGTACTGAAATTAAAAAATATTAACTTAAATTATTATTTTGTAAAAAACCACATGGTGTGGGAAATCGAAAAGCTTAGTAAAAATTACGTAAATTATACCTTATTTTCGTTATTGTTTTAAGCAAAAATTAAACATTATTATATTTATGTTGTGATGTTGGGTCTGTCAAGACAACACTTAACTCGACCGAGTCATTCGTAAGTACTCGACTAGACAAGTCACTGCAATCATATATGCTTTTTTCTCTAGACAATTACCCAGGACGATATATCATGAATAAATTAGTGCCATTCATGATAGTAAGAAGAGTAAGTAAGTGTATGTCTCTGACTACACCCCATATTCTGTTGATTGATTCTTAAATCTACTAATTTCCTTTGAAAGAAATTTTTTGGACAAATATTAGATTTATAAGAGGTTTTTAATTATATTGTTTACTTTTCGTCAACAATAAATTCGATAAAAAATCAGAAAAAAACACATTGCAACAGAAATTAAAATGCTTTGACATATTGTCTGACAATTTTTTAACAAAGAACAATTTTTTCATGTACACCGTTTAGTGTAATTCGTTTGTTTTGCCCAGAAACTACGTGCTTTCTATTTTTAAACAATTAATCTTTTTTTAATTACAATTTCTTTCAAAATAGGAAGTTTTATTGATTCCAAAATATTGTCGATCTTGAGAAAGAAATATCAAGTCCGACAGCAACTTAATCCTCTTTGTTTTTCTATGAAAAGGTTTTAGAGATTCCCCCTGAAAAGGTAAGAAGACGTATTAACTTCTTAAAAGCCCCACAAAAAGGCATTTAAAATAATTGAAATGCTTTCTTCGAATTTAAATTTCGGTTTTATTTGAAAGACAAAAACCTGAGGCTAATGTGAATTGAAAGAAAAATTAACTTTCTTTTATAAATAAGATTTTAAAAGCATTTTAAAAACATTGACACCTTTTGAAAATACTGTTGGTCGCGTAAAAAACAGCATAGCATGATGAAAAAAGGCCCCAAACTCAATAAGAACAAAGTTTTATGTTATTATTAAGAAGAAAGACCAGAATATTTTTTTATTATGTTTTGAAATTTCTTAATCTTTTCTAAAAGCACGTTAGAAATTTTGGTTAAAAATCTTGTTTTGTTTATCGGTGACCGAACCAAAGATAAAGGTTATTTTATTTATTTATTTATTTATTTGCGCTTTTTCCGGTGAAACACATCTATTTGGAAATTCTTGCAAAAATCAAATAATTGTCGGATTTTATTGAAATTTTCAGGACATATTCAGAAATAAATGTAATTATTTTTGAATTTTTTTTTTAGAAAATCTTGGTAAAAAATTTTTTTTTTTGTATGTTACCACCCACTTACTTAATTTCATAAAATTTCGAGAAATTAAATTTGGGTTGTGGGGATTTTTTGGCACTTTCCATAAAAATCTACTCTGACTTGTAAAATAAAAATGTGATAAAAATATTTTAAAAATGAATCTAAGATAATTTTATATTATTTTGAATTTTATTTTTCGTAAAGTGTCTTCAAACGTAAGCAAAATTCAATAAAATATTAGATAATTGTTGAAAATATATTAATTTGTAAAAATTACTAGGTAGTTAAAAATTTTAAAAAAATGCGTTCACTTAGATTTTGTAAAATTATGTCAATTCTAGTCATCCATACTAGCTGTCATCACCTCATAACTTATCAGATAACTTCAATAAAGATATAAGAAAAAGAGGACCCGTTGTTAAATTCTTAATTTTTATGCTATAAGTAATATTTGTTTCAAATCAGATTAATTTAAATTTAAATTTGCTAATTTTACTCAAATGACGTGTCACAAATATATATTTTACTAAATTGATGATTTTGTTTACAAATTTCTTAAAATTAAGAAAATGGCCGCTTTTAAGAAAATTTTCTTAAATCGACCAAAAAATTTAGATTCACGTCTATATTATTTTATTTATAAAAGCAATTAAAATATTTTTAATTATGTCTCAGTTTTATAAGACATTTGTAAAAATTTGTTTAATTATATCTCAGTTTTATAAAACATTTGCAAAAAAAATAATAATTGAAACAAAACATATGATGATTTAAATGCTGCAAGGACTGAGAATACACATAAACTAACATACTTTCTATTTTTTTTAGACTCAAACACTTGATGCATAGATATATATTGATCTTCACCAAGTTGCTGATACTTGCCAAATCTATACTCAAGGTGATCTATTTGAAATTTACCAGGTAATACATACATCATTTTCAATTCTTCTATGTAATATTTGGTCAGTTCTAGAATTGCATGAGTAGTATGATGCAAACACCTAGTGGAAGTAAGAGCCTTTGAGGTCAATGCATAGCAATATTTCAAAATTGATTGAGATTTCAGGACATGAAGCTTCTGTAAAGTACAAAATGGGGCACTTTTGTCATTACCTAAATCAAGATTTCCAATATGACAACATTTTCAGAACATCATTCATTTACTTGTGTATTTTTGACCAAGCCAGTTGTTTCTAATGCATTTTATCTCAAAAAGATGCTCATGTTTGCAGTTGTCATTTTCATATTAATATACATATTAGAAAAGGATCAAAATTTTATTGATCATTTAACAGAGGCATAACTATATAGAAATCACCATGAACATATGGCTGAAAAAAAAAACCTATATCTCAAAAAGATGCTCATATGTAGGATGGTCATTTGTCATTCCCATAATAATATATATATTAGAAGGGGATTAAAATTTTGTGAAAGAAACAGGAAAGTCATGAGCAAATTAAAAATATATCAACTTTTTATAAGATAAGCTGTTATATATATTTGAATGCTTTTCCATAAGAGATTTATTATTAAATGTAATTTCATCTAAATTTGATACTTCTACAAGTTGGCCATAAACTAACAAAGTAACATTTGAGTTTAATTATATATGGATAAGGCTTCAGTTGACATGAATATTAATCAATGTGCAAATAAAAAATGAGACTGTTATAAATGAAACTGATGCATTTTCTGATGGAATCATTTGAACAGTTTATGTCTGACAAAGTTCTAAAAGTAAATTTCATATTAAACGTCTTTCTGGTTGAGGGTGATTAAAATGTATTGCCTGACTTTCTTTTCCATATGGCAGCCTTGGTGTATGGTGAAAGCATTTGAGCAGAATTGTCAGTTACTGGGAAATCTTTAACAAGCACTTTCTTTCTGTTTATAGTATTTGCTCAAACTTTGCTTCAGTTAGGATATTCTCTTGTATTGTTTGTGATTGGCCTTTTTAAAAAGTGAGGAAAATGTCATGAATTCAAATTAATTGAATCCAAGGTGATGGGGTAGACAGTTCATGTTTCATTTTCTATGTATAAGTGATACAAGATATCTGCCGAGCATAGAAATTGGAATGAGAACAGTCTATGTTAACTGAGGACAACAGAGAGCTGAAAAGGGGGGGAGGGTACAAATCTCTAAAACATTGTCAATAGAGAAACCAAGATGAACATGTTGGAAGATTTAGCCTATGAAGAAATTGCTGTAGTTGTTTTGATGTCTTGACAGCTTGATGAGATGTCTAATGTGAGTGCCATTTTTGTGTAATTTTTTACTTGGTAATCTTAAAAATTTAAGAAAATATTCTGCATAATCTAATGAGAACTTTGGCTTTAAATTTACTATATTTCCTACTCTTATTTTATGACAGTGTTATGTGTGAATGCCAGTATTTGCAAAAATTGCTACATTTATGCACACACAAAAAAGTTTAAAATTTTAAAATATGGGGGTCACTGTGTTGTAGTAAGCATTCTGATTTATGATTTCAGATTTTACTTAATAACAGTACCACATAACTGCTATACATTTACTGCAGAATTTTAAAAGAATTAAAACTTTATAAATTATTCTAATTAAATTTTTTAAAAATGAAAATTCTTGTAAAACAGAGATCATAGTATTTCTTATTCATGAAGACAATGAAAAGCTTTTCTAATCAAATAATCTCTTAATGTTATTGCATTTTTATTTTTATGATTCAGAGCAAATTTTCAATAATTGAGGAGGGTCCTGTTTTTCAAACAGAAATTGATTGTTTCAATTCCCCAAAGACTTGTGCATATAACTAATATAAACATGAAGCAATACAAAAACGAATTTCTTCTAATTTACATTAAATTTTTATTTTATTTCCAACTAATGAATAAACATAATTTTCACATAATTAGTTGTGCACAGATGCATAATAATTAAATATGCATAGAAAGCAGAAAAAAATTTGATTTAATACAAATAAATCCCATTTATTCATTTTAATAGGGGAAAAGTTTTGTACCATTCAAATTTTATATTTATAACTTTAAATAGCTTTAATCCTCTGGATTATTCAAGTGGAATATTCTAGAATGTTCCAATGGTGTTAACAATCATTATTTTTGCCTAAAAATACAAACAGAACATTCTGTAATTAATATTCATGCAAGAAGGTTATCATCATGGCAAGAGGTGAAGAATTGATAAATTTGCAAAAAGAACTGATTGTTAAGCTCTGGAAAGAAGGTAAAAGTTACAGGAAAATCTCAGACAGACTGAATATTCCATTTACTACCATTAATTCATTCATTGCTAGGTATAAACATTTCAAAACTGTTGAAAACTGAAGAACAGTTAATCCATGGAAGATTTCTTCATGATCTCCAAGAAAATTGATGAATCAAATTAAAAAAAATCCAATGGTTACTCATCAAGTGCTGCAGGATAATTTGCTTTTATCAGGAATCTGTGTCACTAAACGGACCATAAGCAATGAAATTAAAAGAAACGATCTAAAGTTACGCTTCTCTTGGAAAACTCTACACAGATGCCAGGTGGAATTTTTTCGTGAACATAAGAATATGGAAAAATCATATTGGGAAAGAGTATCATAGACAGACAAAACCAAAATTGAGTTTTTTTGGACGTAATTCTCGAAATTATCTATAGAGAAAAGATAGCGATTTCTTCAAATAAAAGAACACAGTTCCAACAGTGAAATTGGTGGTGGCAGAATCATGGTTTAAGGATGTTTTTCTAAAAAAGGTATTGGTAACATATCAATAGTAGATGGTAGAATGAATGCTGCAACATATCAAAACATTTTGGAAGCAAATTTAATAATTTCGGTTGGAAAACTTGAACTTTCTCCTGGTTACATCTTCCAACAAGATAATGAACCTAAGCTCACTGCAAAATCTTCAAAGAAATGGTTTGCTGAAAATGATGTAAATATCCTGAAATGGCCAAGTCAATCCCCGGATTTAAATCCAGTTGAGAATCTGGGACATTATTTGAAAATTCAAATCCAATCAAGAGCTCCAACAGACATCCCAGATCTGAAGACCACATGCAAAGAAGAATGGAAGAAAATCCCAACTAAATTTGCAAATAATTAATTGAGAACTACAAGAGATTGGTTGCTATAGAAGTGAATAATGGCTATTCTACAAAGTATTAAATCAAGATTATGTATTCTTTTTTGTATTGTAAAAATACTTTTTTCACCCATTAAAATGGGATTTATTTCTATTAAATCAGAATATATTGTTTTCTATGCATATTTTATTTTGTGCATCTGTGTACAGTTAGTTATATGAAAACTATGTTTATTCATTAATTGGAAATACAATAAATTAAAAATTTATTGGTGTACAAATACTTGTTCCCTCTCCCCTACATATATAGTGTCATTATAATTTTGCAGTAAGAAATACTTGCTGACTTGGTAAGTTTTAGGTACTTTGGCTTTATAGTTTTACTTATGAAATGTTAGAAAATTCCCAGTAAATTTTAAATAGTTATTGCTCTTATCTTCTGATAATGTCATGTATGGACATACATATTTACAAAAATCAGTTTGTGTAGACACACAAAATATTTTAAAATAAAAACATTTTATCTTACATAATATATAAGTAAATCAAGTGAACAATGGCACATTAATTGTGGGAATTATTTCATTATTTCTCTGGGTTTTTTTTCAGTTGTTAACTATTAATTTATTAAATATAATGTGGTATTTTAAAAAGATTTCTTGTCTTGATTTGTTTTTATTGGGGAGATCAACTATCAAATCTTGTGTTTCTTATATTGCTAACTGAAGTGTATCTTAGCAAAGAGTCTTCTCCTTGGCACTGATAAAAATGATGGTTTGTTTTTGTTGGAGAGGTCAACTATCAGTTCTTGTGCTTGTGTTGCTGACAGGCCCAAGAAAGGGTCCTGGCAAAAGATCTTCTCTTTTCGTTGGCACTGATAAAAATGATGGATGTTTTTTATTGGGCAGATTAAATTTCTAATCCTGTGTTTGATGTTGCTGACAGGCCAAAGAAGGGGAACTTAACAAATGATCTCTTCTTTTGGCACTGATGAAAATGATGTTATGTTTTTATTGGATACCTCAGCTATCAGTTCTTGTGTTTGTATTGCTGACAGGCAAAAGATATTCTATTTGTCACTGATGAAAATGATGGTTTGTGGGCAGAAATGTCTGCAATAGATAAGCCCACAGCTGTTTGCTATGAACTTTATTGTATGGGCCGGTAGAATTTGGAACCATGGTATTGCACTAAAATTTAAAGTTAGGGTTTGACATTTTACACTGTAGATATTTTTTTTTGCTTCTACTTTTGTAACAATATAACATTACTAAGCATTTTGAAGTTGAAATAAATTTTCTCATCAAAATTTTAATACACCTATTTATAATTTCCTCAGTTTAAATATTTTTTCCTGTAATATATAATTAATTCGAGGAGACAATTATGAACATTATTTTTATTATGGACTTTATATTCTAATTGTTAACTATTTAATAAATACTTCAGTTTCTTTCACAGATCAACTTTTATCTCTTTCGTTTGTGACATTGCTTACTGTCCCATGTAAGGAAACTTATCAAAGGATCTTCTCTTTTCCAAGACTCTGATGTATGTGATGATTTGTTTTTATTGGGCAGATGCCTGCAGCAGATAATCTTGCACCAAGTAGTGCTGGCTGTGGACATGATCATATTGCTAGTGTCATTAGTAGAAGACGAGATCTAAAAACTTTAAAAATCAAGATATTTTTCAGGATTCATATTTGTATTGATCTTCACTGGTGGCTGCTGCTGCTGCATTATTGAAATAATAATTGTATGTATCTCTCATAATAGAGACTGCTTTCATATATTATTCACTGCCACCATTAATATATCATTTATGCTTTCTTTCTTTACAGATGTTTTGGCTGTATAAATCCGCATTGGTTATTATTGAGAATTTCATTTAACCTATAAAAGAAATTAAACATTCCATAAAAACACATACACATATATATTGCATTGTTCATGTGAAACTCATGGATCTACATTGTTAAAAGCATGACAATGAACTTTACCTGACAAGAAATAATGTACTTTGAAATGCGTGGTTTATTTTTTTTACAAAAAACATTTAATATTATGTATGAATAAACATGAAAGACAGGACATATTCATATGACATCTGCTAAATTGTTGTGAAGTCAGGCATAATAGGCAAGATGGAAACACATACCACAAAGAAACCGTATTCTTGTGAAGTTTGTGGATCTGCATTCTCACGCAAGTATAGTTTGGTGAAACATATGCGTACTCACACTGGAGAGAAACCTTATTCTTGTGAAATTTGTGGATCTGCATTCACATGCAAGTTTAGTATGGTCAATCACATGCGTACTCACACTGGAGAGAAACCATATTCTTGTGAAGTTTGTGGATCTGTATTTTCACAGAAGGGATATTTGGTCAGTCATATACGTACACACACTGGAGAGAAGCCACATTCTTGTGAAGTTTGTGGATCTGCATTCGCACGCAAGTCAAATATGGACAATCATATGCGTACACACACTGGAGAAAAACCATACTCTTGTGAAATTTGTAGATTTGCATTTTCATGGAAGTCAGATTTGGTCAAACATGTGCGTACACACACTGGAGAGAGACCATATTCTTGTGAAATTTGTGGATTTGCATTTTCAGAGAAATCATCTTTAGTGAAACATATGCGTACACACACTGGGCAGAAACCATATTCTTGTATAGTTTGTGAATCTGCATTCTCAAGCAAGTCAAATATGGTCAGGCATATGCGTACACACACTGGAGAGAAACCATATCCTTGTGATGTTTGTGGATCTGCATTTTCAGAGAAGTCAAGTATGGTCAATCACATGCGTACACACACTGGAGAGAAACCATATTCTTGTGAAATTTGTGAATCTGTATTTTCACAGAAGGGACATTTGGTCAAACATATGACTACACACACTGTAGAAAAGTTATAGTTTCTTGAAATTTGTGGATCTACATTTTCATGGAAATGATATTTGCTGAGCCACTTTTGTATACAGTCTGATAAATAGTTTCAGAGAAATTTTGTTGCATCCGGTGTATACACAACAGACAGAAACCTTATTGTAGTCCACATTTAGTTTCTGAATCTGTAGAAAATTCTTTTGTAGTGTATTATGTAAAAACCTGAAGAAATAAAAAATGGTGGCTATATCTTTTCTGAGACGTCATATTTTGTGTGACATATGAATAATATTATTGTAAAAACTGTAATGCATTATTTTCAAATCCTGCAAAATACAATAGACTTCTTGCAATGCTGGTATGTGCACATCCTGCATCACAATTGCATAAAAATCTAACACATTAAATTCCCCATTTGTGCATCACAGAGACATAGGTACATGTTCCCATGGAAAGCAATTCATTACACAATCAATGAAGGAAAAGACATTTCAGTTTTGAAGAAAACACAGACAAATAAATGCAACCTGCTTCATGTGAAAGTCATGGATTTACCTGGCAAGAAATAAATTACTTTGAATTATGTGATATCTTTCTACAAAAAGACATTTGTTATCTATGAATAAACAGGAAATATTGTCCATATTCGTGTAACATCTGCTAAACTATTGTGAAGTCAGACATAATAGGCCAGATGGAAACACGTATTACAAAAGAACTATGTTCTTTTGAAGTTGGTGAATTTATATTTTAGCAGAATCCAGATTTATTCAAATATATTAGCTTTTTTGCATGTTTCCATTAACTGTGCATTTTATCATGTAGCCCTCCATCTTGCAAATAAGAAAAGGGATTTTTTATATAACTGTACAAAAATTGGACAAATATCCTAAACAAAAATTCAGAAGTATACACTTGATATAGAAAAGAGAGATAGGGATCTTCTCCCCACAACAACAAAAAATAGTTCCTCAGAATTTTTAATAAAATAGCCCACTCACTAAAATATTCATTCATTACTGAATATGCCCTGAAAATTTCATTTGAACTAGACAATTCCTTGCTTTTTGGCAAATATTTCAAAACCATATTAAATTGTTACTTTCTTTGTGGAAAAAGTATCCCTTTTGGTGGTACCTATAAAATGTAAACAAATCATTTTAAAATTCATGAAATATAATATTTGTGCAAGAGATATGTTTCTAAGTAAATCTAAGGATTAATTATCTTGATTTTCTAAATGAAATGATTACTTTTTCTCTCCAAAACAATATAAATAGCTAGCGACGTCAGAAAGCATTAGTTATAAATACTTTTTTTAGTAGAATAAGTAATTTTATTTTTTATCATTGTCAAAGGTATTTATACCTAAGTAAGATATTGAACACAAATGGAATTGGAATTTGGCTATTCAATTAACAATTTTGAGCCATTATCAATTACGCCACCTGCACATCCAAGTTTACAGCACCTGGTATTATTCTCAAGTGGTCACCTATCTCGGGACTTAACCCAGCTCGATGTTGCTTGACTGGTGATCATATGGGAGCAGGAAATCAAAGAGAATGGAAAGACTTTAATGAGGAAAGGAAAATAGAGGGTTCAGGAAGACAGAAGATGGCGATTGATATTGCATTTAAATTTTTGAAGATTGTAAGTGTCAGAGAAGAAAGAAATTGGAAGGGAATTTCACTGGTGACATACCTGACAAGTTTGAGCAGATGGATGACAGAACGTGGTCTGTAAGGGAAGAGAGGGAAGGAACTTGCTGAGTGCTTCAGTGGATAGAAGGAGGTGGAGAGCCATGATCGCCTACATCCAGGACATGTCACATAAAAAGAAAAAAGAACATGATATTGTTGTTAAGTTTTCTTCAGCAGCATCTGAGATACACATGTGCTAAGATAGCTTCAATTCATCAAAGACATTCTCCAGTTGTTTTATTCTTGATACTATTTGCATTCAGACTATTATCCTCATGTTTTTTGTTATATTTTGGCTATTGTGCCCTCCAGCTTTTCTCAGCTGCAGATCCAGGTGATACAGCAATTTGATTTTGTAAGCATACAAAGTTTTATTAATATTAATTTACATTAAATAAATCACAAGATAATATAATTTAAGCAATATATATATATATATACATATATATATATATATATATATATATATATATATATATATATATATATATATATATTGTGTATGTTTTGATTTTATCAGCATACAAAGTTTTATTAATATTAATTTACATTAGATAAATCAATATAATTTAAGCAATATATATATATATATTGTGCGTGTATTTTGGCAGCAGGTTTTCATTAATGCAAGTTTCATTGAATAATTTAGACAAGTTTTGTTTGCTTATTTTTAACAGGATCTGTTCATATTCTCAGATGAGCTTTTTGGTGTTGCTATGGAAAGAGAGTAAATGAATGAAAATAATTTGACACTCTCTGTTTTAAAATATTTGACAAAAACTAGGGAATTATTCTGTTCCAATTAAATTTTCAGAATGTACTCAATAATGAATGTATATCTTAGTGAATGGACTATTTTATTGAAAAACATCTGGGGAAATATTTTTGGTG